>CM035848.1:39219369-39843297 GCA_020510985.1 Pholidichthys leucotaenia | reverse complement strand
TAAGAACGATAACAGCACTGATCCAAATTAAATAAGAGTGTAACTGCATCATAGTGCGGTATGGGAACTGCTCCAGTCACAACTGGAAAACACTGTTACTCGCTACTTAAAAAAAGGTTGCAAAGTTACCACACTTGGCAAAAAGTCACAAATTTATCAAAGGGAGTAAACGTTGCAAATTTATGATACGAAGGAGAAGTTGCAAATTTACAAAACTGGGGGAACTGCAGCTAACGCTGTAACATGAACACCAAAGGGAACCTACAGTAGGTGGAGGCCATGATCTCCCTCTGCTGCCTCGATGTCTTCACCGTCCCTCTGACCCTGATCAGGTCTCCGATGTCCAGATGGCAGCGCTGCCTCTCGGCCTCTTTCAGCTTCTTCAGCTCGGCCACTGCGTCAAAGCCTCCCCAAGCACCATCGCCAATGCTCTTCACAGCTGGAGAGAAATGAAAAAACTACAAATTTAAAGACAACTCCAAATTTAGACAACTCCAACTGCTAATGTTAAAAAAAAACAGCTGTTGTAGGGTGTCAAAGGATCTACAACCTCTGCTGTGGTTTCTGATTTATTTAGAAGAAGCCAACTTTATTGTCATTCAGTCCATACAGCCAATCATGTACAGTAGATCCAAATTACGTTTCTCCTGTCTACAACGTTAATCACATCTAGAATCAGAGGCATGCAAGGTGCCGCCACAAACAACTTTTCCTTCCCCCATTCTATTATGCTGAGCAAGAATGCGGGAAGTACCATTTTTATGTGGTCTTTGGTATGACCCGGCTGGGCCTTGAACCCATGACCTCCCGGCTGGGGCGGATGTTCTACCACTAGGCCACCACTCCTTATTTAATTATTTTTTAATCTGCACTGAGCCACATACAAACCCGAGCTTTAAAATCAGAGCCGTTTCTGACTATAAAGCAGAGCAGCTTTTTTCCTCATAAATTTGCAGCTTTTTCCTCATAAATTAGCTAATTTTTTTTCTCATAAATTAGCAACTTTTTCCTCATAAAAATTCCCTGTCAATTTGTGACTTTTTCCAAGTAATTTGCTATTTTTTTCTCCTAGACTTTTTTCTTGTAAATTTGCAGCTTTTTTTCCCTCATAAATTAACTAATTTTTTCATAAATTTGTATCTTTTTTCTTGTAAGTTTGCTGCTTTTCCTCTCATAAATTAGCTACATTTTTCTTGTAAATTTGTGACTTTTTTCTCATTAATTAGCAACTTTTTCTCATAAATTTGCTATTTTTCCCCCTAAATTTGCAGCTTCTTTCCTCATAAATTAACTCATTTTTCTCATAAATTTGCATCATTTTTCTCATAAATTTGCATCTTTTTTCTTGTATATTTGCATCTTTTTTCCCATAAATTAGCCTATTTTTTCAAATAAATTTGCAACTCTTTTCTTGTTAATTTGCACCTTTTTTCTTCATAAATTTGCTACATTCTTCTTGTAAATGTATGACTTTTATTCTCATAAATTAGCAACTTTTTCCTCATAAATTTGATAATTTTTCCCTGTAAATTCATGACTTTTTCCAAGTAAATTAGATGTTTTCCTCATAAATTTGCAACCTTTTTCATGTAAATTTGTCAATTTTTTTCTCAAAAAATTTGATAATTTTTTTTCCTTGAATTTGTGATTTTTTCCACAATTTTTTTTTTTTTTGCTATTTTCTTCTCCTAAATTTTCAACTTTTTTTCTTGTAAATTTGCAACTTTTTTCCTCATAAATTAGCTAATTTTTTCATCTTAAATTTGCAAAACTTTTGTGAATTTGTTACTTTTTCAAGTAAATTTGTCAATATTTTCTCATAAATTTGTAACTTTTTCTTATAAATTTAAAACTTTTTCTGGTAAAATTTGTGAAGGGAGTTTTTTTTTTTTTTTAACTGAAAAGACTTGAACTCTCCCCCATTCCAAAATTAGTGACTACCAAACACTGGGCCTGAATAATGCTCACCAACGCCCTGAACCCACCTTTCCTGGACTCTTCCTGCTCCTCCTTCAGCAGCTCACTCTTCCAGCACAGACAGTTAATGACACCAGTACTATCATCCACTGAGGACACAGGATGCTGCAGTTAGTGGCCATCAGTCAACAGAAACCAAAGTGAACCACTTTAATTCATGTGTCGTCATTGCTGTTCACCTCCATAACAGAAGAAGTCCTCTCGTTCCCGCTTGTACACCACTGTTCCCAGGACATCCACCTTATAGATGGGGTGCAGGTTGTAGAAGTAAATACCTTTGGGTCATGGGGGTGGACATGAGACGGCACATATTACAGCTTTTAAACCGGCACATGCACATGTCATGCATTTGCACTACACTTATGCTTACAGAGCAGAAGTTGGCCCCCTCCACAATATTAAGAGCTATATTCAGCAGTATTTGGCCCCAAACAAACAGTATATTGAAGCTCTAAAACAACTGGCTGCTGTTAGTGATAGGTGAGTTTTTCTATATAGAATAGAATAGGCTTTATTGTCATTGTACAGTAGTACAGTACAATGAAACTGTGGGTGCTCCACCAGGCTACTGTGCAATGAAGTAGGAGAGCAGGATTAGATAAAACACAGGTACAGAGCACACGATTAAACACACGACTGAAATAAAATATATATGAATGAGCTACAAATATAGCTTTTCGCTCATGTTTTCTCTTGAATTTGTAAATTTATAAGAGTTGCAATTTGGCCCAAAAAAAAAGTCACAAATATACAAGAAAAAAAGTAGCAAATTTAAGAGCAAAAAGTTGGAATTTTGAAAAAAAAAAAAAACAATGAGGAAAAAAATTGCAAATTTATTACAAAAAGATGCAAATTTATTGCAAAAACTGCAATTTTGCAAAAAAAAAAATCACATTGAGAAAAATTATGCAAATTTGTTAGAAAAAAGTTGCAATTTTTCAAAAAAAGGAGGGTCACAAATCTATGAGGAAAAAGTTGCACTTTTGAAAAAAAATCATAAATCAATGAGAAAAATGATGGAAATGTATCAGAAAAAGTTGCAAATTTATGAGAAAAAAGTTGCAATTTTGAAGAACCCCCCCCCCAAATCTATTAGAAAAAAGCTGCAATTTTGAAAAAAAAAAATTCACAAATTTAAGAGAAAAAAGTTGCAAATTTTCAAGAAAAAGCACAAATTTACAAGAAGAAAATGCAATTTAAAAAAGTCACAATTGTATGTGGAAAAAGCTGCATATTTATGAGAAAAAAATTGCATTTCTGCGTAGAACTGATGCCCCAAGCTCATGTTCTTTAGTTCTGTAACATGATGGAGAAATGTTTGATTATACTGGAGGGAGCAGTTCTCTGTTGTCCAGGTTAGGGGAAAATACCCACAGAGATAAAATAGACTAGCGCGCTCGTGGCTAACATTTTGATGGCAAATTTGGGCTCCATATTAGTACTGGATAAAGTCCTCTTGACAACCCTTGCAGCATTGTGATAATGGGACATCAAATAATGGTTTGTTGTATTTATTGTTATCATATGTAAGTTGGAACATTATAAGTTATAATAAGTAATATGAAACATTATGAAGACAAATTTTTATGAAAATGTCAAGATTCAAGGTTGATTTTATGCTTTTTGTTGTGTTAAACAACAAAAAGCGTGTTGATATTTCTCACAACCTTACCTGGTCAGTTAACACCATAGCTACGATAAAGAAGGCTCAACAACGTCTACATTTTCTGACGCTCCTTAAGAGGAATGGCCTGAATGCACAGTTGCTGGTTTTATTTTATCGCTCTGCTATTGACAGCATTTTGTCATATGGCATCACGGTTTGGTACGGGGGCTGTTCAACCCCAGACCGCAAAGCCTTGCAGAGAGTGATTGAAACTGTGCAAAAAATCACTGGTTGTTCTCTCCCTTCTACTAACTAACTAACTAACCTGCACTTATATAGCGCTTTTCTAGTCACAAAGACCACTCAAAGCGCTTTCACTAGTGCTAACCCTCTATTCTAAGGGCCTACAGGAAACAGATATCTAGGGACAATTTAGAACAGCCAATTAACCTAACATGCATGTCTTTGGATTGTGGGAGGAAACCGGAGCCCCCGGAGTAAACCCACGCAGCACAGGGAGAACATGCAAACTCCACACAGAAAGGTTCCAACCCCTGCCAACCTGGGGATTCGGACCAGGAACCTTCTAGCTGTAAGGCAACAGTGCACCGCAGTGCACCACCGTGCTGCCCCTTCTCTGGAAGAGATTTCCAGGTCTCGGTACCTCAGCAGAGCTACTGCCATCATTACGGACTGCACTCATCCAGGTCATAATTTCTCTCACTTGCTCCCCTCAGGGAAGCGGTACAGATCCCATAAAACCCGGACGACCAGGTTTAATCATAGTTTTTCCCGCAACAGCAGTACTTATTTTAAATGGATTTATATAACACATACAGACTGCTGATGTTATTTTAGGTTATTTTGTTGGCAATAACCTTGTGTACAAGATGGTCTTATTTATTTATTGCTCAGTGTGTTTTTATTATTGCTATGCACATATTGTATTTAACTTTTTTAGGTATTATTGTTTTAGGCATTATTTATTGTTGTAATTTTGAGGATGTTAAATTCATGAATGAACAGTGAGTGTGATAGTTTGTTTTAGGGAGCAGCATCTCAGTTTTGTTGTATTGTTTTTTTTTTAGCAATGGCATGACAATAAAGGCACTTTAACTTTGATTTTGTTAAATTGCAGAATGGCACATGAATGCACACATGGCACTTGTAAAAATATTTTAGTCAAAGGGAACAGACTGTCTTTCCACCGGTAAGTTCTTATGAAAATTAAGTGAAACACTTGATTTTGTACTTTTTTTAGTCCTTGGCTCGTAATCAATCGTTTGTGCATCATTTTATATGCAGATCAGTAACTCCTCCATTGACAACACAAGTGTAGTTCTCTTCTGTGAACTTTACTGATGCCCAACAGACAGAGTAAAAACTGGAACAGAGGCAAAAGTAGCAATAATCTCTTCCGGAACGTGGAAAAAACCAAGGAGATTGTGGTCAACTTCAGCAGGGGACACACACAGCACCCCCCTCTGATCATCGATGGAGCAGCTGTGGACAGGGTGAGCAGCACCAAGTTCCTGGGGGTGCACATCTCTGAGGGCCTCACCTGGTCTAACAACACCACATCACGGGCCAAGAAGGCTCAAACTCACATCCACTTCCTCCGCAAACTAACGACAGCACGAGTCCCACCCTCCATTGTGTGCTCATTCTACCAGGGCACCATTGAGAACATCCTCACCAGCTGCATCACGGTGTGGTATGGAAGCTGTACCACCTCCTGCCAGAAGACACTACAATGCACAGTGAAGGAAGCCAGCAAGATCATCGGTGCCCCTCTGCCCCCCGGACATCTACCTCACCCGCCTCGCCTGCAGAGCCATCAACACTGCAGGCGACACAAGACTGCTAAACAACTTTGTTCACCAGGCCATCATGACGCTGAACTCTGTCCACTGCCCCCCCCCCCCGGACTGTAATGCACTCACTCACACAATAACTACCTCAGTTGTTAGCACAGAAATACTGGCACACCAACAGTAATACATTTGCTGCTGTATGTCTCTGCACGTTACTGCAACCATTTGCACAAATGCCATATCTGCTTCTGTCTGTCTGTCATTGCAATACTGATCATGTGCGGTCCTATCTGTCACTGTCTGCACCTACGCTACTGCAATGAACTTGCAACCACGAGTATTACTGCTCTACTTTTCTGTATATTGAGGGGTTGCACCGACATCACACGGGTCACGTGTCTTTTGTTTACTGTGTCATTTTGGACGGCAACGGACAGTCAAATCACCAACAGCAAGCGTGAGTGAGTGTAATCAATGAGATACATGGCTACACACAAATCAACGCCATGGTCCAACGATGAGGTGCAGACTTTTCTGTGCTTGGTACCTGATTAAAGAAACCCAGAGGGAGCTGGACGGAGTGACCTGAAATGAACTTACGGCCACCGACCGGCGAAGGCAGACAGGAGGCAGAGTGGCGTTGACACAACCACGGCATCATCATTGTTGAAAACAGTGATAGAGGATGGTGAGTGATGTGATATTATGCATCTTTGCCGTTATTTATCCCAGTGGTGGAAAGCTCACTTTGAACAAACAACACCGTTGTCTCCTGTATGCAGAAAATGAGCTAGCTAGTTAGCCATCAATGCTAACTCCGTGCTCTGCTTGCATTTTGTGCTTGTGTCGACAACATCTGATGAAATAAACCAGTGTTAATCCTGGTTAAAAAGTTGTTTTGTTGCACTTTCGTGCTGTGCATGTATTTAAGTTGTGTGTGTATTTTCATTCTAGAGTCCTACTGCAGGCTGAAGATCTGCTGAACCGGGACCAGCAGCCCCTCCAGTTGCTTCTCAGTGAGGCAAGACAGCATGAAACGGGAACAGGTCAAGTGGACCCCTGACCAAGTGAGCACCCCATGTGAGCACCCCAAGTGGACCCTGGGGTCCAATCTGTACATGTACAAGTACATTTTCAATCCAGTGATTTACAAACGGATTCAGAGCTTTCTAAAGCCTCATTCAGAACATCATAGTCCCACATACCTATTCTGTGGATTTTCATCTGGAGGCAGCCAGTGGTGACGAGCAGCAGCGGTAAAGAAAAGTCTTTTGAAAGCAGAAACGGAGCCAAAACCTTCTCCGGGTCAGCTTAGTTGTCATCTTCCATATACAGGTGCATCTCAATAAGTTAGAACGTCATCAAGAAGTTGATTTATTTCAATAACTCAATTCAAAAAGTGAAATTTATATATTATATAGATTCATTACACACAGAGTGATATATTTCAAGTGTTTATTTCTTTTAATTTTGATGGTTATGGCTTGCAGCAAATGAAAACCCTAAATTCAGTTTCTCAAAAAAAATTAGAATATTATATAAAATTAATTTTTAAAAAAAAGATTTTTAATAGAAATGTTGGCCGACTGAAAAGTATGTCCATTTACACAATACTTGGTCGGGGCTCCTTTTGCATAATTACTGCTGCCGAGGTGTTATGGAAGCCTAGGTTGCTTTGATAGTGACCTTCAGCTCATCTGCATTATTGAGTCTGGTGTATTTCATCTTCCTCTTGACAATACTCCATAGACTCTCTACGGGATTTAGGTCAGGAGAGATTGCTGGCTAACCAAGCACCGTGATACCATGGTCATTAAACCAGGTATTTGTGCTTTTGGCACTGTGGGCAGGTGCCATGTCCTGCTGGAACATGAAATCAGCATCTCCATAAAGCTTGTCAGCAGAGGGAAGCATGAAGTGCTCTAAAATTTCATGTTAGATGGCTGCACTGACATTGGACTTGATTACACAGTGTAAACCTAAGCAGGGCTGCTCGCAGAGATAGCAAAAAAGACGTAACAAACTAATAGTTTTTTGAATGCAGAAGATGCAATAGACTTACACAGTGGTCCTCTCCGGCATACAACTAGGAGCATGCCGGTCGCTATGGAGGGTGAGAGTGTGTATGGGCACATAATCATACCATGCAGGATAGCTGGGTAGACGGTTATGCTGTTTCATTCCATCTAGCGGCAATGCTCTGCACTGTGTGTGTGTTTATATATTTGCATATTTGTTCCGTCTAGCTGCAATGCTCCGTACTGTGGGTGTTTATATATTTATATATCTACATGTTATTCCATCTAGCTACATTGCTCCGCACTGTGTGTGTTTATATACTTGCATATTTATTCCACCTAGCTGCAATGCTCCGTACTGTGGGTGTTTATATATTTACATATTTATTCCATCTAGCTACAATGCTCTGCACTGTGTGTTCATATATTCATATATTTATTCCATCCAGCTACAATGCTCTGCACTGTGTGTCTGTGTGTGTGTGTATATATATATATATTTTATAGTAATACGTACATATGTTTATTAGCTGCTCTTGCTTGCTTGTTTTTTTTTTTTTTTTTTTTTTTTCTTGCCTTCTGATTGTTGCTCTGAGTGTTGCTATCCCTGTGCTGTTGCAATCCTGGAATTTCCCCGTTGTGGGACTAATAAAGGCTTATCTTATCTCTTAAAAACACCAGCAGATGGCATGGCTCCACATATCATCATTGACTGTGGAAACTTCACACTGGACCTCAAGCAACTTGGATTCTGTGCCTCTCCAATCTTCCTCCAGGCTCTGGACCTTGATTTCCACATGAAATGCAACATTTACTTTCATCTGAACAGAGGTCATCTGCTGGTGTTGGTCCACTGTTTTATCAAGTCCAAAGTCAGGCCAAAGTATTGAGTGCGTGCATGGAAATACTTTTAGTCGGCCAACACTTCTACTAAAAAAATCTATTTTTTAAAATTGATCTTATGTAATATTCTAATTTTTTGAGAAACTGATTTTCAGGTTTTCATGAGCTGCAAGCCATAACCATCAAAATTAAAAGAAATAAACACTTGAAATATATCACTATGTCTGTAATGAATCTACATAAAATATGAGTTTCATTTTATGAATTGAATTACTGAAATAAATCAACTTTTTGATGATATTCTAATTTAGTGAGATGCACCTATATATATTTTTACACTTCTTGGTGACCGGGAAAAGTCTTTCCAACAGTTTTACACAAATTCTTGTTGTTGTTCTCCTTCTTCACGTTTACAAATCACTGGATTGAGAATGTACTTGTACATGTAGAGACTGGATCCCGGGGTCCACCTGGAGTGCTCACTTGGTCAGGGGTCCACTTGACCTGGATCCCATGAAACTACCTTGTGAAGGGAGGAGACGGCTCAGAATGCTGCCTTCAATCAAGCGTTCCTTGGTGTGCTGGGCCACCTTACCAATGCGATGAGTCGGCGTGTGTGACCCATTCTGAGGTTTTTTACAGTTTAAAGTTTGCACATTCTAAATAATCTGGATTTTGCTGGTGATTGTAATGGTAAATGGTGTTCACTTATATAGCGCTTTTATTCTCATCCCTTGATGACCAAAGTGCTTTACAGATCCTGCCATCCACCCATTCACACACACATTCACACACTGATGGCGGCATGCTGCCTAACATGGCGCTTCCAGACCCACCAGGAGCAATTGGGGGGAAGTGTCTTGCCCAGGGACACAACGGCAGGATATCTGGGGAGAGCGGGATTCGAACCGCCAACCATGTGGTTATTGGACGACCTGCTCTACCTCCTGAGCCACTGCCGTCCCCAATAAACAATAATAATACAGTAATAAACAATTTAGTGACTTATGTGTTTGCATCATGAGTTTCTATTTTTCTGTTAAGGCACCGGTGGGAAGAGTCAACAGTACAAACCAAACATTTATCAATGATGTTGAAAATAAAGGCTCATTTTTAAGAAAAAGTAACCAAAAACAATTATTCTATTTACTGAAGACTGTACTGTTGGCTGTGCGAGTGCAGAAGACACTGCACACTTTAGTGATAGTACCAGTATATGGAGGAATTCTGGGCCATATTAGCATCTGGATTTCCTAATAATGAGTTAGGGTTTAATGGGATTTAACATGTTTTAACACAAACTACTTTATGGTTCATAATTCTGTTGACGGACTTACACCAAACCAAAAGTGATTTCTCAAACTACTCGATTATTTAGACAGCTTTTCCAATCTTTTAGCATTTAATTTCTGACACTAAATCTTGGTAACCTTTACAAATAAAACATAAATAAAAGTGGAGACAGCTGCAAAAGGCACAAAAGTTTATTGTAAAAATTCCTAGTGCAACACAAAAGGAGTACACAGTACATTATTCACACTTAGAATATATACAGTACATGTAAATCCATGTATTTTCCATGTAACCTTGTGACTGCATTATTTTAATTGCTTTTAATCCTAGATGAAGTTTGTTTTGGGTTAAAACTGCATCATAATTATTAAATATATTTTTTATACCTAACCCAGTACTGTTTACCTGTTGAAATATATACTTTACGGCTAATATAACCCCATAACTATAATATGGCACCTGGCGATCACTTTTTGCCACAACAGCAGCGGCTGGAGCAGCTACATCCCATGATGTCTCAAAAGTCTGTCCACGATTTTCACACAGATCAGAGCAATTTGTAGCACAGGAAGCTAAACGTTTCTACAGACATCCTGAAGCTCTGCAATAGCTGCGGTTCATGAAGCTGGCGTGACATCCTACCACTGAAGATTGGTTGGCCACCCAGACTGACAGTTTGAAGCGATAATTTTGCCACAAGAGAGCCATCTGAAACACACACACACAGCACACATATTTTAGTACCTAATAGCGATAACTTGCCATGATCACAATGTAGTACAGGGGACTTATTAGTGCTAACTATCATTAGCAATCATTAGCTTACCTTCATATGTGATCTAGTTTGTATCCTCATGTCTTCTGCTTCATACTGCTCCATGGCTTCCTGAACTCTTCAGTACTTTTCCAGCGTTTCATCTCACCACCTGTAGCCTTCTCTGGCTCTCCTTTTTTGCCTTTACTCTGACAAAAAGCCAGAGAGCAGCAGGCTCGCCTCCTTATCCATCTTGTGTTTTTCTTGTCACATACAAACGATGTCATGGGAGTGTCGGGCCGCCTTGCTGCAAAGATCTCACTCACTTCAGGTGGTATTCAGTCGTAATGGAAAACCAATAACACCATGGCGAGTCGGACTGAGCACGTGCTAGTGGAATTATTATTATTATCAACACAGGGTCCGGGCTACTTGTCATCCAAAATGGCAGAAAAACAATGTGGCACGTGACCATGACGTCACGTGCAACCCCTCTATAGGATTGCTGGGTTTCATCGTTTATCTTATTTGCACTATGGGAGGTCTGGGTCTATCTTTTGTCGCCATTTGCACTGCGGGTAGCATTACTGTACACAGGCTGCTGCTGTTGTTGTTTTTCCAGCCTTATTCCTTTTTCTTTTTTTAAATTGTGCACACCACTGAAGAGAGAGAGAAACACCATCTCAATTCTCCTGCATGTCCTGTACGTATAGTAGTATTGACAAATAAAATCTTCAAATCTTGACCCCAGATATTTAAACTCATCTACCTTCACTAGCTATATGTCCCTGTCAAATAAACTAATCTACTACTACTACTACCTCTACTCCTTGCATCTTCCCCATTGCACTTGTCTCCCTCTCATTCACACTCATGTATTCTGTCTTACTTCTACTGACTTTCATTCCTCTTCTCTCCAGAGTTTACCTCCACCTCTCCAGGTTGTCTTCCACCTGCTCCCTACTCTCACTGCAGATCACAATGTCGCCTGCAAACATCATGGTCCACGGAGACTCCTGCCTGACCTTGTCTGTCAGCCTGTCCATCATCACAGTAAATGAGAAGGGGCTCAGGGCCGATCTCTGATGTAACTCCACCCCCCCCCCACCTTGAATCCAGCTGTCACTCCCACAGTGCACCTTACCACCGTCTCGCTGTCCTCGTACATGTCCTGCACCACCCTCACATACTTCTCTGCCACTCCTGACTTTCTCACACAGTACCACACTTCCTCTCTTGGTGCCCTATCATATGCTTTCTCTAGATCCACAAAGACAGTGTCACTTCTTCTGACCTTCTCTATACTTCTCCATCAGCACTCTTAGAGCAAACATTGCATCTGTAGTACTCTTTCTTGGCATGAAACCGTACGGCTGCTCAGATTGTCACCTCTCCTCTTAATCTGGCTTCATCAACTCTTTCCCACATCTTCACAGTGTGGCTGATCAACTTTATCCCTCTGTAGTTACTGCAGCTCTGTGGAAATACCCCTGTCAAATTAAAATTTTCAGTATGTTTTCTGAAACAAATGCCGATTACTACATTACAAGCAAATTAGTGTAGTTTATAAGGTTAGGTTAATCAGTTCAGGCGGAAGACGGATTAATATTGACAAGGAGACTAGCAGTGTTTCAAACCAGAGGCAGTTATGAGTGAAGTGGTGTCTACCTGGCACCTGTATGGACTCTGTCATCTCCAGGATGTCTCTGACATACAGCCGAGCGAAGGCAGAGAAAAGCGGGTCCAGCCCCCACAGGATGGACGGGGGCTCCTCCGCTGGATCCATCCTGACTGCCTGCATTTCATCGTGGAAGCAGAACCGCATAAAAACAAAAGTTTTGGTAGCTTTTAACTGCAGCGTGAGCAGACAGGAAGCATGCTAGCAACTGTGGCGGGGCGGTCACGTGATCACGTGTCAACCCTACCTAATTATAATAATAATAATATTATTATTATTATTATTATGGTGGTATGTATGTAGAGATGACGTGTTAGAAAGGATAAAGTAGCATTACAGAAACGACATATTTTTTTAAGCTGGGCGCCGCTTGCTAGTGTTTCGCGCTTGGCTTTTGGATTTGTCGTGTCAAAGAACAAAGAACTCCCGCCGACGTCGTAAAGACGCTACAGCGAAATCGTCCCCGTCCAGCTAAATGCGTTTATTTTTCGCCACAGTGAAAACTTTACGGTGGAGCAGTTTGCGACACGTTACTTTTCACATTTTTGGTCAGAGGAGGGCAGCAGAAGGCAAAACAATAACCTGCCACCTGGCCAAGCACGAGGAGTACGGGCGCGCGTCAAGTCAAAGCACTCGTGAACGCGCGCCGACTCTAAATCCGCTAGATTACTGAAAGCCGTCCCACACTAAGAAAAGATGACCGCTGATCGTTTTGGCGAATATCAACGCACGGACCTTTAACGTGTGTTTTCTGCCTTAAAGGACACTGATGAAATACCGCGTCGGGAGTCGCCTGGACGTGTTTTTTGCCCCCTTCCAGCCCTGTTTTTGTGGAAGAAAGAAAGAACCCCAACGGAGGGGGGGGGATTGTCGTCTGTCCAGTGGGTCGACAGGAGTTGGAACAACGACGAGCTGCCCGTTAACGGTTCTAAACAATCATTTTTTAATGCTCTCTTAGATTCGTTCTGCAGCTGTTGTGTGTGACGGGTCAACGATGACCCGCAGCAGCGCCTCTTCGGACTGGCCACAGCGGCGGTTGTAACGGCTAACTAACCAAGCTAGGTTTTGATCCCAACGGCTGTGAAAGCGCTATTTTTAATTCAGCCGGGCGCGTGTTTGCGCCTCGAGCGACACTTTTCATTAATAGTTATTTAAAAGTTTTGTCATTTCTGCGTGAACTTTTAAAGCCGAGTGAGCGAGCCAGCCATGTCGTTTTTCAACTTTCGCAAAATATTCAAACTGGGAGCTGAGAAGAAGAAGAAGCAGTATGAGAACGTCCGCAGGGACGAGAACCCGGAGGAGATCTGGGGCATAGTCGGAGAACTGGGAGACGGAGCCTTTGGGAAGGTGTTCAAGGTAGGCAGCCCTCACTGCGCTTCAGCACGACTGTGCTGCTCAAGAGGAGTCACATTTAGGCTGGTTTTTGCTCTCCCGCAGTCACTTCTTATTTCCTAAAGACTGCTGGAAGTGTCATGTCTGACTGCACTTTTGACCCGCAGATTATTTTAAAACCCGCTTCTGGGACCATCTCCACCCTTCAGCACCGGCCACCCACACAGCCCCCAACACTGACACTGACCCAGCCATTCACCCAGTCCAAACCAACCAGTCTTCCCAGCATCACATCCCTGGTGATCCTACCAAACCTCAGCACCAGCATTACCACCCACATCACCCAAAACTCTATATCAACCACATCTTCCACCCCCAACACCGCCTCTTGGTGGGTTCCTCAGTTTTCCGTGTTCCATCATTGTGTGATGTCATAGACGTCTCATCGGAGTTCAGGCAGCATGGCGATACAGTGGTTAGCACTGTTGCCTGACCGCTAGAAGGTTCCAGGTTCGATTCTCCAGGTTGGCAGGGGTAGGAACCTTTCTATGCGGAGTTTGCAAGTTCTCTCTGTGCTGCGTAGGTTTACTCCGATAGCTCCCACAGTCCAAAGGCGTGCATGTTAGGTTAATTGGTGATTCTAAATTGTTCCTAGATATCTGTCTCCTTGGCCCTTAGAATAGAGGGTTAGTACTATTGAAGCGCTTTGAGACTAGAAGAAGCACTATATAAGTACATGGCCTTATCTTTACAAAATGATTGTAATTTCACTCCCTAATTGATCCAAAAAATGCAGATAATTTGCCATTGTTGTGTATGGGTACATCAGCACAACAGTAAGTTATTTGCATTTGTTTGGACCAATTAAGCAGTGAAATTTTAAAATTTCCAGCAGAAAACATGAACGTTCCAGGGGCCTCAGGTTGGGAACCACTGCATTAGATGGTGCTAAGGATGGGACAAAAGATTGGTTCAACATAGTAAGATAAGATAAGCCTTTATTAGTCCCACAACGGGGAAATTCCAGGATTGCAACAGCACAGGGATAGCAACACTCAGAGCAACAATCAGAAGGCAAGAAAAAAAAACAAGCAAGCAAGAGCAGCTAATAAACATATGTACGTATTACTATAAAATATATATATATACACACACACACAGACACACAGTGCAGAGCATTGTAGCTGGATGGAATAAATATATGAATATATGAACACACAGTGCAGAGCATTGTAGCTAGATGGAATAAATATGTAAATATATAAACACCCACAGTACGGAGCATTGCAGCTAGGTGGAATAAATATGCAAGTATATAAACACACACAGTGCGGAGCAATGTAGCTAGATGGAATAATATGTAGATATATAAATATATAAACACCCACAGTACGGAGCATTGTAGCTAGATGGAATAAATATGCAAATATATAAACACACACAGTGCAGAGCATTGTTGCTAGATGGAATGAAACAGCATAACCGTCTACTTAGTTATCCTACATGGTATGATTATGTGCCCATACATATTCTCACCCTCCATAGCGACCGGTATGTTCCTAGTTGTATGCCGGAGAGGACCATTGTGTAAGTCTATTGCATCTTTTGCATTCAAAAAACTATTAGTTTGTTACGTCTTTTTGCTATCTCTGCGAGCAGCCCTGCTTAGGTTGTACAGTCTGACAGCCGTTGGTAGGAAGGACCTACGAAACCTCTCGGTTGTGCACCTGGGATGATGTAGTCTGCTGCTAAATGAGCTCCTCAGTGCATTCAGTATGTCCTGCATAGGGTGGAACTCGGACTCCAGCAGAGATGACAGTTTAGCCACCGTCCTTCTCTCTCCTATCTCCTCCATCGGATCAAGGCGCTGCCCCAGGACAGAGCTAGCTTTCTTAATCAGTTTGTTCAGTCTCTTCCTATCGGCTGCAGTAATGCCACTGCCCCAGCAGACCACTCCAAAAGTGATGGCTGATGCCACCACCGTGTCATAGAATGACTTCAGCAGCGCCCCTTGTACACCAAAAGACCTGAGTCTCCTCAGCAGGAACAGCCTGCGCTGTCCCTTCTTGTAGAGTGCATCAGTATTGTGTGACCAGTCTAGTTTATTGTTCAGATGAATACCCAGGTACTTATAGGATGTCACCATCTCGATGTCTGTTCCCTGTATATTTACTGGTACTGTGAGGGGCTGCCCATGCCTGCGGCAGTCCACCACCAGCTCCTTAGTTTTCCTCGCGTTGATCTGGAGGCAGTTCCGATGGCACCAGTCCACGAAGTCCTGGATAAGCCCTCTGTACTCAGCTTCATCTCCATTGGAGATGAGGCCAACGATCGCAGAGTCATCAGAGAACTTCTGTAGATGGCAGTGTGTTGTGTTGTGTGAGAAGTCCGCAGTATAAAGAGTGAACAGGAAGGGAGCCAGCACCGTTCCCTGGGGGGAACGGTATTGCAATATTAGTATTAGTAATACTAGTATTGCAATACTTGACACTCGCGTTGATGCACATATTAATCTTTTATTAATTATATATACACTACCGTTCAAAAGTTTTGGGTCACTTAGAAATTTCCTTATTTTTGAAAGAAAAGCACTTTTTTTCAATGAAGATAACTTTAAACTAATCAGAAACACACGCTATACATTGCTAATGTGGTAAATGACTATTCTAGCTGCAAATGTCTGGTTTTTGGTGCAATATCTACATAGGTGTATAGAGGCCCATTTCCAGCAACTATCACTCCAGTGTTCTAATGGTACAGTGTGTTTGCTCATTGCGTCAGAATTCTCCAGATTACCTCAACAAATTAACAGCTAGAATGCCAAAGGTCTGCAATGCTGTAGTTGCTGCAAATGGATGATTCTTTGACGAAAGCAAAGTTTGAAGGAAAAAATTATTATTTCAAATACAAATCATTATTTCTAACCTTGTCAATGTCTTGACTATATTTTGTATTCATTTTACAACTCATGGTGGTAAATAAAAGTGTGACTTTTCATGAAAAACACAAAATTGTCTGGGTGACCCCAAACTTTTGAACGGTAGTGTATATATGGTATGGCAATACTTAATTGCAGATATCGTGGGTGTTGTGATAGAATTGCATCGTGACTCAAGTAACATGATATGTATCATGAGGTCCCTCGTGATTCCAGTCCCTCGTATTTGTTGGTCTGTAGCTCCTTTTCTACTGCAGCAACTAAGAACCACTTTTACAGGAACTCTACCTGTAGTGTGTGTCTCTCTCCACTGCAGGAACCTGCCCATAAGGGGAAGTTCTCAGGAATTTTTAGAGCCAAACTGAGTTCCTTGTTCTGGGTAGGTATTTTATAGCGGCTCTGAAAACTGCTGGGTTGATTTTGGGTTGACTTGATGCTCATTGGATAAAACTCGGTGTAAATGAAATAGAGGCCAACAAAAGTGCAAAAAAGTGACCATTACAAGATCATAGTACAGACATAATGCTTAAGGTGGAGCACAGCATAATGCTGGCCGCTGACAGGCACGCTCTGTAGTGAGGATGTGTATCCACACTCCGCAGTAGTGCTGCTCGCACAGCTATGCTGTACAACTAAGACTGGGCAACTTGACCTTTCAGCTTCACGGTTATTTGAACCTTTTACATTAGTTTTGTTTTTTTCATCTTTTTCCCTCCCTTCTTCTCCCTTATAGTTCACTGATGAGACTCGTAATTAAGCAGTATTACACAAGAGTGTGGCATTAATGAATATATCACTGAGGTAATTCAGTGGTAAAGGAGCCTAATACAATAATTTTCACACACAGAAAAATAATTTTCACACACATGTGGCCCACAGACCCTCAGGAGGGTCTGTGGGCCACATGACTCGCAGCAGCAGCTGATTAGTTTGTTACACTGGGGGAGTCTTTTATGCAGCCATATGTTACGGGCACATAGAGATTATGGATCTCTGATTGGGTTCTTAAATCCAACCTCATCTTGTCCATTTTGTTGTTCATTTTCCACTGTAAAACAGTTTAGCTTTATGGCATTCCCTGCTAGTTTATGTGCACTTCGCTCACTTTTTCTTGGCATCTTCAGATGAAATCGAGTCACTCATCACGTACTGTGTGTACAGACGCCTGATTTCTTTTTGATACAAGCCGTTTTATTTTTTCCTCTATGTTTTGCTGCTTCTAAATGGTGCTAACCTCTCTGCTTCTATGGTGCGGCATCATGTGACTGCACACAATAAAGGACATGAACAGACACACAACAGGGAGAGGGGGAAGAAATCAAAAAAAAGAAGAACCGACATGAGCAAGATTACGTCGGTTTAACACTTTGAACGTCAGGATCAGTTTTATTTTGGTTAATCGTCCAGCCCTACGTACAACCAAACCATTCCTCTCCGCCATCAGTAAACAACAGCAGTGGCAAGTTGGTCACATGCACTCCACTCTACAGTTATTTTGTTTATAATAATTTCTGTATGACTAAAACATATTTTAAAAACTGTCAAGCAATTGTGTCACAAAATGCCTTGGGGGGGGGGGGGTGTTGATGGTTCCTACCCCCATAACGGAGAGGATCAGATACAGGAATGGTCCTTACCAAAGTTGCTGGCCCCTAAAATTGGTTCCTGGTTCCTGTGGTGGAAACCAGGCGTACAAGTATGATCTAGGGTGGAAAACCCAGTGTAGCATATCTTGGGCTAGCAGATGCAAAGAAACTGTTACATAAATAATCAGAATCACACCACAAAAACTAATGTTTGGGGCCATAATTGCAGTCGCACATTTTTCTCACAAAAGTTGTACATTTATCAAAAAAAACCTGAAAATTTACTAGGAAAAAAAGTTGCAAATTCATGTGAAAAAAGTAAAAATTTAGAAGAAAAAGTTGCAAACTTACAAGAAAAAATAGTAAAAACTTAAAAAAAGTTTCAAAATTACAAGAAAAAATTAGCAAATTTACAAGAAAAAGTTACAGATTTATGAGAAATAAGTTACAAAATTACGTGAAAAAAGTCAGAAATTTATGATTAAAAGTTTTGAGACTGTTCCAAATTTACAAAAAAGTCACAAATTTATGTGAAAAAGTAACAAATATATGATTGAAATTTTTGAGAAAGTTCCAAATTTACAAAAAATGTTGCACATTTATGGGAAAAAGTCACAAAGTTAGAACGAAAGAAAGAAGCCAACTCTGTTGTCATTCAGTCCATACAGCCAATCATGTACAGTAGAACAAAATGGTGTTTCTCATATCTACAATGTTAATCACATCTAGAATCAGAGCAAGGCACCGCCACAAACAGCTTCTCCTTCCCCCATTCTATTATGCTGAGCACCAAGCTAGAAGGCAGGAAGTACCATTTTTATATAGTCTTTAGTATGACCCGGCCGGGACTTGAACCCCAACCTCTTGGTTGTGGAGCAGATGCTCTGTCAACTAGTTTACAAGAAAATAATAAGAGTTTACAAGAACATAGTAAATTTTCAAGGAAAAAAGTAACATTTTTTGAGGGAAAAATTGCAAGATTACAGTAAAAAGTGGCAAATTTATAAGTTCCAAAATTACAAGAAAAAGCTTATTAGCAAAAGTTGCAAATTTACAAAAAAACAACTGCAAATTTATGAGAAAACAAGTTGAAAGTGGGCAAACAGGTCAAGTCCATGTGGGCAAATGGGGCCCACATGGAACCCATGGACAGACCCATGTGGGACCCATAAGACAGCCCCGTTTTAACCTTTGGTGAGGCCCGCATGTGCATGCTGGCTGGGAAGTTAGGGTAATTTATTCCCTGCCAGTGCAGTAAATGAAGCCCGGTCTGTGAGTGATGGATCTGGATGCTCACTACCAAACCAGTATTCAGTAGGACAGGCCTCCACCGCCATACCTGCCTCCTCACACCAACCCTGGCTCCCACCATCTGTTTGCCTGTCTCTCTGCTGTGAGCCATCATGCCCCCCCCCCCCCCATGTCCCCAGCATGTGCAGATGAGATTAATTGCACTGGTCAACACCAAATTTATTGTCTTAAGTTTTTTTTAGCTGATTTAGGACAATTTTGATGTGCTGAATCCAAAAATCACATTGGTTTTGCTCAATCGGGGCAACTTTTTGAATTATGGCCACATGTTGTTTTATACATTTTTGTTTACATGTATGGGTGTTTTCGCTTTATATGATGCAGAATTCTTTTTACCTCCGCCAGGCCGAAAAGGCCAGGAGGAGGTTATGTTTTTGCCAGGGTTTGTCTGTTTGTCTGTTTGTCTGTTGGTTAGCAAGATAACTCAAAAAGTCTTGGACGGATTTGCATGAAACTTTCAGGCGTTGTTGCAAATGGTACAAGGAAGAACTGATTACATTTTGGGGGTGATCCGGTTCACCATCTGGATACAGGAATTTTTTTAAAGCATTTTTTTCAACACTGTGACATAGGGCCATTTTCAACATGTGCGCAGGCGCAATGGAGGCCGCTGTCGTGTCTGACCAACACAAACTCCGCCTTCTTCAACGTTTTAGCCACAAAAGCATGCGGAAAACACTGCTGGCCTCGGACCCCCAGCGTACCTGTGCCAGCCATAGGCGCTGCGCACATTGCGCTGGTCGTCGTGTCTGACCAACACAAACTCCGCGTTCTTCAACGTTTTACGCACAAAAGCACGCGGAAAACACTGCTGCCCTGGGCCCGCCAGCGTGGCTGCTTTGGCGACACGCTGCAAAACCTGACACGGACACCTGTCCGCCGCCCCATTATTTGCCACAAATTCCCCGCCCAGCTATAGGCGCTGCGTAAAAACGACCTCTCTGCCGGGGAAGACTCTAAATTCTGTTTTGCCGCCGAGCGCAACCCCAATATAATATAAAACCCACGACCAATCTGCATCCGTCAGTGGAGGAGATGGACACACCAACACTTCAGTTTATTACCTCCGCCAAGGAGGCAATGCTTTTACAACCGTAAAACGGGGCTATAAGGGACGGCGGGGTAATATGGGACACTTTTCTAAATGTAATTCTGCTTTTTTAATTTTGCTTCCGCCTAGATTTGATGAAGGATTCATGGATATTTGACAATAACAACACAACTCAGCGTCCTGCTCAAAATAAAAAAAGCAGAATTACATTTAAAACATTTCCCACAAAAGTGTCCCTTATTAACCCGCCGTCCCTTATAGCCCCATTTCACACTACTCAACCACTAATCCTATCACTATCACATTGATTGTCATTCATTAATTGTCTGTTTATTGCACTGTCCATGTCAAATAAACAAATAATCATTGTGAATCCAATTGCTAGTCATATCTTTTCATGCTCAGGGAATCTGAAAACGTACACACAAACACTGTATGGGGGGAACTGTGCCGCTTGGCGGAGGTCTGCGCTCTCCGAGTGCTTTTCTAGTTTATGTCTTGAAATTCTCTGAATTTTGAACAATGATGACGTAACATTCAATTTACATGTACTTACCTTTATATAAAGGTAAGTACATGCACAGTACTAAGTAAGTACAGGTTTTTACTTAGCACCTGATCGAGAGAAACAGATGTCATTTTCGGATTCAGCGGTGCAAAATTGTCTTAAATCAGTTGAAAAAACACAACTTACAAAAAATATATTTTTGTAACCCTGTGTTATTGGCCAGCCTAGCTGTCTGTCTGCAAACACGTCAGTGAGCAGGAGCCCAAGCTGTTAGCTTGATAGCTAACAGTGCTATCAGGGAATTAGCTTACAAAGCATAGTTTATATTGGGGGTTTTTTAGATTTCAGTCACCCTAATAAACATCCCTGTTTTCACCTGGTTCCCTAATCCACAGTTGATATGTCTTGTGTCATTCTAGCTTATTTTGTTATATTTTCACTGCGATGGTACATTGAACCATTAGCATTAGCTTAACTGTTGATCTCTGGCTGGCTTTGGTTGCTATTTTCTGTAAATTCTATTAACCCCCTACAGTAATCCTTGTTCATCTACCAACACTTGAACATATATGTCACTCTTAGATGTTATTTTTAGCAGCTAACTGCCTTGGGTCACCATTCTGTCATTCATGAATGTTTCTGGTCTTATTGTACTCCAGGGACTGGTCATATCCTGTCACCACTGAAACCGCACACTCCTGTCCACCAGTGATGCTTGATATCATTAAATTTGTTAGTTGGCTCACACTTGCTGTCTGAGCTAGTAGCTAGCCAGCTAAGATTAGCAATAGTGACGTAAGAGGAAGGGTGGAGTTAACTGCAGCTCCTAGGCATTTAAAGAGACATGCACTGAAATGAGCCATTCTGAGGAGGGCTCCAAAAGATGATTCACAATGATGCTGCAATAATTAAAGAAAATGTGGCCAAAATATGTCTCAAACATTTCACTAAGACCTGTTGGAGCTGTCAACAGTAAGAGGGAAAAAACAAATCTTTTACTAAAAAAGTCTCAATTCTGAGAAAAATGTGACAAGGAAAATGAGGAAAAGAATTTGTCAGGCCAAAAAGAAAATCACCAATTTTGAAGTTTGACATTTACAAGAAAAAAGTTGCAAATTTGTGTGAGGAAAAAAGTCACAAACTTCTTCGTAAAAAAGCGCACATTTTTGAGGAAAGGGTCCCACATTTAGATTAAAAAAAAGTCTTGAACTTATCAGAAGAATCAAAAAAATCACAAATTTCTGAAAGAAAACAATGTCCAAATGATTAGCTGGCTATTCTGAAAAAACAAATGTGAGTCACGGCTATAATCAGAAAGCTTCCAGTGTCACAACACCACCACCCCCTCCTCCTTATTGCCTTAATGATGCCATTGTCTGGCTGGATCTGAACTCGGCTGGAGCCACGCTCCTTATTTGCATGAGTGACAGTAAATTTTATCATACAGGAGGGCTGCGTGTTTGAGTTTTTTCAGAATCATATGCCCTGGAGTCTGTATTTGGTTTCGTTCTTTGATACCAGAAGCTATTTTTGGACTCTTTTTAAATAGTTGGCCTTACCCAAGACTTGAGGCCAGTGTATTATAGTTGAGTTAAGCCTAATCTTCTCCGTTATTTAGTCACAGGTTGCCGGTTTCCCAGCAGTTTAGCAGAAAGAATTTAATGGACAAGACCTGCTATTCACGAGCGATTTAGAGGCAGAGCCAAGGCAAACATTTTAACATTTATTAATAATTATAGCGTTTGTGCTTCCGGTGTCCCAAGTCACGGTGAAGAAGATCCATAAATGTTCATAGAAATGTTGTGTACATGTGTGTGTTTTAGTTGGCAATGCTGTGATGTTTCACTGGATTCACAGTGTGGCCCATGAATGAAAAACTAGCCCTCAGGTTGTATTTGTTTCTGCTCGATGGCTTGTGTGGCTGACTGGGAACAACAGGCAGGTCACCAGGAAGTGCCTACATCCCATATCGCCGTGGCAACTTCATTGAGCACATCCTGCCTGCAGAGAATCCAGAACAAACAGGAGGAATTTCCACTTTAACCTGTCATGTGTCCTGCAGACATATTTGGACCCAAAGAAAATATTCATTAGTAGGGATGAGCCGATACCACTTTTTCAAGTCCGATACCGATACTGTGACTTGGAGTATTGGCCGATACCATCTCTCTTATTTAAAACAACAAAAGTACAGAACATACTTTGGTGATGACTGGTTGGTTGCATTTTGAAACATATAAATCCACAAATCTAAAAGTCAAAGGATAGATTACAAATTTGACTCAGTTCAGCAACACTGCTGCTTTTTTATTTTAAACTTTGCAACATTAGCAGCATTTCACCGGTCAGCACTATGTAAACATGCATTCTGAAGTTTTAAGTGCAAGTTTCTGTAAAACTTTGAAGCCGGGTATTTAAGTAAATATTCAGATGAAATTCAAAGTGCTACTTTATGCATGAGGTAAAAAAAAAATGCTGTAGATCTGAAAATAAAGGAACTAACCCTTGGTGTTTCTGACATTTATTATTATTATTATTATCATAAGTATTCTCCTGGTTCTCGGTTTATTTAGTAGTGTTTCTGATATTCTCTGTCCATTCTTAGATTTTAGGTTTGCTCTTATTTTGAAGTCATTCCTGTCCCATTTCATGTAGCCCTGTTGTGCTAGTCCTGCTTCCAGTTCACTGTTATAATTTGCTATTTGTTTCTGTTACCTACCTCTCATCAGCTGTAACTCTCTGTGGAAGTGTAAGCCCATGTTATGTCTTTGTTTCCATGCTCCATCCATCCATCTTCTTCCGCTTATGCTCCAATCTGGTTTTTACTTTCAGTTTCGTTATTTTGGTTAGGTTTCACTTTTAGCATCCAGCCTCCGAGCTGAAAAAGCACTTCCTTCTGCTCGGTTCTTGACAGAATTCAGCATACTCCTTTACCATGTTACTTTTGCAGGTGTTTTATCAAGTTGCTGGTAGTGATGTTCTGACAAAGAAAGAAAGAAGAAAATTGTAAACACTGGTACCACATAGCAACATACCGAGGCGAGTCCCACAGACGGGCTCCAGTGACACTTGTTTCTGCTTATAGAAGCTGAGCACAGCGCAGCTGAGAATGTGATCGTACCTTCATTTTATTAATGCTATTAATGTATTGGATTGGTAAATTACTTTTATTCCTTACCAATACCGATCCAGCCATTTTGCCTGGATCAAACCCAATATCGATACGGCGGATCGGATCGGCTCATCCCTAATTATTAGTCGTATTTTTTTTATTGATGACTGTAAGGAATGTTTTTGGGGGGTTTTAGCAGGTCTGGTGTCAGTGCAACTTCAGGTCCAGTTTGAACCAACAAGTTCGTATGAGGTACACAAATGTATATGTAAATTACTGTAGGTACAAATTTGCAAGAATAAAGGTGCAAAGATGTAATAAAAGATGCCAATTTAAAAGTCAGAAAAGTTGTAGACTACAATTGCAGATTAAAAATATAACCAGCATCCAGATGAGCGTTGCAAATTTGCAAGAAAAACGTTGAAAATTTACAGAAAAAAATTGCAAATGTTTAAGAACAAAAGTTGCAGATTTATAAAAAAAAGTTGCAAATTTATAAGACTAAAGTTTTAAATTTACAAGGAAAAAAGTCACAAATTTTTGAAGAATAAGTTCAAAATGTATTTTAAAAAGTTGCAAATTTACAAGAAAAATTGCAATTTTGTGAGAAACAAAGTCACAAATTTTTGAGAAAAAAGGTGCAAATCTAAAATTAAAAATGTTGAAACTTGACTTCCGGTTATGGCTGCCACGTAAGACGGACGTGTCTCACTCTGCTCTGCTCCTGGAGAAAAAAAATCGGCAAATAACTCTCTCATTTGGGACAGAACGTATCCCAGCGTTTGGGCGAGGATATGTCGGCGAAGCCTAAGGCTGGAAAACCAGGTAAAGGAAAAAGCGAGCCGCCGAAACAGTCCAAATTAACGGACTTTCAGGTCTGTGACGCAGCAAATAAAACTCCATATATGGCGGAGGAGGCTGGCAACGGTGCGATATCTGCGGGGAGAGGCGCAGATGCGCTGATGGCTGCCATGAGTTCAATGAGAGCGGACTTTTCCTCTAGATTTGATGGGATTATGACAGCGTTGGAAGGAATAAGAAAGGAATTGGGTGACTGTGTAGAGCGAACGGCGCAGATGGAGCTCCGTCTCGCTAGTGCTGAAGATGACGTCACCCGTCTTCAATTAAAGGTGCGCACTTTGGAGAAAAAAAAATAAATCTCTGGAAAATAATATTTTGGATTTGGAATCTTGGTCGAGACAGAATAACTTGAGGCTGGTGGGTCTTCCAGAGGAATCAGAAGGTCGGGACGTATGTTCCTTTCTGGAAAAGTGGATTCCGGAGGTGCTGGGCAGCGAGGAGTTGCAATCAGCAGTGGTTCTGGAAAATGCACATCGTATTGGCCCACGGAGAGATAAGGGACCGCCGAGGACCTTAATTATGAAGTTTCTCAGCAACAGAGACAGGATGAAGATCTTCAACGCTGCACGAGCTAAAGGAGAGATTAAACACCAGGACCAGCAGGTGCGGTTCTACCCAGATTTGGCCACAGGAATCCAACAATTGAGGAAGCAGTTTGATCCCATACGTGGGGAGCTGCGCAACCTTGGGATTCGTCATGGTGTAATCTATCCTGCGAGACTGCTGACCACGTATGAGGGCAGAACCCACATCTTCAAGACCCCAGAGGAGGCGCAGGAGTTCATCAAGAAGATCAAAGAAGAAGAAGAGTCTGGTGGGAGCTAAGCATGAACAAAATATAAGGTAGAATAATTAAGCATTTGCACAGGCATCTGACTGACTTGAAGTAAATAGTAAGTTTACAACATATAGATTGTATTATATATTAAAAAAAACAAAACAAACAAAAAAAACTATGATGTACAAAGTTGTTAAAAATTTTGGAGTTAAGTTGGAAAACTACAGAGGAGAGTTAATGTTACGTCATTAAAAGCAGTAGAGTTAGGGTGATTGGGAGGATGAAGAAGGAGTGGCTTTGGCTGATCCTCGTGGGTGTGGAGCGGTCGATGGCTATATCGGGAGACGGAATTTTTCTTTTGATTTTGGGGGGTTTGCCACAAGTGTGGGAAGGGGAAATTTGTTTGTGTGTAGTTTGTAGGATGAATGTTCAACCACTCATGTTTTTGCTTCTCTGTATGAGCATGTTTACACTGCAAGGTAATCCCAAACTCTCTATTGATCATAAACCAAAGTGTTAATCTTAATTTAACTTCATGGAATTGCAGAGGTCTACAAAATTTAAAAAAACTTAAACAAGTTATGAATAAAATAAAAGACATGGGTTCAAAAATTGTGTTTTTACAAGAAACTCATTTAATAGAGGAGGATATAAAAAGAATTAGGAGTAGATGGCAAGGAAGTGTCTTCACCTCATCATTCTCATCCCGGGCCAGGGGAGTTATGACTCTCATACATAAATCAGTTCCTTTTCAAGTGAAAAATGTAATTGGAGACAAATTTGGAAGATATGTAATCATTCAAGGTTCTTTGCTATTAGAAAATATAAATCTTGTGAACTTATATGGTCCCAATATAGATGATCAGAAGTTCTTTGCTAATTTATTTCTTATCTTATCATCACTTACAGGGCAACATATAATAGCAGGGGATTTTAATTGTACATTGAATCCAGGTATAGATAGATCAACAGGACTGGATTGCACGCACATTGGATGTAGGATGACTATTAATCATTTTATGAAAGAATTGAGATTGTTAGATATATGGAGAGAAATGAAACCACAAGTTAAAGCCTATTCTTGTTATTCCAGTACCTACAAGACATTCTCACGTATTGATTATTTTTTGATTTCCACAGAATTAAGGTCCAAGATTCAAAACTGCTTTTATGATAACATCGTGATCTCTGATCATGCACCCTGTTGTCTAATATATGTAGATAAAAAATTGACAAAGGAATCAGGTAGATGGCAATTTCAGCATAAATGGCTTCAGGATGAGGAATTTGTCAAGTATATAGAAAAACAGATAGACGAGTTCTTTGACATCAATACTACACAAACATCAGCATGTGTAAAGTGGGAGGCTTTCAAAGCTTTTATTAGGGGACATATTATTAGTTATACAGGATCAAAATCTAAGAAGACTCGAGAGGAGAGAGCTAAATTGGAACATAAAATAAAAAGTCTTCAGGAAAAAGTGTATGCAGGAAGTGACCCAAGGTTGGAGAATGAATTACTGATTTTGAGAGCTGAATACGACAAAAAATCAGCGAATAGAGCTGCCTCGAGTCTTCTAAGATTGAAACAATCTTTTTATGAACAAGGTGAAAAATCAGGAAAATTATTAGCATGGCAGATTAAACAATTAGAAATTAAAACACCAATTACCAGTATTATAAGTAATGGACAGGTAGTTGTAGATCCTTTAGAAATTAACAGAGCCTTTAGAGATTACTATGAAAAATTATATGATACCAAAAATGAATCTGATTTAACAAAACTAAATGGGTTTTTGAACGAACTATCTATACCGTGTATTCCAAATGAAAACAGGGAGATATTGGAGTCTAAAATTAGTCAAGAAGAAGTTGGGCTAGCCATTGATAACATGAAATCAGGAAAAAGTGCAGGACCAGATGGTCTTCCAGTTGACCTTTATAAAAAATTTAAGAATAAATTAATAAAACCTTTTTTGGAAATGGTTTTAGAAGCATTTCAAAATAATAATTTACCATCATACATAAATAATGCCTTAATTATACTGCTGCCAAAACCAGGTAAGCCCTCTAATAAATGTGAAAATATGAGACCAATAAGCCTATTAAACGCCGACCTTAAGATAATCTGTAAAATTTTAGCAAGACGAATACAAGAAATTTTACCAAATATTATTAATCGAGATCAGAATGGCTTTATAAAGGGTAGACAAGGCTTCCATAATGTAAGAAGACTATTTAATATTATTTATTTTAATAAAGAAGCACCGGATACAGCTCTCCTATCACTGGACGCCGAAAAGGCCTTTGATAGAGTTGAATGGCCCTTTCTTTTTGAAGTCCTACAAAGGTTTGGACTTGGAAATAATTTCATAAAATGGGTTCAAATAATATACAATAATGCTACAGCAGAAATCCTAACAAATAACAATATTTCAAAACCAATAAAAATCAATAGAGGATGTCGACAAGGCTGTCCACTTTCACCTTTACTGTTTACTATGGCAATTGAACCTTTAGCGATGGCGATACGTTTACATTCACAAATATATGGAATTAAAGTTGGACCAACAGAACATAAAATCTCCCTGTACGCCGATGACATAATTTTGTTTATGTCGAATCTAAAAAAATCAATTCCAACCTTGTTGAATTTAATAAAGAATTTTGGGGAAATATCAGGATATAAAATAAATAAAACTAAATCTTCAATATTAATGCTAAATGAGACCCAGAGAAATTACCCAGCCCCTGAGGTAAATCAATTCAATGTTGTAAATCAGTTTAAATATTTAGGAATCCAAATTATGCCTAAGCTAGAATCAGTCGCCAGTGTCAACTATGAAGCCTTAATGTCAGATATCAATGAGTTAACTCAGAGATGGATGTCACTACCAATGTCGATGAGCGGGAGAATCAATATACTTAAAAGTAATATTTTACCTAAAATACTTTATTTATTTCAATACATTCCCTTATCACCACCTTTAGATCTATTCTCAAGAATAAAAAAAAAGTTAGTGGAATTTATATGGAACAACAGGAGGGCTAGATTACGTTTGTCTTTATTATATTTACCATTTGATCGTGGAGGTCTGAAATGTCCAAATTTTATGTTGTATTATTAGTCGGCACAACTGAGGTCTATGACATATTATTTTTCATCAAATGATCTCCCTCACTGGACTGAAATGGAATCATACAATTTACCTTTACCTCTTCCCATATTCATATACTCAGATTCGGCAAAAAAATTACAAAAACAAGTTAAAAATCCATTTGTAAAGCATATGATCAAAATATGGTGTGAAGCTAAAAACTATTTAAAAGAACCACAGTTATTGTCACAATTTAGTCCAATATGGGGTAATCAATATTTTAAACCAGGGAGAGCGGACGCTGTATTTAAAGTATGGAATTTAAAAGGGATACAAAAGATTCAGGATTTATATTTGCCATGTGCAGACAACATAATGTCTTTTGAAGAGCTGAGGATCAAATTTAATCTCAATAGAACACATTTTTTTAAATATCTTCAACTTAGAAACTTTATTCGATCAAATCAAAATAAAGCTCTCACTCGACCTATTTATTCATCCTTGGAAAAAATGATGATGAAAGATAGTAAAAGAAAGGGTATTATTTCAGAGTTTTATAACTCATTGACACTATCTTCAAGTGAAAATTCACTGAAAAGATTAAACTACTGGAAAGAAGATCTGCAAATTGAAATTTCAGAGGAACAATGGGAATTGGCTTGTACAGAAGCTCAAACCAAATCAATAAATGCACGCCTTAAATTGATACATTTCAAATGGTTAATGTGGATGTATGTTACACCGGAGGAGTTAAATAGATATAACAAAAATATACCAGATACATGCACAAAATGCATGGAAAGTAAAGGAACCCTATTTCATTGTTTATGGGAATGTAGATTAATAAGAATGTTTTGGGAGGAGGTGAGGGTAACAATTGAAAAAATAATCTCAAAACAAATCATATTGAATCCTAAACTGTTTTTGTTGGGTCTGTACCCAGAAAAGTATAATTTCAATAAAAGTGAAAGAACATTCATAGACCTCAGTTTGCTTAATGCCAAAAAATGTATTGCACTATTATGGAAAAAGACTCATAGACCAGATGTGACTCAGTGGTTAAGACAGATGTTAACAAACCTTCCATTAGAAAGAATAACATATATACTGAAATCAAAGGAAATTGTGTTTGAGAATATATGGAGACCTTTTATTGATTATGTAAAAAATTTAAACATAACTCTTGAAGAAGAAGGTGAATGATGTGTGTGGACCTTGTAAATTCCAAACTGGTGAACATAATATGTATACTAATGTATTGGATTGTCTAGACTAAACAGAGGAGCATTGTTGAAGACTTGATTTTGTTGGTGGTTGTTGGTGTTTTTAGGGTATTTTTTTTTTTTTTTTGTAGTACTTTAGTGTTAGTGTTTGATTGTTTGTATCATGATTGTTAAAAAAAAAAAAAAAAGGTTCAATAAAGATATTGTGGAAAAAAAAATACTTTATTTATTTCAATACATTCCCTTATCACCACCTTTAGATCTATTCTCAAGAATAAAAAAAAAAGTTAGTGGAATTTATATGGAACAACAGGAGGGCTAGATTACGTCTGTCTTTATTATATTTACCATTTGATCGTGGAGGTCTGAAATGTCCAAATTTTATGTTGTATTATTGGTCGGCACAACTGAGGTCTATGACATATTATTTTTCATCAAATGATCTCCCTCACTGGACTGAAATGGAATCATACAATTTACCTTTACCTCTTCCCATATTCATATACTCAGATTCGGCAAAAAAATTACAAAAACAAGTTAAAAATCCATTTGTAAAGCATATGATCAAAATATGGTGTGAAGCTAAAAACTATTTAAAAGAACCACAGTTATTGTCACAATTTAGTCCAATATGGGGTAATCAATATTTTAAACCAGGGAGAGCGGACGCTGTATTTAAAGTATGGAATTTAAAAGGGATACAAAAGATTCAGGATTTATATTTGCCATGTGCAGATAACATAATGTCTTTTGAAGAGCTGAGGATCAAATTTAATCTCAATAGAACACATTTTTTTAAATATCTTCAACTTAGAAACTTTATTCGATCAAATCAAAATAAAGCTCTCACTCGACCTATTTATTCATCCTTGGAAAAAATGATGATGAAAGATAGTAAAAGAAAGGGTATTATTTCAGAGTTTTATAACTCATTGACACTATCTTCAAGTGAAAATTCACTGAAAAGATTAAACTACTGGAAAGAAGATCTGCAAACTGAAATTTCAGAGGAACAATGGGAATTGGCTTGTACAGAAGCTCAAACCAAATCAATAAATGTATGCCTTAAATTGATACATTTCAAATGGTTAATGCGGATGTATGTTACACCGGAGGAGTTAAATAGATATAACAAAAATATACCAGATACATGCACAAAATGCATGGAAAGTAAAGGAACCCTATTTCATTGTTTATGGGAATGTAGATTAATAAGAATGTTTTGGGAGGAGGTGAGGGTAACAATTGAAAAAATAATCTCAAAACAAATCATATTGAATCCTAAACTGTTTTTGTTGGGTCTGTACCCAGAAAAGCATAATTTCAATAAAAGTGAAAGAACATTCATAGACCTCAGTTTGCTTAATGCCAAAAAATGTATTGCACTATTATGGAAAAAGACTCATAGACCAGATGTGACTCAGTGGTTAAGACAGATGTTAACAAACCTTCCATTAGAAAGAATAACATATATACTGAAATCAAAGGAAATTGTGTTTGAGAATATATGGAGACCTTTTATTGATTATGTAAAAAATTTAAACATAACTCTTGAAGAAGAAGGTGAATGATGTGTGTGGACCTTGTAAATTCCAAACTGGTAAACATAATATGTATACTTATGTATTGGATTGTCTAGACTAAACAGAGGAGCATTGTTGAAGACTTGATTTTGTTGGTGGTTGTTGGTGTTTTTAGGGTATTTTTTTTTTTTGTAGTACTTTAGTGTTAGTGTTTGATTGTTTGTATCATGTTTGTTAAAAAAAAAAAAAGGTTCAATAAAGATATTGTAGGAAAAAAAAAATACTTTATTTATTTCAATACATTCCCTTATCACCACCTTTAGATCTATTCTCAAGAATAAAAAAAAAAGTTAGTGGAATTTATATGGAACAACAGGAGGGCTAGATTACGTCTGTCTTTATTATATTTACCATTTGATCGTGGAGGTCTGAAATGTCCAAATTTTATGTTGTATTATTGGTCGGCACAACTGAGGTCTATGACATATTATTTTTCATCAAATGATCTCCCTCACTGGACTGAAATGGAATCATACAATTTACCTTTACCTCTTCCCATATTCATATACTCAGATTCGGCAAAAAAATTACAAAAACAAGTTAAAAATCCATTTGTAAAGCATATGATCAAAATATGGTGTGAAGCTAAAAACTATTTAAAAGAACCACAGTTATTGTCACAATTTAGTCCAATATGGGGTAATCAGTATTTTAAACCAGGGAGAGCGGACGCTGTATTTAAAGTATGGAATTTAAAAGGGATACAAAAGATTCAGGATTTATATTTGCCATGTGCAGATAACATAATGTCTTTTGAAGAGCTGAGGATCAAATTTAATCTCAATAGAACACATTTTTTTAAATATCTTCAACTTAGAAACTTTATTCGATCAAATCAAAATAAAGCTCTCACTCGACCTATTTATTCATCCTTGGAAAAAATGATGATGAAAGATAGTAAAAGAAAGGGTATTATTTCAGAGTTTTATAACTCATTGACACTATCTTCAAGTGAAAATTCACTGAAAAGATTAAACTACTGGAAAGAAGATCTGCAAACTGAAATTTCAGAGGAACAATGGGAATTGGCTTGTACAGAAGCTCAAACCAAATCAATAAATGTACGCCTTAAATTGATACATTTCAAATGGTTAATGCGGATGTATGTTACACCGGAGGAGTTAAATAGATATAACAAAAATATACCAGATACATGCACAAAATGCATGGAAAGTAAAGGAACCCTATTTCATTGTTTATGGGAATGTAGATTAATAAGAATGTTTTGGGAAGAGGTGAGGGTAACAATTGAAAAAATAATCTCAAAACAAATCATATTGAATCCTAAACTGTTTTTGTTGGGTCTGTACCCAGAAAAGCATAATTTTAATAAAAGTGAAAGAACATTCATAGACCTCAGTTTGCTTAATGCCAAAAAATGTATTGCACTATTATGGAAAAAGACTCATAGACCAGATGTGACTCAGTGGTTAAGACAGATGTTAACAAACCTTCCATTAGAAAGAATAACATATATACTGAAATCAAAGGAAATTGTGTTTGAGAATATATGGAGACCTTTTATTGATTATGTAAAAAATTTAAACATAACTCTTGAAGAAGAAGGTGAATGATGTGTGTGGACCTTGTAAATTCCAAACTGGTGAACATAATATGTATACTTATGTATTGGATTGTCTAGACTAAACAGAGGAGCATTGTTGAAGACTTGATTTTGTTGGTGGTTGTTGGTGTTTTTAGTGCATTTTTTTTTTGTAGTACTTTAGTGTTAGTGTTTGATTGTTTGTATCATGTTTGTTTAAAAAAAAAAAAGGTTCAATAAAGATATTGTGGAAAAAAAAAATGTTGAAACTTTACAGGAAAAAATTGCAAATTTACAAGAAAAAGTTGCAAACTTTTGAGGAAAAAAGTCACAAATTTATGAAGAAAAAAGATGAAAAACTTTCAGGAAAAAAGTGAAATTTATGAGAAAAAAGTTTCAGATTTATGAGAAAAAAGTTGTAAATTTATGAAAAAAAAAGAAAACTTACAGGAAAAAGCTGCAGATTTTTGAGGAAAAAGTCACAAATTTTTGAGAAAAAAAAATGGCTAATTTATGAAAAAAATTGAAAATTCACATGAAAAAAGTTGCTAATCTACAAGAAGAGCGTTGAAAATTTACAGGGAAAAATTGCATATTTACAAGAAAAAAGTTTAAAATTTTTGAGGAAAAAAAATCACAAATTTATGAAAAAAGAAGTAGCAAATTTTTCAGAAAAGTCACAAGTTTATGAGGGGAAAAAGCTTAAGATTTATGAGAAAAAAAATTTAGATTTATGAAAAAAGTTGCAAATTTATGAAGAAAAAAGTCAAATAATTGAGGAAAAAGTCACAAACTTATGAGAATGATTTCAGATTTATGAGAAAAGGTTGCTAATTTATGAAAAAAAGCTGAAAATTTATGAGAAACGAAGTCACAGATTTTTGTGAAAAAACTTGCAGATTTGCAAGAAAAATGTTGAAACTTTTTGAAAAAAAAATCAGAAATTTATGGGAAAAAAAGTTGAAAATTTTTGAGGAAAACGTCACAGATGTATGAGAAAAAAATTGTAAATTTATTGAAAAAAGTTGAAAATTTATGGGGAAAAAATTGTAAAGTTATGAGAAAAAAGTCACAAATTTTTGAGAAATTTCAAATCTATGAAAAAAAGTTGAAAATTTACATGTTTTTTTTTTTTTTTTTTAATTTCTGCCTAGAACTGGTGGTTCAAAGTCATATTATTCAGTTATTAGCCCCCGCTGGTCAAAGCCCAAAGGGGTCAAAGAGCCCTTTGGGTAAAGACCAAATGGGGATTATGTTGTGGGTCAGTCTGTCCGTCCGTCTGTCCCACTTTGGTGAAATCAACTCCTCCTACAGATTTGGTCCGATTGTTTTGAAAGTTGGTACCATGGTTTGATATACTTTGATGATGCACATATTGCAGTTTGTGACCCATGCTGGCAAAATGAGTCACTTTGAGGAAATTGTCAAAACTGATGTAACGTTTTTTCCGTATTCTGTATTGAAAGACCTTCAAAATGATATTTAATTTGTAGGAAGTGCGCAAAAACGGACCTGGAAAAAGACTATTTGTTTATATTTTGGCTAGGTTTAAAACTCGCGTTCGATCGGTCGGGAGTTACGTCTTCCACAAAAATATATGTATTTTTAGAAAGTACGTTTTCTAAGCTTTCCAATGATACCAGGCACTCATAGGGGTTTTCCCAGGACTTGCCGCTAGCAAACAAAGAAAGACTCATGATTTATGACTTCTCCTGCCTGCAGCTCATAACGGCGCGGTGCGCATTCCGGTTCATTTTGCCAGCATGGATCACATTTGTTTCTAATTGTATGATTTTTGCAGCAATTGTAGCCCTGACCTATGACCTGTTTCACCTCACTTCATAAACAGTAACTGTTTTGTGAAATCAACTGCTCTTACGGTTTTGCTCCGATTGTTTTGAAACTTGGTACCATGGTCTGATATATTCTGACGATGTGCATATTGCAGTTTCATTCTCATCGGATGACATGGAGGTCAAAGGTCAGATTTTTCCCTAAATCTTCTAAACACAATAAGTACTGAAAGAAATGATGTAGGCTTTTCAAATCAATGCAGTAGTTGTATCTAATACACATCTTGGACAACTTACACCGTCACCTAACTATGGGTTTGAGGTCAAGGCATTAAAGGTCAAAGTTAACATTGTAGTTGCACTATGGTAAATGGTAAATGCTACATTTACTATTACTATGAAACGAGGAAAGCTAGGGCCACCAAACCTTGTACACAGGTTCACCTTGGGATCCTGAACTCTGGCTATGGGTTTAGGGTTAGAAGGTCAAAGGTCAACATTCCTTATCCCTTATTACTATACAGCACATAAAGCTAGGGTCACCAAGCCAGGCACACGGGTTCACCTTAGGATCCTGACCTCAAACTGTGGGTTTGGGGTCACAAGGTCAAAGGTCAAGGTTAGCATTCTATTTTCACTGTTATTAACTTCTTCTTCTTTCGGCTGCTCCCTTTAGGGGACGCCACAGCGGATCATCTGTCTTCATTGCACCTTATCCCTTGCACCTTCCTCTGTAACACCAACCCTCTCCATGTCCTCCTTCACTACATCCATGAATCTTCTCTGTGGTCTTCCACTTTTCCTCCTGTCTGGCAGCTACATCTTCAACAGCCTTTGTCCAATATATCCACTATCCCTCCTCTGCACATGTCCAGACCATCTCAGCCTTGACTCTCTTACTCAGTCTCCAAACCGCTCAACGTGAGCTGTCCCTCTGATATACTAATTTCTAATCTTGTCCCTCCTAGTCACTCCCAATGAAAATCTTAGCATCTTCAGCTCTGCCACCTCTAGCTTCACTTTCTGTCTTTTTGTCAGCATCACTGTCTCCAAACCATACATCATAGCAGGTCTCACTACCACCTTGTAAATCTTCCCTTTCACTCTTGCTACTACCTTTCTGTCACAAATCACCCCTGCCACTCGTCTCCACCCACTCCACCCTGCGTGCACTCTCTTCTTCACCTCTCTTGTACATTTTCCGTTGCTTTGGATGGTTGACCCCAGGTATTTACTCATCTACTTTCACGACCTCTACTCGTTGCTTCTTCACATTGCACCTGCCTCCCTCTCATTCACACTCATGTATTCTGTCTTGCTTCAACTGACTTTCATTCCTCTTCTCTCCAGAGCATACTTCCACCTTTCCAGGTTCTCTTCCACCTGCTCCCTACTCTCACTGCAGATCACAATGTCGTCTGCAAACATCATGGTCCACGGAGACTCCTGCCTGACCTCGTCTGTCAGCTTGTCCATCACCATGGCAAACAAGAAGGGGCTCAGAGCCGATCCCTGATGTAGTCCCATCCCCACCTTGAATCCATCCGTCACTCCTACAGCGCACCTCACCACCGTGTTGCTGTCCTCATACATGTCCTGCACCACCCTCATATACTTCTCTGCCACTCCTGTTTTCCTCATTCAGTACCACACTTCCTCTCTTGGCACTCTATCATATGCTTTCTCTAGATCCACAAAGACACAGTGCAACTCCTTCTGACCTTCCCTATACTTCTCCATCAGCACTCTTAGAGCAATCATTGCATCTGTAGTACTCTTTCTTGGCATGAAACCATACTGCTGCTCACTGACTGTCACCTCTCCTCTTAACCTGGTTTCAACAACTCTTTCCCATATCTTCATAGTGTGGCTGATCAACTTTATGCCTCTGTAGTTGCTACAGCTCAGAGCATCAACTTTGTTCTTGAAAATTGATACCAAAACACTTCTTCTCCACTCCTGAGGCATCCTCTCTCCCTCCAAGATTGTGTTAAACAATCTGGTTAAAAAGTCCACTGCCATCTCCCCTAAACATCTCCATACCTCCACAGGCATGTCATCAGGACCAACCACCTTTCCATTCTTCATCTGCTTCAAAGCTGCCCTCACTTCCACCTTGCTAATCCTCGGGACTTGTGTAACATGATATAAGAGGTTTACGATGATATTGTGGGGACAATTCTCTTTGCAGGTTGGGAGGGGCAATGTTCCCCTTGATTTACGCCTATGAATGGGGATGGGGGATTGCAGGTTTAAAAGGGGGATGAGTTGAGGTTATTTTTCTAACAAGGGGGGACAGCACCCCCCGCCCTCATCACCTACTGTGAATAACTGAATATGATGTCTAATAGAGTTTTCTCCCCTCAGGCTGAGAACAAGCAGACGGGCATCCTGGCTGCAGCCAAAGTGATAGAAACCAAGAGCGAAGAGGAGCTGGAGGACTACATGGTGGAGATCGACATCCTGGCCTCCTGTGACCACCAGAACATTGTCAAACTGCTCGACGCTTTTTACTATGAGAGTAAACTGTGGGTGAGTGTATGAACAGCCGTCTGGACTGCAGGGCTGCCCCCAAATATTCCCCTATCTGGATGTTTCTTGGCTTCATTGGTGTAAGCCTTTATAAAACTCTTATTTAGTTAGTATTTTTTTATTTAACAGCTTGATTTTGAGAAACATTTCTTCTTTTTTCTCAATGTGTGACTTTTTTCTTATAAAATTGTGAATTTATTTTCTTGGATATTTATACTTTTTTTTTCCTTGTGAATTTGATGCTTTTGTCTCATAAAATTAAACCTTTTTGTTAAATTCCCTTGAATTTGTGACCGATTTCCTCACAACTGTGGGTGTTCTTGTGAGACTGAATTTTTCTTGTAAATTTGTAACTTATATTTGTGACAGTTTCATAAAATTGTGATCTTTTTGAATTTGATATTTTTTTTTGATGGGGGAGTAAATTTGTGGTCTTTTTCCTTGTCTCATAAAATTGAAGCTTTTTTTCTTGTAAATTTGTGGCATTTTGCGTGTTTTGTTTTTTTCTGTCATGAATATGTAACATTTTCTCCTAAATATGTGACTCTTAATTTTTTTGGCTTTTTTTCCCATTATAAGATCACTAGTTTTTCTTTGTGAAATTGTGTTGTTTTTTTTTTCTTGTAAGGTTTTGATTTTTCCAGTCCCCCCGCAACCCGAAAAGGATTAAGCGGAAGAAGATGGATGGATGGATGGTTTTGATTTTTCTCAAACTTTTAAAAAAACCTTTCTCATAAATTCGAGTCTTTTTTTTAGGAATGATTTCGACCTTTTTGTTGCAAAACTGACCTTTATAGTCCTAAATTTGACATTTTTGTTGTAAATTTGTGTTTTTCTTTTTTTTGTCAAGACAAAACTTAGGGCCCTATATTTTGATGGTCCACAGTGGACTTTTCTGTCAGACTTCCCGCCATATGCCAGTGTTTTTGTTAGTTTGTCTGTTTTATTATGCTTTGCATCACACCATCTAATTAACAGTAGACAGTGCACCTGCTATGTGCTGGGAGGAGGTGGCCCACTTGAAAAAGGTGTGGCGGCTCGCAATCTCAGGTGCAACACTATTACGGTGCATGTTACACCAATGCACTTTTGATCAGGAAAAAGGTGGTCTGTCATCAGAAGCCATTGTTTAATGCTATTTTAGTGGTGTGTTTTGAAATTGTGCAGCTTCGGAGCCCACAAGGAAACGGCACACACTGGGTTTTTCTGTTATTTTTAATGAAGAGAGTTGTAACAGTCATAATATAATCGCACGTCATTTTATTTATATGATCACACACTAAATAGTTTTCTTTATTCTATCCCCACTCCAGTTTTAATTGCGGACTCACCGTTGGAGTCTATAGATTAGGCATTAATGTATGATTTTTTTAGGGAAATGAATGAATGAACAAGAAGAATGTTTGCATTCTGGCGTGGATGCGCCATATAGGGGGAGACGTGTCAGTCTCAAGATTTTTATTCCATCCACATTTTTGTTTTCATCACAGACTTATTAGGCATTAATGTGTTTATTTTTAGGGAAATACATGAACAAGGAGTGTGCGGCATTTTTACGTTTCACTGTAACTCCCCAGAGAGACAGGAGATTTGTCCACATTTGCCTTGGCCGTGCACCCCCGAGTTTACAGCCAAGGCGGCCCCCACCACACCTACGGTTGCGGTTCTTCCCCCCATCAAGCGCCCTTGACTGTCACCTGAGAGTCCCTGGGAGGCACCGCCAACAGCGGGCTCTCTTTGTGGTGACCTTTTCTTTGAAAACATTTTGTCCAATTTGTTGCATCATTATATCTCATGTTTGTTTGTGCTTTTACGTCCTGATTAATGAAAAAAAACCACACACTCAAGCAGTGTTTTCTGTTAAATGAGGACAGTTACAGTGGTGTGAAAAAGTGTTTGCCTCCTTCCTGATTTTTTTTTTTTTTGCATGTTTGTTTGTTTCAGGCACGTCCCACTGGGAGGAGACCCCGGGGCAGACCCAGGACTCGGTGGAGAGACTATGTCTCCCAGCTAGTCTGGGAACGCCTTGGTATCCCCTCTGAAGAGCTGGAGCAGGTGGCTGGGGAGAGGGAAGTCTGGGCTTCTCTGCTTGAACTGCTGCCTCCGCGACCCGGACCTCCGGAAAAGCGGTAGAAGATGGATGGATGGATGTTTGTTGCACTTAAATGTTTCAGATCATCAAACAAATTTAAATATTAGACAAAGATAACACAAGTAAACACAAAATGCAGTTTTTAAATGAAGGTGTTTATTATTAAGAGTAAAAAAAAAAAAAATCCAAACCTACATGGCCCTTTGTGGAAAAAGTGATTGCCCCCCTGTTAAAACATAAATTAACTGTGGTTTATCACATCTTTGGAAAGCTGAGTTCACACCCAGGACTGATTACTGCCACACCTGTTCTCAATCAAGAGATCACTTAAATAGGACCTGCCTGACAAAGTGAAGTAAACCAAAAAATTCTCAAAAGCTAGACATCATGCTGCGATCCAAAGAAATTCAGGAACAATTAGAAACAAAGTAATTGAGCTCTATCAGTCTGGAAAAAGTTATAAAGCCATTTCTAAAGCATCCTTTTTGGGTCGCAGGGGGGCTGGAGCCTATCCCAGCATCTTTGGGTGAGAGGCAGGGTACACCCTGGACAGATCACCAGTCCATCGCAGGGCCAACACAGAGAGACAGAAAACCATTCACTCTCACAGTCATACCTAAGGACAATTTAGAATCCCCAGTTTGATGCCAGTTAACCTCTTGCACTCCGGTGTACCGCGGACGGGCACGTCTCTGCGTCCCAGGGCGCACGAGAGCGCCCTCATGCGCTCTAGGACGCACGAGGGCGCTGCGTCCAAGCGCACACTGAAGAAAAAAAAAAAGTTCTTCCACTACAGACATAGCCGCGAACAGATCAGATATGATTGACCTCTCATTCGACTAATAAGAGCCTTGAATTGGGTTTCTGAAACCTTGAAGAACCAATGACTGAAAACCTAGCAAGAAGGACCCGCCTACCAACGCTGTGAATGCAGTGAGCCAATTGGAGCACAGAAGTTCAGGCTGGGTGAAGAGAGACTGACTGCTGCAGCAGATGAAAAAAAGGACCCGCAGGAAGAACCTGCTACAGACCCAGCAGCACGGAGACCACCCACAAGTGTGACCTGCACTTATTCCAGCAGAATAGACGTTTAGGATTCTCTTTCACGGTCATCATAGACCGACGGAGGCCGACGACAAAGGTCGTAAATCATTCGCCAAAACCACAATCATGGAAGCGCAAAACCGCAATAATGGAATTATGTTTTGACCGGGAACCATGAGTGGACCAGCGTCGCATTCGTCTGACAATGAGGAAGAGAAGTTCGCCAGGACAGTGCTGCTGTGAAGAGGTAAATGTTATAAGCTAAATTATTCTTTATCCCTGAAAATTGTAATCAAAAATGACTTGACCGATCGGTAAATTGCAATTGTGTGCGCCGCGGTACACACTTCGTGCGCTGCGTCCGGGGGGGGGGGGGGGGGGGGGGTGACTGCGCCGCGGTCACCACATAGCCACATGAGTCTATTCCGTCACGTAGCGATGGCCGATGTCCCTCCTCTGTAGCAAGGGGGGGGGCAACCCCCCCCCCCCCACACACACAGCCCTGAGTGTCACTTTTCATTAGAGCCCAAGATGAAGCTTCTATATTGAATCATTCAAAAGTTACAGACGTTTTTCCAAACTGTGCCATTTGGCACAATTTGGCACAGTTCAAAAACACCTGGGAACTACCTGAGGAAAAAGCTGTGTAATATATTCATTTTTTGTAGTATTGTTACAAAATTTGGACCTTAGCTGGATAACACTTGGTTCTACATTTCTGTTGCATTTTCCAGCCTGGATCTGAAGCTGTGTGTTATTTGCAAGCATTTGTATCCAAAAAAAAACACCCAGGCCAAATTTATTTTCTTCAAGTTCAGTATGTTTAGATGACTGTAACTCAGTGGCCGGAGCACTTAGAGAGATTATGACTGTTTTGCCAAAAAAAATCAAAGTGTTTTCTTTTAAATGAGACCAACCCCATGAAGATGCTGCAAAGGGTTGAAGAACAGCTTTCGATTTACTTTGGGCACGTTATTTTTTGGCGTTTTTAGGGAAATTGACCGGAGTGCAAGGGGTTAACCTGACTTGCATGTTTTTGGCATATGGGAGGAAACCGGAGAAATCCCGGAGTAAACCCACGCAGATAAAAACATGGAACAATGGGGGACCTTCCCAGGAGTGGCCGGCCAACCAAAATTACCCCAAGAGCGCAGCGACGACTCATCCGAGAGGTCAAGAGGTCACAAAAAAACCCACAACATCCAAAGAAGTGCAGGCCTCACTTGCCCTCAGTTAAAGTCAGTGTTCATGACTCCACCATAAGAAAGAGACTGGGCAAAAATGGCCTGTATGGCAGAGTTCCAAGACGAAAAACACTGCTGAGCAAAAAAACCCCCATAAAGGCTCATCTCAGTTTTACCAGAAAACATCTTGATGATTCCCAAGACTTTTGGGAAAATACTCTGTGGTCTGATGAGACAAAATTTGAACTTTTTTGAAGGTGTGTGTCCCATTACATCCTGTGTAAAAGTAACACAGCATTTCAGAAAACGAACGTCATACCAACAGTAAAATATGGTGGTGGTAGTGTGATGGACAGGGGCTGTTTTGCTGCTTCAGGACCAGGAAGACATGCTGTGGTGAATGGAACCATGAATTCTGCTCTCTACCAAAAAAATCCTTAATAGCTGAATCTGAATGGCTTAAGAAAAACAAAATAAAGACTTTGGAGTGGCCTAGTCAAGGTCCTGACCAGAATCCCAGTGAAATGCTGTGGCATGACCTTAAAAAGGCAGTTCTTGCTCAAAAACCCTCCAATGTGGCTGAATTACAACAATTCTGCAAAGATGAGTTGGCCAAAATTCCTTCACAGCGCTGTAAAAGACTTATTGCCAGTTATTGCAAACACTTTATTGCAGTTGTTGCTGCTAAGGGTGGCCCAACCAATTATTAGGTTTAGGGGGCAATCACTTTTTCACACAGGGCCACGTAGGTTTGGATTTTTTTTCCCCTTAATAATAAACACTTTAATTTAAAAACTGCATTTTGTGTTTACTTGTGTTTGTCTAATATTTAAATTTGTTTGATGATCTGAAACATTTAAGTGTAACAAACATACAAAAAAATGAGAAATAGAGAAGGGGCAAACACTTTTTCACACCACTGGTAAATACGAACTGAAGACACAACATGTTTTTTCGCTACACAGAGGAAAAAAAATGTTAAGTGGATTTATGATTCAGTTCTCGGACTGCAGCTGGACCAATCTGTCCTACTGGGAAAAGGGTTGTCACCATGACGCAGGTATGTATGCACAAACCCGATATTCCAGTCCCTCCAGGATTTCGCAATGTTGTGATTGCACTAATTCATGTGAAATCAGTGATTGGCCACATCTTTTGCGCGACCTTGCAACTTTGTCCAATCAGTGCAACTTTCCCGCAATTTTGGCCGGTCCTCATCAACCTCTGCCACTTTCACCAATCAAATTTGTCCCTAAGCAGCGCTCAAATGCTCAGTCTGACCAGTCAAATGCGTCACTGCACCATGCTCACTTCCATGTTTACAGTGAACGGAACAAACCAGCAAAAAACAGTGTGATTTAAAAAAACATTCGCCCACGAGTTTTCCCATACGGTCTCTTCCTCCATTTCTCCCGGTCCACTGGTGGACGTTTCCCCACGTCTCTGTCCTGACCGCATGTACGAAGTGTCGAGTTTGTGTTGGGGAAAAAAAAGTCCACCTGCCTGAAATTACCCCGTCATGGGAGTGTGTGTGAGGAGAGATGCCGTAAAACCACAAACAAACCAGCAAATATAACACCACAGCCAGTGTTCTAACATTTTATACATCTTTTGAGGTAAAATCACTACTACATCTTGTCAATGAGCTTTAAAGCTGTGAATCTCCAGTCTGGACACAGACCAACGTGCATCCCTGGCAAATCCCCAAGGAGAACTCCTCCTCCCGGTATGACTCCTTGTGTGTACCCAGACGCGCAGCAGATAGACAAACAGGTAGGAGTCAGGCACGGAAAGAAAGAGAATATTCAGTAATTTTTCCAGAAAAACACAGACTTTGATAGACAGTACAGAGAAACAGAATAAATTTTCTTTTTTCCTCTGCGCTTGATACTGAGTGGTTGGGGACCACTGTGGTTAGGGAGTTTTCAAATGAAGGTGCTGCCAATAATTTCCAAATCTATACTCTTTAACGTGCATTCAATGCAGTTTAGCTGTTGTAATGGATATTGTGTTAAAGTCTGTATTTGCTGTTGCACAAGAGTTTTTCTGTATAGCAGAAGTTTTTCCTTAATTTACAAATCACTGTTTAATTGGAAATTTTTGACAATCCTGTGCTTTTCTTGTGGTGTTATATAAAATATCATTGCAGTAAACTATGGAAAAAAAAACCCAAACATCTGCTTTCAAATTTGTAATTCGTCCCACAACTTTTAGTGCAAAAAAAAAAAACTCTCAAAACATCGCAACTTTTATTGCAACTTTTTAAAAAAGCTCCCGCAAATTCAGGCTTTTGGGGCCACAACAGTCATAAAAAACATCCCTCGAAATCCTGAAGGGACTGATATTCATTATCTAAAGCTGACAATTTTTACAATGTTAACTTCATTCACTGTCATTCTTTTAAAAGAATGAATCAAAATGAAACTATCCCGACAGTTGTTTTGAATTAAATCTATAATTTTGCATTCACCAGAGCAGATTAATACATACAGCTCAGGCTGCGATGAGTGGCTCCTCTTTCATGGTTTAAAAGAGTTCTGATGAACTATAATCCTTTTTTTTTTTTTAAAGTAAGATCAAGTTGACGATAACATAACTGAAGGAAACCCATGGACTGTCAGCCTCATGGACAAACAAAGACTGGCATGATCTCTGAATTGTAGCCGACAGCTCTCATCCATGGGCAAGCAAGGCTGTGGAGTTAAAAAGCTCCTTGCTTTTATTAAATGTATTTTCACTTTGTGAATAAGCTCACATTTTCCTCAGGGCAAAACAGAATTGTCTTCCCACTTAAACCTCTTTCACATTAGCATCATGTCTTTGATCTTGTGTTCCTGTTTATTAAAGGGAATGAGGCAGCAATTGGGTTTATGTCAAACAGGTGCATTTTGTCTTCTTAGTGATAAAGCTGATCTTGTTCTTCCATTAAGACAAAGTAAAGAGATGTTTCATACCTTTGACATGTTTCGACTGTCACCTGCAGTCTTATTCAGAAAATGTCTGACGTCCATGATATGTCACATCAGCTGTTTTATCCTTTCTATAGGCGTGACCAACCTGACAGATTTGACAGATCTGCCAGGTAGATTGCACACTTAATCAAATTTTGATCACAATCACAATTTTGGCTGCCACGATTAAATTAACGTGATCGTCAGTGATATTAACACTTAAAATGTGGGCTGTACTGCATATCAAATCAAGCATTTTCTTAACCAACAGCCAGCCGACCACCAGGGCGTGAATGCACGTTAGGGCAACATAAGCTGCAGAACTGACAAGCGAGCGCACCCTGTAGCGACAGCCTTAAGTTATCAGTAGTGGACTGGTGTAATGGTGAAACACAAACCAGATGTTGGGAGCAGAAGGTGACAGTACAGCAACACATGGAAGCGAGGAGCTAGCGCCTCAAAAGGATCATCATCCGTTGTCTGGCCGTGTTTTGGATTCAGGGCAAGTGATGCTGACTAAAAAGAAATTCCATGCAAAGAGTGCCATAGAGCTGTGTCTGCGCTGCAGGGCAACACAACTAACTTATTCAACCACCTGAAAAAACACCACAAACACAAGTACAATAAATACATGAAGGCTAAAGCGAATGTCACGTCACTAAATCATAGTCTGTGTCGAACGCCGACCCAGGCAATCATAGTATCAACCCTGCACAGAGCTTCACCGTATCCATCCGCCTCCCAAAGTCATGATAAAGTAGTTGAAGCAATAGCAGTTTATTTGGCCAAAGACGTGTCCACTAAATACTGTATGAGCAACAAAGGTTTCAGAAACATGATCAAATCACTGGACAAGAAATGCATGATCCCCACGTGATTCTCCAAAGTTGCATTACCTGCACTGTATGAAAAATACAGATGGATATCACAACTGTCAAGTACTTTGCAACTACAACTGACCAATGGTCAAGCAGAATAACTGAGCTCTACCTTTCCCTGACAATTCACTACACTGATGGAGATTTTAAAATGAAGAGTCGATGCTTGCAGACGTTGTTTTCCCCCACAAGACCACACAGGAGAAGCTACAGCCCGCGGAATGAGGGAAGTGCAATCATCTTGGAGCCTGTAGGAGGAGGGACTAGTCTGCATAGCAACAGACAGTGGATCTAATGTCATCAAGGCAGCTTCTCTAAAAAAAATGGACGAGGCTTCAGTGCTTTGGTGACAGGCTTCATCTAGCAATTGATAAGTAAGATGAATAAAAAAAAAAGAATTTTGTAATCTGTGTTTTTCCTAAAGTTAATGAATAATCGTGATTAAGAATTGTGATTTCAATATTGTTGTTACGAGATATCCAGTCTCTATATGACCGTTGTGAGAGTTTGGTTCATATTGCCAACACTCGGTTGGACTCATTCCCAGTGAGAGTTGGACTCCACCAGGGCTGCCCTTTGTCACCAATCCTGTTCATAATTTTTATGGACAGGTTTTCTAGGTGCAGCCAAGGAACGGAGGGTGTCATGCTTGGTGACCACAGGATCTCATCTCTGCTGTTTGCAGATGATTTTGTTTTGTTGGCTTCATCCAGCAATGACCTACAGGTCTTGCTGGGACGGTTTGCTGCTGAGTGTGAAGCGGCTGGAATGAGAATCAGCACCTCCAAGTCCGAGTCCATGGTCCTCAGCCGGAAAAAGGTGGCTTGTCCTCTGCGGGTTGGGGACAAGCTCCTGCCCCAAGTGGATGAGTTTAAGTATCTTGGGGTCTTATTCACGAGTGAGGGGAGAATGGAGCGAGAGATTGACAGATGGATCACAGCAGCATCAGCAGTGATGCGGACGTTGTGCTGAAGAGGGAGCTGAACTCTTAAGGCAAAGCTGTCGATTTACCGGTCAGTTTACGTTCCTGCCCTCACCTATGGTCATGAGCTTTGGGTAATGACCAAAGGAATGAGATTGCGGATGCAAGTGGCTGAAATAAGCTTTCTCCATAGGATTGGTCCACAGTGTCCACTGTGGACTCCTTCAAGTTTCTGGGTACCACAATCTCCCGGAACCTGAAGTGGTCCTCCCATATAAACACAGTCCGGAAAAAGGCCCAGCCGAGGTTGTTTTTTTCTGCGTCAGCTTAAGAAGTTTGATTTGCCTCAGGAGCTGCTGGTTGTCTTCTACACCGCCATCATCCAATCTGTCCTCTGCTTTTCCATCACTGTCTGGTTTGGATCTGCCACTAAACAGGACAAGACCAGACTGCAGCGGATCATTAAGTCTGCGGAGAGGATCATTGGTACCGACCTACCCTCCATTGAGAGCTTATATCGGTCCATAACCAGGAAACGGGCGGGAAACATCTGTGCTGACCCGTCACACCCCGGCCACAAACTGTTTGAACTTCTATCTTCTGGTCGTCGTTACAGATCACTGAAGGTCAAAACCACCCGTCACAGGAACAGTTTCTTTCCTCAAGCCATCACTCTGATGAACTCCTTACATTCACCTAGTCCTACCTGTTGCTGTACTCATGACTTTTCATCCATTCTTACATTGCACATAACTCTTACACTGCTTTTTACTTCATTCACATTATATCACTGAATCTGAGTTCACATTGAAATACTGTATGACTGTATATTTTTTCATATATTTCTGCAAAGTGTGGATAGTCTGAGTAAATAACTGCATATATTCCTGTATATATTTGCATCCTTTTATAGAAATGTGGACAGACTGTAATTTACTGTACATACTCTGTTGTCATTGAATCCTTATTTAAATCTTATTTAAATCCTCCACCTGAACAACGAGAGCAAGTTTTTAGGCAAAGTCAAATTCCTTGTATGTGTTGTGCATACTTGGCCAATAAAGCTGATTCTGATTCTGATTCTAATTCTGGTGGACTCACCCTTAGAGAAAGGGTGAGGAGCTCAGTCATCCAGGAGAAGCTCAGAGTAGAATGGTTGCATCATGGCGCCCCCCGAGGCAGATATGTTTGCTCATTCCGTTCTCGAATGCCGGCTTTTTCTTCTTTTCTGCATGTTTGCTGCTCTTTCTACAGTGCATAAATGTCATGCACTGCTAACATATGACCGACAGGCATTGCTGGACATTGCCAAGACAAGCAGCCATACGGAATTTACTGGCTTTATACCACCCAAACTACAATGCATTGCCCACTCCCACAGCAATCATCACCACCCCCAGGAAGACCCCAAAGTACCGAGCTGGAGTAAGCATGCTGATCCCAAGAGAGCGCTTCGGAAATGGCGTTGAAAGAGAGGCAAGAGGGGGGCTACATGCTAGGCTAAAAGCTTGCGCTAGCCGCCCACCGCTACCTAGCGTCCTGCTAGCCAACGTACGGTCTCTGAAGAACAAACTGGACAAGCTAAGAATAAGGATTGAAGACCAGCAGGAATAAGAGAGTGCTGTGCTCTAATTTTCTGTGAGACCTGGCTCTCAGACAAAGTCCCTGAGTATGCCATTCAATTACAGACCCACTCCGTACATCGGGCAGACCGGACATCAGCCACGGGTAAGATGTGTGTGGGGGGGGGGGGGTCCATCCATCCATCCATCCATCCATCTTCTTCTTCCGCTTAATTAATTTCAGGTCACGGGGGGCTGGAGCCTATCCGAGCATCTTTGGGCGAGAGGCAGGGTACACCTGGACAGATCGCCAATCAATCTCAAGGCCAACACAGAGACAGACAACCTTTCACTCTCACAGTCATACTGTATCTAAGGACAATTTAGAATCCCCAGTTTGATGCCAGTTGACCTAACTTGCATGTTTTTTGGCATGGGCCGTTGGGGGGGGGGGGGTATAAACAACTCGTGGTGTGGGGATGTACAGACTGTTACAAGTACTGTTCGCCTGATGTGGAGTTTTTACTGCTGAAATGCCATCCCTATTATATACCAAGGGAATTCAATGCTGTGTTTTTGACCGCTGTTTACATTCCCCTGTGAAGCAACTACACAGCAGTGCTCGGCAAACTCCGTGACGTCATCAGCGCATTAGAGACGTCTCATCCCGATACTGTTTTTATTGTTGCTGATGACTTGAATGTGCAATTTATGGACTTTACTTCCCAAATATTACCAGCATGTGAACATTCCCACTCATGATAAGAACACACTGGACTATGTTTACACCAATATACGCGGTGCATACAGAGTGGCACCCCACCCCCACTTAGGACAGTCAGACCACATCTCTCTGTTTATGTACCGGGCCTACAGACAAAGACTGAAACAAACAAACCCTGTTATTAAACAAATTAAACACTGGACTCCAGAGGCTGAGAGCACCCTGCAAGACTGTTTTGCCCGGACAGACTGGGATGTGTTTAAAGCTGCAGCCACCCGGGAGGACCCTTCTATAAACATACAGGACTATGCCAAGTATGTGACTGGGTACATTAGTACTTGTGTTGATACCATCGTGCCCACCATACAAGTCAGGAAGTTCCCCAACCAGAAGCCCTGGATCAACAGTCAGGTACGTCAGATGTTGCATGCTCGCTCTCTAGCATTTAAATCAGGCATTGAGGCCAAGTACAAAGCTGCAAAGTATGGACTGAGGAAGGCTATAACAACAGCCAAGAGACAGTACAGAGAAAAGCTGGACAGCCTCTACTCCACTCCCAACCCTGGGCGCATGTGGCAAGGCCTGCAGCACATCACAGACTACAAGAGAACCAACAGCAACTTCACTATCTCCACAGACAGCCTGCCGGATGAGCTCAACATCTTTTACACCTGCTTTGAGACCTCCAGCTACAGTGCAGAGAGGAGGCACACACACACACCCTCCCCCCTCCACTAAAAGTCTCACCAGGCCAGGTAAACAAAGCACAGAGGAACATCAACCCCTGCAAGGCAGCAGGAAAAGTCAGCATCCCTGGGTGGGCTCTCAGAGCATGTGCTGCCGAGCTGACTGATGTTCTCACATCCATCTTCATCCTCTCCCTCAACCAGAACACAGTCCCCTCCTGCTTCAAAACCACAACCATCGTCCCCCTCCCCAAAAAGAGCCCGCCAACCTGCCTAAATGATTACAGGCCGGTAGCACTCACTCCAGTCACCATGAAGTGCTTCGAGAGAGTGGTGCTGGCCCTCATTCAGGACAGCATACCAGATACCCTGGACCCACTGCAGTACACCTACCGGCCCAAAAGGTCCACCTCAGATGCCATTGCTGCTGCACTCCATTATTCTCTCTTCCACCTAGAAGATAAAGACTCCTACATCAGGATGCTCTTTCTCGACTACAGCTCCGCCTTCAACACGGTCATCCCCCACAAACTCACCAACAAACTGTACTTGGCCTGCACCCCACCCTCTGTGACTGGCTACTGGACTTTCTGACTGACAGGCCCCAGTCTGTCAGGATGAGTAATAGGACCTCAGCCAGCATCATCACGAACACAGGTGTCCCACAGGGTTGTGTTCTCAGCCCCATCCTCTACAGCCTCTTCACCCATGACTGTGTTGCCTCCCACAAGGACAATGTCATCTTAAAGTTTGCGGATGACACAGCAGTGATGGGACGCATCACTGGTGGTGATGAAGCATCCTACAGGAGGGAGGTGGCCAGCCTGGTGTCATAGTGTGAGGACAATAACCTCACCCTCAACACGGACAAGATGAAGGAGATGATAGTGGACATGAGGAAGGGGAGGAGACCTCATCGGCTGCTGTTCATCTGGGAGCTTGAGGTGGAGAGGGTGAACAGCTTTAAATACCTGGGCATCCACATCAGCGAGGACCTTACGTGGGCACTTAACACCACGGAGCTGGTTAAGAGAGCTCAACAGCGGCTGTACTTTCTGAGGAGGCTGAAGAAGTTTGGCATGTCCCCCAGGGTCCTCAACAATTTCTACAGCTGCATCATCGAGAGCATCTTGACCAACTGCATCACTGCGTGGTATGGCAGCACTACTGCTTTGGACCGCAAACGCCTGCAGAGAGTGATGAAGACAGCGGAGAAGATCATCAGGACTCCACTCCCCTCTCTGCAGAGCATCTACCACCGCAGAGTCCAAAGGAATGCTGCCTCTATCCTCCAGGACCCCACCCACCCAAAACACAGAATGTTCACACTTCTATCCTCAGGCCGGAGGTACAGAAGTGTGAAATGCAGGACATCCAGACTAAAAAACTCCTTCTTTCCCGCTGCCATCAGAGTCCTGAATAAATAACAAACTCCAGACACAGCTTTGCAAACAGGAATTCACACACTGGATGCTCAATTTACACATTGCTCATTTTGCTTTAACCACTCGCGCTCCGTTGTTCCGCGGGCGGGCAAGTCTCTGCGTCCTATGACGCACGAGGGCGCACGAGAGCGCGCTCGTGCGCCCTCGTGCGCATGACGCATGATAAGGATATTGATGGTGATGATGTAGGTGGTGTGCCCTCCAAGCGCCACTGAAAAAAAAATCTGCAAACACAGCCGCGAACAGATTAGTTCATCTGATTGACCTCTCATTCGACTAATAAGAGCCTTGAATTGGGTTTCTGAAACCTTGAGGAGCCAATGAATGAAAATCTAGGAAGGAGGACCCGCCTACTGTGAACGCAGGAGCCAATTGAAGCACAGAAATTCAGGCTGGGTGAAGCGATATTTACTGCTGCAGAAGGACTCTGTACGAATCTACTACAGACCCAGGCTCACCCAGCAGCATGGAAAACACCCACAAGTGGGACCTGCACTCATTCCAGCAGAATAGATGGAGGCCGACGACAAAAGTCGTAAATCATTCGCCAAAACGGCAATAATGGAATTATGTTGATCGGGATCCACGAGCGGAGCAGCGTCGCGTTCGTCTGACGCGTGGGAAGAGCTGTTCGCCACGACTCTGCTGCTTTGAAGAGGTAAGGTGTTATAAGCTAAATTATTATTTATCCCTGAAAACTGTAATCCAAAAATGACTTTTGACCGATCGGTAAGTTACAACTGTACTGCGCACGAAGTGCGTGCGCCGCGATAAACGGTTCATTTGCCGTGTTCGGACCGTGAACGCCCCCCCCCCCCCCCCCCGCTGCAGAAGAGGAGCGGGGGGGGGGGGCCACGGTCCGATATCAGTCTATTCCATCATGTAGCGATGGCCCTCTTCTGTAGCGAGGGGGGGGGGCGTTCACGGTCCGTTCACGGTTCCCCCCCCACACACACACACACAGTAGCGAGGGGGGGGGGAGCCGCTGTGAAAACATGCAAGGAAAAAAAAAAAAAAAAAAGAGTGTATTCCGTCATGTAGCGAGGGCCGAATTTGGTCCTTGGTAGCGGGGGGGGGGGGGGGGACGACCCCCCGCCCACACACACACACACAGACACAGCCCTGAGTGTGACCTTTCATTAGAGCCTAAAATGAAGATTCTACATTGAATTACTCAAAAGTTACAGACGTTTTTCCAAACTGTGCCATTTGGCACAATTTGGCACAGTTCCATAACGCCTGGGAACAGCCTGAGAACAAAGCTGTGTAAAATATTCATTTTTTGTGGTATTGTTACCAAATTTGGATCTCAGCTGGATAACACTTGGTTCTACATTTCTGTTGCATTTTCCAGCCGGATCGGACAGCTGTGTGTTATTTACAAGCATTTGTATCCAAAAAAACACTGTGTCCAATTTTTTTTTCTTCAAGTTCAGTATGTTTAGATGACTGTAACTCAGTGGCCGGAGCACGTAGAGAGATTATGTTTTTTTTGCCAAAAAATTCAAAGTGTTTTCTTTTAAATGAGACCAACCCCATGAAGATGCTGCAAAGGGTTGAATAACAGCTTTCGATTTACTTTGGGCATGTTATTTTTTGGCATTTTCAGGAAAATTGCCCGGAGTGCAAGTGGTTAAGCAATTGGTTTATTTCACATTACGCACCAAACACACCTCTGAATCATTAAGAGCTCTAGGACAACCCTTTTCGACTTTGCGTCCAGCGAAAAATTTGTTTCTGCACTGTTGTGATAAGGAAATGAATTTGGAAATGCCTATAACACATTCTGCGTCACTGACAACTGACCTTCCTCCTTGTAATACGGCCCTCAATGTTAACCTCTTAAAATTCTGGTGCTCCGCCGGGGGGGACATTTCAAATTTTCTAGAAAATTTTCAAAGAAAAGTTTGAAATCTACAACAAAAAGTTGCAAATTTATAGGAAAAAAGTTGCACATTTTTTGAGAAAAATGTTTTAAAAAAATTTAAAGGAAAAAAATTGCAAACTTTTTAGAAAAAGTAGCAAGTTTACAAGAAAAAATATGCAAATTTATTGGAAAAAAGTTGCACATTTTTGATTAAAAAGGTTTCAGATTTACAGGGAAAAACATTCAGATTTTACAAGAAAAAAAGTTGCAAATTTAACCTCTTAAAATTCCGGTGTTCCGACGGCGGGACATTTCAAATTTTCTACTGCCACTCAGTGAAGAAAGAATTTAATTTTCTTTGTGTATGCTAAATTTAGAGAAATAGGCTGGAATGCTTCTCGGTTAAATGTGCATGTTTTATGTAAATAGATGATTTTGCACATGCAGTTGTAAGTCCTTTTACTTATAAATTTGATCTTTTATTTTAAAAAGACACCCTTGCAGACTACTGATGCCTTCAGTGTTTTTCAGGCAGATATGGTGATCCAGTATATGGATCAAATACAGCATAAAGTTTCTTTCTGGTTTACATGTTAGATCATTCTAGGTTAGGGGTCTGCAACCTGCGGCTCTGGGGCCACATGTAGCTGTTTTGCTCATACATAATGGCTCCCTGATGCCTTGAAAAAAAGATTCAAATTTCCAAGAAAAAAAGAAATAAATTTATAAGGAAAAAAGGTTGCAATATGTGTGAGAAAAATGAGAAAACTAGAAAAGCTGTGCAAAAAACCCTTCACAAATTTTGGGGAAAATTGAGCAATTTTCCGAGGGGACCCCCCCCCCCCCAAAAAAAAAAAAAAATGCAAGAAAACGGTCAGAAATTTACTGGAAAAAGATGGAGTTTTATGAAACAAATGTAGTAAGTTTAAGCATTTAAGAAATGCTGCAGTTTTATCCATGAAAGGTCATAAATTTACAAAGAAAAATATAATAGATTTATGAGAATAGCTGAAAATTTATGCCATAAATACTCAGAATTTAGGGAAAATGTTGCAATTTTATAAGGAAAAGTCACAAATTTAGGAATAGGAAACAGCTTTATTACAAAACAGTCTCAAATTTATATGAAAAAGGCAGCATTTTTACCTGAAAAAGGTAATGGTCTGATCGGACAATCTTATGAGAAAAGCAGAAGATTGTGGCAAAAGATATAAAAAAAAGTTATAGCGTTACATGGAAAATACCTTCAATTTTACTCGAAAAAGGTATTAAATTTGCAAAGAAAAAATATGCCAAATTAATGACAAAAGCAAAACGCATTTATACCAAAAATATGACAAGTTAAAAAAATTACGGTTTAATGAGGAAAACACCTGCACAATTTTTCAAGAAAAAAAGACCAAAACTTTTTACAAATAATCAAAAAATTACCAGGAAGTGTCAATTTTGTGAGAAAAGGGTAACAAATTTACAGTGAAAAAAGCTGCAAATTTATAAGAAAAAAACCCAGATTGTAGTTGGGATTCTGCTGCTTTACTGCAGTGTTTTTTTTTTATACAAAAATCTCTCACAGTGGCTGTTTTTGTAGTACAGGTTGCAGAACCCTGTTCTATGTATTACAACAGTATAAGCATATTTTTTAACATGCACACCCAGAATCATCAGTGTCTTTACAGTATTCACGGTTCTAACCTACGTCAGCCTGCTGCCACTGAGATACTGTAACAGTATACTCACATTCCTTTATTCTGCTGTAGTCTTATCAAAATGTGTGGCCAAAGTTCAGAGGAACGGCAGAAGTAAGCGGCTTTTAGGGCTGTTAATCATCGTAACGTTTTATAATCCATCCACCTTTGGTGTGAGCTCATCTTTAAATGCCTTTGGCCTCATATATAAAACTCACAAATATATACTGAAGATGGTATAAACTCTAAAACTGTGTATGTATGTCCTATTATTATGAGTTGGTGTATTAACAGATTATTAGAGCTTTTCCAAATACATTTTTTTAGGGGTTGAACATTTTGTTGCCAACAAATACTGTGTTCAGTGGACTCAGCTGCTTTTCAAAAGTTGAAAACAGTGAGTGAGTCAGCAGACATTTGTTGTATTTAAAATTGGTATACTGCACCTGCCACAGAAATGAGAGTTCCATTGGGCAGTGATCTATACACATGTGGGTGTGAATCTGACTGAGAGCATGGAGATGCTGCGTGGTCGTAATGTTTTATTTGGTCGTTTGTCAGGCTTTAGGTGTGTTGGGTTTTTTGCAATAAATCAGCATATTAAATGTGAATTCAGTTTTATTTCTTTTGCTCTCATTTAAAAACTCACCAGGCCAACAGCACATAAACTGTTGAGTGAAGGATTTCTGTTAAGGCTGCAACAAGCGATTATTTTGGTGGTCAACTAATCTAACGACTATTTTTTCAATTAGTTGACTAGTCGTGATTATTTCTCTCATGTCTATCTCTGCCTCCTGTTGGCATGGCTCTTATTTGCAGCTCTAGTGCATGTTTTACCTCACCTCAGTGGCAGACTGTGTATTTTACAACTAGGCCTTCAGTGATGAGCTACCTGATTTAAGTGCCATCCATACCAAGCCATCCACACAAAGCGTGCGGAAGATAACTAAAAAATTATAGTTTTCAAAATCGTTCTAAATGTGCGTCCAGACCAAATGTGAAGCAGACTTTCACGCGATGCCAATACATGTAAACATGTGGAAGACGCACAAATGTGTGTGTCCAAGGGATACTGCTAGCTAAAGCTTCTAGCTGGTAATGGCCTTCAGATTTTGCCATCACTGAAGTGAAAGTATCAGCATTGAAGAGAAAACTAGTTTGAAAATGAGACTGCCACCCACCCACAGACAGATGGACCGGGGGCTCTGCAGCTGAATCGGACCCACGGACTCCTGCCACAGATGTGCTAACAAGAGCTAGCAGTGGTAACAGCCATCATAAGATAAGATAAGATAAGCCTTTATTAGTCCCACAACGGGGAAATTCCAGGATTGCAACAGCACAGGGATAGCAACACTCAGAGCAACAATCAGAAGGCAAGAAAAAAAAAAAAAAGCAAGCAAGAGCAGCTAATATACATATGTACATATTACTATAAAATATATATATACACACACACAGACACACAGTGCAGAGCATTGTAGCTGGATGGAATAAATATATGAATATATAAACACACAGTGCAGAGCATTGTAGCTAGATGGAATAAATATGTAAATATATAAACACCCACAGTACGGAGCATTGCAGCTAGGTGGAATAAATATGTAAGTATATAAACACACACAGTGCGGAGCATTGTAGCTAGATGGAATAAATATATAGATATATAAAAACACAGTGCGGAGCATTGTAGCTAGATGGAATAAATATATAGATATATAAATATGAACACACCCAGTGCTGAGCATTGTAGCTAGATGGAATAAATATGTAAATATATAAACACACACAGTGCAGAGCATTGTTGCTAGATGGGATGAAACAGCATAACCGTCTACTTAGTTATCCTACATGGTATGATTATGTGCCCATACATATTCTCACCCTCCATAGCGACCGGTATTTTCCTAGTTGTATGCCGGAGGGGACCATTGTGTAAGTCTATTGCATCTTTTGCATTTAAAAACTATTAGTTTGTTACGTCTTTTTGCTATCTCTGCGAGCAGCCCTGCTTAGGTTGTACAGTCTGACAGCCGTTGGTAGGAAGGACCTACGAAACCTCTCGGTTGTGCACCTGGGATGATGTAGTCTGCTGCTAAATGAGCTCCTCAGTGCATTCAGTACGTCCTGCATAGGGTGGAACTCGGACTCCAGCAGAGATGACAGTTTAGCCACCGTCCTTCTCTCTCCTATCTCCTCCACCGGATCAAGGCGCTGCCCCAGGACAGAGCTAGCTTTCTTAATCAGTTTGTTCAGTCTCTTCCTATCGGCTGCTGTAATGCCACTGCCCCAGCAGACCACTCCAAAAGTGATGGCTGATGCCACCACCGTGTCATAGAATGTCTTCAGCAGCGCCCCTTGTACACCAAAAGACCTGAGTCTCCTCAGCAGGAACAGCCTGCGCTGTCCCTTCTTGTAGAGTGCGTCAGTATTGTGTGACCAGTCTAGTTTATTGTTCAGATGAACACCCAGGTACTTATAGGATGTCACCATCTCGATGTCTGTTCCCTGTATATTTACTGGTGCTGTGAGGGGCTGCCCATGCCTGCGGCAGTCCACCACCAGCTCCTTAGTTTTCCTTGCGTTGATCTGGAGGCAGTTCCGATGGCACCAGTCTACAAAGTCCTGGATAAGCCCTCTGTACTCAGCTTCATCTCCATTGGAGATGAGGCCAACAATCGCAGAGTCATCAGAGAACTTCTGTAGATGGCAGTGTGTTGTGTTGTGTGAGAAGTCCGCAGTATAAAGAGTGAACAGGAAGGGAGCCAGCACCGTTCCCTGGGGGGCCCCCGTGCTACTGATGATCGTGTCGGACACACAGTCCCGGGTTCTCACAAACTGAGGCCGGTTCGTGAGGTAGTCCAGGATCCATGACCATCCAGACCAACATATTGTAGCTGCTTCAGCAAGTCCTTGCACACACATTTTGCTGGCTAGGATGCTGTGCAGTGTGGTGCACGGAATCTAACCATCCAGTGACGTGCGGTCAGGGGAGGCAGGTGAGGCTGAAAATCAGTCAGAGGCTGCGCAGTACTATTGCCCAAACAGGAGGGGGTGTGCTTGAGCACCATAAGCACAGTTTTTTTTTTTTTTTTTTTAAATAAAAGAAGATAAGGAGACTTCCGGTTATGGCTGCCACGTAGGACGGACGTGTCTCGCTCTGCTCTGCTCCTGGAGAAAAAAAATCGGCAAATAACTCTCTCATTTGGGACAGAACGTATCTCAGCATTTGGGCGAGGATATGTCGGCGAAGCCTAAGGCTGGAAAACCAGGAAAAGGAAAAAGCGAGCCGCCGAAACAGTCCAAATTAACGGACTTTCAGGTCTGTGACGCAGCAAACAAAACTCCATATATGGCGGAGGAGGCTGGCAACGGTGCGATGTCTGCGCGGGGAGGCGCAGATGCGCTGATGGCTGCCATGAGTTCAATGAGAGCGGACTTTTCCTCTAGATTTGATGGGATTATGACAGCGTTGGAAGGAATAAGAAAGGAATTGGGTGACTGTGTAGAACGAACGGCGCAGATGGAGCTCCGTCTCGCTAGTGCTGAAGATGACGTCACCCGTCTTCAATTAAAGGTGCGCACTTTGGAAAAAAAAAATAAATCTCTGGAAGATAATATTTTGGATTTGGAATCTCGGTCAAGACAGAATAATTTGAGGCTGGTGGGTCTTCCAGAGGAATCAGAAGGTCGGGACGCATGTTCCTTTCTGGAAAAGTGGATTCCGGAGGTGCTGGGCAGCGAGGAGTTGCAGTCAGCAGTGGTTCTGGAAAAAGCACATCGTATTGGCCCACGGAGAGATAAGGGACCGCCGAGGACCTTAATTATGAAGTTTCTTAGCAACAGAGACAGGATGAAGATCTTCAACGCTGCACGAGCTAAAAAAGGAGAGATTAAACACCAGGACCAGCAGGTGCGGTTCTACCCAGATTTGGCCACAGGAATCCAGCAATTGAGGAAGCAGTTTGATCCCGTACGTAAGGAGCTGCGCAACCTTGGGATTCGTCATGGTGTAATCTATCCTGCGAGACTGCTGACCACGTATGAGGGCAGAACCCACATCTTCAAGACCCCAGAGGAGGCGCAGGAGTTCATCAAGAAGATCAAAGAAGAAGAAGAGACTGGTGGGAGCTAAGCATGAACAAAATATAAGGTAGAATAATTAAGCATTTGCACAGGCATCTGACTGACTTGAAGTAAATAGTAAGTTTACAAAATATAGATTGTATTATATATTAAAAAAACAAAACAAAAACAAAACAAACAAAAAAAAAAACTATGATGTACAAAGTTGTTAAAAATTTTGGAGTTAAGTTGGAAAACTACAGAGGAGAGTTAATGTTACGTCATTAAAAGCAGTAGAGTTAGGGTGATTGGGAGGATGAAGAAGGAGTGGCTTAGGCTGTTCCCCGTGGGTGTGGAACGGTCGATGGCTATATCGGGAGACAGAATTTTTCTTTTGATTTTGGGGGGTTTGCCACAAGTGTGGGAAGGGGAAATTTGTTTGTGTGTAGTTTGTAGGATGAATGTTCAACCACTCATGTTTTTGCTTCTCTGTATGAGCATGTTTACACTGCAAGGTAATCCCAAACTCTCTATTGATCATGGACCAAAGTGTTAATCTTAATTTAACTTCATGGAATTGCAGAGGTCTACAAAATTTAAAAAAACTTAAACAAGTTATGAATAAAATAAAGGACATGGGTTCAAGAATTGTGTTTTTACAAGAAACTCATCTGATAGAGGAGGATGTTAAAAGAATTAGGAGTAGATGGTAGGGAAGTGTATTCACCTCTTCATTTTCATCCCGAGCCAGGGGAGTTATGACTCTCATACATAAATCAGTTCCTTTTCAAGTGAAAAATGTAATTGGAGACAAATTTGGAAGATATGTAATCATTCAAGGTTCTTTGCTATTAGAAAATATAAATCTTGTGAACTTATATGGTCCCAATATAGATGATCAGAAGTTCTTTGCTAATTTATTTCTCATCTTATCATCACTTACAGGGCAACATATAATAGCAGGGGATTTTAATTGTACATTGAATCCAGGTGTGGATAGATCAACAGGACTGGATTGTACGCACATTGGATGTAGGATGACTATTAATCATTTTATGAAAGAATTGAGATTGTTAGACATATGGAGAGAAATGAAACCACAAGTTAAAGCCTATTCTTGTTATTCCAGTACCTACAAGACATTCTCACGTATTGATTATTTTTTGATTTCCACAGAATTAAGGTCCAAGATTCAAAACTGCTTTTATGATAACATCGTGATCTCTGATCATGCACCCTGTTGTCTAATATATGTAGATAAAAAATTGACAAAGGAATCAGGCAGATGGCAATTTCAGCATAAATGGCTTCAGGATGAGGAATTTGTCAAGTATATAGAAAAACAGATAGACGAGTTCTTTGACATCAATACTACACAAACATCAGCATGTGTAAAGTGGGAGGCTTTCAAAGCTTTTATTAGGGGACATATTATTAGTTATACAGGATCAAAATCTAAGAAGACTCGAGAGGAGAGAGCTAAATTGGAACATAAAATAAAAAGTCTTCAGGAAAAAGTGTATGCAGGAAGAGATCCAAGGTTGGAGAATGAATTACTGATTCTGAGAGCTGAATACGACAAAAAATCAGCGAATAGAGCTGCCTCGAGTCTTCTAAGATTGAAACAATCTTTTTATGAACAAGGTGAAAAATCAGGAAAATTATTAGCATGGCAGATTAAACAATTGGAAATTAAAACACCAATAACCAGTATTATAAGTAATGGACAGGTAGTTATAGATCCTTTAGAAATTAATAGAGCCTTTAGAGATTACTATGAAAAATTATATGATACCAAAAATGAACCTGATTTAACAAAACTAAATGGGTTTTTGAACGAACTATCTATACCGTGTATTCCAAATGAAAACAGGGAGATATTGGAGTCTAAAATTAGTCAAGAAGAAGTTGGGCTAGCCATTGATAATATGAAATCAAGAAAAAGTGCAGGACCAGATGGTCTTCCAGTTGACCTTTATAAAAAATTTAAGAATAAATTAATAAAACCTTTTTTGGAAATGGTTTTTGAAGCATTTCAAAATAATAATTTACCATCATACATAAATAATGCCTTAATTATACTGCTGCCAAAACCAGGTAAGCCCTCTAATAAATGTGAAAAAATTGAGACCAATAAGCCTATTAAACGCCGACCTTAAGATAATCTGTAAAATTTTAGCAAGACGAATACAAGAAATTTTACCAAATATTATTAATCGAGATCAGAATGGCTTTATAAAGGGTAGACAAGGCTTCCATAATGTAAGAAGACTATTTAATATTATTTATTTTAATAAAGAAGCACCGGATACAGCTCTCCTATCATTGGACGCCGAAAAGGCTTTTGATAGAGTTGAATGGCCCTTTCTTTTTGAAGTCCTACAAAGGTTTGGACTTGGAAATAATTTCATAAAATGGGTTCAAATAATATACAATAATGCTACAGCAGAAATCCTAACAAATAACAATATTTCAAAACCAATAAAAATCAATAGAGGATGTCGACAAGGCTGTCCACTTTCACCTTTATTGTTTACTATGGCAATTGAACCTTTAGCGATAGCGATACGTTTACATTCACAAATATATGGAATTAAAGTTGGACCAACAGAACATAAAATCTCCCTGTACGCCGATGATATAATTTTGTGTATGTCGAATCTAAAAAAATCAATTCCAACCTTGTTGAATTTAATAAAGAATTTTGGGGAAATATCAGGATATAAAATAAATAAAACTAAATCTTCAATATTAATGCTAAATGAGACCCAGAGAAATTACCCAGCCCCTGAGGTAAATCAATTCAATGTTGTAAATCAGTTTAAATATTTAGGAATCCAAATTATGCCTAAGCTAGAATCAGTCGCCAGTGTCAACTATGAAGCCTTAATGTCAGATATCAGTGAGTTAACTCAGAGATGGATGTCACTACCAATGTCGATGATCGGGAGAATCAATATACTTAAAAGTAATATTTTACCTAAAATACTTTATTTATTTCAATACATTCCCTTATCACCACCTTTAGATCTATTCTCAAGAATAAAAAAAAAGTTAGTGGAATTTATATGGAACAACAGGAGGGCTAGATTACGTTTGTCTTTATTATATTTACCATTTGATCGTGGAGGTCTGAAATGTCCAAATTTTATGTTGTATTATTGGTCGGCACAACTGAGGTCTATGACATATTATTTTTCATCAAATGATCTCCCTCACTGGACTGAAATGGAATCATACAATTTACCTTTACCTCTTCCCATATTCATATACTCAGATTCGGCAAAAAAATTACAAAAACAAGTTAAAAATCCATTTGTAAAGCATATGATCAAAATATGGTGTGAAGCTAAAAACTATTTAAAAGAACCACAGTTATTGTCACAATTTAGTCCAATATGGGGTAATCAATATTTTAAACCAGGGAGAGCGGACGCTGTATTTAAAGTATGGAATTTAAAAGGGATACAAAAGATTCAGGATTTATATTTGCCATGTGCAGACAACATAATGTCTTTTGAAGAGCTGAGGATCAAATTTAATCTCAATAGAACACATTTTTTTAAATATCTTCAACTTAGAAACTTTATTCGATCAAATCAAAATAAAGCTCTCACTCGACCTATTTATTCATCCTTGGAAAAAATGATGATGAAAGATAGTAAAAGAAAGGGTATTATTTCAGAGTTTTATAACTCATTGACACTATCTTCAAGTGAAAATTCACTGAAAAGATTAAACTACTGGAAAGAAGATCTGCAAATTGAAATTTCAGAGGAACAATGGGAATTGGCTTGTACAGAAGCTCAAACCAAATCAATAAATGCACGCCTTAAATTGATACATTTCAAATGGTTAATGCGGATGTATGTTACACCGGAGGAGTTAAATAGATACAACAAAAATATACCAGATACATGCACAAAATGCATGGAAAGTAAAGGAACCCTATTTCATTGTTTATGGGAATGTAGATTAATAAGAATGTTTTGGGAAGAGGTGAGGGTAACAATTGAAAAAATAATCTCAAAACAAATCATATTGAATCCTAAACTGTTTTTGTTGGGTCTGTACCCAGAAAAGCATAATTTTAATAAAAGTGAAAGAACATTCATAGACCTCAGTTTGCTTAATGCCAAAAAATGTATTGCACTATTATGGAAAAAGACTCATAGACCAGATGTGACTCAGTGGTTAAGACAGATGTTAACAAACCTTCCATTAGAAAGAATAACATATATACTGAAATCAAAGGAAATTGTGTTTGAGAATATATGGAGACCTTTTATTGATTATGTAAAAAATTTAAACATAACTCTTGAAGAAGAAGGTGAATGATGTGTGTGGACCTTGTAAATTCCAAACTGGTGAACATAATATGTATACTTATGTATTGGATTGTCTAGACTAAACAGAGGAGCATTGTTGAAGACTTGATTTTGTTGGTGGTTGTTGGTGTTTTTAGTGCATTTTTTTTTTTGTGTAGTACTTTAGTGTTAGTGTTTGATTGTTTGTATCATGTTTGTTAAAAAAAAAAAGGTTCAATAAAGATATTGTGAAAAAAAAAAAGAAGATAAGGACTCTTTTTTTTTTCAACAAAGTCACAGCAATTTTTCTCAAGAACGGTAGGTAAATTTACTTCATTTACAAGTAAAGGTAAGACCATGCATGCATAGTAGTTGTAAATACTAATAATTTGTAATGAGTGTAAATTGTGGAGCTACAACACAAGAGATTCAGCTCTCTGAGCCACGATAATTTACATTATTCCTTCACCAAAAATAAAGTATAATGAATTTTGTGCCCAAAAAAAACTTGTTTGTAAAATAACTTAATACATTATACTTTTGTAACTGAGGGTGTTTACATGTTGCCTATACTCAAAGAGAGTTATAAAATTAAAACATGGGCTTTTATTACTGCCTTTTCTGTGTATTCCATTAAGAGGTAATTTAATAAAATACTTTCTGAAAAGGATTAAGTGGAAGAAGATGGATGGATGGATACTTTACACTTGTTTTGTTAAAAGTATTTCATTCATTCATTCATTCATCTTCTTCCGCTTAATCCTTTTCGGGTCGCGGAGGGGCTGGAGCCTATCCCAGCATCTTTGGGCGAGAGGCAGGGTCCACCCTGGACAGATCGCCAGTCCATCACAGGGCCAACGCAGAGAGATACAACCATTCACTCTCACAGTCATACCTAAGGACAATTTAGAATCCCCAGTTTGATGCCAATTAACCTAACTTGCATGTTTTTGGTATGTGGGAGGAAACCGGAGAAATCCCGGAGTAATTTATAAAACCCAATTTGTAAGTCAGACCCTGAAAGCATCACAGCCTTACCGGAAATGAAACTCACCACACGTCACTGTAACCATCCAATCAACAGATGTGAAATTTCTTTACTTGCTAAAACTTGCCAAGCAGAAGCAGCAGTAAATGTCACGGCTCCGGAGTGTCTCCTTTTCAAATGCTCATGTATCACTGTAGTGCTGCTATGACAAGAAAAGTCTGCCTTGCACAGTCTGCATTTTACTTATTTAATTTCTTTATTTTCAGTGAAATGTTCACATACTTTAGAAAGTTTGGGTCTCATGTTTTTATGCCTTGGTGAAAACGGAGACATACAGTAATTGCTCAGTATGTCTGTGTGTGGCTCTGTCTGCAATATGTGTGTGTGTGGTTCTGTCTGCCTGTCTGTTTCAGCTCACCCAGTCAAAATTAAGCGCAACTAAAGGCTTGTATCATTGTTGCTCCATATTTTCTCAACTTTTAATTTGCCAGAATTCCGAGATAAGGCTTTGTTTTTGAAACAAACACAAATTTAACTCACCTGTACCGTCGTGCTGCTGGGAAAAAATGTAATAACTGCCGGGCCGCAAGAGGTGGCAGTGTGACTTTTTTATAGTACAACACAGCACATTATTTTACAGCATGTGGAGCTGAACTGTTATAAAATACCGATTACTGAAAAAACACATATTCAGCAACTACACCATTTATTCATCACATCAATTGTTTTCACACTGGTTTTGCTGTTTAGTTTTGCAGGGGAAAGACGAGGTAAAACTCGTTATAAGTCCCAACATTCCTCGCTCGCAAATGGTCGCAATGAACTGCACATATGCCCGGAAACTCCCACCAGAGGGAAGTACTGAGCAATCTGCCAATACTGGGTGAACAAATGTCTGTCTTTTTGCCCGTCTGTTTCTTCCTCTGCCACTAAACAGCAAAGTCTCCTGTTTGTCTTGATTGTCGTTGTATTCATGTACCTCCATTGTTTCTGTCATTTAAAAATGTCTGCCAGTGTGCTCTTTTGTGTTTGGATTTTAGCTGTTCAAATCAGGTTGGTGGCTCTTGGCTGCTACTGACAGTATGGGCATGTGAACTGCAGATTATTTTCACTGCGCATGCGTGTACTTCAAAACTACTGGATGGATTTGGATGAAATTTTTACCAGTGGTGGTCCTTGGGCTAGAGAGGAACCCATAACATTTTGGTGATGATCCAAGAATGTATACCTCTGCCAAGGCTCTGGCACCAAGGCATCAACACCTTGGTGCTTTCATTTAATTCCGCTTCTGCTTGTTTATCCTTCCGCTTCGCTATGCTGTGCTCCTCTTCTTCACTGGAAATTTTTCACGCATGCCAGACAACAGAAGCGCTACTGCCCGCAGCAGTTCCAGTCGTGCATTGCAGTTACAACTGAACATTTCTGCGGCATGTCCATAAGCTTTAAAATAAAATTTTGTGTCAATAATAAAATTTTGCGTCAACAAATTTTTATGACTGACGTCGTCAACAACGTCAACTAAGCATTTCAGCCCTAATTTCCATGTCAGAAAATTCTCCCCAAACTACAAGTTCACACACAGGAAGTGTGTAGTTAAAATACTCTTTACTCTCATAATTATGGAACTTTTTTCTCTTTAACTTGCAACTTTTTTCATGAATTTGTAAATTTTCAACTTTTTTCTTGTAAATTTTGAAGCTTTTTATCATAAATTTTAAGCTTTTTTTTTTTTTTTGGTTTGGTTATCACAATGTGTTCACCGCATCCTACCTAGCTGTGAATCTGAGGACACTTTGGAGCAAAGTGAAGGGTCCACTAAATAATTTTGTCAACCCACACGCTCTTCTGCTTTTCTTTTTTTCTCTGCAGAATTTACAGCAGTAGCAAGGAGAGCAAAAATCTATTTTTGGGCTCAGAACCACCTGAGACCTTATGTGTTGCAGCAGCACAAAAATGTAGGGCTGAAATGATTAGTCGACACTGTTGATAACGTTGATCATAAAAATTTGTCTTCATCTTCTTCCGCTTAATCCTTTTCGGGTCGCGGGGGGGGGGGGGGTGGCTGGAGCCTATCCCAGCATCTTTGGGCGAGAGGCAGGGTACACCCTGGACAGATCGCCAGTCCACACAGGGCCAACACAGAGAGACAGACAACACATTCACTCTCACAGTCAGATCGTTTACTTTTACAGTTTATATGCATGTCGCGGAAATTTTCAGTTTAACTGTTCCAGCGAAGAAGAAGAGGCATCTTCTGAAGCCTTCACTGATGTGATGGACGAGTGGGGGTTAAGGATAGAACATCAATATCTTACCTTTAGGTGAGTATGATGCAAAGTTTTACATTTAAAAAGTCACAAAAAAGACTATGAATATGACTGTGTTCTCAAAGATCAACATCTAAAAACCATATTCTGATGATGTCAGCAGAAGCTTCTCCTCCACCCCACCTGTGTATGAGGCCTGGACTCCAGCAGCAGCTCAGGACCACAACCACCAGAGGAACCGTCCAGTGAGGAAGACAGTTGGCAGCACACCAATGTAAGTTTAGTCTTATCAAACATTTTACACATAGTAATGTATAAAGCCAAATTCTTTATTTTGAATTTTTAAATGTATTTGTTTAGGAGATTTTTTAAACTGTTTTTGAAATGTTTTTTTTTTTAATATTTAGTGAGTAACCTGGTCAAACCAGTCATATTTATGGATTATTTTGCCAAAAGTAGATGCAACAGATAATTGTTTCTTTCTTTTTGAATAACTTCTCAAGACAACAGACAAAATTTGGCAGCTAAAATGTCTTCGACTTTTCATTTTTATTAAAACCACAACCTGCTTGTGCACCTGGTGTTCCAAGAATGTGGAATTAGAAAAAATGTTGTTCCTCTTCTTTAATCAGGTCCAGTCTTGCAGCAGGAATGAATATAAAACACAGCCATCCATCCATTTTCTACAGCTTTTCTGGGGGTCTAGGTTGTGGAGGCAGCAGTCTAATCAAAGAAGCCCAGACTTCCCTCTCCCCAGCTACCTCCTCCAGCTCTTCAGAGAGGACACCAAGACGTTCCCAGACCAGCTGGGAGACATAGTCCCTCTAATGTGTCCTGGGTCTACCCTGGGGCCTCCTCCCTCTTCCCACAACACACACATGAAAAGTAATTCCATTTCTGTTCCTGCTCTTTCCTTCACCTACAGTATATTGTAATTCACATTATGTAGACCAAGCAAACTCTTTGTAGCATTGCTGTAGTCCTAAAACTGTCTAGTAGTTCACATACTGTCATGTTTTAATGCTGTTAGCCTGTGATGACACTTTCTTAGAGACTGTTGTTTTTACATCAACAAATTGTACCTGACTATGGTAATAAAGGTCAATACTGACTATGGGGACAACAAAAACTTTCCAGAGTGTCCTAATCCTGATTTAATTAATTTCTCTATTGCTCTCCCAGATCTGCCCCATGGACCCTACATCTGGACTATTTATTTTTTAATAAATATTTTCCCCCAAATAAATTCCTGTTTGTTATATGTTGACTGACTTGATTTGAGGTAGATTTTCTTTTACATTCTACTCATCCACCTCCAAAAGTTCAATATTGTGGTGAATTTATTTTTAGAAATAACTCACATCTAAAAAAGTTAAACTTTAATATTTTACAATAATCCCATATAAATTCAGCTATTTTAAGATTTTTTTTTCAAAATTTGGATGAATATGTCAAAGCTATTTGATATAGATCTGAATGGTGATGTGCTAATTTTTGGAGATACAGTTCTGTTTTTAAACAGTATTATTTGAAAAAAAGATTATTATTCCACCGTAAATTATTTCCAACTTCACTAAGGATTATTGAGTACAATGTTATGTATATAATACATGCTGTATATGTTAGGTTCTTGTTTATCACTACGTTGAAAATACTTTAGTTTTGCAGAGGTGAAGTAAACCATTACTTTGTGAATCTGTCACTGAATAAACAATATGTTTCATTTTCTGCAGGTAACTGAAAGGGCACAAATGAATTCAGGCATCCAGCGTTTCACAGCATTTATTTATATATTTTAAAACAATAAAAACAAAAACACATTTACAACCTAAAATGAACTGACATAAATGACTGCTGGAGCTTAATAGCAACAATTTTTTTTAAGCATGTGTAGCTAAAATGGATGAACATAAACAGACCATGAATGTGTGATTCAGCATATTTACAGAAACCACAGAACAACTAACAGCAGTCAAAGTCCTTACAATCTGAACTAAAGTGTTGTCATAATTACGTTGTCAAAACTAGAGAGTGATCCGATTCGATCACAGCTGTGCTACATTAGCATTACTGTCAATTACACTATACGATGTAGTTGTTTAAAAAATGTTTACCAGAGATGCGCATCAGAGAGGATTATGTTAAATTCACGATTCTATACCACAAGAGTCCTCGCTTGACATGCTGTCTGGCTCATAATAACCAAAGGTCTGAGATGTTAGCAGTCTGCAGTATATTGATGTTAGCCTCCAGGAAATGCCGTTTATCTCTCTACCTGGCATCTGGTGCAAGATTATAGTGAGTCAGCAGTGAGTGTGACATCTACTGGCCAGGAGGTCAGATTGCTATCTCTTATACCTTTAACATCTATTATTTGTGTTGCTACAAACACTTCTGATTAAGCTGTCAAGTTCAAGTTTCCAACTCATGTTTGATGGGTCAATATTTTATTTAGCTATGGGAACTAATAGGCTACATGATATTAAAGCAGAGACTGACAACAAAGTGATTTTCACAGTAATTTTTCTACTTTTTTCTACCATTTTTCATGTAAATGTGCAACTTTTTTCTTATAAATCTGCTGCTTAGTCTTTGATGTGGCCCCCAGAAATCTAGAAACAACCGTGGCCAAAACATGTTTGTGTGATTGATGAGAGTCAGCAATGTAAACCTCTACAGAAACAAAAACCGTTCTAAAATGTTCTAAACTGATCTGATCACCTGAGTATTTGAATCTGATCCCCGCACTGATTGCTGTGCCTTTTCATCCCCATTGTCATCGGCACAAAGACCTCAGCTCTTTATCTGGTCCGCTGTGGCACCTGTTCACATAGGGGGAACAGATAAAAGGTTTTATTTCACACAGTCCAGGAGGAGCTGGGAGATGATTCACATAACAGAGTTGTAAATTGGTGTCACCACCTGACCTACAGTAGTTTCCCTATCACTGTTTTTGTTTCCTGTTATTCAAATCATTCAGCTGCATTCCTCTGATTTTAATGTCGTACCGTTTACTTCAGCTTGTAGGTGAAACCACACACAGTCTCAACGTTTCTCTGTGCCACATCAGTGGACCAGAGAATATGAAGGGCTGTCCCAAATATCATGTAAATTTACAGGTACAGAGTCTCCAACTCAGGAAAAAAATAAATAAATTTGTAAAAAAAAATGAAAGTTGCATATTTGGGAAAAAAAAGTCTCCATCTGTTAGTCAGTTTTTGAAACAGAAGTCTCAAATTCACAAGTAAGAACACATTTGCAACAAAAAAAGTGTGAATTAAAAAGTTACATATTTACAAATTTAGGTCACAGATCAATAAAATGCCACAATTTTTAAGGGGAAAAAACTAATTTACAGCAAAAAGGAGCCACAAAAACTCTGTGTGTGTGTGTGTGTGTGAAATCGGAAAATTCGGGGGGGGGGGGGTCAAATTAAGAACAAGAAAGATTACACATAAAATTACAAATGTATAGAAAAAAATGAGAAAAGCTGCAAATTTAAAGTGACACTGCCAAAAATCTTTTCTTGTTAACATGTCTGTAACATATTTTTTATGACTTACAAGACCTATCAAGAGCGAAATCAGTCTTAAGCCCCACCCCCTGCAAAAAAGCGAGCTGAGACGAAACGTTTTTGGTGACGTAGCTATTCGTGGTGCTGGCACGTGGGTAGTATTGAGCCAATCAGGACACTGACCTAAGTGATGTTATCCTCCAGGCTAGTTAGCATTTTTTAACAAACTACTTTGAAAACTTGACCCAAATTAAGATGGGTTTTACCATTAAACTGCTTTTAAGCAAAAGGACTTCCGGGAAGATAGCGGAGAGACATAACGCTTAAACAGAGAGCTCTCCCTAGTCGGATTAAAAATCATTGGTAAATGGCCAACTCGACATAAATGAACCAATAAACCACGGGATGAAAACACGAAGAAGCCGGGCACACGGATAAAAGCAGGGTAAAACTGAGAAATCCCTCTTCAACAACGCAGGAGAAATCGCTGTGCACGAGGCCCAGGGAAACGAGGCAACTACAGCAGAGAAAATGGAGGACGCCAAACTCGAGGCTGTGAACACTGGCATCGCCAATTTAGGTAAAGAGCTAAAAAAAGACTTGGAAGACTTTAAGCGGCAACTCCAACAGGATTTAGCGGCTCTTAAGGAAGAGCTGAAAAAAGAGATGAAGGAGGAAATTATGGGCCTCCGAAGAGAAATGGAGCGCAAACTAACAGAAAACATGGAGGAGCTGCGCTCTCAACGGGCGTGTATGACAGAAGCACAGGCCCGAATATCGGAGTTGGAAGACTGGAAGACCGAGGCAAACGGACGGCTGCAGACCTTGACGACGCAAACACAGAGGATGCAGGAAAAAATAACCAACCTGGAGAGCAGGTCCAGACGGAGCAATATACGCATCTTCGGGATCCCGGAGGGCATTGAAGGCAACTCGATGACGAAATTCATGGATCAATTCTTAAAAAAAGAGCTGGAGCTGCCCGGTGAAGCGGATCTGCAGATTCAACGAGCGCACAGAGCTTCGGCACAGAACCCGAATCCAAACTCTACACCCAGGTCAGTTGTGGTGAACTTTCTGAAATATGACATAAAGGAAAGAATCCTGACACAAGCGTGGAAACAAAAGATACGAATCAGCGACAAACAGATATTCTTTGATCATGACTACCCGGCAGAAATTGTGCAGCAGCGAAAGAAATATGCCAACATTAAAAAAACGCTGAAAGAGAAAAAAATTAGGTTCCAAACGCAGCTAACGAAGATGAGGATTCATTGGGATGACGGCGTAAAAACGTACAACACAGCCAGAGAGGCAGCGCGGGACTTGACGGAGCGAGGCTTTGTGGTGAGCGTACCCGAGGAAGGAGCTGAAGCAGCGGCGGCACTGAACGCATCACGACAGCCGGAGTGGAGAAAAGTGAGCGGCAGAAGACGGGGGAGAGACGTGGCGCAGCGGGCCCAGGAAAAGCTGCAAGGCTTTCAACTGAAAACCTAGATCATAACAAAGATTAAGAAAGACACAGAAGAAATGAAGGCCAAGAAGATAAGGTAAAAGAGAAACAAACGGCTAGGAGAGGTTTAAGTGATTTTTGTTGGACATTTCTAGACTAATGACTATTACTTGGATAGTAAATACAGGTCTAGGGAGGGCCCTTCACTCTGTGGGGACATTCCCTCCACCCTCCAACAGGGACCAGTGGGCAGAAGAAAGGCCCCAAGTACGGAGGTTGAGATTTGTTAATGTGTTTTTATATAAATATGTGTTAGTTTTGTTGTTAAAGGGGCTAGGAGCACAAGTTAAAAAAATGGAAAAACATGATTATGGGTAAAAATCTTAAGATAATGACACTAAACGTGAATGGTCTGAACTCACCTGTTAAAAGGGAAAGAATAATAAGAAAATTCAAGAAGGAAAAAGCCGAAATTATATTTATGCAAGAGACACATTTGAGCAAGACAGAACATGAGAAACTAAAGAGATTTGGCTATAAGAACTCCTACTACAGTTCATTTAAGGGAGGAACTAAAAGGGGGGTTATGATACTAATTTCAAATAAAATACAATTTGAATGTGAACAAGAAATCCAGGATAAAGAAGGCAGGTATGTAATAATAAAGGGAAGAATAGATGGTATGCAGATCACATTAGTGAACATCTATGCCCCACCAGAAAGTGACAAGGGTTTTTTTCAACATCTGTTTGATCTCATAGCAACACACAGTGAAGGAGTCCTAATTTGTGGAGGAGACTTAAATGCCATCATGGATCATGAAGTTGACACAACAAGTGTTAAGAAGACAAAAAAACATGTAACAAAGTTCATAAGAACCTCACTGGCAGAAATGGGTATGGTAGACATATGGAGGGACCTGCACCCACTCGAAAAAGACTATACACATTATTCAGCAGTCCATAAAGTACACTCCAGAATAGATTACTTCCTTATGAATGAAGGTGACAGACACAGGGTGAGAAATTGTCGGATTGGAGGGGCAGAAATATCAGATCATAATCCTGTATACATGGAAATATATTAAAACAATAGAAAACGACAAACAGCGTGGAAACTTAATGTAGGACTGTTAAATGATGAGAAAATGAAAGAAAGAATAAAAGTAGACAAACGAATATATCCAAGAGAATGACAATGAAGAAGTGGACCCAACAATACTATGGGATGCACTAAAAGCCGTGTTAAGAGGTAAATTAATTTTTGAAACAGGAAAAGCAAATAAGTCTAAACTGGAAACATATGAACATAGATGTGAGAGACTGAGGGAATTAGAACGTAAACATCAAAGCACAAATGACCCAAAAATATACCAAGAAATTAAAGAAGAAAAAATAAAGATAAAAGAAGCTCAAATAGATGAAATTGAAAGGAAAAATAGATATCTAAAGCAAAAATATTATGAAACGGGGCCAAAAGCCACAAAACTGCTGGCAAAAAGGTTAAGAAAACAACAAACAGTGAATAATGTATATAAGATTAAAGACCCCATCACAAATAAAACCACAGTTAACCCAGAAAACATCGAAGAAATATTCCATAATTTCTATCAAGAACTATACTCGCAACCTGAAGAAACAAATACTAAGGATATTAAAAAATTTCTATGCACATTGGACTTGCCATCAATAGGAAATCAACAAAATGAAAAGCTAACAGCAGAAATAACAACACAAGAGATTAGAGATGTGATTAAGTCACTTAAAAATGGTAAATCACCAGGTAGTGATGGATACCCATCTGAGTTTTATAAACTGTTTATAGAAGAACTCACACCACAGCTCCTAAAGTCATTTAATTGGACACTGAACAACAACAAAATACCTCCATCATGGAACGAAGCCATTATTTCAGTTATTTTAAAGCCAGGGAAAGATAGAGAACAATGCGGAAACTATAGGCCAATCTCTTTATTAAATGTGGATTATAAAATATATACAACAATTATATGTAAACGAATAAAGACATTCTTGATGGAATTGATAGAAGATGATCAAACTGGTTTCATAGAGGGACACCAAATACATAACAATATCAGGAGAACAATACATATAATTAATCAAATACATAAAGAAAAGAAAAGCGCAGTAATAATGAGTTTAGACGCAGAAAAAACATTTGATAGGGTTAACTGGAAATTCCTATATAGTGTGCTGGAACGCTTTGGATTTAACGAAAAATCAGTACAATGCATAAGGACGCTGTATCAAAAACCTGTGGCAAGAATCAAGATAAACGGTAGCTTAACAGACAAAGTAAATATACAAAGATCAACCAGGCAGGGATGCTGCCTATCGCCCACCTTGTTTGCTCTGTTCATAGAGCCACTGGCTCAAGCGATACGACAAAATAAGAAATTAAAAGGTATAACAATAAAAGGAGCGAAACACAAGATTGGGCTGTTTGCAGACGATATTATAGTTTACCTTGAACAACCAGATGAATCAATAATGGAAATGATGAACTTGATAGAAAATTTTGGAAAATTATCAGGATACAAGATAAACATAACAAAAACACAAATACTGACATTCCACTATAACCCTCTAAACCAGATAACTGATAAGATCAAACTAAACTGGAAACAAAAAGAAATAAAATACCTTGGAGTGAGCATACCTAAAGATCTAAGCAAAATTTATAAAGCAAACTATGATAGGTTAGAACAAGAAATAAAAGATATTGATAGATGGTCAATCTTAAATATGGATCTGAATTCAAAAATTGAGACAGTCAAAATCAGCATACAACCTAGATTACTTTACCTCTTCCAGGCTCTACCAACAGAGATTCCTGGTGCCCAGTTCTCAAAGTGGGACAGGATGATATCGAGATTTGTTTGGGGAGGTAAAAAACCAAGAGTGAAATATAAAACTCTCCAGTTACCAAAAGAGAAAGGAGGCATGGGCCTACCGAGTCTAAAGGAATATTACTACTCAGCACAAATAAGATATATCATATGTTGGTGTGACGGAGGATATGAGGCAAAATGGAAAGAAATGGAAAAGGAAATTGAGGGACTCCCAATACAAAGCATAATAGGAGATAAAGATGCATATAAGCAAATCAAACAAATAGACCCAATCACTAAATTTACTTTGGAACTGTGGTATAAAATAGTACAAAAGTATAATATAAAGGAAGACATAAAACTATTGAAATGGGTAGCATTTGACAGTCAGTTTGAACCGGCAAAGCAAGATAGGGGATACAAAAATCTGGTGAACAAGGGAATCACAGCATGGGGCAATATCGGAAAAAAAGATCTCGGGAGCTTTGTAAACATGAGAAGAAAATTTAAACTAGAAAAATCGGAATTCTTCAGATATCTGCAGATGAGAGACTATTATATGAAGAAGATTAGGCATAACCTCCAAACAGATGTGAGCGAGATTATACAATTCATTTTAAACTCATATGCAGGAAATAAAAGAAGAATTATTTCAAAGCTATATCAGAAACTTATGGCAAACACTCAAGTAACTATATAAAGGAGAAATGGGAGAAAGAGCTAAATTTAAACATAATGGAAGAAAGCTGGCAAGAAATATGGAAAACACAACACACATCAACAAGTTCAAGGACATGGAGGGAATTTGGATGGAAAAACCTGATTCGCTTTTTCATTACACCACAGATTCAAAGAAAATATACAAATACCCAATCTTTATGCTGGAGGGGCTGTGGGGCTCAAAATGCAGACCACTCACATATGTTTTGGAAATACTGCAAAATCTCATCATTCTGGAAATCTATACATGTGACAATACAGAGGATATTAGGATATAATATACCAATGAACTGTAACCTGATGTACTTATGTGATCTTAAAAGAGACAATGTAATACAGGCTGAGGACAGATATCTAGTTAAAATCTTGTTGATTGCATGTAAAAAAACAATCACAAAAAAATGGCGATCAGAAGTTCTTCCTGACCAAGAACAATGGACTGACATTGTTGAGGACATATGTATGATGGAAAAACTAACATATCGACAAAGAATACAAGAAGGACTATATGGAAAAAAATGGCGGAAATGGACACACTACAAAATGCAACAATGAGACAGAAATTGAAAGAATAACCAAAGACACTGGAAAAAGCAGAAGAATTAAGAGATGGAAACTAAAAACTTGATGCTCCAACATTTGTCCCCCCCCCTTTTTCTTTTTTTTTCTTTCTTTAGCTCCTTTTTTTAAATGTTGACTGTGATCTGAATGTAATATGTATGATGAAAAATGAATAAAAATCTAAGTTACAAAAAAAAAACCCTGCTTTTAAGGACTGATGCACTTTCAGTCATTATTCTGGGCCACCGTGCACACAGCTGGGCATGTCCTTTAACGATAAGTCTTTTTATGACAGGATTTAATCTGATAATGTAGCACTAGCCACTATTGGCTTTGTGGTATGTGGTTGGGCCTAGTCACCGATTCTGGCGTTTGGGGTGGGGGGGGGGGGGTGTGTGAAAAGATTTTGACATGAAACTGTAAGAAAATGAAAGATTTTTTTTGTAGAAAAAAGGGCATAAAATACTATTTTAGACAATGTAGATTTGTTTTGATATGGGATTTATAGCCACTGGAGTGTGTCTTTAAGAAAGGAAAACCTCTGAATTTACAGGAAACAGTGACAAATTAAAAAGGAAAAAAGTGGTAAATTAATGACTTAGTCACAAATTTACAGGCAGGGATTTTTTTTATGGAAAACAATTATAAGAAAAGCGGCAAATTAGTGAATAGACGTTGATGCTGCTACAGTCCGCTGATGTAGAAGAAAGACGATATGAGAATATTGAAATATTCACTCTGACTGCTGAATATTCAGTCTAAAAAACTGCTATTCAGAACATAAAAATGTTCAAAACACAAACACGTGGTAGAGGAAACTACGGCCCTGAACTGTGGTTCCTCTGTGTCTGCTGCCACCGTGGAAACCCACTGTGGAGCCTATTGTCAGAGAGCAGAGGCGCTAAAATAACAGCCGCCTACAGACGAACCTTGGAACCAAAGAGTCGCCACGGTTCAAAGAGGGGTTTCTTTGCTTTCTGAAGTGAGGACATTGTTGATAGAAGTTTAGAAGAAATATTCTTCTTTAGTTGTGCCACTACTGTTATTTAACCCCTTAGCATTCCTGTCAGTTTTCCTAAAAATGCATAAATTTAGCATATGCAAAGAAAATCTAATTCTTTCTTCAATGAGTGGCAGTAAAAATTTGAAACGTCCCACCGGTGGAACACATGGAATTTTTAAGGTTAAAGTCCCAAATTTCCATGAAAAACTTCACAACATTAACTGAAAAAAGTCTAAAGTTTACATGAAGAACTTCACAAAATTGACAAAAGTCCCAAATTTACATGAAAAACTTCACAAAATTAACTGAAAAAAGGCCCAAATTTGCATAAAGAACTTTGCAAAACTGAAAAAAGTCCCAAATTTGCATGAAAAAGTCCCAAATGTACATGAAAAACTAAACAAATTTACTGAAAAGTCCCATTTACATAAAGAACTTCACAAAATTGAAAAGAGTCTCAAATTTACATGAAAAATTTCACAAAATAATTAACCCCTTAGCATTGCAACCAATTTTCCTAAAAATGCCTAAATTTAGCATACGCAAAGAAAATCAAATTCTTTCTTCACTGAAGGCAGTAGAAAATTTGAAACGCCCCACTGGCAGAACACCAGAATTTTAAATAGTTAATAAATCCAATTTTTTCCCCAAAAATTTTCCTGTAAATTTATTTTTTTCACATAGAGTACAGGGGTGGGGATGGGGGGTAATTTCACTTATTTTTTAAGAAACAGAATTTCAATTTTAAAATGTCCAAAACACCTCGGGATTTATTTATTGCAGTACCATTTTACACACATGGAAGGAACTCTCCTCAAAATGAGTTGTTTTTATGCTGTACTGCTGCTAAAGAGCCCCAGTTTTCCTCACCCTCCCTCTTTCGTCATTTTCTGAGATTTCTGTTTTGATGGTGACACCATGTTTGAGGCTAACATTAGCCTTTAGCTTTACTTAATAACAAATATTTACTGAATGTTGTACTTTAAAAGCCTAAATGAAGCATTGCCGGAGACAGGAGTGTGTGGTTTGAGGGGTTGATAGCACGCAACTTGTCCCTCGGTGTAATAAGCACAGAAACATGACTGATTGGCTAACTCTAACAGCAGCTGACTGTTGCTCATTTAAGAGGTGTCCAGTCCATGCTGGGAAAACTGGTGTTTAGTGGGAATGCATAAAACATAGAAAATAGACATAACATCTAGCGGCTTGGTGGGTGGACTGGTCTCTGTACCTCAGCGTTGGTCAGAAATCCCTGCTGTGGCTGCTGAGACCAGCTAACATTAGCAGCCCAATATACCTGGCTATCACAGCCAAAATAGAACAAAATAAACCAGAATGATGCAAGATATATGAGCAACTGTGGATTAATGAATGAGCTGGTCTATTACAGTGACAAGAATTTACTAAAAAGAGCCAGAAATTCCCTGGTTGTTATTTTTTTCTAGCATGACATGGGTACCACGGTTGTTAGCATTGCTAGCTTTGCAATACAAATCAGCATAAAGTAAGCCAGAATGAGGTGAGATATATGATCGACTGAGGTTAGTAAATGACCTGAGACCAGGGATGTCTATTGGGGAAACTAGAATTTACTGAGAAGAGCTCTAAAAACCACGGTCAGGCCGCTGGCTAACTGTCTTGCTAAGCTAGCTGCACTATTTTATTTTTTTTATTTTTTATTTTTTTTTTTGTTACTTATTTGTACCCGTAGGTAGACTTGGTTTGCAGTCTGGTGACAAGCCACCGGCTGCTGGTCGCTGCGCTATGTAGCTATTTGAGCTCCGAGGCTCAGTGGAAAACTTCCTGTTCTTCCCTGAGTAGTGTACCAGACTATCCAGGAGGCGGGGCCGTACCAGGTCTGTTAAGTAGTGACGTGACACATCACAGAAGAGAACAGCCAATCCAAACAGACAGCTCTGGAGTTCTAGATTCTGTCGGAGAGGAGAACTCCTGTGCAGCAAGACTTTGGGCTGTTTGATTTTGTACCATACGGCGGAGTGGCTAGCACTGCAACAGTACAGCAACTCACCCTTGGCCGGGGGATCCTGAGTTCGATCCCAGCCCCCGACCAACAGTGATCTGTGTGGAGTTTGCATGTTCTCCCCGTGTCTGCGTTGGTTTACTCCGGAATTTCTCCGGTTTCCTCCCACATTCCAAAAACATGCAAGTTAGGTTAATTGGCATCAAAACTGGGGATTCTAAATTGTCCTTAGGTATGACTGTGAGAGTGAATGGTTGTCTGTCTCTCTGTGTTGGCCCTGCGATGGACTGGCGATCTGTCCAGGGTGGACCCTGCCTCTCGCCCAAAGATGCTGGGATAGGCTCCAGCCCCCCCGCGACCCGAAAAGGATTAAGCTGAAGAAGATGAGCATAGGTGTAAATCAAGGGGGGGACAACCTGGAAAAAGAGAGGACCCCCCCCATAACATCATAAACCTTTCTATATCATGTTACAGAACTGAATAACATGACTTTTAAACACAAATGGTAAGGATACATGCAAAACGGCTATTTCTGGCGGAAATCTTCATTTTTCTTAGAGATTTGCAATTTTTTTGTTATGAATTTGTGACTTTTCTCATTAATCTGCAACTTTTTTCATGTAATTTTGCAACTTTCTCATTAATTTGCAGCTTTTTCATTTAAATTTGCAACTTTCTCATAACTTTGCAACTGTTTTCTTAAATTCACAATTTTTCTTGTTAATCTGCAATTTTTTTCATGTAAATTTGAATCTTTTTTCTCATTAAATTACAATTTTTCTTGTTGATTTGCAAATTTTTTATCATTAATGTGCCACTTTTTTCTCATTAATCTGCAACTTTTTCAAATTAATTAGAATTAACAATTTTGGTCATTTTCTTTTTGCTACTCTTGTAAATTTGTGACTTTTCTCATAAATTTCAGAATGGTCACATGGATGCCAATTAAATTTTTCATTCTATGTAATGGTGAGCTACAATAATACTTAGTGTCCCGCTCAAGCTTTACTCTTGAGAAAATGTTCTGTTTATTGTAGGGGTGGGAATCGTGAGGGACCTCTCAATTCAGATCACGATTCTTACGTCACGATACGATCCTGTCACAGTTTAATGAGTATTGCGATATCGAGTATCGTGATACCATAGCTTTCAAATTTTTTTCAGCTTATTCAACCTCAAATCATGTCCCAAAGTAAAACTGTTGACATTGCTTTTATGTAATAAAGTGTTGTCAGGGCTTCATTTTCTGCAGACACGTCTCTGCACACACGGAGGGTGGTGGATGGTGCTGTGTGGAATAGATTCCCACTCCAGCTATATTTGTCTGACTCTGTGGACCCTTAAAAAGCAACTGAAAACTTTTTTGTTTAAGGAGGCTTTCCATTGAGTTTCAGTTCAACTGCTTTTTAATCATAAGTCTGATATTTTTATTTTAATCTTGTGTTTTAAGTTGTTTTTGTGTTTTTTAAATTATTTTTATCAATAGAATTCCTTTTATTCTATTTTATTATACAGCGCTTTGTGACTATATATGTCTCTGAAAAGCATTTTATAAATAATCATTACTGACTTTTTGTCCGTGCGCCATTCGCAAGCTCCATGCCGGTGTGTTTTTAGCTTAGCAGTTGCTAACACTGCTCCGAGACATGTGCTGGCCCACGTGTTAGTTGGTTTTTTGTTTTTCATGCAGCGCTACTTGCGGGTTGTGTGTCATGTCAAGGTCTTACCTTCCATCTTCATTATAAGATCCAAAAAAGGCCCAGCATTTTAGCTAACTGCTTCCTAACTTTCAAAGCTGGCTGTAAATCTGGTCTTGCTCTTCTTTTCAGACAAAGTAAAGACATGTTTCATACCTTGACATGTTTTGACTGTCACCTGCAGTCTTCTTCAGAAAACGTCATCTGATGTCAGATGAACTTAGTAGAAGAATAAGACTAGTTTTGTCACTAAGAAGACAAAATGAACTTGTTTGAGATATGGCTGCAAATCTCATGAGATGAGGCATGAGTTCATTTGACTGGGTGCTTGCTTTATGCCATCTAGTGGACTTAAAACAGCATTGGTTGAATACCTGAGAGGATGCAGCGTTTATTTATATATATATATATATATATATATATATATATATATATATATATATGCTAAAAGATCGAGCCATGTGTTAAGGGATTGGTGCATCATCATTAGTGTCAAGCATTGAGCTCCATCACTGAATCGCTCTTTTGTCCCACCCCTAGTTTATTGCCCACACAGACAAACAGACACACAGTGAAATGAAATATCCACCCATGTAATGTTACAGAAATCCTACATTACCCACTAACCCCCCCAACATAATAGTGGCCCTTTGAAATGTAAAACCTGATTACCAGTGTATTGTATACTTATCTGTATAATCAGATATTTTTCTTTGTAAATTCCGACTGTTTCAGAGTTTTGTTCTCTAACCAGTGACTCAATCTCAATGAGTTTCTCAGTGGGTCCACAATAGCACAACTGCAGCTTTACTTCCTCTTCACTTTAACCAAAAAGTTCCCAAATCTCAGCCAGTAGGTGTGAGTGAACGTGCCAGAACATGAGGTCAGCCATAAGGCCGGTAAATCCGTTCCAGATGCTTCAGTGTACCTGTTGGAACATCACACCCTCATCATCCTCATGTCACTGGGTTCTACCTGCTGTTCTGTGGCCCCAACGTAATCCTATCAGCTGAGTAAGTCCAAACATCTGTGAGAAGGAACCCCGTTCACTCTGCGGCCCCAACCGGGCCAATCCTCTTACACCCGTGGCCATACTGAAACTCCTAAGTGCCTTTAAGAGCTCAGAGCGTTTCATTCATGAACGCTGCTGGTGGTGGTTGGGGGGGTTAATTCTTAAACGATTAAACTACAAATGTTTACATATGGAGCAAGAAGATGGACCCCTTTAGTTCACATGTTTGACGTCATAAAAAAGTTTCAGACCTGGACTTTTTTGAATTAATGTCAGTTTGCTTCTTTTGGTCATAAATTAGTATTTTTTCTTGTAAACTGTTTACTTGTTCATAGTACCATTTCTTTCTTTTTGTCATCATGAATGTGCAAACGTTCTTTTGAATTTGTGACTTTTCTTTATTGTTGAATTGCAACTTTATTAAAAATCTGTTTCTTTATTTCATGAATTTAAAAATATTCTTAAATCTGAGACTTTCATCATGAAGTTGATCAACCTTTATTGCACATTTGCAGCGTTTTGGGGTGAATTTGTGAGTTTCGTCATAAATTTGGGACCTTTTTTGTAAATTTGCTGCCTTTTATCATACGTTTGCACACTTTCTTCTAAACATTTTTTTTTTTATTTTTAACAGATTAGCATCCTGTCATTGAAAATTTTTCAAGGCTTTCTATTACAAATTTATACATTTTCTTCAATTTTCTAGCAAATTTGTGGCATTTTTTTCCTTGAAATTTGTGACTTTTTTGTAAGACTTGCCAGCTTGCAACATTTTTGCAAATTTGTTACTTTTATTTTTTGAAATGCCAATTTTTCTACTAAAGGTTTGGTTTGTGTTTTTATTTATTATGTAAGTTAAAAGTGTATTGTTTTTCTTGAATTTGAAGCTTTTCCTGTATATTTTGGCACCTTTTTGGGTGTCATTGGTCATGGGTAAAAGGTGTCAGACTTTCTCAGCAGATTTCAGAACTAATTTCCATTAAATTAGAGAGTCCCTGGCTGGTGACTGACATCAGTTCACCTGTGGGTCATATCCCAGAATAAAGAGAACAGAATGAAGGCTATTTTGATGCTCTGTGTTTTCCATAAACAAATTTGCTGCTGTGTGCTGACTCAGTTTCTCTTTTTCTGTCCTCTTGTTTACAGATACTGATTGAATTCTGTGCGGGAGGGGCTGTGGATGCTGTCATGCTTGGTGAGTCAGCGTTAACGCTCCGTTCCCAGGTTACAACATTAAAAACTGAACCTAAATGAAAGCACCATAGGTGCTGATGCCTCGGTACAGACAGATACACAGAGTCACCACCATATACCTCTTGCAGATTGAGGTATAATAAACTAAGAAAATATGTTGAGCATAAACTTGAAAGTAGACCAGAAAAAAAATACAAAAAACATTAAGTCCAAAATAATAAAGCAACTGAAAAGGTGAGGGCATGAGCATTCAACTTTATTTGTATAGCACCTAATCACCACAAAAATCATCTCAAAGTGCTCGATACATAAGGCACAAATCATAAGTAATGCAGACAAAAGGCCACTAGGCAACAGTGGGAATGAAAAACTATAGGAAGAAACCTCTGGCAGAACCAGGCTCAGGGAGGGGCAGTCTTCTACCATGACTGGGGCGGCAGGGGGGAGATGTGCTATTCACAGAGATAACAACAACATACAGGGGGAACAATATTTGTACAGATACAGTGTGTGCAATGGTGCATCAAAGCTGGATAATGCTTAGAGCTGGCATCTGACAGAAATTATAACTTGAGCAAAACTTTAGTTCAGCTTTTATAAGTGAAGTCTTCAGTGAAATGTGCTATGGAAGAATCAAACGCTAAACTACCGTTATGACACACACGGCCTAAACAGTGCATGGACAGTGTTAACACACAGTACAATAGCACCGCCGTAGTACAGAAATGAAGTTGGGATATCAAGTTGTGACATCACATAGGGGAAGATAGTGTCTTTTATTTCTTTTTCTTTAGAGAGAAACTGAAGAGTTCAGGGCAGGAAACCACAAGGGGAGTGTTTTTTTTTCTCTTCTTCTGTTTACTCATGGTTTGAGCCTCTTATTTACAAGCAGCCTGAGGATGAGTGTTGTGCTGGAAATACTAATAAAACTTGACAGGAAGTCCTTTTTCCCCAAATCTATTGCAGTCTATTATCTTTGAATTGATAACTGAAGCTAAACAAACTGTGCTCATTCAAATAGTGGTGGACATATTTTTTTCTCCTGTAAGATAGATATAGTGGGTTTTAATTATTTTCTGTCACTCTCTTCATTTTTTTTAATTTGTAGTATATTTTACACAGATTTTCACCTTGAAATATTTTAAGCTTTCCATTATGATATTCAGTCAGTCCTGTAATTTTTATGTGCTAGTCTTTGAAGACCTCAATAAAATAACTGATTTGTGTTCTTGGTAAACTGGATTTAGTTGAAGTATTTCTTAATTAATCCATTTATCTGGATGGAAGTAAAATCCCAAGTTTCTGTTAAAATGATCAGTTTTTACCAGGGGCAGGGAAAAGAGCTTTTTGTAATCCTAAAGACTGAAGTGACATTAGGGGTCCTCATCAAAAGGAAGAAAGCTGTTTATTAACTGATGAGTGTCACCATGGGATGACGCCGGGCCCGGCGTTCAGACCATGCCCCCTTCCCATCTCTGCCTCTCATTGGGCTGCGTCTGAGGATAAAAAGGAGCAGCCTCGATCACTCGGGGCTGCGACATAAGCACTGCTAGGCTGGAGCCCCTTCGTCTGGTGCCAGCCCTTGCCTCATCTTCAGCATAGCTCGTAAGTGTTTCCCGTAAGGAGTTTTGTGCCTTGGTACCCCCATGTCCGGTGCTAGCCTGCTACTTGCCTTACTGTATCACTTGGGAGTACCACCTTATATGAGTGCCCTGTGTATTGGAGTCCTTTGCCCAGTGCCAGCTCTCTACTCGTCTGGCTGCTTAACCCGTGAGTTTTACCCGCTGTGAGCTTTCTTGTTGTGTACCCCTACGCCCGGTGCCAACGGTTTACTCTGTCGCCGTACTGCTCAGGAGTGTTATTGTGTATGAGCATCTGTGCTTTCCTCATCCCTCACCCTTACCTCCAATAAAACATCACAACTCACCGGCTCGCCCTTGGCTCTCATTGTGTGGCTCCCCAGAGCCACACGTAACAGTATGTCGCAGCCAGAATGAGTTGCCGGCGGCCGTGAGTTGTTTGGACTTGTATCTTCCTGTCCGGGAGTCAGCGCTGTTAGCATGCCGTCTCCCAGGAGTCACTTCCGACGCCAGGGCGACGAGCTGAGGTCCATCCCGGGGGCTGTCGACAGGACGCTCTCCATTCTGCACGACACCTCCAACTTGAGACGCTGGCATCCGGGCCGTGCTGAGGATCTCCTGGACGGTCGCCCTCGCTCTGTATTCCATCTCGAGGTCAGTGCCAGGATTGACGCCATAGTTACACAGCGAGAGAAGCTCCGCGGGTTTGATGGAAATCCCGGCAGGAAGCCGAAGTGGATGACGTTGCCACCCGCTTCGGGATCCCGTTCCTGCCTCTATTCCAGCCCGGGAGTTCGCGCCACCCAGAGGGCTTCCCCCATTCTGCACCACGTCACTCGGGATTCCCCCGAAGGAGCCGCAGCTGACAGCAGTTACGTCCGGGACCGAGCGGCTGTCGCGAGCTCCGCTGTGCATCTACTCACCATCTCCAGGCATGTGGCGGCGGCAGTGAGATTGGTGGAGAGGACTCCAGGGCTACGAAGCTTCCCTGTGTTCAGCGCCTTCCTCCCCTCGATCTCTGATCAGGAGCGGCGATTCCTGGGTTCCCCCCTCGTTTCGTCTCCTGGGAATAGCCGTCATCACAACGCCCAGGCGCCTCGGCACGAACCCCGCCCGGATCCAGTTCCGGGTTGCCGCCAGGACCTTTTCCCCCACGCAGCTGTCTCCCCTTTGTCTCGCCAGCGTGGAGATTTGACAGCCCCGTTTCCCGAACCTCTTTCCGCCACTGTCATTCCAGGGCATTCGGGCTGGCTCTTCCCGGCTGTTATCCCCTCCTCCTCGATGCGCTTCCTGACTGCTGTGTGTGCCTGGAATCCTGATCTGGCGAGCCCTCTTCTGGAGACGACACGAGTGATCCCCAGACGACTTCCCAGGGGGTCCTCCATCATCGCCCGGCGGGGAGAGGAAGAAACGATGTCCACGACAGCAGGCGCCATCAAACCTCCAGGAGGCAGGCAAGTCCTAGTTTATTTACATCAGTTTTGTGATTTGCTCTGCTATACTCCTGGAGGTGGAGTTCGGGGTCCGCAGCGCCCTGAACTCCCACCACCTGCTGTAACCTGTATCTTTAATCCTGCACCCTCTGTGTCTCTCTCCGCCGAGCGGTCCCCGGCTTCGGGTCTATGTCGTGGGACGAGGAGAGGGCCTGCGGCTCCGCAGCTATGTTGTGGACGGAGGAGGACTGACTGCTACGTGGAGTCTGCGCCGACGACCAAGCGTCCCCGGGTCTCCACGGAGGTGCGGTTCGGTCCAGCGGGACGAGGTTCTCCTGCCATCACGCTGCGTGGACCGTCGGCGTGGTTACCAACGCTGGAGGAACCTCAAGCTGCGCTGACCATCGTGCCGGCTGCGGGGCCCGACGCAGCTGATTGGGAGCCTGACAACGACCTCCTGACGACGGATCCTGGATCTTCGCAGTCCTGGACGGCGTCAGAACCCGAGATCAGGCGAGTGCTCTCTTTTCTTCTTTCTCTTCATATCTTTGAGCACTTCAGCCTGTCTCTAGGGGGGATGAGCTGGGTGCAGCCGTCCGCTGCGTCCGAGCTCGTCTCGCCGGGTTCTGGCGCTGCCGGTGACCCTGATCCCGGTTCTGTTTTCTCTCCTGAGCCTGTTTCTAGGGTCGCCGGCGAGGAATTGCCGTCTTCCGTGGTGCTGGAGGGTCCAGGCTCAACGTTGGAGGTCGGTTCTGGTGCGGTGCTGACCCAGTCGGGGTCCGTCGTGGGTGCTGCTCCAGCGGTGCAGTAACAATGAGTTGTTGCACATAAATTATTACATTTAAAAAGAATAGTAAACAGTGATCTATTTTGCATAAATTGCCACTGAGGAGGTACTTTCTGCTCAGCGTAAAAGTTTAGTTGAAGAGTTGAACTGCACACGTTACCTCTATGCTAAGAGTCTGTGCAGTGATGTGTGGACACCAGACTTTACCAGAGAAAAAATCAATCAGAACAGTAGGATCAGACTTGAGACCTTTTATCTGATGAACCATCAGTCCCTCTGACTCGAAAAATACTGTCTCATTGTTAATATAAAAGATGGCTGCACATGTTAGCATTGTGGCTGACGGCAACTCCGTCATTTCAATACAGACATCAGTCAGCTGTTGAAGATGCCATAAATTAAAGAGGGCGATGTCTCCTCATTTTGACCACATAAAATATACCACAGCAGTCAAGGTAATATAATAATGATTGCCCTTACATCTGTTTTTAGTTTTGGTCTAATAATCATCCATTAACCTGGTGTTGTAAAAACTCTCCACAGTAGCTAATGCTGACCTCTGAGCATGGGCTGTATAAAAAAAGTTGCACTGCTGCCTCTAGTGGCCCGGCATAGTTATTACAATACATTTTTTGCGCAGCTCCATTACACAACCCTGCCCATTTATCCAGGTTTGGGACTGGCACAGGGAGTACACTGGCTTGTGCGCCCCCCTGGAGCTGGGTAACCGACTTTCCTTCCTCCATCCTATTTTTGCTGAGCATCAAGCTAGAAGGCAGAAAGTAGCATTTTTATATGGTCTTTGGTATGACCCGGCCGGGACTTGATCCCACAACCTCCAGGTTGTGGGGCAGATGGTCTAGCTCTAGGCCACCACTCTGGTAGCTTTTTATATGTGAAAAACTTTTCACATATAACACATATTCACATTTTTTTAAATATGTGAAAAATCTAAAAAAAAGAAAACTTAACTCATCAGGCTAAAACATCAAACACCTGTGCTGATTAGTCCTGATTAAAATGTGTGATTATATTATTTACATTATTTAGTTATTTACGACTAGAAGATAGAAACATTAATAAAAATTGAGTTTTGAAGACCATCTTTTGGTACTTTCCGTTGGAATGAACAGAAAACTGTAACTACCACTGACAGTTCCTGGAACTCTGAAGGTTCCTGTGGCGGGAGTACGGCCTCGTCACATGAAAGTTAATAAATCCCAGAGCGTTTCTGTGACTCTTTTTGTCTCATCCCAGAGCTGGAGCGACCGCTGACCGAGCCTCAGATCAGGGCAGTCTGCAGACAGACTCTCCAGGCGCTCACCTACCTCCATGAAAACAAAATCATCCACAGAGACCTGAAGGCCGGCAACATCCTCCTGACCCTGGACGGCGATGTCAAACTGGGTGAGTTCAGTGTTTAAATGATTCACAGCAAAAATTTATAGATGCTTGTAGGATGGGTGAAGGACACGGTTATGTAACGGTGTGTTCAGGCTGCAGATGAAAACTGAGATTCTAGTTTTGTGTTTCCTGAGAAATAAAAATCATAAATGAGGTCACAGTCTGTCTGTCTTTGGCCTTCGTTCCTGATTGATTTTCCGCATGTTTCCTGGTGATTTAACAGCTGGAAAATGGCACAAAAATGCTCCGTTCATGATTTCATACAGTTATAAATGTTATCAAGTGGCTCAGTTATTCAAGAAAAGGTGTTGGCTTGCATTCTTCTTACAACAGAAAAAGCCTGTGAGTTATTGTAGCTGAGCAAAACATCAGTGTTTTTCACTTGTTTTTTAGCCCTTTAATACAAGAAGCTTATGTGTTCACATGATTCATCTCATGACATGAGACTATGTGCAGTTAAACAGATTTTTAAGAAAGAAACTGTTGCAGATTTTTTTGCAGGGTTGTGCTGGTTGTTTCTCCAAAAAATGCAGTAATTTACATGTCATAAGCCAATATTCTGTTCACAATAGAACATTAAAAACTTATTGGACGTTGAAAGTGAGACATCTTACTATTTCATGAAAAGTATTAGCTCATCTTGAATTTTATGGCAGCAACACATCTCAAGAGTTGGGACAGGGACAACAGAAAGTGGAACAGTAAGTGGTACTTAAAAGAAAACAGCTGGAAGAGCATGTTGCAGCTAATCACTCTATAAATTTAAGAAATCTCTGTCACAATCATAGGACGTCCTATGATATCTGCCTGATGTCCTATGATGACCCTATGATCTCAGGCTACATAGGACTCGCTATGCTGTCATATAGACCTAGGACTGGCTACCCGTGATGTAGTGTCCTATGATGCCAGCCTTGATGTCTTTATGATGTCATATAGACCATCACTCACGATGCCTGCCTACCTATGATGTAGTTCCCTATGATGACTGCCACAGGAGGAGACCCTTCACCAGCATAGGGTACAACAGACAAGGGATGCACAGACAGACAGGAAGCGTGTGGCAGTGCTCCATGCACGTGCTGAGTCACTTGAAGCCCAAAATGCCCGCAAAGCATGCAACGCTGCACGCCAGGCAAGGCACAGAGAAACTGAGACCAAATAGGACACACTACTTTAAACCACACCCATTCAAAGCGGGAAATCAGGAAATCTCACTCAGTAAGGCAGAAAGCACTCTATAAATTGAAGAAATCTCTGTCAGTGATGCCTGTGGCATGACTGTGAACAACCCAGCCGTCTCAGACAGGAGGAGACCCTTCAGCAACGGGTATGCAGAAATACTTGCTTAGACTTGGTTTCTATGGGCATGGACGGGTATGCACGGGTATGCATTACAAAAAAGGGCAGTCCGTGTTATACACGAAGTTGGGTACCTCGAACATACTAATTTATTGTTTTTACATTCAAAGTTATTGAAATTATGGGATCTGGTTCATTATTACACAGCACAATTAATGTTTAAAGTCAGTAAAAACCTCTTGCCACACAATTTACAAAATCTTTTCAGGGAGAGAGAAGGGAAATATAATTTACGGGGGAATACAAAATTTAAAATGCACTTAGTAAGATCTACTCGGAGGAGTTTTTGTTTGTCTGTGTGTGGGGTAAAATTGTGGAATGGGTTGGGGGAGAAACACAGGCAATGTCCAAACATCCACATATTTAAATCAACATATAAAGAAATGATTTTTGAGCAGTATGAGAATGAAGGGCAGTGATGTTACATTGTGTCTTCAGTGAGGGAAGGTTGTTGTTGTGTTATGGTGATTGTGAAGGTGATGGTGTTGTCTGTGTTTGTATTGAACATGCCAGAAGTGTATGTTTATTGTTGTTGTAATATTATTGGATGTTGGTATTGTTGTCAATATGGACTGTCATTGTTGTGTCATTTTTGGTGTATAATTTGACTATGGGTGTATTATGGTGAATGTGGTTGTGGGATAATGATGATTATGAGTGATACTGTAATTTGTTGGGTATGGAAAAGGGGTGGGGCTATATAAGCGTTGGCTTCTTCCCACTCCTTTTGAACATTTTATTTTTGGCTTGTCTTTTTGTTTTGTTTTGAATTCTCTTCTTTTTTTTTAGAATGTTCAAATAAAAATCAATGTCAATGTCAATGTACTAGTTAAGTTAATGGGTAACAGACCAGTAACACTGGTTCAGGTTCAGGTTACTTTATTTGTACCCGTAGGTAGATTTGTTTTGCAGTCTGGTGACATCCATATTTACAAGCCACAAATTACATTCAACATAGACACAAACACAGGCACACATGAAGCTGACTATAAACATGATAAAAATACTCAAGGCTCCATCAATCAGGGTATAAAAAGACAAAGAGATGAGGGAGAAACCAGAGGTAAGAGAGAAGGGTCATATTAAAAGTTAAAAAATAGTCAAAGAGGTTAAAAACTCAAAGGTCTAAAACCTAATAAAATATTTCGAACCCAAGTAACATCCTACAAAAATAAGTAAATATAAAATGGAGTTAATAAATAGGTACCTAAATTATTGTTGCTTTTATTGGGAATAAAAACAACACCTTAGGCAGCATGATAGATAGATAGATAGATAGATAGATACTTTATTTCGAACAAAAAAGTATAACAAAAACAAAACAAATGGCAAATGCAATAAAGTAACAGTATACAGTGTTCGAAAGGGAGAAGGAAGAAGTGAACACTTATTAATTCCATCTCCTCTTTTCCATAAATACACCCATGTGAATTATATACAAATTACCACAGTACCAAGTAAACAATTTACTGTATTTTTTACATATCAACATTAACACCCATCCATCCTAACATACATTGATGTCCATACATCAAAACCAGCCTCAAACAACACAGATATACACAGTGCTGTCCCACCCACCATTCCATAGTGTCCCATAATGTCCCAGAGTGAGCATAGTGAATCGTACATATAAATACTACCCTTCTAACATATATCCTTTCAGCAAATAATGTTTATACCTCTTTTTGAATTGATTTCTGTTTGTACATAGTTTCAGTTCCGGCTCCAGACTGTTCCACAAATCCACCCCACAGACAGATATGCACATACTTTTCTTGGTTGTTCGTATCTTGGGTTTTGTAAAGTTTAAGTCTCCTCTCAAATTATGATCATTGTCTCTTTTTTTAAATATTTTTTGTATGTTAGCTGGGAGTTGATTATTAATTGCCCTGTACATTACTTGTGCTGTCTTAAATTTAACTAAATCGATGAACTTTATGACATGTGACTTTAAAAACAACGAATTGGTATGGTCTCTATATCCTACATTGTTTATTATCCTTATAGCTCTTTTTTGTAATATGCATATTGACTGTAGGTTGGTCTTGTAGGTGTTTCCCCAGATTTCTACACAGTAGTTAAAGTCCTCGGACGGTGACATTTTTTTATTGAACCAATAAACTGATTGTATGAAAATATTCCATTCTGGCCATTCCCGTGATTTAATATGTGTCACCAGCCTCCATAAATGACTTTATTTGGTAATAGCCCATCTTTCACTTAGTGATGCTGCAGTACCGCCATCTGTCGATAGGGGCGGGCAGCAGTGACGTCAGCACAGGAAGAAGTGAGGGTGATATTGCCTGCCTGTGCTGTGAGCCTCATCAGAGAAACATTCCCATCGGATCACTACAAGGGATTTTGCCTACCAAGATTAGATTTGTGAAAAATGATATTTAAATAAAGTTTTGTAAAATCATATATTGAGTTTATTAATGTTCATGTCAATTTTATAATTCTAATATTTCAGCATTCATCAAAGTCGCATGTCATATACATTTGAATAATTTTTCTACCATTTTATGGTATAAAATTCGGGTTCCATTTTTAAAAGCACATTTCTCTTAAAATCTTAGGCTTTTATTTGTTTGTCTTAGCAAAATATGTTGCTTCCCTAACAATTGAAAGCTGAACTTTCATTGCTAATTGGAAATTTCTTCTACTTTTACATGTTTGATTTTGAAAATCTAGATACATGTTGCTCAACAGCATCAGCTTTGATGGGACGCTGAAATTTGGCACTCAATGTGGCAGGAACTCTGGCTTGTACAGAGTGCCACTGCTCCCATAAGTGGGTTGGATCAACCAAGGTTTTGTTGAACAGAGTATTCATCAGATCATCCACATATTCTGAAAAAACTATATTCAATAAAAATTAGACATCCATTTGACTACAGTATGAAATACAAATTTGACCCAAATTAACATAATTTGATAAAAGCTATGAAATGTGAAAGTTGAATGAAGACCAACCCTCCACCCACTGTAAATATCATATACAAGCCTAGAAAATGATACTAATATTTCTTATACTCACCAGAAGTTGGATTAACTTTCTTTGCTTGCAGTTTATATCCGCCTTTTTTGAATTTTGGGTACCTGATGATGAAGACCGGCTCACCATCACGATTCTGTGCCTGCTTGCGGCCTGCATTTTCATTAAAGTGCATTGCAGCTAAACAAAGTCTGTAATTAGAATATTATCACAATGATTTATTTTTGGACATATAAGTGATCTATCAGCAGAAACTCTATGTAATTGGCACTGTTATTATAATTGCATTTCATATTTTTGGTCACATATTGCATCTCCTCACCTTGTCAACATTCCAAGGAATGAGAAGTGTACACTCTTTGGTGCAAAATGAATAATCAGACTGTTGAAAGCCTCCACATTTGAAGTTTGCTGCCCTGGACTCAGCTTTCGCACATCCCTGAGGACCCGTGTTTTGTTGATCATATCAACAACTTTTTCACAGCCCTTTGTGCCTGAAATAAATAAATTGTAGGTGTGAGATATGTCACCAAAAATGATGAAAATCAATGGGATAATAATTTTTATATATACTGTATATACAGTATAATACATGCACTGTTGTTTCATTGTGTGAAACTGTTTTTTGTGTTAGGTTGCAGTCTCTCAGGAGCTGGGGGATCGTTTGTAGTGCTCGCATCTTTGTACTTGGGTTGATGCGCAGGCAGCAGAGCAGCGCGCCATTCAGCCGGAAAAAGCAGAGGACAAGGGTAACGGGCACCACACCGAGACAGGGATAATCAGTGATAATGTTGCTTACTTGCAGGGACAGGTGGCTGGCGTCGGCAGGTGATGAGCCCGGGAGACAGCGTCCTGCAGGTGGGCTTTATAGCCCGCTGCTGACGAGGCGCAGGTGTGCGCGCAGCTGAAGCCGCTGATGAGCGGCGAGTCGTGACACAAATTGCATCTTATTCTCGAAATCGCTGTCAACGAAATGTCTACTGCACATGTTGGGTGATTTACCGACATCATTCCAATTTTTTCGTGTTTTCTGAACGAATTTCACCCATGCCATTCTGATTTTCCCAGGGACGGGAAATTCAAAAACATTCACCGCATACTCCTCTGGTATACCGTCGCACCTGTAGACAACACAACGCCAAACCATAATTAATTTGATTCCTGAAATCCTAATCTTTTTTTTCCACAATATCTTTATTGAACCTTTTTTTTTTTTAACAAACATGATACAAACAAACACTAACACTAAAGTACTACAAAAAAAAAAAAAATGCCCTAAAAACACCAACAACCACCAACAAAATCAAGTCTTCAACAATGCTCCTCTGTTTAGTCTAGACAATCCAATACATTAGTATACATATTATGTTCACCAGTTTGGAATTTACAAGGTCCACACACATCATTCACCTTCTTCTTCAAGAGTTATGTTTAAATTTTTACATAATCAATAAAAGGTCTCCATATATTCTCAAACACAATTTCCTTTGATTTCAGTATATATGTTATTCTTTCTAATGGAAGGTTTGTTAACATCTGTCTTAACCACTGAGTCACATCTGGTCTATGAGTCTTTTTCCATAATAGTGCAATACATTTTTTGGCATTAAGCAAACTGAGGTCTATGAATGTTCTTTCACTTTTATTGAAATTATGCTTTTCTGGGTACAGACCCAACAAAAACAGTTTAGGATTCAATATGATTTGTTTTGAGATTATTTTTTCAATTGTTACCCTCACCTCCTCCCAAAACATTCTTATTAATCTACATTCCCATAAACAATGAAATAGGGTTCCTTTACTTTCCATGCATTTTGTGCATGTATCTGGTATATTTTTGTTATATCTATTTAACTCCTCCGGTGTAACATACATCCGCATTAACCATTTGAAATGTATCAATTTAAGGCGTGCATTTATTGATTTGGTTTGAGCTTCTGTACAAGCCAATTCCCATTGTTCCTCTGAAATTTCAATTTGCAGATCTTCTTTCCAGTAGTTTAATCTTTTCAGTGAATTTTCACTTGAAGATAGTGTCAATGAGTTATAAAACTCTGAAATAATACCCTTTCTTTTACTATCTTTCATCATCATTTTTTCCAAGGATGAATAAATAGGTCGAGTGAGAGCTTTATTTTGATTTGATCGAATAAAGTTTCTAAGTTGAAGATATTTAAAAAAATGTGTTCTATTGAGATTAAATTTGATCCTCAGCTCTTCAAAAGACATTATGTTGTCTGCACATGGCAAATATAAATCCTGAATCTTTTGTATCCCTTTTAAATTCCATACTTTAAATACAGCGTCCGCTCTCCCTGGTTTAAAATATTGATTACCCCATATTGGACTAAATTGTGACAATAACTGTGGTTCTATTAAATAGTTTTTAGCTTCACACCATATTTTGATCATATGCTTTACAAATGGATTTTTAACTTGTTTTTGTAATTTTTTTGCCGAATCTGAGTATATGAATATGGGAAGAGGTAAAGGTAAATTGTATGATTCCATTTCAGTCCAGTGAGGGAGATCATTTGATGAAAAATAATATGTCATAGACCTCAGTTGTGCCGACCAATAATACAACATAAAATTTGGACATTTCAGACCTCCACGATCAAATGGTAAATATAATAAAGACAAACGTAATCTAGCCCTCCTGTTGTTCCATATAAATTCCACTAACTTTTTTTTTATTCTTGAGAATAGATCTAAAGGTGGTGATAAGGGAATGTATTGAAATAAATAAAGTATTTTAGGTAAAATATTACTTTTAAGTATATTGATTCTCCCGATCATCGACATTGGTAGTGACATCCATCTCTGAGTTAACTCATTGATATCTGACATTAAGGCTTCATAGTTGACACTGGCGACTGATTCTAGCTTAGGCATAATTTGGATTCCTAAATATTTAAACTGATTTACAACATTGAATTGATTTACCTCAGGGGCTGGGTAATTTCTCTGGGTCTCATTTAGCATTAATATTGAAGATTTAGTTTTATTTAATGTTTTATTTATATGCTCCTCCACATTGAAAGGAGTCAGTTGAGGTGGTATGGGCATCTGATTAGGATGCCTCCTGGACGCCTCCCACTTGAGGTGTTTCAGGCACGTCCCACTGGGAGGAGACCCCGGGGCAGACCCAGGACTCGGTGGAGAGACTATGTCTCCCAGCTGGCCTGGGAACGCCTTGGTATCCCCTCTGAAGAGCTGGAGCAGGTGGCTGGGGAGAGGGAAGTCTGGGCTTCTCTGCTTGAACTGCTGCCTCCGCGACCCGGACCTCCGGAAAAGCGGTAGAAGATGGATGGATGGATGGATAGTTTTATTTATTTTATATCCTGATATTTCCCCAAAATTCTTTATTAAATTCAACAAGGTTGGAATTGATTTTTTTAGATTCGACATAAAATTATATCATCGGCGTACAGGGAGATTTTATGTTCAGTTGGTCCAACTTTAATTCCATATATTTGTGAATGTAAACGTATCGCTATCGCTAAAGGTTCAATTGCCATAGTAAACAGTAAAGGTGAAAGTGGACAGCCTTGTCGACATCCTCTATTGATTTTTATTGGTTTTGAAATATTGTTATTTGTTAGGATTTCTGCTGTAGCATTATTGTATATTATTTGAACCCATTTTATAAAATTATTTCCAAGTCCAAACCTTTGTAGGACTTCAAAAAGAAAGGGCCATTCAATTCTATCAAAGGCCTTTTCGGCGTCCAATGATAGGAGAGCTGTATCCGGTGCTTCTTTATTAAAATAAATAATATTAAATAGTCTTCTTACATTATGGAAGCCTTGTCTACCCTTTATAAAGCCATTCTGATCTCGATTAATAATATTTGGTAAAATTTCTTGTATTCGTCTTGCTAAAATTTTACAGATTATCTTAAGGTCGGCGTTTAATAGGCTTATTGGTCTCATATTTTCACATTTATTAGAGGGCTTACCTGGTTTTGGCAGCAGTATAATTAAGGCATTATTTATGTATGATGGTAAATTATTATTTTGAAATGCTTCTAAAACCATTTCCAAAAAAGGTTTTATTAATTTATTCTTAAATTTTTTATAAAGGTCAACTGGAAGACCATCTGGTCCTGCACTTTTTCCTGATTTCATATTATCAATGGCTAGCCCAACTTCTTCTTGACTAATTTTAGACTCCAATATCTCCCTGTTTTCATTTGGAATACACGGTATAGATAGTTCGTTCAAAAACCCATTTAGTTTTGTTAAATCAGGTTCATTTTTGGTATCATATAATTTTTCATAGTAATCTCTAAAGGCTCTATTAATTTCTAAAGGATCTATAACTACCTGTCCTTTACTTATAATACTGGTAATTGGTGTTTTAATTTCCAATTGTTTAATCTGCCATGCTAATAATTTTCCTGATTTTTTACCTTGTTCATAAAAAGATTGTTTCAATCTTAGAAGACTCGAGGCAGCTCTATTTGCTGATTTTTTGTCGTATTCAGCTCTCAAAATCAGTAATTCATTCTCCAACCTTGGGTCACTTCCTGCATACACTTTTTCCTGAAGACTTTTTATTTTATGTTCCAATTTAGCTCTCTCCTCTCGAGTCTTCTTAGATTTTGATCCTGTATAACTAATAATATGTCCCCTAATAAAAGCTTTGAAAGCCTCCCACTTTACACATGCTGATGTTTGTGTAGTATTGATGTCAAAGAACTCGTCTATCTGTTTTTCTATATACTTGACAAATTCCTCATCCTGAAGCCATTTATGCTGAAATTGCCATCTACCTGATTCCTTTGTCAATTTTTTATCTACATATATTAGACAACAGGGTGCATGATCAGAAATCACGATGTTATCATAAAAGCAGTTTTGAATCTTGGACCTTAATTCTGTGGAAATCAAAAAATAATCAATACGTGAGAATGTCTTGTAGGTACTGGAATAACAAGAATAGGCTTTAACTTGTGGTTTCATTTCTCTCCATATATCTAACGATCTCAATTCTTTCATAAAATGATTAATAGTCATCCTACATCCAATGTGCGTACAATCCAGTCCTGTTGATCTATCCACACCTGGATTCAATGTACAATTAAAATCCCCTGCTATTATATGTTGCCCTGTAAGTGATGATAAGATGAGAAATAAATTAGCAAAGAACTTCTGATCATCTATATTGGGACCATATAAGTTCACAAGATTTATATTTTCTAATAGCAAAGAACCTTGAATGATTACATATCTTCCAAATTTGTCTCCAATTACATTTTTCACCTGAAAAGGAACTGATTTATGTATGAGAGTCATAACTCCCCTGGCTCGGGATGAAAATGAAGAGGTGAATACACTTCCCTGCCATCTACTCCTAATTCTTTTAACATCCTCCTCTATCAGATGAGTTTCTTGTAAAAACACAATTCTTGAACCCATGTCCTTTATTTTATTCATAACTTGTTTAAGTTTTTTTAAATTTTGTAGACCTCTGCAATTCCATGAAGTTAAATTAAGATTAACACTTTGGTCCATGATCAATAGAGAGTTTGGGATTACCTTGCAGTGTAAACATGCTCATACAGAGAAGCAAAAACATGAGTGGTTGAACATTCATCCTACAAACTACACACAAACAAATTTCCCCTTCCCACACTTGTGGCAAACCCCCCAAAATCAAAAGAAAAATTCTGTCTCCCGATATAGCCATCGACCGTTCCACACCCACGGGGAACAGCCTAAGCCACTCCTTCTTCATCCTCCCAATCACCCTAACTCTACTGCTTTTAATGACGTAACATTAACTCTCCTCTGTAGTTTTCCAACTTAACTCCAAAATTTTTAACAACTTTGTACATCATAGTTTTTTTTTTTGTTTGTTTTGTTTTTGTTTTGTTTTTTTAATATATAATACAATCTATATTTTGTAAACTTACTATTTACTTCAAGTCAGTCAGATGCCTGTGCAAATGCTTAATTATTCTACCTTATATTTTGTTCATGCTTAGCTCCCACCAGTCTCTTCTTCTTCTTTGATCTTCTTGATGAACTCCTGCGCCTCCTCTGGGGTCTTGAAGATGTGGGTTCTGCCCTCATACGTGGTCAGCAGTCTCGCAGGATAGATTACACCATGACGAATCCCAAGGTTGCGCAGCTCCTTACGTATGGGATCAAACTGCTTCCTCAATTGCTGGATTCCTGTGGCCAAATCTGGGTAGAACCGCACCTGCTGGTCCTGGTGTTTAATCTCTCCTTTAGCACGTGCAGCGTTGAAGATCTTCATCCTGTCTCTGTTGCTAAGAAACTTCATAATTAAGGTCCTCGGCGGTCCCTTATCTCTCCGTGGGCCAATACGATGTGCTTTTTCCAGAACCACTGCTGATTGCAACTCCTCGCTGCCCAGCACCTCCGGAATCCACTTTTCCAGAAAGGAACATACGTCCCGACCTTCTGATTCCTCTGGAAGACCCACCAGCCTCAAATTATTCTGTCTCGACCAAGATTCCAAATCCAAAATATTATCTTCCAGAGATTTATTTTTTTTTTCCAAAGTGCGCACCTTTAATTGAAGACGGGTGACGTCATCTTCAGCACTAGCGAGACGGAGCTCCATCTGCGCCGTTCGTTCTACACAGTCACCCAATTCCTTTCTTATTCCTTCCAACGCTGTCATAATCCCATCAAATCTAGAGGAAAAGTCCGCTCTCATTGAACTCATGGCAGCCATCAGCGCATCTGCGCCATTCCCCGCAGACATCGCACCGCCGCCAGCCTCCTCCGCCATATATGGAGTTTTGTTTGCTGCGTCACAGACCTGAAAGTCCGTTAATTTGGACTGTTTCGGCGGCTCGCTTTTTCCTTTTCCTGGTTTTCCAGCCTTAGGCTTCGCCGACATATCCTCGCCCAAATGCTGGGATACGTTCTGTCCCAAATGAGAGAGTTATTTGCCGATTTTTTTTCTCCAGGAGCAGAGCAGAGCGAGACACGTCCGTCCTACGTGGCAGCCATAACCGGAACTGAAATCCTAATCTTAATAAATAATCTATTTGTAATCCACAAGTACTCCGAGAAATATCCATAATCGCCGATTTTAAAACGTAAACAACAAGCAATGTCCGCCGAGCGTGTGCGTGTCTCTTCCTGTGATGACGTCACACAGTCAGTGGCCATCTTAGCCGCTGATCGCTTGGCTGAGTCAGACAGCTCTCAAGGACAGCGTACGTCAAGAGCGCATTGTCATCTTATGTGACATTTGTTGACACCAAAACATGTGCGGTTCAAATTAGCTCGTCTCACACAAAAATTTAAGATATGATTTAGCGATATTGAATTTTCGTCTGGCCGACGCCTTTAAGATAAGGTAAAAACAGTGAATTGTACAGTAAGACCAATGATTTACAGTCCAAGATGTGTCTTGTCTTCTCCAGTATGCCTATACATTTTGCTAACTTGGCCCGGATGTGACTGATGTGAGGTTTCCAGCAGATTTTATTGTCTAGCGTCACCCCCAGAAACTTATTTTCCTGTACTGTTTCTATTCTGGTATCATCTATCGTTACCATTGTTTCATGATTTATTTTATAATTTCCAAACAACATAATCTTTTTTTTTTTTAGATTTAGAGATAATTTATTTTTGTTGAACCACTGCGTTAACTTTTTCATTTCAGTTGTGACCACCTCCTGCTGCAAATTCTCACCATTGCAAAGGATATTTGTGTCATCCGCAAACAAAATAAATTTCAGAATTTTTGATACTTTGCATATGTCGTTTATATACAAAATAAAGAGTTTGGGTCCCAAAACTGACCCCTGGGGCACACCACAAGTGATGTCCATGAAGGGTGATTTGTGCTCACCAATTTGTACAAATTGTTGTCTGTTACTTAAATAACTTTCCACCCAACTCAGTCCTACCCCTCTTATCCCATACCTTTCCAGTTTCCTTAGTAGTATTCTGTGGTCAATGGTGTTAAAAGCTTTCTTTAAATCTATAAATACTCCTACAGCAACCTTTTTTTTATCTATACAACTAGTAATTTCTTCTATAAGTTCGATCAGTGCCAAAGATGTAGATTTATCTGCTCTAAAACCATACTGGCTATCTGTAAGGAGGTTGTGTTTTTCAATGAAATCATCCAGTCTCTTAGTGAAGATTTTTTCAAGTATTTGGGAAAATTGTGAGAGTAAAGAGACTGGCCTGTAATTTTTGAAACAATGACTGTCTCCTGTTTTGTATAGAGGTATTACTTTTGCTATTTTCATTTTGTCTGGAAATTTACCAGTTTGAAATGACAGGTTACAGATGTAGGTGAGTGGCTTAACAATTCCTTCAATTACTTTTTTCACTATTGTCATGTCAGTTTCATTCCAGTCCGTCGATTTTTTGTTCTTAAATTTACTCACAGTCTCGATAATTTCCTTTTCAGTAACTGCACCCAAAAAGATTGTGTTTGGATTTCTATCTTCTATTTCATTTACAGAACCACTGTTGTTTGTTTCTGGTGTCACTATTGATTTTGCTAATTCAGGACCAATGTTTACAAAAAATTTATTGAAACCACTGACCACATCCTCCATATTATTTATCAAATTGCCATTTTCAATAAAATATTCTGGATAATTAACATTCTTAGGTCGATTACTAATAATCCCATTGAGTACTTGCCATATTCTTCTTAAGTTATTTTTGTTATCCTCTAATATTCTGTTGTAATATTCTTTCTTACAGGTCCTCATTATATTAGTAAGCTTATTTTTATATCTTTTATATTTGATCTCAGCTTCCACCATTCTGCATTTAATGAATTGTTTATATAATATATTCTTCTTTTTACATGCATTTATTAACCCCTTGGTGACCCAAGGAATATTTTTTTTTGTTGTCTGTCACTATATTGTTTTATAGGACAGTTTTTATTGTACAATGATTGAAATATTTGTAAAAAATTATCATATGCGACTTCCGGTTATGGCTACCACGTAGGACGGACGTGTCTCACTCTGCTCTGCTCCTGGAGAAAAAAAAATCGGCAAATAACTCTCTCATTTGGGACAGAACGTATCCCAGCATTTGGGCGAGGATATGTCGGCGAAGCCTAAGGCTGGAAAACCAGGAAAAGGAAAAAGCGAGCCGCCGAAACAGTCCAAATTAACGGACTTTCAGGTCTGTGACGCAGCAAACAAAACTCCATATATGGCGGGGAGGCTGGCAGCGGTGCGATGTCTGCGGGGAATGGCGCAGATGCGCTGATGGCTGCCATGAGTTCAATGAGAGCGGACTTTTCCTCTAGATTTGATGGGATTATGACAGCGTTGGAGGAATAAGAAAGGAATTGGGTGACTGTGTAGAACGAACGGCGCAGATGGAGCTCCGTCTCGCTAGTGCTGAAGATGACGTCACCCGTCTTCAATTAAAGGTGCGCACTTTGGAAAAAAAAAATAAATCTCTGGAAGATAATATTTTGGATTTGGAATCTCGGTCGAGACGAATAATTTGAGGCAGGGTGGGTCTTCCAGAGGAATCAGAAGGTCGGGACGTATGTTCCTTTCTGGAAAAGTGGATTCCGGAGGTGCTGGGCAGCGAGGAGTTGCAATCAGCAGTGGTTCTGGAAAAAGCACATCGTATTGGCCCACGGAGAGATAAGGGACCGCCGAGGACCTTAATTATGAAGTTTCTTAGCAACAGAGACAGGATGAAGATCTTCAACGCTGCACGTGCTAAAGGAGAGATTAAAACACCAGGACCAGCAGGTGCGGTTCTACTACCAGATTTGGCCACGGAATCCAGCAATTGAGGAAGCAGTTTGATCCCATACGTAAGGAGTTGCGCAACCTTGGGATTCGTCATGGTGTAATCTATCCTGCGAGACTGCTGACCACGTATGAGGGCAGAACCCACATCTTCAAGACCCCAGAGGAGGCGCAGGAGTTCATCAAGAAGATCAAAGAAGAAGAAGAGAACTGGTGGGAGCTAAGCAGAACAAAATATAAGGTAGAATAATTAAGCATTTGCACAGGCATCTGACTGACTTGAAGTAAATAGTAAGTTTACAAAATATAGATTGTATTATATATTAAAAAACAAAACAAAAACAAAACAAAACAAAAAAAAAAACTATGATGTACAAAGTTGTTAAAAATTTTGGAGTTGGAAAACTACAGAGGAGAGTTAATGTTACGTCATTAAAAGCAGTAGAGTTAGGGTGATTGGGAGGATGAAGAAGGAGTGGCTTAGGCTGTTCCCCGTGGGTGTGGAACGGTCGATGGTATATCGGGAGACAGAATTTTCTTTTGATTTTGGGGGTTTGCCACAAGTGTGGGAAGGGGAAATTTGTTTGTGTGTAGTTTGTAGGATGAATGTTCAACCACTCATGTTTTGCTTCTCTGTATGAGCATGTTTACACTGCAAGGTAATCCCAAACTCTCTATTGATCATGGACCAAAGTGTTAAACTTAATTTAACTTCATGGAATTGCAGAGGTCTACAAAATTAAAAAAACTTAAACAAGTTATGAATAAATAAAGGACATGGGTTCAAGAATTGTGTTTTTACAAGAAACTCATCTGATAGAGGAGGATGTTAAAAGAATTAGGAGTAGATGGCAGGGAAGTGTATTCACCTCTTCATTTTCATCCCGAGCCAGGGGAGTTATGACTCTCATACATAAATCAGTTCCTTTTCAAGTGAAAAATGTAATTGGAGACAAATTTGGAAGATATGTAATCATTCAAGGTTCTTTGCTATAAAGGGTAGACAAGGCTTCCATAATGTAAGAAGACTATTTAATATTATTTATTTTAATAAAGAAGCACCGGATACAGCTCTCCTATCATTGGACGCCGAAAAGGCCTTTGATAGAGTTGAATGGCCCTTTCTTTTTGAAGTCCTACAAAGGTTTGGACTTGGAAATAATTTCATAAAATGGGTTCAAATAATATACAATAATGCTACAGCAGAAATCCTAACAAATAACAATATTTCAAAACCAATAAAAATCAATAGAGGATGTCGACAAGGCTGTCCACTTTCACCTTTACTGTTTACTATGGCAATTGAACCTTTAGCGATAGCGATACGTTTACATTCACAAATATATGGAATTAAAGTTGGACCAACAGAACATAAAATCTCCCTGTACGCCGATGATATAATTTTGTGTATGTCGAATCTAAAAAAATCAATTCCAACCTTGTTGAATTTAATAAAGAATTTTGGGGAAATATCAGGATATAAAATAAATAAAACTAAATCTTCAATATTAATGCTAAATGAGACCCAGAGAAATTACCCAGCCCCTGAGGTAAATCAATTCAATGTTGTAAATCAGTTTAAATATTTAGGAATCCAAATTATGCCTAAGCTAGAATCAGTCGCCAGTGTCAACTATGAAGCCTTAATGTCAGATATCAATGAGTTAACTCAGAGATGGATGTCACTACCAATGTCGATGATCGGGAGAATCAATATACTTAAAAGTAATATTTTACCTAAAATACTTTATTTATTTCAATACATTCCCTTATCACCACCTTTAGATCTATTCTCAAGAATAAAAAAAAAGTTAGTGGAATTTATATGGAACAACAGGAGGGCTAGATTACGTTTGTCTTTATTATATTTACCATTTGATCGTGGAGGTCTGAAATGTCCAAATTTTATGTTGTATTATTGGTCGGCACAACTGAGGTCTATGACATATTATTTTTCATCAAATGATCTCCCTCACTGGACTGAAATGGAATCATACAATTTACCTTTACCTCTTCCCATATTCATATACTCAGATTCGGCAAAAAAATTACAAAAACAAGTTAAAAATCCATTTGTAAAGCATATGATCAAAATATGGTGTGAAGCTAAAAACTATTTAAAAGAACCACAGTTATTGTCACAATTTAGTCCAATATGGGGTAATCAATATTTTAAACCAGGGAGAGCGGACGCTGTATTTAAAGTATGGAATTTAAAAGGGATACAAAAGATTCAGGATTTATATTTGCCATGTGCAGACAACATAATGTCTTTTGAAGAGCTGAGGATCAAATTTAATCTCAATAGAACACATTTTTTTAAATATCTTCAACTTAGAAACTTTATTCGATCAAATCAAAATAAAGCTCTCACTCGACCTATTTATTCATCCTTGGAAAAAATGATGATGAAAGATAGTAAAAGAAAGGGTATTATTTCAGAGTTTTATAACTCATTGACACTATCTTCAAGTGAAAATTCACTGAAAAGATTAAACTACTGGAAAGAAGATCTGCAAATTGAAATTTCAGAGGAACAATGGGAATTGGCTTGTACAGAAGCTCAAACCAAATCAATAAATGCACGCCTTAAATTGATACATTTCAAATGGTTAATGCGGATGTATGTTACACCGGAGGAGTTAAATAGATATAACAAAAATATACCAGATACATGCACAAAATGCATGGAAAGTAAAGGAACCCTATTTCATTGTTTATGGGAATGTAGATTAATAAGAATGTTTTGGGAAGAGGTGAGGGTAACAATTGAAAAAATAATCTCAAAACAAATCATATTGAATCCTAAACTGTTTTTGTTGGGTCTGTACCCAGAAAAGCATAATTTTAATAAAAGTGAAAGAACATTCATAGACCTCAGTTTGCTTAATGCCAAAAAATGTATTGCACTATTATGGAAAAAGACTCATAGACCAGATGTGACTCAGTGGTTAAGACAGATGTTAACAAACCTTCCATTAGAAAGAATAACATATATACTGAAATCAAAGGAAATTGTGTTTGAGAATATATGGAGACCTTTTATTGATTATGTAAAAAATTTAAACATAACTCTTGAAGAAGAAGGTGAATGATGTGTGTGGACCTTGTAAATTCCAAACTGGTGAACATAATATGTATACTTATGTATTGGATTGTCTAGACTAAACAGGGGAGCATTGTTGAAGACTTGATTTTGTTGGTGGTTGTTGGTGTTTTTAGTGCATTTTTTTTTTTTTTTTGTAGTACTTTAGTGTTAGTGTTTGATTGTTTGTATCATGTTTTTTTTTTCCACAATATCTTTATTGAACCTTTTTTTTTTTTAACAAACATGATACAAACAATCAAACACTAACACTAAAGTACTACAAAAAAAAAAAATGCACTAAAAACACCAACAACCACCAACAAAATCAAGTCTTCAACAATGCTCCTCTGTTTAGTCTAGACAATCCAATACATAAGTATACATATTATGTTCACCAGTTTGGAATTTACAAGGTCCACACACATCATTCACCTTCTTCTTCAAGAGTTATGTTTAAATTTTTTACATAATCAATAAAAGGTCTCCATATATTCTCAAACACAATTTCCTTTGATTTCAGTATATATGTTATTCTTTCTAATGGAAGGTTTGTTAACATCTGTCTTAACCACTGAGTCACATCTGGTCTATGAGTCTTTTTCCATAATAGTGCAATACATTTTTTGGCATTAAGCAAACTGAGGTCTATGAATGTTCTTTCACTTTTATTGAAATTATGCTTTTCTGGGTACAGACCCAACAAAACCAGTTTAGGATTCAATATGATTTGTTTTGAGATTATTTTTTCAATTGTTACCCTCACCTCTTCCCAAAACATTCTTATTAATCTACATTCCCATAAACAATGAAATAGGGTTCCTTTACTTTCCATGCATTTTGTGCATGTATCTGGTATATTTTTGTTATATCTATTTAACTCCTCCGGTGTAACATACATCCGCATTAACCATTTGAAATGTATCAATTTAAGGCGTGCATTTATTGATTTGGTTTGAGCTTCTGTACAAGCCAATTCCCAATGTTCCTCTGAAATTTCAATTTGCAGATCTTCTTTCCAGTAGTTTAATCTTTTCAGTGAATTTTCACTTGAAGATAGTGTCAATGAGTTATAAAACTCTGAAATAATACCCTTTCTTTTACTATCTTTCATCATCATTTTTTCCAAGGATGAATAAATAGGTCGAGTGAGAGCTTTATTTTGATTTTATCGAATAAAGTTTCTAAGTTGAAGATATTTAAAAAAATGTGTTCTATTGAGATTAAATTTGATCCTCAGCTCTTCAAAAGACATTATGTTGTCTGCACATGGCAAATATAAATCCTGAATCTTTTGTATCCCTTTTAAATTCCATACTTTAAATACAGCGTCCGCTCTCCCTGGTTTAAAATATTGATTACCCCATATTGGACTAAATTGTGACAATAACTGTGGTTCTTTTAAATAGTTTTTAGCTTCACACCATATTTTGATCATATGCTTTACAAATGGATTTTTAACTTGTTTTTGTAATTTTTTTGCCGAATCTGAGTATATGAATATGGGAAGAGGTAAAGGTAAATTGTATGATTCCATTTCAGTCCAGTGAGGGAGATCATTTGATGAAAAATAATATGTCATAGACCTCAGTTGTGCCGACCAATAATACAACATAAAATTTGGACATTTCAGACCTCCACGATCAAATGGTAAATATAATAAAGACAGACGTAATCTAGCCCTCCTGTTGTTCCATATAAATTCCACTAACTTTTTTTTTATTCTTGAGAATAGATCTAAAGGTGGTGATAAGGGAATGTATTGAAATAAATAAAGTATTTTAGGTAAAATATTACTTTTAAGTATATTGATTCTCCCGATCATCGACATTGGTAGTGACATCCATCTCTGAGTTAACTCACTGATATCTGACATTAAGGCTTCATAGTTGACACTGGCGACTGATTCTAGCTTAGGCATAATTTGGATTCCTAAATATTTAAACTGATTTACAACATTGAATTGATTTACCTCAGGGGCTGGGTAATTTCTCTGGGTCTCATTTAGCATTAATATTGAAGATTTAGTTTTATTTATTTTATATCCTGATATTTCCCCAAAATTCTTTATTAAATTCAACAAGGTTGGAATTGATTTTTTTAGATTCGACATAAACAAAATTATATCATCGGCGTACAGGGAGATTTTATGTTCTGTTGGTCCAACTTTAATTCCATATATTTGTGAATGTAAACGTATCGCTATCGCTAAAGGTTCAATTGCCATAGTAAACAGTAAAGGTGAGAGTGGACAGCCTTGTCGACATCCTCTATTGATTTTTATTGGTTTTGAAATATTGTTATTTGTTAGGATTTCTGCTGTAGCATTATTGTATATTATTTGAACCCATTTTATGAAATTATTTCCAAGTCCAAACCTTTGTAGGACTTCAAAAAGAAAGGGCCATTCAACTCTATCAAAGGCCTTTTCGGCGTCCAATGATAGGAGAGCTGTATCCGGTGCTTCTTTATTAAAATAGATAATATTAAATAGTCTTCTTACATTATGGAAGCCTTGTCTACCCTTTATAAAGCCATTCTGATCTCGATTAATAATATTTGGTAAAATTTCTTGTATTCGTCTTGCTAAAATTTTACAGATTATCTTAAGGTCGGCGTTTAATAGGCTTATTGGTCTCATATTTTCACATTTATTAGAGGGCTTACCTGGTTTTGGCAGCAGTATAATTAAGGCATTATTTATGTATGATGGTAAATTATTATTTTGAAATGCTTCTAAAACCATTTCCAAAAAAGGTTTTATTAATTTATTCTTAAATTTTTTATAAAGGTCAACTGGAAGACCATCTGGTCCTGCACTTTTTCCTGATTTCATATTATCAATGGCTAGCCCAACTTCTTCTTGACTAATTTTAGACTCCAATATCTCCCTGTTTTCATTTGGAATACACGGTATAGATAGTTCGTTCAAAAACCCATTTAGTTTTGTTAAATCAGGTTCATTTTTGGTATCATATAATTTTTCATAGTAATCTCTAAAGGCTCTATTAATTTCTAAAGGATCTATAACTACCTGTCCGTTACTTATAATACTGGTAATTGGTGTTTTAATTTCCAATTGTTTAATCTGCCATGCTAATAATTTTCCTGATTTTTCACCTTGTTCATAAAAAGATTGTTTCAATCTTAGAAGACTCGAGGCAGCTCTATTCGCTGATTTTTTGTCGTATTCAGCTCTCAAAATCAGTAATTCATTCTCCAACCTTGGGTCACTTCCTGCATACACTTTTTCCTGAAGATTTTTTATTTTATGTTCCAATTTAGCTCTCTCCTCTCGAGTCTTCTTAGATTTTGATCCTGTATAACTAATAATATGCCCCCTAATAAAAGCTTTGAAAGCCTCCCACTTTACACATGCTGATGTTTGTGTAGTATTGATGTCAAAGAACTCGTCTATCCGTTTTTCTATATACTTGACAAATTCCTCATCCTGAAGCCATTTATGCTGAAATTGCCATCTACCTGATTCCTTTGTCAATTTTTTATCTACATATATTAGACAACAGGGTGCATGATCAGAGATCACGATGTTATCATAAAAGCAGTTTTGAATCTTGGACCTTAATTCTGTGGAAATCAAAAAATAATCAATACGTGAGAATGTCTTGTAGGTACTGGAATAACAAGAATAGGCTTTAACTTGTGGTTTCATTTCTCTCCATATATCTAACAATCTCAATTCTTTCATAAAATGATTAATAGTCATCCTACATCCAATGTGCGTACAATCCAGTCCTGTTGATCTATCCACACCTGGATTCAATGTACAATTAAAATCCCCTGCTATTATATGTTGCCCTGTAAGTGATGATAAGATGAGAAATAAATTAGCAAAGAACTTCTGATCATCTATATTGGGACCATATAAGTTCACAAGATTTATATTTTCTAATAGCAAAGAACCTTGAATGATTACATATCTTCCAAATTTGTCTCCAATTACATTTTTCACTTGAAAAGGAACTGATTTATGTATGAGAGTCATAACTCCCCTGGCTCGGGATGAAAATGAAGAGGTGAATACACTTCCCTGCCATCTACTCCTAATTCTTTTAACATCCTCCTCTATCAAATGAGTTTCTTGTAAAAACACAATTCTTGAACCCATGTCCTTTATTTTATTCATAACTTGTTTAAGTTTTTTTAAATTTTGTAGACCTCTGCAATTCCATGAAGTTAAATTAAGATTAACACTTTGGTCCATGATCAATAGAGAGTTTGGGATTACCTTGCAGTGTAAACATGCTCATACAGAGAAGCAAAAACATGAGTGGTTGAACATTCATCCTACAAACTACACACAAACAAATTCCCCCTTCCCACACTTGTGGCAAACCCCCCAAAATCAAAAGAAAAATTCTGTCTCCCGATATAGCCATCGACCGTTCCACACCCACGGGGAACAGCCTAAGCCACTCCTTCTTCATCCTCCCAATCACCCTAACTCTACTGCTTTTAATGACGTAACATTAACTCTCCTCTGTAGTTTTCCAACTTAACTCCAAAATTTTTAACAACTTTGTACATCATAGTTTTTTTTTTGTTTGTTTTGTTTTTGTTTTGTTTTTTTTTAATATATAATACAATCTATATTTTGTAAACTTACTATTTACTTCAAGTCAGTCAGATGCCTGTGCAAATGCTTAATTATTCTACCTTATATTTTGTTCATGCTTAGCTCCCACCAGTCTCTTCTTCTTCTTTGATCTTCTTGATGAACTCCTGCGCCTCCTCTGGGGTCTTGAAGATGTGGGTTCTGCCCTCATACGTGGTCAGCAGTCTCGCAGGATAGATTACACCATGACGAATCCCAAGGTTGCGCAGCTCCTTACGTACGGGATCAAACTGCTTCCTCAATTGCTGGATTCCTGTGGCCAAATCTGGGTAGAACCGCACCTGCTGGTCCTGGTGTTTAATCTCTCCTTTTTTAGCTCGTGCAGCGTCGAAGATCTTCATCCTGTCTCTGTTGTTAAGAAACTTCATAATTAAGGTCCTCGGCGGTCCCTTATCTCTCCGTGGGCCAATGCGATGTGCTTTTTCCAGAACCACTGCTGATTGCAACTCCTCGCTGCCCAGCACCTCCGGAATCCACTTTTCCAGAAAGGAACATACGTCCCGACCTTCTGATTCCTCTGGAAGACCCACCAGCCTCAAATTATTCTGTCTCGACCGAGATTCCAAATCCAAAATATTATCTTCCAGAGATTTATTTTTTTTTTCCAAAGTGCGCACCTTTAATTGAAGACGGGTGACGTCATCTTCAGCACTAGCGAGACGGAGCTCCATCTGCGCCGTTCGTTCTACACAGTCACCCAATTCCTTTCTTATTCCTTCCAACGCTGTCATAATCCCATCAAATCTAGAGGAAAAGTCCGCTCTCATTGAACTCATGGCAGCCATCAGCGCATCTGCGCCATTCCCCGCAGAAATCGCAGCGTTGCCAGCCTCCTCCGCCATATATGGAGCCCTGTTTGCTGCGTCACAGACCTGAAAGTCCGTTAATTTGGACTGTTTCGGCGGCTCGCTTTTTCCTTTTCCTGGTTTTCCAGCCTTAGGCTTCGCCGACATATCCTCGCCCAAACGCTGGGATACGTTCTGTCCCAAATGAGAGAGTTATTTGCCGATTTTTTTTCTCCAGGAGCAGAGCAGAGCGAGACACGTCCGTCCTACGTGGCAGCCATAACCGGAAGTCCGTTTGTATCATGTTTGTTAAAAAAAAAAAAAAAAGGTTCAATAAAGATATTGTGGAAAAAAAAAATAAAATTATCATATGCTTTATTTATGTCATTTTCATCATAAACTATCTTCCAATCTTGTATTAATAATTCCTTTGTCAGTAAATACATTGATTCTTCGGTTCTTATTCTTTTATATTTAATATTTTGGTATACTTTTTCTTCCTATAATCACATTGATAGACAACAAAAATCGGCAGGTGGTCACTGATATCATTCAATAAAAGCCCACTCCTGATATTATTTTCCATAATGTTTGTGAATATGTTATCTATTAGTGTGGCACTGTGTGACGTGATTCTGCTAGGTCCGGTAATTGTTGGATGTAAGCCCATACTGTACATTGTGTTGATAAATTCTTCTGTCAAACTATGTTGTTTTGAGTTCATCAGATGTATATTGAAATCCCCACAGATGAACATAACTTTGAGTTAGTTTTGCATACATTTTTTCCATCCAGTCCTTAAATAAGTCAATGTTTGATCCAGGTGTTCTATATACACAGCTCACTACTACATTCTTCACATTGTCTAGACAGATTTCTATTGTAATACATTCAAATAAATCATCCACAGTTACTGACAGATTTTCAACAACCTTGCAAGCTCTTGTCAACATAAATTGTAACTCCTCCTCCTTTTTTCACTGTTCTATTTATATAATTTAATTCGTAGCCATCCATGGTAAAATCCACTCCTTTCTCTTCACTGAGCCACGTCTCTGATATTGCCACAATATTGAATGGCTCTTTAAACTGATGCAAATAATCTTTAATGTTATTAAAGTTGGCATAGAGACTTCTGCTGTTGAAGTGGATCATAGAAATATTGAAATCAGATGTGACCATTGTGTTAAACTGATCATCTGTGTAGTAACTACAGTCATTATTGATGGAGCTAAATAAATTATTGTCAGGGTCTATGTTATATTCTACGTTCTGTGGGTTGTGATCTGTATATTCAAAAACTTTCAGTTCCTGTTGTTCCTGTTTGTTGATCTTTTGTTTCATGTTGTTAAATGTCTTGTAGCAGATGAGTATAATCCTTCAGTGTCCTACAATTGTCTTTTGTTGCTGTGACTCCAGTTCATAATATTAATTGATATTTGTCCAGTTCCATAATATTACGGATGTTAATGACCTTGGCTTCTTCAGGTGATCCGTTTAATTTGACGTATATTTGACAGTTTGATGTCCAGGTGTTTTGAATCTTTTTCTGCTTTCTCATGCATCTTGCTTTTCTGGCTATTTCTGTGTTTTCTTTTGTGAGGTGCTCGTTTATGTAAATGTTCGTTCCTTTCAGTTTCCTACCTTGTTTCAACAGTGCAGGCTTGTGTTTTCTATTCACAAACCTCATGATCACAGCCGGTTTGTCGCCGTTTTTCCTGGGCAGAGGGTGGCAGGCCTCTATGGTGTTACAGTCCAGCTGAATTCCTTTGGACTGCATGAAGGCCGCCACTTGTTGCTCTGTGGATTCCTCTTCCAGCTCACCGAGCCTCCCTCCGCTGTCCGCGGCCACCGCTCGCGCGTATGATCGGGGTTTAATGTGGAGCCCCGTGATGATCACGTCGTTCACCCGGGTGTTCTGCTCCAGTTCCGACACTCTGCTCTCCAGATACGCCACCCTCTTTTCTTTCTCAGCGTTCTGGATCCGCAGCACTTTCACCTCCTCGATCAGGTCCAGGATATTTCTTTGCTGCAGCTTAACGGCAGAAATCTCTTCCGCCAAGAAGTCCAGCGCTTTTTTAATTTCGTCCACCTCCTCAGTCTGCTGAGCTTTCTTGGGACCCATGATCCCGGCTGATGATCGTTGATTATGATCGTAGGAAAAAAAAAAAAAAAACACGTGGGAGAAATCCCTTTGTTCTCCCTGAGCGTGAGGGGCCTGATTGCTTCACCAGCCACTACAATATTAAGTTATGAGACTGGCAATTTCTCTTTTTTCGCACGAGCAGGTTTATTCTCCAGCGGTAGTAACAAAAAAACAGCTCAAAACGCTAGCTCTAAACTGAGTTTTAAGCAAGAAACGAACTGGGAGCCTTTACCTGTGCGTCCTCACCTTACAGGAACCGGAAGTTATTATAACAAATCATGGTGGACGATATGTTTTTCCAGAAATTATCACAATAAACGATATTGTCATTGGCGTCATACCACACAACACTCACCCATCATGATTCGCACATGGGAGGTGGAGGGGTGGGAGTCTTCCTCCACCCCTGCTGCCCTCCTTCTGCCTGGGGCCTGGCTGGTGACCTGCGGCCCGTCATACTGTCGTTATCCCAAGGTGCTATCACGAGTGAATAGATGCAAGGAAGGGAGTGAGCGAGAGAGAGAGTGAGTGAGCAAGTGAGAGCAAGTAAGTGAGAGTGAGGGCATGATGAGTAGTGATGGTGGTGGTGGATCGGATTTGTGTGGTGCTTTGCATGTCGGGTGCCGTCTCTGGGCGCTTGCGGTGGGTCTGTTGGTCGTTCCTTCTTGGCGGGCGTTGGTGGCAGTGGGTTGCTTCTGTGACAGCAGCTGCCCTGGGGTGGGTTGGCGGGGGTGTGGCTGCTGGTCCACGCCAGCAGCCTCCCCAGCTGCTGCCAGGCATTGGTGCACATTCGTGCCCACTGCATCTGCGCCGCAGCCACCCCAATAGGTAAGGGTGAATGAGCATGTAAGAAAGAACGAGTAAAGGTGAGTGAGTCAGAGCGCGAATGAGTGTGTATATGAGTGAGCGTGAGTGGAAGGAAGCATGTGTGAGTGCAAGCAGCTATGAGGGTGAGTGGGAATGGGAGTGAGACTGAACAAGTATGAGAGTGGGGAGAGTGAATGAGTGAGTGTGGCAGTCGAGTGTAACATTGTGAAGGAGAGGGTGTGTGAGAGTGAGGGTGTGAGTGCGTGACAGTGAGTGTATGTGCTGGTGGAGGGTGCTGGACTGAGGGGATGGCGCCTCCTGGTACCTCCTGGCCATGTGGACTCCCTTGGACTGGGGGAGCTGGCCCCCCCATGGGGCTCCCCGTGCCTTTCTACTACCTTTCCTGGGCATGGATTGGGGGCGCTAGGCTGGGCACCAAAAGCTGGCCGCTTTGGGGGGAGGGGGGGCACTGGTGTTGGCCCACTGGGGGTGGCAGGGGGTGGCGGGGGTGCACCGCGCCAGCCACTTCATGGCTCAGCCTCCCTCGTCCGTTCCTCCTGGCGTGGTTGCATGGCTGTCCTGGGGCTTGCTAGCGTCTGGGCATTTGTGCGTTGTGGGGGCTGGTGGCGCTGTCTTGCTCACTCGCCGTTTCCAGGTTGGGGTGGGGGGTGTTGCTGTGACCTGCCGCCCTCTTTGTATGTTTCCTGGGAAACCACTGACACGCACACACTCACTTTGCACTTGCTCTCATACACGCGCATGCACACACGTGTTCTTTTACAGGTGCAGATACCAGACTCGTGATGAGACCTTTTCATCAGAAGTAACTGTTTGTCTTCATTTTGTTTCAGTTGTGTCAGTTTGTTTTTTTTATTTGTTTCTCTTTTCTTTCCCCCTCCCCACCCTCCCTTCCCCCCCCCCCCCACCCCGCCCGGTCGGGTTTATCATGGGTAAAACAATTTAAATAAAGTATTAAAAGTTATTATAAGAGGACTCTATAAATAATATACAGTACATAGATATGTGCTGTATAAAACTCCTTTTGGCAAAGTAAATCTGTTTGGCACAATAAGGGAAGCAGATTTCTGTTCTGCATACCTTGCTGCTTGACAGGACAAGGGGAAAAAATCGTTGGTGTCATAAAATCGTTGGTGTCATAAAGACCATTTATGCCCAGCATATAGTGATATGATAATAACGTTCCATGTACGTGAATGTGTATTTATTAACAATATTAAAGACTGGAATTGAAATGTGTAAAAAATCTAAACAAATAAATTGTTTCATCTGCATGTGCCATTTATCACTATCATGTTTATATCTACATTGTTGGTCAAAGACTCCTTTATACTAGACTGTGGGGAAATGAAGGATCTGCATGTCTGACTGCAGTTTTGTTCCCACCTGGAAAAACTGAGTGGGATGCATTCCAGCCAATTTCCCTAAATTTATCATATGCAAAGAAAATCAAATTCTTTCTTCACTGGAGGCAGTAGAAAATTTGAAACGTCCCACTGGCAGAACACCAGGTGGTTAATGCCTTTTTAGGTCCATTGTACTGACAGTTTTTGTTGCAACTGTTTTCAAATACTAGCAACATACCAGCTCGTTGACATTATTGGGCACTCCTTGCTCATTCAGATTCAATCAGAAATGCTTCCACACTGGAGCTTTGGAATTCAGTTTTCCATTTATTCTTCCAAGCTTTCTGAAACTGTGTGCAGCCCGTCGGGAAATGTAGCCATGAGTGGTCCTGTGCACACGTTGTTTTTAGCACAGCCAGGCTGACGTATTGCTACTGGTTACACCACCAGAGTGGTGGCTTAGGGGTAGAGCATCCGCCCCACAACTGGGAGGTTGTGGTTCCAAGTCCCAACCAGGTCGTGCCAAAGACCATATAAAAGTGAAACTTCCTGCTGTCTCGCTCTCCCCAGCCATCCTGCCATTGTGTCCCTGGGCAAGACACTTTACCCACCTTGCCTCCAGTGTCCATGACACTGGGCATGAATGTGTATAAATGTTTGGTAGTGGTCAGAGAGACCGTTAACGCAGATTGGCGCTCATGTTTCCGTCAGTCTGCCCCAGAGCAGCTGTGGCTACAGTAGTAGCTTACCGCTACCATTGTCTGTCTGTGGAGTGAATGAATAATGGTTTTTCATTGTAAAGTGCGTTGGGTTTCTTGAAAGGCGCTATATAAATGCAAACCATTATTATTATTATTACATGTTACTGCAGACGACCAGCATGTGTGGTTTCACGTCATCGTTAAGTGCCACTTGTTTATGAGAAGCGCAGTCTCAGAGAGGGCACGATAGACAACAACGTAAGCGTTACAAACAAGGGTTTGCTCACACAGCCGCTATGTTGTAAAATGATTGACAGTCCAAGTGGTCGCACAGAGCTTATGTCATACACACACAGGGAAAACATGTGCTTGTACATACGTAACTGGCGTGTCCATTCAAACCAAGTCTGAGGGCTTCGCAGCACAGAGCAATCACACTGTTAAAAAGAAGCAGAGATTTGGGCTTAGTTGGGACGCACTTTATAGTGTGAGCGGACTCTTCCGTTAGCTGCCCTGCTTTCTCTCACTGTCTCCACTGTGTGCACGTAAGCCCCGCCTCCACAGAGATGGTGCTGACCGACTGGAGAAAGATGGAAGGACCAGCCAAAAATGTTGGTGGATTATGTCAACAAACACACATAAATAGCGATAAATTGAAGCCAGAAAACTTATCAAGTTCCTGTTTTCTTATTGTACAATTAATTGACACACTAGACTGGGAGAGAACCAAAAAGAGACCGATTAGCACAACCCTGAAGAAGACAGTTTCCTTCATCGAGGAGGGAGCTAGGCCCTTCTCGACTAAGAAGATAAAGGCCAGCCTGTTACAACCCGGCAGTTTCTGGGAGATGATGGTAGATGTAGGAAGGAGGCTGAAGTTCCCAGAGGTGGTGCACACAACTCTCCAACCAGATATTGTGCTCTGGTCAGCTAAAGACCAGAAGATGATTCTGGTTGAGCTTACGGTGCCATGGGAGGAAGGCTGCAAAGGAAGGCCTCGAAGTACTAGTCCTTAGTACAGGATTGTAGGGGCAAGGGCTGGCAAGTGTGGCTCTCCCCCATGGAGGTCGGCTGCAGGGGCTTCCCAGCTAAGTCAGTATGGCAGTTGCTGTCAGCTCTTGGCCTTGATGAAAGGAGCAAAAAACAAGCTGCTCAGAAGATGGGGGAGGAAGTAGAGAAAGCCTCCTGTTGGCTTTGGAGTAAGAGGGAGGAGGAGAGCTGGAAGCCAGGAGCAGATAGGCAGTGATCTGGCCAGTCACTGCCAACCCACCATCTGGAGTGCGTAGTAGTTGAGGGCCAAAACGCTCAATGAAGGTTGGTCACCACCTGAAGAATTCTGCTTCTAGACAAAGGCCAATGCTACCTATAATAACTATAAAAATGCACTAAGTAGTGTATGTAACAAGTCAATTATCATTACAGGCCTAGGCACAGGTTTGCAGGTCTGCAGAAAAACTGCATCTATAAATTGTGGAACAATTTCAAAATAATGTTCCTTAAAGTAATCTTTAGAAGCCAACTTCATTGTCATTCAATCCATACAGCCAATCATGTGCAGTAGGACGAAATTACATTTCTCCTATCTACAATGTTAATCACATGTAGAATCAGAGGGGTCACTGCCATGCAAGGTGCCGCCACAAACAACTTGGAAACAGTTTGATATTCCATCATTTACAGTATGTTTTATCATCAAAACATTCTGAGAATCTGGAGACACCTCTGTGCACATTAGATACAGGAAAAGTGAGATTCTTTTTACCTGCTGAATATCATCTTTTGTTTTTGTTGGCGTGTTGTTGTTTTTTTTAAAAATTCTTGTCAAATTTTTGCCAACCCAATTTGTTATCACACATTTTTTTCCTTGTGAAACACTAGTGCAGCAGTAGTCAGCTGCACCAAAAGCTGAGCTGAGATTCTGCCTGGAACAGTCTGAACTTGGATGGGACGATGTTCCACTTGGAGAGTAGATCCATCTGTGACAAACAGGGCCTTTCTAGGTCTTTGGAGGCCCTATGCAAGATTGGGTTTGGGGGTGGGGTGTCATATGAAATGGCAACGAGCCCAAAACGCAGAGTAAGTAACGTGTTTATTTACAATGGGTGTATGTATAGAAAGTCCAAATACAGTCACGGAACAAAGGAAAGACACCCGGCTACAAACTTGGTTGGTCTACAGGAATGCCTAATGCGCTCCAGTTAAGCAGGAGCGGAGGAAAAGGCACAGGGAAAGACTTACTACAGTGTCGGAGCGGAAAGGCTCTGAGGGAACAACATGATTCAGTCCAGGGGTAAACCAACAGAAGCGAGTCCAGATGTCCAGGGTAGACATTGCTAAGCTGCCACACCGGCTGGTCGTACTGCACAGCTATTTGTACAAAGCCTAATGACAGCAATTAGACTCAGCCATGTGGCAACAGGTGCGACTGATTGAACTAGGTGTGTGTGCGCGAGTGTGAATGTGAATGTTTTCTGCACAACAGATTTCTGCTGCCATGGCCAATTCTGCGTTGCCGCGAGCAGAGTTTCCAGATCAAGCAGTCTTCATATTCTTGCTCAAGATGAAGAAACTAAGCAAAAGCGTCACTTTCTCAGCAATATCGTTTTTAAAGAGGTGCTGACACAGTAAAAATGTGTAATCTTGAAGAATGCCAGTCTACACTACAAATGTGTAAAATGCCAAGCAAAGTGCTGATTTTCTCCGGGTGCTCCGGTTTCTTGGTTTCTACGGGCATGCACGGGCCTTCCTGAACAGGGTCGAAAGCCACTTTTTGCTCAGATCTATTTTCATGATCCTGCCCATGAACTGGAATTATGACACACCTATCCCTCAACCAGTGGTCTGAACGAAGAAGAAGAAGACCCACCAGATGGAGAGCAATAGAATAAGGAGAACTGCTGCACGTCAGAAAAGATGCCATGAAGATGAAACACCTCAGGTTCGAGCAGTATGCAGTAGGCATGACAGTGAACAACACAGCCGTCTGAGACAGGAGGAGACCCTTCAGCAATGGGCATGCAGAAATACTTGCTTATACTTGGTTTCTATGGGCATGGACGGGTATGCACGGGTATGTACTAGTTTAGTTGTAAACAAATGTGGAATATGTAGCCAAATGCTTTACTGTTGTATAAAAGAAAGGATTCCTTTGTGTCCAGCAGTTACTGTTTGATGGTGTCACTCAGCATACGAGGTGTCACTTCCACAGCACATGCAGTAGTGCAGCTTAGTGCAGAGTGAGTCACTGGAAATGAGACACAGCAAGCATTTTGTCCAGTGACATAACACACACACGTCTGTGCTGCTGTCTGATGAGCAGCGACACATGTGATTCAAACAATGATGCCTTCTCAAACATGTAAGAACAATGTTGTAACAGTGTGACGATGTGTTCATTTAAAACCTTTTACAGTGAAAGTCATTTTTATTGTCATCCTGCCTATGCATGGCCAGGCGTGCACAGGAGAACAAAATTATATTTATCCATGACTAGCAGCAATACCTGGTGAATAAGACATGCAGTCTTTAGTCCTGATGATACTGCAATAGTGATATGAAGGACCTGCTGACCAACCTCTGCTCCTCCCAGAGTTCAGTTGGGCTGCAATGAATATATAGCTTATGTTGACCTAACGTGTCTCTTCAGAAATGTAACTACACATTGTGGCAACATTTTGAATGGGATGGCCTTCTATACAATTGGTCACTTTCCCAGACAACACCCTACATGTGACAGTGTCGGCATCCCATAATGTTGTGTGTCAACTAGGGCTGCAACTAATGATTATTTTGGTAGTCGACTAATCTAACGACTAGTTTTTCGATTAGTTGACTAATCGCGATTATTCCTGTCATGTCCACCAGCTCAGCTTCCTGCTGGCACTGCTCCTGTTCAGGGCTCTAGGTCATGTTTTACCTCACCTGTTTAAGCCTGCACACCTGTGAAAATCACTTTCAGTCTCTGCCTTAATATAATGCAACCTATTATAAAAGGTTCCCATAGCTAAATAAAATAATGACCCATCAAACATGAGTTGGAAACTTGAACTTGACAGCTTAACCAGAAGTGTTTGTAGCAACACAATTAAATAATAGATGTTAATGTGTAAAAACTCAAATAGCAGCTCTGCTGCTCTGTAAAGGCTGTTGTAACTGCGTGTTAAAAACAAACTAGAGTAATATTCAACTCCGTTAAAGTAAAAAAAAAAGGAAAATAACAAGCTAGTCCATCCTATTTGAAACCTTGCTGAGTTTAGAAGTTTAAAAGTTTAATTAGGCTTCAGATGAAAATTAAAAGAACTTCTTCCAGTCCAAAATAAAAAAAAAAACACTTTAAACATCAGTGCAGGAATGTGAGCCTTGACTACACATACAGTGAAATGTTTAAGCCGTTTTAGATTTATTTATGATGATTATGGTTATCTTTTTAATTAAATAAAAAACCATGATATGTGACCCGTGCTGGCAAAATGAATCACTTTGAGGAAATTATCAAAACTGAGGTAACGTTTTTTCCATATTCTGTATTGAAGACCTTCAAAATGGTATTTAATTTGTAGGAAATGCACAAAAATGGACCTGGAAAAAGCCAATTTGTTTATATTTTGGCTAGGTTTAATACTTGCGTTCGATCAGTCGGGAGTCACGTCTTTTGCCAAAACATATGTATTTTTAGAAAGTACGATTTCTAAGCTTTACAGTGATATCAGGCACTCACGGGCGTTTTCCCGGGACTTGCCACTAGCAAACAAAGAAAGAGTCATGATTTATGACTTCTTCATTGCCTATAGCTCATAATGACGCGGTGCACATTCCGACTCTTTGCCAGCACGGGTCACATATTCTAATTTACAGAGATGAGCTAATATTCAGAATGAATGAATGAATATTCAGAATGAACAATAATAGAGAATACGAAAAAGAGTAAGTTGCTTGTGTAATTCACCCATTTACAGCAGTTAACATATTAGCCAGCATAAGGCTGCGTGTTCACCAAATGCGCTTTTTGTCACCCAGCCACCCTGAATGTCTTTTTTTCAGCACTTGTGCGCTACGCTTTGGAAAAAAAAGTCTGTGCCCTGTGTTCTAGCCATCAGCTTGTCACTCACAGCCCAGCATGTCACCTTTTCCTATAGTCAGACTTTCTACTTATTTTTTAATAGCAGTCTCTAAATAACAATGGACAGGAAACGTATTCTAGCATTGGTAGCAGCTCTGGATGCAAAATGTCATGACACGGAAAATAAAACGGGAGTCTGGGTGCTGACATCAACCGGACTTGTACAGGAGAACCGGACACCAAACTTGTACCGGAGTTCTGTCTTGATGGTGCCCGTTTCAAGGAGTATTTTCGATTGTCCTACGTCCTATGTCCCACCCTTCCTTAATTCTGATTGACTGCTTAGAAAGGTCTGACATTGACGAGCTCAGCTGTAGTCTGAAAAGTTGAACCTTTTTCAGCCCTGAGCACCACGACAAAAAGCAGCCACCGCCGAGAGCGTTTTGTAGACACTGGACTGCATAGAGAACAAATAGAAAATAGTCACCCACAGCGGAAAAACCGCATTTGGTGAACTAACCGAAGCAGCTCAGCTGTCAGCAACCATCATAACAGAGATTACTGTCCGACAGCAGGTAAACTATTTAAACGGCATACACTAATAGTGTGGTCAGTTTTCTAAAGCTGAGGGAGTCGCTCACTGAAAATACGAAGCGCTAATGTTACTTGCTAACCTTACTGGTGCAGTCCGCTGACAGGTGGTCAGAGATAGAGGAAGGGAGAGGAGGAGGGAATGGATGCATCGCTGTAGTGCAGCTGTGATATGACAAACTGTTTCACAGTCTACATTTAATTTGTTTCATTTATTAATTTTCGGTAAAATCCTTCCATACTTTGGAAACTTTTGGCCTTCTCTGTGATTTTCTCTCCGTGTCGCCATGATACACTCCTCCTCTTCTTCGCTGTAACAGTTAAACTGAAAATTTCCGCGGCATGCATATAAACTTAAAAATTTAAATGATTTGTCAACAATAAAAATCTGTGTCGACAAATTTTTATGATCGACGTTATTGATGTCGACTAATCGTTTCAGCTCTAGTGTCAGCAGGAGTTAAAAAGCTGATGTTTCCAGACGTTGATAATGCGTTGGTTTTGTGTAGCATTCAGGGAGATTTATTGCTCCAGCATTCCTACATTTTCAAGGGTGTATCAAACATGCATTATTTTTTATGCCTCAGTGAAACTGAGAGGCATAAGGTGATCAGTTAGTGCGTCTGTTGGTGGATGTGTGCATGTGTGTATCTGTCCGTCCGCCTCTCTGTTTCGGCTCGCCCGGACAAAATTAAGTGGAGCTAAAGCCTTGTATCATTGTATCGTCATATTTTCTCGACTTTTAATTTGCCAGAATTTCAAAATAACGCTTTGTTTTTGAAATAAACACAAAAATAGCTCACCTTTACCGTCAATGGAACAGTACTGCACATGCGCCCGGAAACTCCCGCCAGAGGAAAGTACTCAGCAATGTCCGTCTTTTTACCCATCTGTTTTCTTCCTCTGCCACTAAACAGTAAAAGCTCCTGTTCGTGTTGATTGTCATTGCATTCCCATACCTCCTTCGCTTCCACCATTTTTTGGTTTCTTCTGTGTTTGGATTGCAGCTGTTCAAATCAGTTTGATGGCTCTTGGCTGCCACCGACAATATGGGCATGTGAACTGCAGATTATTTTCACAGTGCATGTGTGTGTACTCCAAAACTACTGAATGGATTTTGATGCAAATTTTTACCAGAGGTGGTCCTTGGGCTAGAGAGGACCCCATAACATTTTGGTGATGATCCGGGAAAGCATACCTCCACCAAAGCTCCGGCATCAAGGCATCAGCACCTTGGTTCTTTCATTTTCATTAGGTTTTTTTTTTTTTTAATTGCACAAAGTAAAATGCACCACAGGATGATAATAGCATGTAGGCATAATTTACATTTATTTACCTCATTTACTTAATGCATCACTTTATTCTTCAGTCATGATATAATGTCTTTACTCTTTTTTGTCCTTTCATTTTTAATACTGTTTCACTTAAGTGAAATCAATTTCTTTTCTGAAATGTCCTACTTCTTTCTTGTAAATTTTCTGCTTTTGTCTCAAAAATTTGACTTTCCCATTTACATTTATGTCTGTCATAAATGTGCAACATTCTTTTTGTCAAATTTGACTTTTTCTTTTAAATTTGCAATTTTTGTTATCGAGTTGAAACTTTTTGATAAACTTAGTTTTTTCCAATTAGCTTTTTTCCTTGTAAATTAAAAACTTTGTCAAACTTTCCAATTTTTTCTTGTAAATCTGCTACTTTTTCAAGTAAATTTGCAGTGTTCATAGGGATGCTGGTTCAATTTTTGTGTTACTTAATGGTTTATTTTTTTCTGAAGATCTGGACCAGGGGTGTCCAACCATGTGCCATGGAGAGCCAAAACCCTGCAGGTTTTCTCTTCTACCCAGTCTCTTCAGCAGGTGTTTTCACTTATCAGCAATCAGTGGGAAGAAGTTCACAGAAATCTGCTGTTGAAGACACTGGTTGGAGGTAAAACCTGCAGGGTCTTGGCTCTCCATGGCACATGGTTGGACACCCCTGATCTGGACAATGATCCAATTTTATTTTTTAATGTTTTTGTTGGAAGAGTAGTTTTTTTGGTCTATTTTAAGGTTTTGGTGATAGAATATCAATTTGGTTTTAGACCAGGATACTCAACAGAAACAGCAAATTGTTGCCTTATTGAAAACGTCAAACAGTCCTTGGACAGGGGTAATGTGGTAGGAGCTGTTTTTCTAGATCTCAAAAAGGCTTTCGATACTGTAAACCACAGTTTGCTTTTATCCAAAATGGTATCTTTTAACTTCTCCCCAAATACATTAGAATGGTTTGCATCTTATCTCCAGAATAGAGAACAGTGTGTAAAAGTTCACCAGGATAAATCCTCATTTTTAAACAACCGCATGGGTATCCCACAAGGGTCCATTCTTGGTCCTTTACTTTTCAGCATTTTTATTAATGACTTGCCGTTACACTGCTCAGCTGCAACATGCCAACTTTATGCAGATGATGCAGTTATTTACACAGCTGCCAAGACTCCAGCACAGGCTGCAGATGTACTGTCTACAAGTATGGTTGATGTCCAAGAGTGGCTCCTCAAGAACCATCTATTGCTGAACCTTCAGAAAACAGTCTCAATGTGCTTTTCAATCAAAAAATGTAACCTGCAACATTTTAAAGTTAATATACATGATCATGACATCAGTTTAGCTACAGAATTCAAATACCTTGGCATTGTACTAGATCCTCAACTCAAATTTAATCTTCATATAAAGAAAATTTCAAAAACAGTAAAAAAAAATCTGAACTGCTTTAAATTAATTAGATATTACATACCTTACGAAGCAGCTGCACTGTATATGCATTCTATGGTTTTTTCTCATATATCATACTGTTTGACAGTCTGGGCTCAAGCAGCCCCTTCCACAATAAGACATATAGGTTCATTATATAATCAAACCCTAAAAATCTTGGACAAAAAGCCCATTAGGTGGCATCACTGTAATGTTTTAAAAAAATACAACCTATTGAGTTTTGAGAGCTTCATTGACCTCTGTCTTCTGAAATTAACGTTCAAATGTTTCCATAAATCAGCACCCGAGCCACTTGCTGGTTTCGTCCAAAGACAGGACAGCAGCAGAGCCACCAGGAGTTCTGTTAACAATAACTGTAAAATATTCCACCGCAGAACCACATTTGGACAAACAGCTTTCTCTATAAAGGGCAGTCACATCTGGAACACAATGCCAAATGAAATTAAAATAATAACGGACTTTAAAACATTCACTAAAAATGTTAAAAACTGGCTGAAAAATAAACAAGAATGTACTCATGTATGAATTATTTGTCTGCAAAGTGAGAGTGAATGAAGGGAAGGAATAAATGTGTTTGTTTATAGTGAGTGACGGAGGGAGGGAGGCCTGAAATAGGCAAATGTGAGTTATGTTATATGTGTTAAATGTGAGTCAGGCTGTTATATTTGTGTATTTATAATATTTTATAATATATGTGTATTTATAATATTTATGTTAAATGTGAGTCAGGCTGTTATATTTGTGTATTTATAATATTTATAATATTTATAATTGTGTATTTATAATTTTTCTGCATTGATGTATGTGGTTATTGTGTATATTTTTTATCTTGATTCTTTTTTCTAAAGCCCATCCAGGGACAAGAGTTGCAAATTAGCTAATAGCTATACACTCTATGTGCAACACATCAGATTGATTGTCTTTGATTAATTGTCTATGTTTATTGCACTGTCCCTGTCAAATAAACTAATCTACTACTACTAATAGGCTTTATTGTCATTGTACAGTTGTACAGTACAACGAAATTGTGGGTGCTCCACCTGCGCAATTACTGCGCAGTTAAGTATGAGAGAAAGAGATGGATGTATGTTCAAAAAAAGAAAATTTCCTGTGTTTTTACAAACATTTTTAGTCCACAGTAATTCACACTTTCAATCAGTATGATGTTAATATTGTTTAAATACATTACTTTTTACAGCAGACAGTTGTGTCTTTCACATTTCCCGCACGTATAAAGCTTGTGGGATAAACAACAGTCCAAATTCAAGAGAATATATAGATAGATGGAGGGGTGGATAGATGTACTTTATTGATCCCAAACTGGGAAATTTCAGTGTAACAGCAGCATGACAGTAGACAACCAAAATGACAAACACACACAGCATAATTGACTAAGGAATTATCCAGGAAAGTAAACCTGCCTAGATAACTTTATTATTATACATCACAGCTGATGACCCGTATAGATGGATACATCGTACTCACCACAATGCAGGACTATCAGGCGCAGGGTGCAATGTGAGGTAACAATTAGACTGCAAGGTACAGTATGGCACCATTGTTATGACCAGAATTCAACATTAACATGAGTTATTATACAGTGAAATGGCATGTGGCAGGAAAGATTTCCTGTACTTGACCGTTCGGCAGCGAAGCTGTAGTAGTCTGCTAGAGAAAGTGCTCCGCTGTCTGTCCAGTGTGTGGTGGAGGAGGTGATCAGGGTTGTCCGTGATGGATAACAAGTTTGTTCAGTGTCCTCCCCTCCACCACAGTCTCAAAGGTCTCCAGCCTGAGACCAATTACAGAGCCAGCCTTCTTGTTAGTCCTGTCAAGTCTGTTGGTGTCGCTGGCTCTGATACTGCTACCCCTGTCATGAATCCGGGTTTGGAGGTCAAACCTGATTCTGACTCATCGTGCTTTGACCTAGTTTCCTCCTGACAGCTCGGGCACGCCCCCTCCTCCTGTCAACTCTGTCAGCTGCACTGTCTGGTGCTCACACGCACACACACACCCACATGCACACACACACATGCACACGCTCCGTCCACTCTCATTTCACACACTCTCACACCTGGTGTTAATCAGTCCTGCCCTCGCATTTGCACATGCGTGGGCAGGACTGGAGAGGTACATGGAGAGGTTGCTGCCATGAACGAGAGTGAATGCCCCAGCAATCTCTTTCCTCGTTAGCTTCTGGAGTATATTTTTGCTGCGCCAGAGGAAAGAGATTGTCGGGGCATTCACCCTCGTTCATGGCAGCAACCTCTCCATGTATGACATTCCACATTCCACTCCCTTCACGTACTCAGCCCGACATCTGCAGATGATCTATTCCTGGGTGTTCCTGGCTGCCTCAGCTTCTATTCCTTTTCCACCGGACTGCTTGGTTTCGCCCCGGATTAGCTCCAGCTCAGTAAATGTCTTTCTTCACCTTTTCTCCTGTGCTTTGCAGCCCTGCGGCACGAGGCTGTGCGCCTTTCCTTTTGTGCTTTACGCAGCCCTGCGGCACGAGGCTCCATTAGACCAGGCTGTTGAGCATTCGGCAACCTGCTTGTTTGGTGGCCAAACCTTGCCATTACACCTCTCTGTATTTCTGTCATTGAACTGAACTGTATTTGGTTATAACTGGACTTTGGGTTGTTAATAAAGTGCACCATCTACTCTCGCAATTGGGTTATTCATTCTCTCTCTCGTGCGCCAAGCCTTGGCGCATGGAGGTTTATGACAACCCCAACAGACAGCAGCAAAGAAGATGGCGCTGGCAACAGCGGACTGGTAGAAAAGCTCCAGCGTCCTGTTGCACATGTTGAAGGATCTCAGCTTCCTCAGAAAGTAAAGTCTGCTCATCCCCTTATTGTACGCAGCATCGGTGTTAGATTTCCAGTCCAGTCCGTTGCTGATCATGACACCCAGGTATTTGTAGTCCTCCACTACCTCCACATCCTCCCCCCAATCCGCAGTGGTTGTGAAGGTGTCCTCTTCTTCCTGAAGTCAATCACCATCTCGCTGATCTTGCTGACGTTCAGCCTCAGGTGATTCTGCTTGGTCCACTCCACAAATCTGTCTACCAGTGCCCTGTACTCCCCCCCTCCTCTCCCCCTCTTATACACCCAACAACAGCCAAGTCATCAGAGAATTTCTGCAGGTGGCATGACTCGGTGTTGTACTGAAAGTCGGTGGTGTATAAGGTGAAGTGAAAAGGAGAGAGCACAGTCCCCTGTGGAACTCAGGTTGTACAGGTGTTTCAGTACCAGAGCTAGCTGGTTGGCGCAGGTCGTCAGGATCCTGGTGGAGATATCATCAGGGCCTACAGCCTTCCACTGATGGAGTCTCTCCAGCTGTTTCTTAACCTGGTCTGTAGTCACAGTGATGTGGTGGTTGGTGCTGATGTCCTCAGGGGAGGGGGGGTGAGGGGGGGGAGAGAGAGGTTGCTGTGCAGGAGCGGGGGGGAGGGGTGTGTGGGGTCTGGCTGTATTGTGGGGCTGACAGATGGTGAGTTGAACCTATTAAAAAATAGATTCAGCTCATCAGCTTTCTTGAGGCTCCCTGATGTCTGTCTGTCCCTCCCCTTACACCCAGTGATGTGTTTCATTCCCATCCAGACATCCTTCACATTGCTTTGCTGGAGTTTTTCCTCCAACTTCCTCCTGTAATTGTCCTTACACATCGTCAGTATCTCTCTCAGTTCACGCTGCACTCTCCTCAATTCTTCCCTGTCTCCAGACCTGAAAGCCTTCTTCTTCTTGCTAAGAAGTGCTTTCAGGTCACTGGTGAGCCATGGTTTGTTGTTGGGGAAACAGCACACGGTCTGAGCTGGCATGGTTGTGTTTTCACAGAATCTGATGTATTCTGTGATGCAGTCAATCATATTGTCTATGTCCACCCTATGTGGTTCACAGAGTACACCCCAGTCCGTTGTCTCAAAGTAGTCCTGTAGTGCATCAGCAGCCTCCTGTGTCCACCTCCTCATAGTCCGTAAGCAGGCTGCTTTTGCACAAGGGGAACATACTTGGGTGATAACAGAACCAGGTTGTGATCTGATCTGCCAAGGGGGGTAGGGCTGTGGCACTGTATGCATCTCTGACATTGGCATACAGTAGATCCAGTGCTTTGTTTTCTCTTGTGGGACAGTCAACAAACTGGTGGAAGTTTGGTAATGTTTTGCCCAGTGAGACATGGTTAAAATCACCCGTGATGCCCATGAATGTGTCTGAGTGCTGCTCCAGTAATGTGGCAGTAGTGGAGCTGATGACATCACAGGCCACCATTGCATCAGCTGATGGAGGGACATAAACGGTAATCACAATGGCGCATGTGAACTCTCGCGGCATATAGTAAGTGGTAAATGGCACTCACTTATATAGCGCTTTTATTCTCATCTCTTGATGACCAAAGCGCTTTACAGATCCTGCTATCCACCCATTCACACACACATTCACACACTAATGGTGGCATGCTGCCTAACATGGCGCTTCCAGACCCACCAGGAGCAATTGGAGTGAAGTGTCTTGCCAAGGGACACAACGGCAGGATATCTGGGGAGAGCGGGATTCGAACCGCCGACCATGTGGTTATTGGACGACCTGCTCTACCTCCTGAGCCACTGCCATCCCCAGTAAGGTTGCATACTCACAGCAAGCAGTTCAATGTCCGGGTTGCAGCACCATTCCTTCACATAAATGTGTCTGGGATTACACCACCTCTCATTCAGAAAAAGTGCCATTCTCCTCCCCTCCTTTTCCCGCTACTTATATAACGTCCCTGTCCCCCCGGATAGTCTTAAAGCCAGGTATCGCTATGTTGTTCTCCAGGATCTGTGAGTGCAACCACATCTCAGTAAAACACATGATACTACACTCACGATATTCCCTTTGTGTCCTGACCAGCGCTGTGAGCTCATCCGCCTTGTTTCCCAGCGACCTCACGTTACCCGTGATGAACATTGACACCGCTGGCTTGTGCTTCCTCCTCCTCACCTTGGCTCCAGCCCTTTGCCCACAGCATTTCCTCTTGAGCTCATCCAGGATAAGGGGCTTCGCTCCAGGCAGCAGCGCTGGCCTCCTCAGCGCAATCAGCTGGTCGCGTGTGTAAATAATGCGTTCGCCCCCACCTCTATTGTTTTCCATTGCCCCGAGGAAGAAAAGTAAAAGAAAGATGAGCAGAAAAATAGAAAAACTTGGTCCAGTCATTAATCCAAGTCTTACTACCGAACCCTGATGAAAAGAAACACTACTGTATATACACAAGAATAAGCTAATAAAGACACGAGAGCTGCTGCTGTTATGGCCGCCTCTTCTTGCGCTGCCGGGAAAAAAAAAAAAACGGTACACAAGTTCACCCTGTGACCCTGAAGTGCAGCTATGGTTTTGGGATCGCAAGGTCAAAGGTCAACATCAAAATGGCTTATAAACTATATCTCAACAACAAAGAAAGCTAGGGTCACCAAACTTGCTACACAAGTTCGCCTTGGGATCCTGACCTCTGACTATGGGTTTGGGGTCAGAAGGTCAAAGGTCAAGGATAGCATTTCTTATGCCTTACTACTGTACAAGTAAAGCTAGAAGAAGAAGCCATTCTATTTTCATTCAGTCCATAGAGCCAATCATGTACGGTAGAACGAAATTACGTTTCTCCTATCTACAATGTTAATCACATATAGAATCAGAGGGGTCGCTGTCATGCAAGGCACTGCAACAAACAACTTCTCCTTCCCCCATTCAACTGCCCTGAGCACCAAGCTAGAAGGCGGGAAGTACCATTTTTATGTGGTCTTTGGTATGACCCGGCTGGGACTTGGACCCCCAACCTCCCGTTTGTAGGGTGGATGCTCTATCAACTAGGCCACCACTCTGGTGGGCCACCAAACCTGGTACACAGGTTCACATTGGGGTCCTGACCTCTAACTATGGGTTTGGGGTCAAAAGGTCAAAGGTCAACTGTATGAGTAAAGCAGTCCCTCCAGGATTTCGCGATGTTGCGATCACGTCAATTCATGCAAAATCAGCCAGTCAGCACAACTATTGCGCTACCTTGCAGCTTTGTCCAATCACCGCAATTTTCCTGCAATTTTGGCCAATCCTCGTCAACTTCCGCCAATTTCACCAATCAAATTTGTCTGTGAGTGGTGCTCAAATGCTCAGTCTAACCAGTCAAATCCATCGCTGCACCTCGTTCACTTCAGTGTTTACAGTGAGTATTAACGGAACACATCAGCAAAAACAGAGTGTGTGATTTAAAAAAAAAAAAAAAAACATTCACCCATGAGGTTTCCAACACTGTCCCTTCCTCATTCTCCCCCAGCCTGCTGTGGATGTCTTGCCATGTCTCCGTCCTGACCACGTGTATGAAGTGCTGGGTTTGTGTTGAAAAATATCAGCCTGCCCCAAAAGCACCCCATCACGGGAACGCGCATCAGGAGAGATGCCATGAAACCACAAACAAATGAGCAAATCTAACACTACAGCCAATGTTTGAACATTTTATACATCTTTAGAGGTAAAATCATTACTACATCTTATCAATGTGCTTTAAAGCTGTGAATCTCTGGTCTGGACACGGACAAAAGATGAGTGTCTGATGAGACAAGCGTGTGTGTCAAGACGTGCAGCAGATAGACAGGTAGGAGTTAGGCATGGAAAGAAAAAGAATATTGTCAGTAATTTTTTTTTTTTTTTTCAGAAATAAAAACAGACTCCGATAGACAATACAGAACAACAGAATAAATTATTTTTTCCTCTCCGCTCAGTACCAAGTGGTTGGGGACTGTAGGGAGTTTTCATATGAAAGTGCTGCCAATAATTTCCAAATCTATACTCTTTAACATGCATTCAATGCAGTTTAGCTGTTGTAATGGATGTTGTGTTAAAGTCTGTATTTGCTGTTGCACAAGAGTTTTTCTGTATAGCACAAGTTTCTGCTTAACCCTTGTATTATGTTAAGGGTCAGTTTGACCCATTTCGGTTTTTGTGTTGACCAAAGTACGGGTTATCCTTTCTTTTTCTTCATGAAATTTTGTGACTTTTCCTCATCTAGGGTCATGAACTGGTGTGTAAAATCTGGACACTTTAATGTGTAGTGGAATGTATGTGCAGAGTTTGTATACAAAGATGATGTTGCGGGTCATTTTGACCCGGACACTTTTATGTGGGTAAGTAGCTTACAGATCCAAAATAAACATGCCTCTTTGATGTACTTTTTTTTTTTTTTTATGGGTTTTGACATTTTTTTTTTTTATTTAAGTTTTTGTAAAGGGTATACAGGTCGTTACAGCAGTGCATTGTTTACATTTTCATCACATGTTCCCTTATTTTCTGATATCTGACAACATTGGAAGATTAATTCTTACAACACCCCCTTTTTTTTTTTTAAAGTGAAAGAAAAAGTGAAATTAAAGAGAAAAAAAAAAGAAACAAAACAAAACAAAAAACCCAGCAAAAAACAAACAAAAAGAAAAAGTAAGTAAATAAAGGTAAAAGAGCATCTGAGTAGCATTGGAACAAAGAGCGGAACCATTATTGAAATGGTATTTGTCAAAGATTAGATCTAATGGAAGACGCATATGCGATCCAGGGTTGCCAAAAGTTCATGAACCCATCCATGTCCTGTCTCAGTGCGAATGTCAACTTTTCCATCAAGTAAATGTCTTGGATCACGTTAATCCAATCTTCAGGTGTAGGACAGTCCTTCAACATCCATTTTTTAGTTAGAGCTTTTTTGCTTGCCAATATTAAAACATTGAAAAAGTATTTTTCTCCTCGTCTTTCCAGTGAGTCCGGTAGTAAACCCAAATACAAAGTTACAAAAGAAAGGGGAACTGTTATTTTGAATATTTTCCCCAATATTGTCTGTACATTGGTCCAATATTGGTGGATAACTGGGCATGACCAAAACACATGAAAATGATTTGCAGTCTTTTCACCACACAAGCGCCAACAGTTCAACCCCTTATGGGTAAATTTGTTTTGTGCAGGTGTTCTGAAAAATCTTACCAAGTTTTTCCATCCAAATTCTCTCCACTGCAGGGATGAGGTATTTTTCCATTGCTGTTTATTTAGCTTTTCCCATATTTCCAGTTGTAAAGTGAAATTCCCCTCTTTTTCCCATCTCTCTTTTATATAAGATGTGTTGTCTCCTTTTAAGTCTTGAAGACCTTGGTATATTTTAGAAATGTATCTGATCCCTGGGATCCCTTTATATGCCATTAAGAAGACCTTCAGAACACCTGACTGGGCCCTTTCCAAATCCTCCTTTTTAAGTATATTGTTTATGTGGTGTCTAAGCTGAAAGAACCTGTAAAGGTCTTGATTTATTAGGCCTTGTTTTTTCAAATCTTCAAAACTTCTTAAGATTTGCCCTTTAAAAAAATCGTAATATTTTATCATCCCTTTCTCCTTCCACTTTTTAAATCTGGAGTCTGTTTTATTAGGAGTAAAGTCTTGATCATAGGCAATCCATTGCAGAAGTCGATAGGGCTCTTTAGTTTGATTCTCTCTGACTATCTTAAACCAAATTTTTAGCGGGGTCTCTATCCACGGGTTAGTGTTATTCAAAAGCTTAGGTAAGGCATTGTTCCCTATTATCGCCTGTAGGGGGATGTCACTTGTTATTTGGCATTCGATCTCCTTCCATTGTGCAGTGTAGACTGGGTTACATATCTCTACTAAAGTTTTAATTTGTGCGGCTTTAAAGTAGTCCCTGATATTTGGCAGCGCGAGCCCACCTTTGTCTTTGTTTAGCTGTAGGGTTCTGTATCTGATTCTAGGTCTCTTGCCCTGCCATATGAATCTTGAGATCCTTCTGTCCAGTTCCTGCCATGTTTTTTTGGGAGGTTCTACCGGTATTGTTTGGAAAAGGTATAGAAGACGTGGAAGTATATTCATTTTGACTGCTTCAATTCTTTGTGCAGTACCCAAGAATGGTATCATATTCCATCTTGTTAGGTCAGATTTTATTTTTGTCACCAGTGGATCATAGTTTAGTGATATAATTTTGTTGAGTTGTTTCGGGATATTGACCCCCAGATATTTCATAGATTCCGACTCCCAGTTAGTTTTGAGTTTGCTTAGTGAATAATGATTTGGGTCATAGTTGAATGTTAAAATTTGGGTTTTATGTATGTTTAATTTGTACCCCGATAAATCTCCATACTTTGAAAAAATTGAGGTTAGTTCTGGTAAAGAAGTGTCCGGCTGCCCTAGGTATATTAAAATGTCATCAGCAAAGAGTGCTATTTTATGTTCCTTCTGACCAAGTGTAATACCTTGAATTTTTTGATTTTGTCTTATCCATTGGCTCAGAGGTTCTATGAAGATTGCAAAGAGCAGTGGAGACAGGGGGCAGCCCTGACGACATCCTCTTTCCAGTTCAAAAGATGATGATAAATTACCGTTAATCCTTATTTTAGCTGTTGGTTTTTTATATAATGCCTGTATAGTTCTAATGAAGTTGTTATGAAAATTGAAACTGGATAAGGTTCTATAAAGAAAAGACCAGTCAACCGAATCGAATGCTTTTTCAGCATCTAATCCCAATATGACTGCATTTAAGTTATATTTTTTTATATGATGAATTATGTGTAAAGTGCGTCGAATGTTGTCTTGTGTCTGTCTTTGTCTTATAAAACCTGTTTGGTCTAAATTAGGTCTGTCAGTATATTTTCTAACCTTTTGGCAAGGATAATGGTAAAAAGCTTATAGTCCTGATTTAGTACACTGATTGGTCTGTAGTTGGAGCACTCTAGTTTATCCTTTTCAGGTTTAGGTATAACTGCAATGACCCCTTCTCTCCAGGAGGGGGGGATTTCCCCTGTGTGGAGGACATAATTAAATGTTTTCAGGAGGAGAGGAGATAGTTGCTGTTTAAAGGTTTTGTACCACTCTGCTGTATAGCCATCAGCTCCTGGGGATTTGTTAGCTTTAAGTTTCAAAATTGCTTTTTCCAATTCTTTAGGATGTATTTCTGACAGTAGTGTTTTATTTTGTGACTCCGTAAGTTGGGGAAGGTTTAATGTGTTTAGGAATGCCTCGGATGCGTTTTTATGTTTTTTGTGGGAGTATAAGTTCTTATAGTAATTCTCGAAGCTTTTAAGAATATCCTGAATTCTGAATTTTATTTCCTTTGATACTGGGTCTCTGATTTTGTAGATTGCTCTTTCTGTTTGATGTTTCCTCAATTTATAGGCTAGCAATTTTGCCGATTTACTGCCTGCTTCATAGTATTTTTGTTTCAAAAATGTAAGTTTCTTCTGGATTTCTATTGTGTAGATCTCATTTATTTGGTTTTTAATTTCCTTAATCTTGAGCGAGTCAGTAGAATGAGTGTTGCCTTTGTGTTTTTTTTCTAGGTTCCTAAGTTCTGACTCTAATGTGGATAGTTTTTCTTGTCTTAGTTTCTTTTGGGTTGCCAGTTTTGCAATAATCTTTCCTCTTATTACAGCTTTGCATGCATCCCACAGTATTAAAGGGGATACTTCTCCATTATCATTTTCTTCCAAATATCTGAGAATATCTGATTCCAATTCATCTTTCAATGGTCCTTTCAGGACATTTGAATTTAACCTCCAAGAAAATGTATTATTTGTGTATTTTTGGATATTTAAGTCCATGTAGATCGGACTGTGGTCAGAGAGATCCATCAGTCCTATTTTACATGTTTTTACTCTTCCAATGTCTCTATTAAACATAAAAAAATAGTCAATCCTTGAGTAAGATGAATGTGGAGTTGAGTAAAATGTATAGTCTTTTACACTGGGGTTGAGTTCCCTCCACATGTCACAGATTCCCATTTCTTTTAGTAGCATCTGAGTCTTCCTGTTTTGGGTGTTATTTTGATGTGGAGAATTACCAGAAGCATCCCAGTATGGATTCAGTCTAAGATTGAAGTCCCCACCACATATCACTAAACCTTGAGCTTTAGTTATCATTAGGTCAAATACATTTTTATAAAATTTCCAGTTAGCCCCTGGGGGAGCATACACATTCAGCAGGGTGATATCTTCTCCCTCTAGCCGCCCAGTTACCAAACTGTATCTCCCTTCTTTATCTTTGTGTTCTGATTTTTTTTCAAATGTAATTTTGGTTGATATCAATGTCGCTACTCCCCTCCTCCTCCCTGACTTATATGAAGATGAAGAGATCATTTTAAACCCTTGTCTACTGAGTTTATTGTGTTCCACGTCTGTTAGGTGGGTTTCTTGTAAAAATATTATTCCTGCTTTGTCTTTTTTCATTTTGCCTAGAATCTTGGATCTTTTAACTGGATTCAGGATTCCTTTTACATTATATGAAATTATTTTGGTTACACCCTGTTTCTCCATTGTGTTGTTTTGTTTAGTATAACTGTGTGGTGGCCGTCTTTTGTGCTACTCAGAAACTGAAAGAACATTAAAAACAAGAAAAACATTAAGAACATAGTGTATAAAACTTTAAAACAAAAAGCTGTCAGAAGAACTTCCTGAGCTGAGGTCTTTTTAAAGACCCTGGAAGAGCCTTGATGGAGTGAAGGCCCTGAGGGAAATTCCTCAAACTCTGTTACGTGTTGAGGGCCCTCTCTTACCCCTGTAAGTTGTCCCATGCTTTTAACGTGAGTTTCAGAACCCAATCCAAACTTGTAATGATTTTTTTTTTCCTTTTATGCCTAAACCCTGTGAAATTGTGTGCACCCTCCCACCCCCATCACATCAAACATTCACGCAAAAACAGTATTTGTTAGTATGAGGAGAACATGTGGATTATTGTCACATTTCTATTTTAACAAGTTTTTTTTTTTTTTTTTTTTAATTAAAAAGACTTATTTGTTTCAAATATTATGACTGTTCCATGAAATGTTTTACCACATGCTGAATACGCATCTCCTTTAATGTTTGTTACCTTGTATGAGGGGGGTTGGATGTGCGGATTGATTCAAGAGAAAAAAAAAAAAAGGTCGCTATTCCAACCTGAAAACGGACAGTTTATCCGCGACGCTCTGGCGCTGGGTTTCCCGCTGCTGGTCCGTGGATTTTGAAGGTCTTTGTGTTGTCCATGTTCGCGCTTTGATCTTCTCACTCGGGTCTGCTGCGGGTTTAAATACCGTTAACGGGAGCCCTCTCCTCGCCATGTCAGCTGTTGCTTCTTCCGCCGAATTATAGAGACATGTTTCTTCGCCGTAGAAGACCCTTAACTTCGCAGGAAATGGAGTCTGAAAGCGCAATTTCTTCTCTCTTAACACCTTTTTCGCATCATTGTATTCCCTGCGCTTTTTAAGGACCTCCGGGGCGTAATCGTGTTCCACGAAGACTTTTCTCTCCTGGTGCATAAATCCTTTTTTCTGCCAGGCCAGTCTTACAACCTCTTGTTTTATTTTGAAATTGGAAAATCTTACCAACACCGAACGTGGGGGCGCTTCCGCCGCCGGCCTAGCGGCTAATGAACGATGTGCCTTTTCTATCTTCAAGTCGGTGGTTTGTGGAATATCCAATTTCTCTCTTAGTAAGGATTCCACGCATTCTGCCATTGAGTTAAAACCGTTTTCGGCTCCTTCTATCAGACCATGAATTCTTATGTTGTCTCTTCTTTGTCTTCCTTCTTGGTTGGCTAGCTTAGCCTCTATAGATGCTTGTCTTTTGCGTAGGTCCAGCACAGAATCTTCGAGCACTTTTATTCGTTCCTCTGTTTCCAAGATTCGGTTCTCGGCCTGGTCCACTCTGCTGTTTGTCCTTTTCAATTCTTCTCTGAATTCCCGAAATTCGGCCGTAACCTCTCGGCGAAATCGTCGTAGCTCTTCAAATAGTGATTTCAGGCTAACCTTTTTGTTAGCTATCACCAGTTCCTCGTCTTCTGAACGGAGATCTTCCAGTTCAGATTCTCCGGCCGATACGTGTCCTGGCCTGGAGAATTTCAGTTTCTTCTGTTTTCCTTTAGACATGATGATTTTGTCTTTTGATTTTCACTCCTCCAAAAATCCGTTAAGTTTGATTTTCAAGGTGTTATCTTGGATTGGGTCTGAGAGCTTCAGTGTTAAGCTGCAGTCGCCATGGCGTCCAGACCGGAAGTCCTCTGATGTACTTTATTTTGACTGCCCAGTTAATTGTATTTTGACTGCCAGAGACCCAGGTGTGTGTCGAGGAGTGACTTTCTCTCCTTTGTCCTTGTCACTTTTCTCATGCCATCTCTTTGACAAACACACCAAAAATGAGCTCCAGAAGGTTTACAGCTGAAGAAGCTTCATCACATGTTTTGAACTGGGATAGTGACGCAGAGGAAGAGATTTCAGAGACCAAGGACAATGTAATTGATGATCCAGATTGTCAATTTTCCGACAATGAGGAGGATTCAGAGGACGAGCCTGCCGTTGTGTCTCCATCGGATGAAAGCCAAGGAATGCAGCAATCATCATCCACATAGGGGACATGGGCATCTAAAGATGGTAATATAAAATGGTCAACATCACCACACCAAAGCCGAGGTAGACTGTCATCTTCCAATGTCATCAAAATGACTCCCGGTCCTACAAGATTTGCTGTCACACGAGTTGATGATCTTCAGTCAGCATTTCAGCTCTTCATATCACCACCAATAGAGAAGATTATACTGGAAATGACCAACTTGGAGGGGAGGCGTGTATTTCGGGAGAAATGGAAGCCACTGGATCAGACTGACTTGCATGCTTACATTGGAATTCTGGTATTAGCTGGAGTGTACAGGTCAAAGGGAGAGGCAACTGCAAGTCTATGGGATGAAGGGTATGGAAGGCCAATCTTCGAGCAACAATGTCTTTGGAGACATTTCACATGATATCTCATGTGATCCGATTTGACAACCGTGATACCAGAGCTGGTCGACGTGAAAGAGATAAACTAGCTGCGTTTAGAGATGTATGGGATAAATGGGTTGAAATTCTACCTTTGTTGTACAATCCTGGTCCCCATGTTACTGTAGATGAGCGCCTTGTACCATTCAGGGGGCGCTGTCCTTTCAGACAGTACATGCCCAACAAGTCTGCCAAGTATTGCATCAAAATGTGGGTAGCCTGTGATGCAAAATCTAGCTATGCATGGAATATGCAAGTGTATACTGGAAAGCTACCTGGAGGAGCATCTGAGGAGAATCAGGGGATGCGTGTGGTGCTGGAGATGAGTGAAGGGTTGCAAGGTCATAACATCACATGTGACAACTTCTTTACATCCTACCACCTTGGAGATGAACTTCAGAAGAGAAAGCTGACTGTGTTGGGAACAGTCAGAAGAAATAAGCCAGAACTTCCCAGTGAAATTCTGAAGATGCAGGGCAGACCTCTGCATTCCTCAATATTTGTTTTCACTGAGAAAGCAGCAGTTGCTTCATACTGCCCAAAGAGAAACAAGAATGTTCTTGTAATGAGCACAATGCACACAGATGCATCTCTGAGCACAAGAGAAGACATGAAGCCACAAATGATCCTGGACTACAGCTCCACCAAAGGAGAAGTTGACAATCTGGACAAAGTCACAGCAACATACAGCTGCCAGCGCAAGACTGCCCGTTGGCCCTTGGTGATTTTCTACAACATTGTCGATGTGTCTCCTTAGTGCCTATGTCCTGTGGACTGAAATCAACCAACAATGGAATGCCGGCAAATTGTACCGACGTCGGCTTTTCCTGGAAGAACTCAGCAAAGCACTTGTCACTCCCAAGATCCAGAGGTGAGCCAAGCCAGCTCGATCCCCAGCAGCTGCAGCTGTCATTGAAAAGGTCAAGGTCAGGTCATCCAACCAATCTGCAGTGGATCTAGTGGACACAGGTGTAAAGAAACAGAAAAGATGCCAGGTCTGTCCCTCCCGAGAGGACAGTAAAACAAGTACCTCTTGTGTGAAATGCAAGAATTACATCTGCAGAAAGCACACAGTTACATTCTGTCCATCATGTGGAGAGCATTGAAAATGATGAACATTGAAAATGTGAGAAAAGGGGGCAAGTTAAATAAAAAAAAAATGCAGAGGGAAAAACTTGAACAAATTTTTTTTTTTTTTTTTTTCCCGGTTCCGGTTCCGCCGGACCGGCAGCGCCACACGAGTTGGCTGCCTTTTGCAACTGCCTTTTTCTTATCTTCCTTCTTCTTTCTACACCTTTCACTCTATATATATATCACGGACACACAGATCGCCCCAAGGGTCTCCCGAGTCGGCGGACGAAGCCACTGTTTGCAGCGGGGGATGATACAGCAGGGAAGAGCTAGCTAGCTGGCTAGCTAGCGCCAACCGCCACCCGGTGCTAACGGAGAAGCTCGACATGCCGAGGAACTGTGGCGAAAACGACGCGGGTGCCGGGCTGGAGTTTAGGCGGCGTGCAAGAAATATAAGACAGAATAATAAAGAGCGATAGCAAGAACCAAGCAGACCGCCCGTAAATCTACTGGAGGAAAAAGCCCCCCAGGAAGCAGCTAGCCACCAAGGCTGCTCGAAAAAAGTGCTCCGGCCACTGGCGGAGTGAAGAAGTCTCACCGTTACAGGCCTGGTACCGTGGCTCTGAGAGAGATCCGTCGCTACCAGAAATCCACGGAGCTGATCATCCGTAAGCTGCCCTTCCAGCGCCTGGTGAGGGAGATCGCTCAGGACTTCAAGACCGACCTGCGCTTCCAGAGCTCCGCCGTCATGGCTCTGCAGGAGGCCAGCGAGGCCTACCTGGTGGGTCTCTTCGTGGACACCAACCTGTGCGCCATCCACGCCAAGAGGGTCACCACCATCATGCCCAAAGACATCCAGCTGGCCCGCCGCACCCGCGGAGGGAGAGAGAGCTTAGACTTTCTGCTGCACATTCACCAACCACAATGCTCCGCACTGTGTCTATATATATATATATATATATATATATATATATATACATATATATATATATATATATATATACATGTATATATATATATATATATATTTATAGTAATATGTACATATGTATACTAGCTGTTCTTGTTTTTTTCTTGCCTTCTGATTGTTGCTCTGAGTGTTGCTATCCCTGTGCTGTTGCAATCCTGGAATTTCCCCATTGTGGGACTAATAAAGGCTTATCTTATCTTAAAGTAGTTCTTAAATATAGTGTTGAAATTAAAAATGTATTGTTATGTCTCTTTTATAAATGTTTATAGAATCTAAAATAAAGTTGTTATTGGTTTAACCTGTTTTTTGACTGTTTTGAGTGGATTTACACAGTACGGGTCAAAATGACCTGCAAAAAGTTAGGGTCACCAAACTTGGTACACAGGTTTACCTTGTGATCCTGAAGTTTGGCTATGGTTTTGTGATCGCAAGGTCAAAGGTTAACATCAAAATGGCTTATAAACTTTATCTCAACAACAAAGAAAGCTAGGGTCACCAAACCTGGTACACAGGTTCACTCTGAGACCATAACCTCTGGCTACAGGTTTGGGGTCAAAAGGTCAAGGTTGGCACTCCATATGATCTCTTACTATAGAACGTGTAAAGCTCTCTAGGGTCACCATACTTGCTACACAGGTTCACCTCAGGATCCTGACCTACAACCATGGGTTGTATACTTTGTTGTATATTCATGGATGATGGGTTTATCATAATTTGGTTCTGCCACAGAAATTATATTGAAAAGTTTAAAACTGCTCTCCGTCAATAAGTATTGGGACCTTCAAAGAAAATGGAGGCGGGGGATGTTGCACTCGCCTCAGAGTGCTCTTGTATGGTCAAGCAGTCAATGAAACCGTGTCAAGGTCAGTCTTCAAGTTTTGTAGCATCGCCATGCAAGACATGAGAGCCTGCAGTCAAGTGGCTTCTGAGTTAGTAGGGGGACAAAGTTTGCCACATACAGTGTATACCCACACCCCAGTATCCCTTATATATATAGATTACATTTTTTAACATCCATAACTGAAGTGACTCCTACCATGAAACATGTTTGTGGATTGTGGAGGAAAAGGTAACGCCTGAGCATGGGCGGAACTTGCAGCCTCCATACAGATCTGGGTTTGACTCTGAAGCAGCAGCGCTAACTGTCATGTCCGGTGTGCGGTCTCGCAGTGAACATATAAATTGGAAGCGAGCCCAGCATGCAGTAAAGTAAGTGTGTGTATTACAGGGAAAAATGTACACAAAATGTCCAAAAAACAGTCACTGTTGCGAATGAGTGAGACAACCCGCTACAACCTTGTTGGCCTAGAAAAAATGCCTAACGCGCTCCGAACAGTCAGGAGCAAAGGGAAAAGGCACTAAAGGAAAGATTTACACATATGTTAGAGCGGAAAGGCTCAAAGAAACAACACAATAAGTCCAGGGGAAGAAAGCCAAGCATCGGTGAGTCAGGATGTCCAAGCTTTACTGAAGCTGCTACCCTGACTGATCCCACTGCCTCCCATAAGTATGCAAATCACTAATGAAGGCAAGCGGTCACAGCCGTACAGCAAGCAGGTGAATGACAATTAATTGGAAATGTGTGTGTATGCATGTGTGAGTGCGTGAGTGTGTGTGTGTATGTGTGCATGTGGTGAAACCATACAGCCGGTGAATGTCTGGTGAGGAGGAGGCATGGCTGTAGGACTGGCAGAGAGCAAGGCTCAATCTGCCAGCTGGAATTAATAAGCCATAATCAAAACCCTACAGCCACAGGTTATGGACGGGGTTGAAAACAACCCCGAACATGACACTAACCACTGACCCACCATGCATTTTAAGACTAAACATTTACTTTGTGAGCTGTATTTGGGAAGTTAACTTGTAATGTTATTGTTTTTCACTGATCAGGTTTTTTTTTGTTTTTTTTTTTGTTGTTTTTTTTTCAAAACATGCCTTTCAAAGCTGACTTTGGAGTGTCTGCCAAAAACACCAAAACTCTGCAGAGGAGAGACTCTTTCATCGGAACGCCTTACTGGTGAGTCCACTTTTTCTTCTCTTTCTTATTTTTAACCTCCAAATCTCATTCTGGGGTGTCCTCTCCTCCATCTTCATCTTCTCCCTCTTCCTCCAGGATGGCTCCAGAGGTGGTGATGTGTGAGACCTCTAAGGACCGTCCATACGACTACAAGGCCGACATCTGGTCTCTGGGGGTCACCCTGATTGAGCTGGCTCAGATCGAGCCGCCTAATCACGAGATGAACCCCATGAGAGTACTGCTGAAAATAGCCAAGTCCGACCCCCCTACTCTGATGCAGCCATCCCGCTGGTGAGTCACGGCACAAAGCGACCAGTCAGTATAGGTTGCTGTTAGTAGAATTCTGCTGAGCACAGTGCTGTGACGTCTACACTTTAGGTCCCCAGAATTCAGTGATTTCCTAAAGCGGTGCCTGGACAAGAACGTGGACAACAGATGGGGAGCAATGCAGCTTCTACAGGTGATTTTTATCTCCGTCCATCACCCGTTTTCATTTCTGAAACACTTCTGTGGACCAAACAAACCTTAAAGAGCAATGTTCCGGGTTAATCAGGTTAGGTGTTGAGAAATAATTTTTAATAGATATTGCAAAAATATGGTTTTCTACACATGAAAAAATGCTTTTAAAGCTGTTTTTGCAATAGAGTGTCAGCCCCTCCTCAAAAACAGCAGCCTGGCCGGTCACTATCAGTATTGAAAATCTGCAGTAGTTAGTCTTCTGTAAGTCTATTCATATGAGGGTCCACAGTCTTATAAGTAGTCATTATAGAGACTAGGAGTGGAAAAGTAATGGCCACCAGCAAGAAATTAATCTGTGGTTTGAGGGAAACCAGTGGAGAACCACACCGCTGTTATGGTGAGTTGCTTAGCTTATGATTACTGTTGGCTTATGGTGTGAAAAATCTTGTGAATTTATTGGTCACATATGTGACAGGTTTATTTGAATACTGACTCTAAAATTTTGGTGAGTTTTCATCTGTAGTCAGACTGTTGTTTCCTCTGCTATTAACAATTGGTTTAGTTTTAGCTAATGTTAAATATGGTATTAGTGAGCTGGTGAAAATTCCTGCTAATCAATGCACAGTTCCTCCTTTACTCTCACTGAGCTTCGCTGTTCTCTGTTCATAGGTAAAAACATGCAGAGTCCATTAGCTGTTAGCCACTGCACTCCTGGTTCTCAGCTAATCTCACCTCCTTTTGTGTCTTGCAAACATTAGTTTTGGTCTTCATAATATCCTATTTTTCCTTGATTTGCACAGTTTAGACAGCTAGTGCATTGCTCGTAGAAAGCAAGTATTCCTGTCTAAAACAGGTAGCCCAATTAGTCTTTACAGCCCAAATGTAGGCTGTCTTTGAAGGTGGGACGCAAAGAGCTGTATATCTAGGCAATGTAGGCAAGACATGTTAGACTTTGACAAATATAAACAGGACTGAACAGCACTAAGATTAATTTGATTGTGTGAATAATATTAAATACAGAATAGATCTAATTATTAAAAACGAATGGGATATCCCGCATCACTTAATGCTTAGGAACCCTTGTTTATTTGTTTGTCAGATGACTTATTTGTCTTTTATGACTTATATTCACTAGTGCATGCCTGTAGAAAGCAAATATTCTTGTGTGAAAACGGGTAACCCAATTAGGCTTTACAGGTCCAAATGTAGGCTGTGTTTGAAAGTGGAATACAAAGAGGTGTAGCCTACATGTAGGCAATCACATGTTAGACTTTGACAAATATAAAAAGGAGTAAATGGCACTAAAATTTATTTGATTGTGTGAATATTAATTACAGAATACCTAAATATTGAAAATGAATGGGACATCCAGTATTAGCCACTGTTTCAGATCTCTTGTTTATTTGTTTGTCAGCTCACTTATTTGTGTGATTTTTTTTTTATCACTTATATTCAAGATAATAGTGCATCTTGCACTTTGGGGGAATGGGAGTTGTTCAGTCATCATTATAATTATTTTAGTTTAGTTTATATCACTGTTCAGTGATGGAGTGAAGTGTGATATTGAATGTCGTCTGTGTATCATCAATAAACTCATGCAGTACTATAACAGGACATGTTTACAAATATTTGAGACCCATTAGCTGCTGCTTTACCTGTGTGCCTGCGAAGGACTGTGATCCACTGGGTCAGCTGCTGCCCCCACCCCCCCCCCACCTTGTGTTCTTCATGCCGATTTGTCCATTAGACCTACGCAATCACAGCAACTTTATGGTATAATCGTTTAAGCATTAAACCTTAAGTCTATCTTTTGTCACTATTTGCACTACGGGTAGCATTACTGTACATGGACTGCTGTTCTTTTTTTCATTTTATTGAAAATAACTTCTTTTTTAATCGCCACCAGTTAGTGTGCCTTTGAGCCAAGTCTGAACGCTGCTTCTCCCGGCATGTTGTGTTGATCTGTCAGACCCGGTCCTCGCTAATACTCTGCCTAGCCTGCTTGCGCGCCTCATTTTCCACATATGGCGAATTATCCTTTAGACCTACGCAATCACGGCAACTTATGGTATAATTTTTTTTAAGCATGAAATCTTCAGTATTATCTTTTTCTATCTTTCCAACTTTCATTTCCTTGTTTTGTCCCAGGAGTACCGTGGTGACTGACAGGTCGTGATGCTGTGTGTTATCCAATCAGCATAGTCGTGATGCCGCGTATTGTCCAATCAGCACGGAGTCAATCTGAAACCCTGCCCACAGTTGTTGAAACCAGCTCATGAAGAGACACAGAGCGGTGGCTAAAACTTTTATTGATAAAAATTGTATATTTTGACGGAGCGACTCCATATTTGGGGGATGCACACCCTCGTAGCCTCAGGAAACCACCTTTAAAATCTGAGGCCAGTCTGACAAACGGTTTGAGAGATATGCGTGGAACAGACAGACAAACACACACACACAGACAGAGATTTCTTGCATTTATAGATAGATGTGTAGTTTTTAGTGTATCGTCAATAAACTCATGCAGTACCATAACAGGACACATTTACAACTAGAAAAGTACTCAGAGAGCGTATACCTCTGCCAAGGCTCCTTCCGTCCCTCATGGATCACCTCCAAAATGTAATGAGTTTGTTTTGGAGGATTCTTGCTGACACAGTGTGAGAAGATAAGTGCCTTGGTGGAGGTATGCGTTCTTGGATCATCACCAAAATGTTACGGGTTCTTCTCTAGCCCAAGGACCACCTCTGGTAAGACTTTCATCCAAATCCATCCTGTAGTTTTGGAGTGTGCTTGCTAACACCGTGTGAGAAGATAAGAGCCTTGGTGGAGGTATGCATTCTTGGCTCACCAAAATGTTATGGGTTCCTCTCTAGTCCAAGGACCACCTCTGGTGAAAATTTCATCCAAATCAATGCAGTAGTTTTTGTGAAATCCTGCTGCACAAATACAAAGAAGGTCCTTGGCAGAGGTATGCACTCTCAGATCATCACCAAAATTTAATGGGTTCATCCTTGGCCCAAGGGCTACCACTGGTGAAAATTTTGATCAAAATCCATCCAGTAGTTTTTGCATAATCCTGCTAACAGACAAACAGATGGACAAACAGACAAACCACCCCAATTACATAACCTCCTTGGCAGAGGTAAATATTTGAGACCCATTGTAGTGCATCCTTTTATATTTTAGCAGTACTAGTACATACCCATGCATACCCGTCCATGCCCGTAGAAACCAAGTATAAGCAAGTATTTCTGCATGCCCATTGCTGAAGGGTCTCCTGTCTCAGACGGCTGTGTTGTTCACAGTCATGCCTGCTGCGTACTGCTGGAACCTGAGGTGTTTCATCTTCATGGCATCTTTTCTAACATGTAGCAGTTCTCCTCACTCTATTGCTCTCCATCTGGTGGGTCTTCTTCTTCTTCTTCGTTCAGACCATTGGTTGAGGGATAGGTGCATCATAATTCCAGTTCATGGGCAGGATCATGAAAATAGATCTGAGCAAAAAGTGGCTTTCGACCCTGTTCAGGAAGGCCCATGCATGCCCGTAGAAACCAAGAAACCGGAGCACCCGGAGAAAATCAGCACTTTGCTTGGTATTTTACACATTTGTAGTGTAGACTGCCATTCTTCAAGGTTACTCATTTTTACTGTGTCAGCACCTCTTTAAAAACCACGTTGCTGAGAAAGCGACACTTTTGCTTAGTTTCTTCATCTTGAGCAAGAATACAAAGACTGCTTGATCTGGAAACTGCTCGCGGCAACGTAGAATTGGCCATAGCTGAAGAAATCTGTTGTGCAGAAAACACCAATGCGCCGTAAAGACTGGCCCTATGACTTATTCACACTCATGGGAAAGCAGGGTCTTACTGGAAACTGTTTACATCACAAGGTGAATGGAAACATGTTGTCAGATGGTGTGAGTGTGATTCATGGAATCAGGAGAGTGCGTCCAGCATTGACACCAATCACAGATGTTGCAACCAACAGGTGAGGCTGTATTTGTTCAATGATGTATCTTGAGCCATTGTAATGTCCGTTTTGTTCATCAAATGTACTGCTTCGAATGGGTGTGGTTTAAAGTGGTGTGTCCTATTCATAATCAGGTGATGAGTATCTCTTCTTTGGTGAGGGATGGTCTATATGACATCATAGTCCCAGGTGAGATTCTCGCTTTAAGTTGGGATTTTCTGTTTTTCACTTTATTCTTATTCTTCTGGGTTACTGTTATTGTTATCATTATTACTCTGTCTTGCATATGTATTTCTTCATTGGTCTTCCTCTTAGTTTAAGTTTATCAGCATTGTTACCGCCGCAGGCTGCAGGAGGTAATGTTTTTACCGGGGTTTGTTTGTCTGTCTGTCTGTTGGTTAGCAAGATAACTCAAAAAGTTTTGGACGGATTTTGATGAAACTTTCAGGCGTTGTTGGAAATGGTACAAGGAAGAACTGATTAAATTTTGGGAATGATCCGGATCACCGTCTGGATCCAGGAATTTTTTTAAAGGATTCTTTAACATTGTGACATAGGGCCACAATGTTTGCGCTACGCTGCAAAAGCTGAGACGGGCAGCTGTCCGGCGCGGGATTATTTGGCAGAAATTCCCCGGGCAGCCATAGGGGCTGCGCAAAAACAAGCTCTCTGCCGAGGAAGCTTCCAAATCCTCTTTTGCCGCAGAGCGCAACCCCAATAAAACCCACGGCAACCTGTCTACCCAGTTTACATCCGTCAGTGAACCCCTGAGTGCTGCTTTCAGTGATCTATGAAAACGCTCGCATAACCCATTGGCCTGTGGGTTGTACGCGGTTGTGCGATGAATTGCAACGCCCGCAGCCTGGGAGTTTGGAGATGGAGGAGATGGACACAACAGCAACACTTGAGTTTATTACCTCCGCCAAGGAGGTAATGCTTTTACTGCCATTTGTCTGTCTCTTTCACCAGAGGTGGTTCTTGGCCTAGAGAGGAACCCATTACATTTTGAGGATGATCTGGGAATGCATACCTCAGCCAAGGCTCTTCTCACAGTGTGTCAGCCACAAAACTCCAAAACTAATGGACAGACTTGGATGCAATTTTCACCACAAGTGGCGATAGGCCTACGCACAAGCCCATTACATTTTGGAGGTGATCCATGAGAAACGGAAGGAGCCTTGGCGGAGGTATGCACTCTATGAGTGCTTTTCTAGTTATTATTATTATCATCATTATCATTATTGCCTTGATGTTGTGTCCCCTCTGGTCCCCTGTGTGTGATTATCTGTGCAGCCCTGCCCATCCCGTTTTCTGTAACCATGCCCTGCCATCTGTGTTTGCCCCTGCTTGTTACTTCTTGCTGATTGGTCTGTAGTTGTTTATATCAGTTTTAATCCCTGTTTTGAAAATTGCTCTAAACACTCCTGCCTTCCAAGCAGTTGGGACAACAGCATGTTTGATTGACAGATTGATTAAATGAATAATTGGACAAATGAGAGATTCTTTGTTATTCCCCAAAAAATTAGTGTTAAGACCATGTTCTTCTGCTGCTTTTGAGCTATTCAATGAGTTGATGATATCTGCAACTTCATTTTCAGTTATTTCTAAGATACTAAAAACTGGTTGTGAGAGGTTAATAGGACTAGAATTATGATCAGGTGGATTAAATGAACAGGATATTTCTAGCACAGAGTTTATGAAAAAGTTGTTGAACTCTGTAGCAATGACGGTGGGATTCTGTATCAGTTTGTTATTAATGTTAAGTTCCATGTCTCTGTCATCTTTTTTGTTCTGTTTATTTGTCAGTTTGTTAATATTATTCCAAATTTTTTTGCCATCTCCTTTTGCATTTTCAATAATGGTTATAAAAAAAAGTTTGCCTTAGCCTTCCTCAGAGTTTGTGTTACCTTGTTTCTAGCAAATGTAAATTTTTGTCTGTCTGTTGTTAAACCTGATTTTAAAGCTATATTAAGAAGTTGATCTCTGGTCTTCATTAGTTGTAGACATTCAGAGTTGAGCCATGGTAAGTTGATTCTTTTTCTGTTGTTTTCCTTTGTTTGATGCCACGATAACCTCTTTGATTTTCATTATAAAAAATTCATTGCTGTGATTTATGTCATTTGAGGAGGTGATTCCCTTCCATTCAATTTCATTTATTGCCATTATTATGTTTTGTTGTTGGTTTTTTGGACTACAAGTTAAGATAAGCCTTTATTAGTCCCACAATGGGGAAATTCCAGGATTACAGCAGCACAGGGACAGCAACACTCAGAGCAATAATTAATAAGATAAGCTAATTTTTTATTATTATTATTATTATTATTATTAATAATAATAAGATAAGCTGCAATGCTCCCACAGTGTGGACCACAATCATGGTGGTATTATTATTAACTTTTAATTTTTAGATAGCATGCACCGGGAGGAGTGCCATGTTGAACCTGCGGTGCCTCAAAGGACAGCAGTGCCACACAGGTGAAGCAGCAGCCAAGACTCCCATTAACCGGACAGGCTGGGCTTGGCTCCCTGCGAAGGACACACACACACACACACACACATCTCGTGTTCTTCACATATGCCGAATTATCCTTTAGAGCTACGCAATCACAGCAATTTTACAGTATCATTTTTTAACCATTAAATTGTCAGTATTCTCTTTTTCTGGTCAAATTTGTCACTTTTCACGTCCTTGTTTTGTTTACGGAGCGCTCTGGTGACTGGTCGTAATGCCGTGTATTATCCAATCAGTATGGAGTTAATCTGAAACCCCACCCACACTACTAGAAGCCAGAGCATGAGGACATGGAGCGGTGACTAAACTTTTATTGATAAAAATTACATATTTTGACTGAGCAACTCCATACTCGGGGATGCACACCCTCATAATCTCACCAAAGCGCTGATAAATCTAAGATGATTCTGACAAATGGTTTGAGAGATATGTGCAGAACCCACACACAGACAGATCTGTTACATTTATAGTCATGTGAAAAAATTAGGACACCCCATTAAATATTCAGTTCTTTATTAAGAAATGTTCACATTTCTATGTCTAACCTTTTTTTTTTGTTTTTATTTGCATTTTTTAACATTTATTTTAGCCATTTTAAGTGGGAATCAATGTGGGAGTGTCCTAAAAAAGATGGGGGTGTCCTAATTTATTCCTCGCTATTTGTTTAGAATTACATTTTACAGAAAATGTGAAAAAAGTTAATTCATTTTTAATTGTTTAGTTGTATTACATGAATCTCCCAGTATTTTTAACATTGATATTAAATATCCATATGTCCAAATATGTAAAAAAAAAAAAACACACACAAGCTTATACAGGGTGTCCTAATTTTTTCACATGACTGTAGATAATCGTCTACTTATATATGCTGTGTCGATGTCGCCACCTCGTGAATGGGGTGTTCAGTCTTGCGCATGCGCTTTTCAACGCATTCAGGTCATGGGCAGGTGGTGCGGTCACAAAATTTGGGCTGCATGCGGTCGTCCGCAGTTGAGCACTGCGAACACTAGCAGAGTGGAGGCGATAACGTAAATTTCGTCACACAAGGTTTCCGGTTATGTGTACGCGGACAGCAAAGGTGTAGCATGAAGCAGGCTTAAATCATTTTGACATGTGCACGTCGACATTTCAACATTCCAAAAATAGTAGAAGAAGAAGCAACTTTGGGTGTTAGCATGCCCCGCTTTGTGTCGTTCTCTTTTTGAAATGGACCTGTATTGTGTTATTCAGACTGTACTTTTGCTTCTGCTGGTCTCCGTAATGAAGCTACAAGTCCAGCCGTACATACTTCTGCATATGACGAACAGAGGGAGACAGCAAGACGATACAGACCAGTTTTGTTTTACTCCCGCTATGTCTTCTGCTAGCTGCTGTAAAGGCGGAAATACGTCACGTCGACGTGTGGCTGACGTACAGACATGCACAGTAAACATATTTTCTGCCCAACCTTTGGAATAAATGTTTTCATACGCACCATTTGGATTAACAATCGTCATAACCCACCCGTATCAATCGGAATGAAATTTTGATCCGAATGAGTGTGATCAGGTCAGAATATTCAGATTGGCGTGTTTACATGGAGCATTTTTATTCCGATCAGGCTTTTAATCCGGTTACTTGTGTCCATGTAAACATGGCCATTGTCGCCCCCGACAGACTGCTATGATGATGATGATGATGATTGCAGTTGTTGCTGCTAAGAGTGGCCCAACCAGTTATTAGGTTTAGGGGGCAATCACTTTTTCACACAGGACCATGTAGGTTTGGATTTTTTTCCCCTTAATAATAAACGCCTTCATTTAAAAACTGCATTTTTTATTTACTTGTGTTATCTTTGTCTAATATTTGAATTTGTTTGATGATCTGAAGCATTTAAGTGTGACAAACATCCCAAAAAAATGAGAAGGCAGGAAGGGGGCAAACACTTTTTCACACTGCTGTATCTGTTCGATAAAGATTAAAGAGGAAATGTCCTGATGACTCAGAGGTTGACATGAGCTACACAAACATAAACTTATACTTGCATTTGAAAAGTATTCTTCCAAGACATATTAAGAGAAAATGTAAAAAACAAACAAACTCTGCAATATTCACTTTAAATCACAACTGAAACAAAACAAGTTTAAGATGAAATACTCCTTCCATTCTTTTTGCACGTCAACTTTTTTTGCAGGATGGCCACAATTCCTTCACAAGTGTGAGGTACAGTCTTACCTAAACCTAATGACACGGGGCCCTGGGCTGTTGCCCTGGTAGTCCTTGCTCTAACCTGGCCCTGGTTCTGACTTCGGTGTGTCTGGATAGAGTTTCTCTCTGATGACCAGCAGGTCATGACTCCTCTGACTGCACAAAGTCTGTGGGATAATTAGACTGTTACTCATTCAGTTTATGCCCTGAGAAAGCATCTTGTTGACGAGTTTATGAACTTCACCAGTCGTTTGGAGGTAAATTATGATCCCAGGTAGAGGCAGGAAAAACAGTGAAGTAGGTTTGTTTTACACCAAGTCTACATTGATTGGCACAGTCCCTGCTATATGAACATTTTTTAAATAATTTCTCCTGGCCCCACAGCTGGCCACTTAACCCCACCCCTACAATATCCACTCACCACCTTCCATAACAGTGTCCCTGATGGCATCTGCCCGGTCTCAGGAACTGAACCACCTGTCCTGGCAGGACCGACACTCATCCCTCAGCGGCCAAGCTGACGTCAGCAGAGCAGGCTTTTCTTTTTCCTAAAGGGTTTAAGGTGCTCAGATTGGTCTGAGCTTCTTACTCACAAACAGGCGGCAGACGCTCACAGACAGGATACACGGCAGCTGCAGAGGAGACCAACATGGGCTTAAAAATACAAAACAGCGGTCTGCCGCCGATGAAGGTTTTGATATCGAAGAAGCTGCACATTCTGAGGCCGACCATAGAGTATGTGCAGCAGCTTTCTAAACCTAACAAGGTGAGGACAGGAGGAATGTCTGCAGTCTCGTCTTTGTTGGCGATGAAGGAGTTTGCTGATCTGTTTTTTGAGGATTGGCAACTTGTTGTATTTTATCAACAGAATGGAGCATTTTATAGCTAATTACATTTCAAACTGCTGGTTTATTTCATCAGTGGGGTGTTCCCGAGTCGCTTTTATTTTAAATCTGTCCACTTGTGTTCTCTGTTACCTGTGCAGCATCCGTTTGTGTCCAGCGTGTTGGACAGCAGGCCGCTGAGGGAGCTGATAGCCGAGGCGAAGGCTGAGGTCACCGAGGAGATCGAAGAGCACAAAGAGGAAGAAGAGGAGGAGGAGACGGAAGCACCTCTGGTGAGGAGACGTTTGCTGCTCTGGACTGACTATTATTATTATTATTAATCCCTTCACACCTGAAGGTGTATATGGGCGGCGCCTATCTCCGTTTCTCTGACCCTAGGCCACACAGCTACTGTAAGTAGTGAAAGCTACAGCGGGGGGTCAGTCCTCTGGTAGCTCTGTGTGTAACTTTACTTTCCCCATTCCATTATGCGGAGCACCACACTAGAAGGCAGAAAGCACCATTTTTATATGGTCTTTGGTATGACCCGGCTGGGATTTGAACCCCTGCCTCCCAGGTGTGGGGCGGATGCTCTACCAACTGAGCCACCACTCCTGGACTGACTATAGACTTAAAAAATAGATCTGGACTGGACTGATAACATGCAGTCAACAAGTTGGAAATTTACGAGGAAAAGGCATTGCAGTTTTACAAGAAAAAAGTTGCTGATTTATGAGGAAAAAAGTAGCTAAATACCAAAATGTGAGAAAAATGTCATGAGTTTACAAGAAAAAAAAATGCAAATTTATGAGAAAAAAGTACCAAAGTACGAGAAAAATTTGGGGGACTTACAGGAAAAAAGTTGCGAATTTATAAGACAAAAGTACCAAAATATGCAAAAAAAATTAGTAAATTTACAGGAACAAAGTTGCAAATTTACGATAGAAAAAAGTATCAAAATACGAGAAAAAATTTGTGAATTTACCAGAAAAAAGTTGCAAATTTATGAGAAAAAATTACCAAAAATATGAGGAAAAAAATTGTGAATTTACAGGAAAGAAGTTGCAAATTTACAAGAAAAAAGTATCAAAATACAAGAAAAAGTTGTAAATTTATAAGAAAAAAGTTCAAAATTTACAAGAAAAAAGTTGAAAATTTATGAGGAAAAAATTAATTTACAAGAAAAAGGTTGCACATTTACGAGAAAAATTGTACCAAAATATGAGAAGAATTTGTGAATTTACAAGGAAAAAGTTTAACATTTATAAGGAAAACAGTTGCAAATATACAAGGGAAAAAAGTCACAAATTTACTAGAAAACAGTTGCAAATTTATGGGGAAAAAAGCACCAAAATACCAGAATAAAATTTGTGAATTTACAAGAAAAAAGTTTAAAATTTACAAGAAAAAAAGTTGCAAATTTGTAAGAAAAAAGTACCAAAATATAAGAAAAAAAATTGTGAATTTACAAGAAAAAAAAGTGGATTTATGAGGGGAAAAAAGTTGCACGGTTAGGGAAAAAAAAGTCACAAGTTTAGAAGGAAAAGAAGTTGAAAATTTCTAAGAAAAAGTTGCAAATTTAAAGAGGCTGATTGTAATGTGGTCACATACTTTCAAAGGTCTTTAATCTCCCTCTCCAGGGTCACAAACGGGCCCCGTCCGACGTCAGCGTTGCCAGTTCTGAAGAGGAGAAGATCCCTCTGTCTCCCTCCGTCTTGGAGTCAGTCCCTGAGAAGGTTGAGCTGATCCTGCCCATCCCCACTCCCTCCGTGGCCAACCATGTGGTGGAAACACCCACTGTAGAGGAGCCTCCAAACACTCCAGTTAAACATGAGGAAGTGGAGGAGACCCCGGTGGTGGAGAAAGCTCCAGAAGCAGGGGCAGATGTGGTAGAACCGGAGACTGAAGCAGAGGTACCAGTGAAGGAGGTGCAACAGCTAGAGATATCTGTGGAGGACGAGAAGGAAGTGGACACGGCCGAGGATGCAGAGACTCCCGTGGAGGAAAAGATTCCTGTGGTGGTGGAGGAGGAGGAGGACAAGGAGCGATACAGACATCTGAAAGTGACTCTGACACTACCAGAGCCACATAAAGCCAATGGTGAAGAGAAACCCACAGAGAAGGCCGAGCCAGATAAAGTGAAGGATGATAAAGAGAGAGATTCAGATTCAGGAAGCAGTTCGGCAGCAGACAACAGCAGCGTTGATCTCAATCTGTCCATCTCCAGCTTCCTGTCCAAAACGAAAGAGCCGGGGACTGTTTCCACACAGGTAACGAACAACGTCCACACTGGGGTTGCTGCCGGTCCACCTGGAGTCAGTTTAAAGCAAATAGTTGATTATTTGTAGCACTTCAGTGACAGAAACAGTCATTAAATCTGTGAAATATAAGCAACAGGAAAATGGTTTATGTCCCAGGGTTGAGAATGAAGGTCTTCAAGTTGACGAGCTGCCTGTTAATGAATCAAATTCAGCTAAACAAGCAGTCGTTTTTGGCTATCTGACTCATCGTGATGACTGTCCTCCTCTTTCAGTAGAGCCCTGCATTAGCTCTGATTTATACACATGGGCAAAATTGTTGGTACCCCTCTGTTAGTGAAAGAAAAAACCACAATGGTCACAGAAATAACTTGAATCTGACAAAAATGGTAATAAATAAAAATTATATGAAAATTGACCAATGAAAATCAGACAGTGCTTTTGAATTGTGGTTCAACAGAATTACTTTAAAAAACAAACTCATGAAACAGGCCTGGACAAAAATGATGGTACCACTAGAAAAGATTGAAAATAATGTGACCATAGGGACATGTTCAACCAAGATGTGTCCTCTAATTAACATCACAGGTGTCTACAAACTTGTAATCAGTCAGTCGGCCTATTTAAAGGATGACAAGTAGTCACTGTGCTGTTTGGTGACATGGTGTGTACCACACTAAACATGGACCAGAGGAAGCAAAGGAGAGAGTTGTCTCAGGAGATTAGAAAGAAAATTATAGACAAGCATGTTAAAGGTAAAGGCTATAAGACCATCTCCAAGCAGCTTGATGTTCCTGTGTCTACAGTTGCACATATTATTCAGAAATTTAAGATCCACAGGACTGTAGCCAACCTCCCTGGACGTGGCCGCAGGAGGAAACTTGATGAAAAATGGAAGAGACGGGTAATACGAATGGTAACAAAAGAGCCCAGAACAACCTCTAAACACATTCATGGTGAACTCCAAAGTTAAGGTACATCAGTGTCAGATCGCACCATCCGTTGTTGTTTGAGCCAAAGTGGACTTCATGGGAGACGACCAAGGAGGACACCACTGTTGAAAACAAATCATAAAAAAAGCCAGATTGGAATTTGCCAAACTGCATGTTGACAAGCCACAAAGCTTCTGGGAGAATGTCCTATGGACAGACGAGACAAAACTGCAACTTTTTGGCAAGGCACATCAGCTCTATGTTCACAGACGCAAAAATGAAGCATACCAAGAAAAGAACACTGTCCCTACTGTGAAACATGGAGGAGGTTCTGTTATGTTGTGGGGCTTCTTTGCTGCATCTGGCACAGGGTGTCTTGAATCTGTGCAGGGTACAATGAAATCTCAAGACTATCAAGGTATTCTAGAGAGAAATGTGCTGCCCAGTGTCAGACAGTTTGGTCTCAGTCGCAGGTCATGGGTCTTGCAACAGGATAATGACCCAAAACACACAGCTAAAAACACCCAAGAATGGCTAAGAGCCAAACATTGGACTATTCTAAAGTGGCCTTCTATGAACCCTGATCTAAATCCTATTGAACATCTGCGGAAGGAGCTGAAACATGGCGTCTGGAGAAGGCACCCTTCAAACCTGAGACAACTGGAGCAGTTTGCTCATGAGGAGTGGGCCAAAATACCTGCTGAGAGGTGCAGAAGACTCATTGACAGTTAAAATCGTTTGATTGCAGTGATTGCCTCAAAAGGTTGTGCAACAAAATATTAAGTTAAGGGTACCATCATTTTTGTCCAGGCCTGTTTCATGAGTTTGTTTTTTAAAATAATTCTGTTGAACCACAATTCAAAAGCATTGTCTGATTTTCATTGGTTAATTTTCATAGACTTTTTATTTATTACCCCTTTTGTCAGATTCAAGTTATTTCTGTGACCATTGTGGGTTTTTCTTTCATTAACAGAGGGGTGCCAACAATTTTGTCCACGTGTCACCTCATAATAATAATTAAAACACAAACGACGGACCAATGAAAGCTTGGCAGGCTAAGATTTTGTTTAGGACCATGCCACGGTCATGTCTCTGAAGCTTTTTGTATCCTCAGGACCCGAAACGGCAGAAGAAGACCCTGAAAAAAACTCGCAAATTTATCGTGGATGGCGTCGAAGTTAGTGTCACCACATCGAAAATCATCACCGACAATGACACCAAGAATGAGGAGATGAGATTCCTGAGGTAGACTTTCACTCACATCCACCACTGACAGCAGTTCATATGAATATTTATGAGCAGCTGAGGGGAGATATGATCTTAACTGGCCAATATTTGTTTTATTGTTAAAAATCACAAATGGTCACATGTAATCTGCCTGTCTATAGGCGTCAGGAGCTGAGGGAGCTGCGCCTCCTTCAGAAGGAGGAGCAGAGGGCCCAGCAACAGCTCAGTAACAAGCTGCATCAGCAGAAGGAGCAAATCTACCGCCGCTGTGAGCAGGAAACAACGGTGAGTCACTTCCTCTGGATCAGCATCAGTCTGAACAAATGAATTTATTTTGTTATTATCTAATCTGATGAACTAGATTATTGCTTTATTACCTGACAGGAACAGGGGTTTGCAACCCGTGGCGTCACAGCTCCGTTCAGCTCATTTCCCCCAAAACCAACCACTTCCTTTGACTTTAACCAAATACTTAAAAAAAATGCAAAGGAAAGAAAGAAAATTGCAAATTTACACCATGAGACCCCTAAATTTGTGAGAATAAAGTCACAGATTTATGAGCCTCTAATTTATTAAGCTATTAAACAGAATAAAAATCAACCAGTTTATTTACAAAATGTCACCAATTTATCAGGAATAAAAAGTTGAACATCTATAAGAAAAAAGTGTTAAATTCATGGGGGCAAAAAGTAGTGAATTACTAGAAAAAAAGTACAGAATTTACAAGAAACAAAGTTGCAAACTTATGAGAAAACGGTTGCAAATTGCTAAGAGAAAAAATGCAAATTTATAAGAAAAAAAGTTGAAAATTTATTGGGAAAAGATAGCAAATTTATAAGAAAAAGTGACACATTTATGAGGAAAACAGTAAATTAATAAGAAAACAATTGCAAATTTATGAGAAAAAAGTTGCAAATTTACAGAAAAAATTTGCAAATTTACAAGAAAAAGGTTGCTAATTCATAAGAAAAAAAGTAGTAAATTTACAAGAAAAAGTTGCTAATTATTATGAAAAAAGTTTCAAATTTATAAAAAAAAAAATTTACAAGAGAAAAAAGTTGCTAATTCAGAAGAAAAAATAGTAAATTTACAAGAAAAAGTTGCAGATTTACAGTATAAGAAAAAAACTGCAGATTTACAAGAGAAAAAAGTTGGTATTCACAGGGCTTAAAGTTTTCCAGCAGCGTGCTGGACTTCTGGCGTGTGCCCTTTGGCTGCAGGGAAAAATGATACGCCTATAAAAACAAAAGATTTACTTCCTGTTTCTGTACGCAGAACAAGTTTTTGTCCAAGCGGGGTTGCCGTATCTAGCGATCTGAAATGGTGGAGCGTATTGGGCTTGCACGCTCCTCGGGTAGTGACAGCATACAAGTGAGTGACTGGAGGCACAAGTGCAGGACCAGAGTGGCCCATAGGGAGGGTCGATTTGGAAGGATTCCCAGTGGTCCGCTTCACTGATGGGCCGGTGTTCTAGTTGGAAGTAAAATTAATTACCGTCGTCAATATAATCTGATAATCTGTGGCAGGCATGTTGTGAGCACTATCCCAATGTTTAATAGCCCTAAATCTGTCTGACTAAACCACACACCAGAGCGTCCCTCACAATTTGGTGCTAGTAATGACTGGTTCGACTGAAAGACAGACTGACAGCATTCAACAGGGCGCAGGACTGAAGAAGGTGTGTTCACATTTTGGTGACTAACAAATGGCAGAAGTTGATAGAAGATGCGATTTTCCCAAAGAAAAATGAGTCAAACGGCACATGTGAGGGGAGAGGAGGCTGCAGAGGAGCGTGTCCTGCTACAGCAGAGAGGCCGAGAGATTCTCAGCACCTCAGCTTAGTGACGGCACTCGCAGAATAAATTATATAATATTTAGCTGCCATCAAATAGGTCACACTTCTCTGACACCCACATTTTTTTCTCATCAACTGAAAAAGTAATTAATTCCTCATTACAAAGATTTTTAAATAAAGTTCTAAATTTCCAAGAAAAAATTAGCTACATGAACAGACAGCATATGTTAATATGAAAATTTATAAGCAAAAGCTGCAATTTTTATGGTGAAAAAAGAAAAAATATATTCAAAAAGTTCTAAAATTAAAGAAAAGAATAGCATTTTTTATATGAAGAAAGTCACATTTATAGAAAAAGCTGCATATTTGTAATAGCGTAAACATTCCTAGTAGTTACGACCTTTTACCTGTTATCTTGATTTTTAGATCAAACACTGCTGCATGCAGGTTTTTGTGGGCAAGGTTTGGTGAAAAAGCCTCTCTCCACAGTAACTGTTGCTGAATAGAGAAAGAAAACCTTGCTTGTTCTCAGGTGACTGGTTGTTTTTTAACAAGGGGGTGGTAGTGGTGGTGGACTCACAAATTTAGTGTAAGCTAAAGCTTATCAATGTAAAATAAGTATAAATTAGCAAGAATAAAGCTGTAAAATATGACAAAGTGGGGCCAGTTTACAAGTAAAATAGAAAATTTGTGAGAAAAAAGTTAGTTTTGTATTAAAATAAATGAGTGCAGGGGAGAAATGGCACATTTCTACAAAAAATAATTATAAATTCACAAGAATGAAGTCAAAAATTTAAAGAACAAAAGCTGCAGATTTGTATGAATGTTTTAGTTTTTCCCTTTTTCAATGCAGTTAGTGAGGTTTTTCTTGTAAACATTCTTGGACATTTTTAACTTTTTTTCTGGTAAATTTGTGATTTTAAGTTTAGTACTTTTTCCAATAAATTTGACACTTGTGATAAATTCCTCCCACCAATTTGGAACATTTTCCTCCCACAATTGTTCATCTGGGGAAAATACAAAATCCACAGGAGTCATGAAAGTAGAACTTTGTGAGAAAGCTACTTGAGTCCATGTAGTTTGTGACGATGCTATCCTTGCACTCTTCTGTTGAATGGGGGTGGAGGGATGGCAGCTTAACTAAGGGGGTAAGTTGGGTCTCATGCTAACAGGGGGATGGCAAATGTGAGATGTGCTGTATGCAAAACTGATTGAACTATATTCATTAATTGAATTTTGAGTTACCTGACAGGCCTCTGTTTTCATTTTAATCCACAATGTCAGCACTGTAGTTCTGAGCATCTGGGTTTCCTGTAGGCCTGGACATCTATTAGTTGTGACCTGTGGATTTCATTAATACACAATGAACAAGAAACAAAATCTTACCTTAATTTGTAAATATCATTATCTTTGAGTACACAGACATGCATATATTGGAACAGGACAAAAAAAATCTACATGGGAAAATACTCAATGATACAATCTCATATGATATCATTAGTGACACTTAACTGACATGACACTGTATATATCAATATTATATACTAGGTTAAAGTTGTCTGATGAATCACTATTTTATTTCTGTCGATTTTTTTATGCCACTGAACTGAATTGATGGTCCAGTTTGTGATTTATTGAATTGAATTGAATTGAATTTATCTTTCAGTTTTTCATTTATTTGTCAGCTGGTTTACTGAGGTGAACTAAGTTCTGTATTCTTGTCAAAACATGTCTGCAATCAAAACTGCTGAATAGAAATAGAACTTTTGCTCCAATTTCCTCCACTTGGCAAAAAGTGGGCTGGGCTTGGGCATGAAACTCCGGGCTGAAAATTGGCCCCACTCCGGCCCTGCGCGAGTGTTTCATCCTTCAACGTACACAAAACCTTTCATGCATTATGTGGGATGGAGAGTAAGTTTTTGAAGCCTGGGTAAGATGTCCTAATTGACAAAGGACTTAAAAACAAATGCTGCTGGGCGTGGATTGAAGAAATGGGCAGAGATGGCAAGCCTTTTGGTAGCTGGTGTAAAAAAAATAAAAAATTAGAGAACCAGGTGCTTGTTTCTGCACGTTGTGCTCAATAAAGCTCATGTATGCAACCAGCGGTAAAAAAAGTGTTACCACGTCACGACCTAGATCCCAGCCACAGAGCAGCTATCTAGCTGTCTGTGCTCTACAACACACAACACGATCGCCCAGAGCAATAACTACCTCAGATGTACCGGCATCAATGACTGACTGTGTTTGTGACAGCAAAATATGCGTGTGCACATTCATTGCAGAACACAGTTTGTCACTCACCATTTCACAACCACTAGTAAACCTGTGTAAAAAAAAAACAACAAAAAACTGAAGACAGAAAAGCCTTAACAAAACTGTCCATTTCAAATCAATATGCCAGTTATGTAAGCACACATGGCATAGCAGCAGAATTTAAAAAAAACGTCTGTCAGAGAATTTCAAAAACTGCCTGTTTTCACTGGACATTGATGAAGCTTCGTTTGCTTTTATAATGATGACACAACCAGAGAAACAACCCAACATTTGGCAAGCAGGAAAGTTAATATTGCCAGTGCATCAGCACTTATGATGGAATTAAAAAATGTCTGCAGTCTTATGGTGTTGAATGGAAACAATTAACCAGTATTCTACTGGTGAATTAAACTGGAGTTTTCTGTAGTAATCTGGCTTTGTATAGTTCCGTTTTTATGTTTTATAGTATTTAATTTCTTATTTCTTTTGAGCAAAACAATTATGGAAATAATGCAATTTAGGGTATTATATAAAGTTCACTGTTGCTGTTTATATATATATATATATATATATATATATATATATATATATATATATATATATATATATATATATATATAGAGAGAGAGAGAGAGAGAGAGAGAGAGAGATATAAATATAGATAGATAGATAGATAGATAGATAGATAGATATAAAACGTGTGTGTGTGTGTGTGTGTCCACCCCGATGACCCTGTCCCCAGAAAAAAGTTCAGGCTCAGGATTTTTTTTTTTGCTTTAACCCCAGTATTCATAAGAAAAAGGTTGAAAATTTATAAGAAAAATGTTAATTTACAAGGAAAAAGTTGCTACTTTACAAGAGAAGAAGTTGCAAATATACAAGGAAAAAAGTTGCTAATTCATAAAAAATGTTGCTGATTACAAGGAAAAAGTTTCTAATTTAGAAGAAAAAGAACAATTTCAAGAAAAGTAGCAAATTTATGGGGGGAAAAATTAGAAGGTAATTTTAATTATCCTCCTTAAAAAAAAGTTGAGGGTGAACTTGTAGCTAGGTGACCCCTAGTGACTGAGGCAGGATACTGCATTTGCCTGCTCTGCTTTATAGCTGGAAACTGCTGGGGGTTGGTTGGTTGGTTTGTTTGTTCTAGTTTGTTTTTTTGGGGTTTTTTTTTTTTTTTGGTAGTGGTGGGGGGGGGGTTGCTTCTTTCACACAGAGTTTGCTCAGACTCCTTCCATGATTTCTAAAGCAACTCGCTGTTGTTCCGTTTGTCTCCTCCAGAGTAAAAAGCGTCAGTACGACCAGGAGGTGGAGAACCTGGAGCGGCAGCAGAAGCAGACCATCGAGCGGCTGGAGCAGGAGCACACCAACCGGCTGAGGGATGAGGCCAAACGCATCAAGGCCGAGCAGGACAAGGAGCTGTCCAAGTGCCAGAATATGCTGAAGAACCGCAAGAAGGAGGTTAGAAGCACCATAGCGCCTAACGGTTCACCTCCAACCACACACACACACACACAGGCCTTTTATTTATAGCCCGTTGTTTTGGCATTTGGGCTCCGCTCACGCTCCCTTTAGGAGTTTACATAACCCGTGTTTAGCCCAGCGAGGGTTAAATCCGTCCACGCTGCCACCTCTCATTTCTTCTCTCATCCAGCTCCTGATCTGTCCGCAGCATCTTTCTAATTTTACTTCCCTCTGTTATCATGGCTGTCAAACAGGAAGCAGGACTTTCTCTAAAGCACGTGACAAACGCCATTGTGAAATGTTTTTAAAGACGACATCATCCAGGCTCAGCCGGAGGAGGTACCCGGGGTTTGTTTTGGAGTTTGAGTTTGAACTTTGACCCTCTTCATCCCAGGCAGGGGGCTGTCATCTGTGATTATAGGGAGAGAGACGTTTGGAGTAGGAGGTGATGGGGGGGGGGGGGGGGGGGGTGCTGTTGTCCACGTTAGCAAAATGATCCAAAATCACCCTCGTTAATCTCCCATCCCCCTTTCATAGGTGTAAATCATAGGGGGGACATGGGACAAATGACAGAGTTGCCTCATAAATTTGCACCTTTTTTCTTGTAAATCTGCATTTTTTTTCTTTTTAAACTACAATTTTTTCTTGTAAATTTGCAAATTTTTTTCTTGTAAGTTTGCAACATTTTTCTTATAAATTTGCAACTTTTTCCAGTGAATTTGCAACTTTTTTCTTGTAAATCTGCAACTTTTTTCTTTTAAATTTGCACCTTTTTTTATCAAGAATTTGCAGGGGGTTTTTTTTATAAATTTGTATATTTTTTTGCTATAAATTTGCAACTTCTTTCCAAAAATTTACAGCCTTTTAACCTGTAAATTTTTTTCTCAAAAAATTGAAACTTTTTTCCTGTTAATTTGCTCCTTTTTTCACAAAAATTTGCATCTTTTTTGCTATAGATTTTCAACTTTTTTCTTGTAAATTTGCAACTTTTGTCTCAAAAACCTGGAGCTCTTTACATGTAAATTTGAAACTTTTTCCTACAAATGTGCAACTTTTTTCCTCATAATCTGGGGATTTTTTTTCTTGTAAATTTACAACACTCAGCTTGATGCTGGTTAAATTTTTATTCAGCGCAGTTAAATTGTAATTTATGACTTTTTGAATTTTTAAATTAGCATCTTTTATCACCTTTTAACACCTTTATTCTTGCAAATTTGCTCCTAATTTACATGTATCTGTACCTTTTACTGTGTGTAAAGTATGTCGCTGTGTCTCAGGAACTGCAGATGGAAATTTGCTCAGAGAGCTAAAATCTGCTACGAAGCATATTGTTCTCTATGATTAATGATACTGTATATGGTCCCTGTTCAATTTGTGAATACCAACCATCCACCTTGTTGAAAAATAGCAAGTCACCCAGTAGTTTAGAGCAATTTTCGGCCAAAACTAAATCTGCACCTAGCTGCAGACGCTTAAAAATGAAGATTAACTGGAGTTGTGACATGGCCTGTTAACATTAATAATAGAAGAGGGTTCTGTTCTTCTAAATAGCCACCTTTTCCCCCCTAAATTGGAACTTCTTTTTTTTTTTAACCAGAAACATGACGTTTTTATTGGCAGTCACTGGTCTTTTGAGGCTCTGGAACCACAGGTTACAGACCCCTGACCTTCAGGAATGTTTCACATCTGTACAACCTGATTACAAAAAAACCAGACCAAGAGTATTTTGCTGTTGTGTCATTTTCTTCACTTCCTCCTACCTGAGTGTGCGGTTGGCTTCGGCGTGTCTGTGTGTAGTTTGTTGCGCAGCTTGTGTAGCGGTGTAAATGTGCTGTGATCCACAGGGAGTGGGCCAGGTTATGATTCAGTCCTTTGAGTTGTCCTCGTGCACGCTGTGCAACGCTCCCATTCAGGATGTAAGTGAAACCCTTGTCTGTGTGTGATTTTGATATTTTTTTTGTCTCTCTAAAAGCATGACTTTCCTTCATCATGTGACTGTTGTTGGTGAAAATGAAACGTGACAAAGCATCGTTCTCTTGTGGACCACAGCTAAAATCTCAATTTATTTTCCTTCAGATTAAAACATAAAGGTTTAACAAATAAAAAAAATAACATGTCGTGCTCATTTTACATTCATATTCAGACATTTAGAGCTGTTTGCTGTTTGTTGTTCCTCACTGCTGCGTTAGTTAGCTGTATTATCAGCCTCTTCTAGCAGCAAGCTACTATCAGCTAGCCACCCTGGGCAACCATTCTTATTGCACTTTAGGGGCCGGTCAAGGGCTGAGCGATATGGTTTTTAACATGTATCACGATACATTTAGGGTTTTATCGTGATAAACGATGTACAGTATATCACGATATCTAGATAACTCCTCCAAACCACTGTATAAATGTAAAACCTTTGCATAAAATGACACTGGCATGATAATAGAAACAGACCCATGTATTGCATTGTTTTAAATTGCATACAAAAGGATGGGGGGGGGAGCATAAAATCAAGTTAAATTTAGCAAACTTTATTGAACCAGTCAGACAACCCCACTCATGAATTTGCAGCAAATCAGAATAAATAGATATGCCTTATGGCCTGTAATAAACCATTACAAACAAGCAAAAAAAAAAAGGGACTCAACACAATAAAAATTGCATTAAGCAAGAATTCTAGAGAAAGATATTTTAAAACCATATAAATTAAATTCCACTTTTTCTGTTTGGTCATGGTTTTAACAATAAGGGTCTTTGGCAATATAATTTGTGACTGCAGTTGTGATCTCTTTCTATTTTGCACTTTTGTTGTATAGGATAAATTTTTGAAATGAAGCCATATAGTCATTTTCTTAGGGCTGGTTCCTTTAATTTTTTTTTTATTATTATTATTTTTTTGTAGTGGTTACCTGGGATGTTGAGAGTGATTTTTAATGCATTCTTCATATTATAGTGGATGACATCTCAAGGGATGAAATAAATTAGTGGTAGTGCGGCATAATTTGCACAAAACTATATTTTGTTCAGTTTTTACCTTTGGAGCTGGTCCTTTTTAATCCTTTCACTCAAGTCTGCTGCACTGCAGTCGGTATGTGTGTGCCATTTCATTTTTTCCCCCTCTCCCCGCACTCTGCTAGTGTTGCCAGATTGTGCATTAAAAAACCAGTGTCTGCTCCACAAAAACAGGCTCAAAAGAAGCAGTTTCTAAAGAGCTAAATTGTGGGAAAAAAACCAGACCTGACAATGACCCTGAAATGAAACACAGCGCAGGGAGGTGGAGTGAAGTGCCTGAGTGCAGCTATGTGAGAGGAGAGAGGAGAAGAGAATGCTCACACTTTGTGATAAAAACATTTTTTGTATCGCGCATAGTAGAATGTAGGGCTGTGCGATATGACAATATATATTGGATGACGATATAAAACGTCTATCTTTTCATAGAATACTCTGTTGTTTATATCGTTATTTAAAATGCACATACTCCCGTTTATTCAGTAAAGCTCCTCACCACTACTTGTCAGTGGCCCGTCTCTCCTCTGCAGTGCGCACAGTGGAACAGGTGTGTCGTAGGTGGCTAGGCTTCAGTCCGATGGATGGTAATGCTAACTCCAAACCACCGGTTCAGATATCTGCTACTCCTGTTTGCCAGGGATGTGGGACCTTTTTTCTTCATGCTGCGTCAGAGAGAATAGTTTGCTAACCTTGTTTTAATAGGAAGTAAGTAACGTTAACACCATGTCTAATTATAAAATGTAAATGGAATTGCTAAGTTGTGGTAACTGGAAACTGCAGCAGACCATCATTTTTTTTTTTTTTTTTTTTTTGGGGGGGGGGGGTTAAATTACTGCCGAGTTTCTTAGTTTTGTCTGAAAAAATTTATTAAAGCTGTGAAAGTGCATGATGGTGGCACATATACACAAAATAAATAAATACATTAAACCGGGTTGGAGGAGAAAGTTGCCTCTTAATGTAATTTATTTGATTTCTAATCATGTTAATTAGTCAAGTATTGAGATAGAAAAAAGTTAAATTCATGACATGTATTTTATTACATTACCTTTTGTGTCTTTGATTTTCAGATCAAGACCAATCTGAAATATTGTTACTAAGAAGCAAACAGGTTAAATCAGTCCAGATTGGCAGGCTGCAGGTCTACACTTAAATTTTTCACCAATCTAAACTAACAGCTAATTTATTGCCAGTTTTGAAAGTTAGGAAGCAGTTAGCTCAAATGTTGGGCCTTTTTTGGATTTTATAACAAAGATGGAAGGAAAGACCTTGACAGGACACACAACCCACAAGAAGCGCTGCACAAAAAAAAAAGAAAAATCACTCTGAATATGGTGGGTCATACACGTCTCGGAGCAGCATTAGTAACGGCTAAGCTAAAGAGACACCGGCATAGAGCTTTTTCTCCAAGCATCAAGTAAATAAAGTTTATTTATGAAGCACTTTTCAGAGACATATAGTCACAGAGCACTGCACAATAAAATGGAATAAAAGGAAGCTGATAGATAAAAATACTTCAAAAATACAAAAACAAGTTAAAACACAAGATTAAAATAATTTAAAAATATCAGACTTACCATTAAAAAGCAGTTGAAACTCAACGGAAATCCTCATTAAACAAAAAGGTTTTCAGCTGCTTTTTAAGAGCTCGCCAAACACCATCCACCACCCTCCCTGTATGCAAAGACGTGTCTCCGCAGAAAATGAAGCCCCGAGAATAGTTTATTATATGAAAGAGATGTCAACAGTTTTACTTTTGACCCTTTTCCACTAGTACCTACTCAGCTCTACTCGCCTCGACTCTACTCGGTTTGTAGGGTTTTCCATTAGTACCTGGTATCAGGTACTTTTTTGGGACCTACCTCAGTGAGGTTCCAACTATGCTGAGTCGAGCTGAAAATGTGATTTCAACAGATTGCAGGCTATTGACTAACATCAATGGATGAGAGCAGCATCTTCACAAGATTCAAAACCGCCATTTGTAAATTCAGCCATGAGTTTTTATTTCCGTGATAATCAACAAAATAAATGGCTACACACAAATCAACACCATCACAAAACACTCACCATCTTCCCCGTGAGCAGCCATCAGCTCGGGGACCTCCTGGTATTTCATTTTGGAACGTGACGCCAGGGCTGAAAAATTCATAGGCTGAAAAGTTCATTTAGTGGTCAAATTTGATCAAATGTGGTTATTTTTCAATAGTCTCCCCGTTGGTGCGCACAGTTCTTCCATCTGTGTTGCAGCGCTTGGATCCCTGCTCTTGAAAAATAAACTACATTTGGTCAAATTTGACAACTATGAACTTTTCAGCCCTGTCGGCCCTGCTGCAGCAGAGCGACCTGAAATGAAAAAGTATACCGGGAGATCTCCGAGCGAATGGATGCTCACAGGGAAGATAGTGAGTGTTTTATGATTTTAAGCATCTGTTACGTTATTTATCTGTGAAAACGTCAGCATGTAAACAACTTAACAGGATAACGGGCCACCTTCCTGTAATGAACCTAGCCCTACCCACTTGGAGTGGTACTCAGTTGAAATGGAAAACCAACCACACCGTGTAGAGTTGAGGCGAGTCAGGCTTAGTAGGTACTAGTGGAAAAGGGGCTTTTGGGGACAGGATGTGAGGTTGAATAAGGTGAGAAAAAAAAAATGAAATATATGGGATTGTGATACTCGATTATCGCAATATCGTAATTGTCGTTGAATCATGATAGGATTGAATCATGACCCAAGAATCACAATCCGAATCGAATGGCGAGTTCCCTGAGGATTCCCACCCCATTAGTTGGGTCGGGCTCACCACCTGAGCTAGGTACTAGCCAGCTAAGATTAGCAATATTGACATAACAGAGAGGAGGATGGAGATAAATGCAGAGGCACTTGTCCACTCAAACATTCTGAGGAAGGCTCGAAAATGATTCACAATGATGGTGCATAATTGGATAATTAAAGGCAATTTGCACAAAATATGTCACAAACATTTGTGGGAGCTGTCAGCATGATCGAAAATGTCCTGATGTCTGTGGGCTCACACATTAAGGTTAGAAAATCCTCCTGTGAGGCATCCCACGACCCAGCAGATTACGGCACAGTGCCACCATACCATACCTTTCCCGCATGTTCTTCTCCCCATTTCCTGTCTTACTGTATCTTCACTGTCTCTGACAAATAAGGGCAAAAATGCCCAAAAAGTAATCCTAAAAAAAATAAAAATCCTGCACTGTGTGACCAGCCTGAGTGTGTTAATTAGCAGCCTCGTTTGTGTTAGCGTAGCCAATTAGGATGGATTAAAACCACCAAGTGACAATCGGGTGAAAAGGTGTTTAGTGCCAGCTGATGTCTGGTTCATCAGCTCAATCTGCTCTTAACCTGAGGCAAACTTGGCACAGAGCCCACAGGGAGAACTAACAGATCTGGTCTCTCTATCCTAAAGAATGTTTCTGTTTCTGCAGCACCTGATGCCTACCTACTCCTGTGTGTAAAATTAGATGCCGTGACTTATTTTAATCTAGGACAGATACATTCACCTAACATAGTTCCTGATCTGCCCCCACCCAGGAGCAGGAGTTCCTTCAGAAGCAGCAGCAGGACCTGGACAGCGCGCTGAAGAAGATCATCCAGCAGCACAAACACGAGCTGGCCACCATCGAGAGAGACTGCCTCAACCACAAACAGCAGCTCCTCAGAGGTAAAAATAAATGAATGAATAACAGTCACTGTATGTCCATTATTAGTCTGAGGCTGTTGTGTTCAGGGCTTGTGGTTATCTCATCTGATGCCATTTCAACACTACTGGTCCATGATTTTCAGAAATATCTTCTGCTTCAGAAATCGCATGTGCGGTTTTGAATCACAAAAACCAAACTGGATCTTTTAAAAGATGGATTGACCACAGTTTTGGTTATCTTACGCTGATATACGTATAGAGAATTTATGTTTGGAAAAGCATTAGCTCATACCTTACAGTGTTTTTTCATTGTTCTCTGATCAATACCACAATAATAATAATGCATCAGATTTATATAGTGCTGTTCAGGGACATTCAAAGATGCTTTGCAAAGGAGGCATTATTCATTCACTCCTGCAGACACTGATGATGGTAAGCCACCCAAAGTAACAAAGAACACACATGTAAAGAAGAAAATTTTAATGCATGGCTCAGTAAGGGTAGTATCTCATGGCACAGCAAATGTAGACAAATGTGGCGATTTTTGAATTTGCCAACTTTTTTGAGGAATGGTCATGAACATCAGGGTTTGCCTCTGTCATTAGCAACAGTTAATGCTTAGCAATGTTTTACAACCATTTGCAACATTCACGCAAGTGTTTGCAAGAGTGCTTGTGAAAGCAGCTGGCAAACATTGGCAACTACTAACAAATGTTAGTACCAGCGTTTACAACAATTAGCAACTATTTACAACTATTTTGTCACTGTTTAAGATAAGATAAGCCTTTATTAGTCCCACAATGGGGAAATTCCAGGATTGCAACAGCACAGGGATAGCAACACTCAGAGCAACAATCAGAAGGCAAGAGAAAAACAAGAGCAGCGAGTATACATATGTACATATATATATATATATATATAGACACACAGTGCGGAGCATTGTAGCTGGATGGAATAAATATGTAAATATATAAACACACACAGTGTGGAGCATTGTTGCTAGATGGAATAAATATATGAATATATAAACACAGTGAAGAGCATTGTAGCTAGATGGAATAAATATGTAGATATATAAACACACGCAGTGCGGAGTATTGTAGCTAGATGGAATAAATATATGAATATATAAACAGTGCAGAGCATTGTAGCTAGATGGAATAAATATGTAAATATATAAACACACACAGTGTGGAACATTGTTGCTAGATGAAATAAATATATAAATATATAAACACACACAGCGCGGAGCATTGTAGCTAGATGGAATGAAACAGCACAACCGTCTACTTAGTTATCCTACACGGTATGATTATGTACCCATACATATTCTCACCCTCCATAGTGACCGGTTTTTTCCTAGTTGTATACCGGAGGGGACCATTGTGTAAGTCTATTGTGTCTTTTGCATTCAATACTATTAGGTTGTCACGTCTTTTTGCTATCTCTGCGAGCAGCCCTGCTTAGGTTGTACAGTCTGACAGCTGTAGGTAGGAAGGACCTGCGAAACCTCTCGGTTGTGCACCTAGGATGATGTTGTCTGCTGCTAAATGAGCTCCTCAGTGCATTCAGTATGTCCTGCATAGGGTGGAACTCGGACTCCAGCAGAGATGACAGTTTAGCCACCATCCTTCTCTCTCCCATCTCCTCCACTGGGTCAAGGCGCTGCCCCAGGACAGAGCTAGCTTTCTTGATCAGTTTGTTCAGTCTTTTCCTATTGGCTGCTGTAATGCCACTGCCCCAGCAGACCACTCCAAAAGTGATGGCTGATGCCACCACCGTGTCATAGAATGACTTCAGCAGCGCCCCTTCTACACCAAAAGACCTGAGTCTCCTCAGTAGGAACAGCCTCCGCTGTCCCTTCTTGTAGAGTGCGTCGGTATTGTGTGACCAGTCTAGTTTATTGTTCAGATGAACACCCAGGTACTTGTAGAATGTCACCATGTCGATGTCTGTTCCCTGTATATTTACTGGTGCTGTGAGGGGTTGTCCTTGCCTGCGGCAGTCCACCACCAGCTCCTTAGTTTTCCTCGCGTTGATCTGGAGGCAGTCCCGATGGCACCAGTCCACAAAGTCCTGGATAAGCCCTCTGTACTCAGCTTCATCTCCGTTGGAGATGAGGCCAACGATCGCAGAGTCGTCAGAGAACTTCTGTAGATGGCAGTGTGTTGTGTTGTGTGAGAAGTCCGCAGTATAAAGGGTGAACAGGAAGGGAGCCAAAACCGTTCCCTGGGGGGCCCCCGTGCTACCGATGATCGTGTCGGACACACAGTCCCGGGTTCTCACAAACTGTGGCCGGTTAGTGAGGTAGTCCAGGATCCATGATGACAGGTGCTGGTCCACCCCTGCGCACAGCAGCTTGTTTGAGATGTTTGAGATGAAATGTTTGAGAACATTTGAGACCTTGGCCAACTCTCGATAAAATACCAGGCGAATGTCAGGAGAATCTTGGATTCAACCCAATAAAACAGGGTGCACAAACCCTCCCCAGCATTTATTTTCTCCTGACCGCTGTAGAAAACAGACGCCTGTCGAAGCTATACAGAACATATATTGAATACCAAAATATATGAAGAAAAAACACAATATAGTTCTGCCTGGTTTGACTGGGTATTTACTGTGGCACACAGGTCAAAACCTATGGCACTCAGCTGGGGCAAAAGCTTCTTACTTCATCCCTGCTCACATGAGCTCCACACTGCAAAACACAAAGATAGACCACGCACACTTAGGCTAAATATAGGCTACACTACATTTTTTTATAATTCAGCATGTACAGCGGGGAAAATAAGTATTGAATACGTCAACATTTTTTCTCATTAAACATATTCACCAGATATCAGCAACAACCCAAGTAATTCATACATACAAAGAAATCAGAGCAACTGTGTTCACAGCACAAGTTATATTCAATAAAGCAGAATGACACAGGGAATAAGTATTGAACACATGAAGAAAAAGTGGTGCAAAAAGGCATAGAAAGCCAAGAAACCAGCTGAAATCCATCAGAATTTAGGAAGCCATCCCATCTCCCATCAGTGCAAATTAATTTCAGCTGGTTAAGTCCTGATTGATAGCCTTTAAAAAGGTCTATGAATATCAGATTGTCACACCACAAAGAACTCATGACGGGTAGAAGCAAAGAGCTCTCTCTAGACCTCTGCAACTTTATTGTTGCAAAACATAATGATGGCCTTGGTTACAGGTGCATTTCTAAACTGTTGAATGTTCCAGTGAGCACTGTTGGAGCCATCATTCGGAAGTGGAAAGAACATCATATTACCATAAACCGGCCACGACCAGCAGCTCCTTGCAAGATTTCTGACAGAGGAGTCAAAAGAATTATCAGAAGAGTTATCCAAGAGCCAAAGACCACTCATGGAGAGCTCCAGAAAGACCTGGAGTTAGCACGTACTGCTGTTTCAAAGAAAACAATAAGTAATGTACTCAACTGACATGGGCTCCATGCCCGCTCACCTCGCAAGACTCCATTGCTGAAGAAAAAGTATGTTGAAGCTCATTTAAAGTTTGCTGCATAACATTTGGGCAAGCCAGTAAAATACTGGCAGAATATAGTCTGGTCAGATGAGATCAAAATTGAACTTTTTGGATGCCACAACACACTGCATGTTTGGAGGAGAAATGACACTACACATCCCATCATGGTGTGGGGATATTTTTCAACACATGGTACAGGCAGACTTCATATAATTGAAGGAAATATGAATGGACAAATGTACAGAGACATCCTTGATAAGAACCTGTTGCCATCTGCCAAGATGCTGAAAATGAAATGAGGGTGGCCATTTCAGCAAGACAATGATCCCAAACACACAGCCAAGGAAACTCTCAACTGGCTCCAGAGAAGGAAAATAAAGCTGCTAGAATGGCCCAGTCAGTCACCTGACCTGAATCCAATTGAAAATCTGTGGAACGAACTCAAGATCAGAGTTCATAGAAGACACCCACAGAACCTTCAAGATTTGAAGCCAGTTTGTGTGGAAGAATGGGCTAAAATCATTCCTGAGCAATGCCTGAGCCTAGTTTCTCCATGCAGGAAGCATCTGGAAGCTGTTATTACCAACAAAGGCTTTTCTACTAAATATTAAATGAATTTCACCAAGCATGTTCAATACTTACTTCCTGTGTCATTCCACTTTATTAAGTATAACTTGTTTTGTGAACACAGTTGCCTTGATTTCTTTGTATGTATGAATTACTTGGGTTGTTACTGATATCTGGTGAAAATCTCAGGTCAATGGCTCCATCAGAAATATGTTTAATGAGAAAACTGTTGACATGTTCAATACATATTTTCTCCGCTGTAAATATAGGGAGCCCTACCTTCATCTGGAGACGGTGTGTGAGCACTCATCAGGTGAGCTACTGTTTCTTTCGATTCTGTTAAGATTTATTAGATATTATTTTCAGCCGCAGGGGGTGCACAAGCCAGTGTACTCCTAGTGCCGGTCCCAAGCCTGGGTAAATGGGGAGGGTTGTGTCAGGAAGGGCATCTGACGTAAAACCTTTGCCACATCAAACAAGTGGATCATGACGAATGAGACTTTCATGCCGGATCAGTCAAGGCCCGGGTTAACAACTACCACCACCAGTGCTGTTAACCGGCAGGGTGCCGGTGGAAATTTGGCTACTGTTGGTCGAAGATTGAGGAGGAGGAGAAGGGGAAGTTGTTTTAGGAGGGAGAGAGAGAAAAGGAAAGGTAGAAGTGTGGAGGTGAGAGTAGGGGCGTTAAATGTAGGGACTATGACTGATTCCACACATAAAATGCAGTTTTTAAATGAAGGTGTTTATTATTAAGGATAAAAAAAAAAACCTACATGGCCCTGTGTGAAACAGTGATTCCCCCCCGTTAAAACATAAATTAACTGTGGTTTATCACATCTCTGGAAAGCTGAGTTCATTTTCTTTAGCCACACCCAGGTCTGAATACTGCCACACCTGTTCTCAATCAAGAAATCGTTTAAATAGGACCTGCCTGACAAAGTGAAGTAGACCAAAAGATCCTCAGAAGCTAGAGATCATGCTGCAATCCAAAGAAATTCAGGAAAAAATGAGAAACAAAGTAATTGAGATCGATCAGTCTGGAAAAGGTTATAAAGCTATTTCTAAAGCTTTGGGACTCCAGCGAACCACAGTGAGAGCCATTATCCACAAATGGAGAAAACATGGGACAGTGGTGAATCTTCCCAGGAGTGGCCGGCCAACCAAAATTACTCCAAGAGCGCAGCGACGATGCATTCAAGAGGTCACAAAAGACCCCACAACAACATCCAAAGAACTGCAGGCCTCACTTGCCTCAGTTAAAGTCAGTGTTCATGACTCCACCATAAGAAAGAGACTGGGCAAAAATGGCCTGCATGGCAGAGTTCCAGGACGAAAACCACTGCTGAGCAAAAAGAACATAAAGGCTCATCTGAGTTTTGCCAGAAAACATCTTGATGGTCCTCAAGACTTTTGGGAAAATACTCTGTGGACTGATGAGACAAAAGTTGAACTTTTTGGAAGGTGTGTGTCCCATTACATCCAGCGTAAAAGTAACACATCGTTTCAGAAAAGGAACATCATACCAACAGTAAAATATGGTGGTGGTAGTGTGATGGTTTGGGGCTGTTTTGCTGCTTCAGGACCTGGAAGACTTGCTGTGGTAAATGTAACCATGAATTCTGCTACCAAAAACTCCTGAAGGAGAATGTCCAGCCATCTGTTCATGACCTCAAGCTGAAGCACACTTGGGTTCTGTACCAGGACAGTGATCCAAAACACACCAGCAAGTCCACCTCTGAATGGCTTAAGAAAAAAAAATGAAGACTTTAGAGTGATGCTGTGGCATGACCTTAAAAAGGCGGTTCATGCTCGAAAACCCTCCAATGTGGCTGAATTACAGCAATTCTGCAAAGATGGGTGGACCAAAATTCCTCCACCGTGCTGTAAAAGACTCATTGCCAGTTATTGCAAATGCTTGATTGCAGTTGTTGCTGCTAAGTGTGGCCCAACCGGTTGTTTTGTTTACTTGTGTTGTCTCTGTCTATTATTTAAATTTGTTTGATGATCTGAAACAATTAAGTGTGACAAACATACAAAAAAATGAGAAATCAGGAAGAGGGCAAACACTTTTTCACATCACTGTATGGTCTTAAGGAGAGAAATGTGGAAGGACAGATGGTTGTTGTTCTTCTTCATAGTACTCGTTTCAATATCTCACTATGGGATACGCCCCTCCTGCGGATACCTCAGAACCATTTATCTCATTACGCCAGTTTCTGATTGGCAGATGATTGCAATGCCATGCCTCGCATAATGACCTCTTATAAGAAGCCCATGCTTCGACGTGGCTTTATTCAAAAACCTCTTCTCGCTTTGGAGCATATCTCAATCTTGGGCTAGCTAGCTTAACTGTCCATAGAGTGGAGTTTGGTTTTCACTCTGTCGCCAGGCACTAGCAGCCGCTTCCACTTAGCAAGCGACTCTGTAGTCTTCACCATAGGCTAGAACGGGAAAATGGCAACCTAAATTCGGTGAAGTCGTCTCTTTTTTCCCTACTCACACAGTTTTAGCACACCAGCTAACACCATGTTCAAAGTTAGCACACCAGCTAACGTGGAGCCCACAGGCTAGAACACCAGCTAAGCCGTTATCCTACAAATTAACACCCCTGTTAACGACGATGGATCCCAGTCTTGCTCACACCAGAGAAGACTTTGACTCGGAGGCTCGTCTCTGTAATTGCGGGAATAAGATCTCAAGTAAAGACACACACCGGGTCTGCTTGTCTTTCCTCGGGCTGGAACATGCCCGACTCACAATAGAGGCACCGGGTTCATGCGGATATTGCGCCCGTTTCACCCTGAAGAGTCTCTGCCGACAGCTCACTCACCAAGCCAGCCTGTCGGGGAAGGACCCTTACCTGTCCACAACCAGCGAACTGTCATGTGGTGTGGAGAAGGAGGGGCTCAGTGCGGTTGCTGAAGCACGCTCTGGAGCCAGCTGGGGTTCTCAGTTGGACGTGACAGTGGATGTGCCACAAATGGAAGACATTCTGGAGTTGGATTATCAGGAGGACAATGATGACTTGGAGCTCCTCATATCCGAAGATGACGAGGATGATGATTTCTTCATCCCACCGGCTCAGGTTGCAAAACCTGAAGCTGTTTTTGTCTCCCGGGGCGAGTAGGGCGGTTTACCGACACCCTCCTCTCTCAGCGTGGACATGCAGCATGCAGGATGAGTGCAAACGCGCTGCAGCCAGGCTGAATATCCCATGGCCTGAAGCAGTAACTGAGACCACCAAGTACCGTTATTAAGGGAAGACATTACCCCAGGCATCCAGGAAGGCGATGCAGCTACTCCCCATCTTTCCGGAGCTGCTAGAGGAGCTGTTGGCCGCTTGGAGCGACTGCCCGTTTAGCAGCAAGAACCCCATTCCAGGGGCTTCCTCCTTGGACTTCAAGTGTATGGAAAAGCACAGTGTGCTCCATATGCCCCCGATGGAGTTGTTAGTAGCAGCCCACCTCCACCCGCGGCTGTCGGCGACCTCCAGGAGTCTCACACTTCTATCAAAAGCTGATCGTTTTCAGTCCGCCATGACTGAGCGAGCCTACAAAGCGGCAGCTTTGGCGGCTAGAGCCCTCAACGTTTCATCCATACTCGTTGCTTGCCAAGCCGAATCCGAATATGTGGGAAGAGATTTCTGAATTTGCCAATTTTTCCTCCCAAATTTGGCATGTTGTCCTAAATTTGCCCCTTTTTTCTCCTGAATTTGAACCCTTTTCTCCTAAATTTTTGCACCCTTTTCCTCCCAAATTTGCCCCTTTTTTCTTCTGAATTTTCCTTCTTTTCCTCTTAAATTTGGTCACTTCCTCCTAATTTTGCCACCTTTTCCTCCTCACATAGACCGTGTCTCTGTGGTGGAACCTGGAGGTGTTTATTTTTCCTTCTCCATCATTGGCTCATGCTCATGGGGGCGGTGCTTGTAGCTGCAGGCTAGCTTCGAGGTGCATTGGTGTGGGAAAATAACAGGAAGTGCTGTGAGGATGTTAATTTTTTGACTTTTTAAAACATTTTGGGTAATTTTTAATGCATTAATTAGAATACAGTAATGAATAACATTAATGCATTAGTATTCTCAGCCCTAATAATAATAATCCATGTTTAATAGCAGGGGCAGAACCAGTAACTCAGCTCAGAAATTGTGAGGTCGATCAAAACCTAGAATGAGACTCTTCATGAGTGAAGCTAACAGTTTGAGCGAACTTTAGCCCATCTTTAGAGAAGCATAGCAGAGACGTGACCTGAGGGAGAGATTCTCCTCTGATCAGCCTCTGAATGCTTCCTCTGTCTCCCTCTGCTTCTTCTTTTACTCACTTGCGTCTCCTCTTACAGCCCGGGAGGCGGCCATGTGGGAGCTGGAGGAGCGCCACCTGCAGGAGAAACACCAGCTTTTCAAACAGCAGCTCAAAGACCAGTACTTCATGCAGAGACACCAGCTGGTGAAGAGACACGAGAAGGTAGGGAGGAGAGCTCTCATCATCGTCTTATGAAATATATAAGTAATAAGGCTGTCTGAATGACAGTTTTGGAGTTCTGAGTGTTCAGGTGTGATCCAAATATTCTGTACAGAATGGTTTTCTCCATCAATGTTTTTAGAAATGTGACTTTTTTTTATAAATATGGAACTCTTCTTGTAAATTTGCAGCTTTTCCTGTAAATTTAAGACCCTTTTTTCTCTTAACTTTTTAATGGTACATAGGTAGTATTTTATTCCTTAATTTTACAGCTTGTAATTTTGCAGGTTTTCAGTGTGATTCTTTCTTTTTTATACATTTTAAACTTTTCCTGACAGACGAGGTCAGGCAGGAGTCTCTGTGGACTACATTAAATTCTGACATTCTAATTTACACAGATGCATAATATTGAAAAATAAGGAAAAAATTTAACACTTACAGGAAAAAAGTTACAAATTTATCAGGGGAAAAAAAGTACTGCTTACCCCAAAAAAAGCTGAAATGGAAAGACCCTTCTTCTGTTTTCATGTGGGAAAAAGCTTGTGGTTTTCCTCCGTAGTCGTGTTGTTAATTTTCCCCTGTAGTTTTGTCACCAATGTTAACCATGCGCTGCGCTGTGTTCGGTCTCCAGGAGATGGAGCAGATGCAGCGCTACAACCAGCGGCTCGTGGAGGAGATGAAGAACAAGCAGGCGCAGGAGAGAGCGCGGTTGCCCAAGATCCAGCGCAGTGACGCCAAGACCCGCATGGCCATGTTCAAAAAGAGCCTGCGCATCACGGCGGCCAACATCACCCCGGAGCAGGAGAGGGAGAAGGTCAAACAGGTGAGAGGAAACTTTCAGGCTGTCCAGAACTCTGAGATTTTAATTTGGCTCTGTTGGTCTTATTTATTGTGTCTGACACGAGGCTATTCCATCAGCACTATGTATTTATTAGTTTGTGTGCTGGACTACTGATGAACTGCTGATTCATTGACATTGCTGATTCAGGACATTAAATTTAAGACATTTTAGGACACTTTTTAAGACCAAATTTACATTTGTACCAATTCTGTGGCCACATTACAGTACACTTGTACTTTTCCAGGGTTGATATTGTTAAATAGGTAATTAAGATATTCAAATGAACTACCATAATCTAGCCTTTAATCAACCGAAATTTGCAACTAAACAAGAAAAAAGACATTTACAAGAAAAACTGGCAAATTTAGGATAGGAAAAAGTGACAAGTTTAGTGGGAAAGTGGCACAGGAAGGAGGAAAAAGTTGCAACTTAGGAGCAATTTAGGAGAAAAAAAAGTCAAATTTCAGAGGAAACTTTTTCAAAGTTAGGAATATAATCTGTTTTGCAAGAAAAAAGACAGAGGTTGCAGATTTATGAGGAAAATAGCAAATTTACAAAAAATAAATGAAAGCGCCATAGGTGCTGATGCCTTGGTGCTTGTGGTATGGTAGCATGAGATAGCTAAGTGTTGTGTCAGTTGCCATACATGCACAGTTTTGAACTGCTTGGTATTTGTTTACACAAGTATGATGCTGACGTCACCGTCACAACACACACAAGGTGTACGTCATCCCAAGGCTGTAGGCTGGCATTTTTGTCAAGGAGCCCGTAAAAGGAAAACTATAGAAGCACAAGAATAACATTCGGAACACAAAGAAAAATGCTGGACTAACAGATTTTCTGAATTTAATACCTGCATATTTACACCTCGGCGTGCAATAGCAGGTAAAGATATCAAAATTTCAAAAACTAAAACCATTATTATTAAATATTATTAGATAATATTGAGAATATTTCTGGAATTATCTTGCAAAAAATATTGAAGGTGTACTCTGGTGGCTCTAAAACCACCGCAAAATCAAATATGTATTGTCCAAAATAGTATTTTGTGGCTTTTTACCCACAAAAAAACTTTCACTGCCTTAGAATTGCTTGGAAAAGCGCTTTTAAATCTTGCACCTACTTAAGTATGTGCGGATCTATGAATATTCTAATTAGCTCTATCCATACCCCCGGCCACCAGTAGCGGATGCTGGAAGGCCAGCCGCTTGGAGGACAAGGGAGGGAGGGCTCTCCTCTGACCCGAAGACTGCTATGCAAAACAGAAGCCTTCCTCCCCCTAAAACTACGTGTCATCTACACGTACGTTTTCACGCTTCCCAGCCGCTACACAGAGAGTATCACTGTCTAGTCAGAGAACTTCAGCCAGTTTTCAAGCAGTATTTTCGGCTACAAAAGTGCTGTCTACCCCAGCCCACCCTGCGCTCCCCAACCTCCAGGGCTTGCACGTGATTGGTTGCCGCGACACCTGGTGGGTGGGCTGCTAGTCCGTTCACAACGCTTCTGAATGTTATGAAGGTTTTTTTTTTTTCAAAAGTGAGAAGCGAAACATTTTTCTGAAACTGGCCAAGACGAAAAATAAATCTGTAGTTGCCAAATATGTGTTTACTTTTTACTTACAACCAGTCCTCCGTCCGCTGGTGACTGAGCCCCGGGGGGGGGGGGGGGTTGAATGTGGCTGCGAGCAGCTTGATTTGAATATGGCTCAGCGAGGGCTTGCACATAATTGGTTGCCTCCTCCTCCTCTGCTTTGCTATGCAAAACGGACGACTTCATCCCCCTCTGCCTCAATCCTGCTGCTCCTCAGCTCCTCCCTCTTCCCTCGGGGTAACCAAGAGTATCCGTCTGATTGGTTAATGTTATAACCAACCAGGCTAAGTAGGAATACTTACGTAGCTAGAAATGGTTTGTACAAACTCATCGGTTTGAGGGAGGCATTACCAATCTGGAAATTCACAGCAGAAAAACACAGACTTGGGACTGTGGTAACATTTTGCTCTTGGTATGTCTTGTAAGTCACCAAAAACATGTTGCAGACATATTAACAACAGAAAAAACTTGATTTTTGCCAGAGTGTCACTTTAACTTTTCCAGAAAATTAATTTATTTAAAGACGCACTCTGGTGGATATAAATCCCCTAAAAAAAACAAATCCACATTGTCTAAAATGGTATTTTATGCCATTTTTTCTTCAAAAAACCTTTCATTGTCTAACAGTTTCATGTCAAAATCTTTTCACTCCCCTCAATCCCAACCACCAGATTACTAGGCCCAAGCACATACCACAAGGCTAATTGTAACTAGCACTATATTATCAGAATACACACGTGGACAAAATTGTTGGTACCCCTCTGTTAATGAAAGAAAAGCCCACAGTGGTCACAGAAATAACTTAAATCTGACAAAAGTGGTAATTAATAAAAAATTCTATGAAAATTAACCAATGAAAATCAGACAATGCTTTTGAATTGTGGTTCAGCAGAATTATTTTAAAAAACAAACTCATGAAACAGACCTGGACAAAAATGATGGTACCCTTAACTTAATATTTTGTTGCACAACCTTTTGAGGCAATCACTGCAATCAAACGATTTCTGTAACTGTCAATGAGACTTCTGCACCTCTCAGCAGGTATTTTGGCCCACTCCTCATGAGCAAACTGCTCCAGTTGTCTCAGGTTTGAAGGGTGCCTTCTCCAGACGGCATGTTTCAACTCCTTCCACAGATGTTCAATAGGATTTAGATCAGGGCTCAGAAGGCCACTTTAGAATAGTCCAATGTTTGGCTCTTAGCCATTCTTGGGTGTTTTTAGCTGTGTGTTTTGGGTCATTATCCTGTTGCAAGACCCATGACCTGCGACTGAGACCAAGCTGTCTGACACTGGGCAGCACATTTCTCTCTAGAATACCTTGATAGTCTTGAGATTTCATTGTACCCTGCACAGACTCAAGACACCCTGTGCCAGATGCAGCAAAGCAGCCCCAGAACATAACAGAACCTCCTCCATGTTTCACAGTAGGGACAGTGTTCTTTTCTTGGTATGCTTCATTTTTGCGTCTGTGAACATAGAGCTGATGTGCCTTGCCAAAAAGTTGCAGTTTTGTCTCGGCTGTCCATAGGACATTCTCCCAGAAGCTTTGTGGCTTGTCAGCATGCAGTTTGGCAAATTCCAGTCTGGCTTTTTTAGGATTTGTTTTCAACAGTGGTGTCCTCCTTGGTCGTCTCCCATGAAGTCCACTTTGGCTCAAACAACGACGGATGGTGCGATCTGACACTGATGTACCTTGACCTTGGAGTTCACCATGAATGTGTTTAGAGGTTGTTCTGGGCTCTTTTGTTACCATTCGTATTATCCGTCTCTTCCATTTTTCATCAAGTTTCCTCCTGCGGCCACGTCCAGGGAGGTTGGCTACAGTCCCGTGGATCTTAAATTTCTGAATAACATGTGCAACTGTAGTCACAGGAACATCAAGCTGCTTGGAGATGGCCTTATAGCCTTTACCTTTAACATGCTTGTCTATAATTTTCTTTCTAATCTCCTGAGACAACTCTCTCCTTTGCTTCCTCTGGTCCATGTTTAGTGTGGTACACACCATGTCACCAAACAGCACAGTGACTACTTGTCATCCTTTAAATAGGCCGACTGACTGATTACAAGTTTGTAGACACCTGTGATGTTCATTAGAGGACACATCTTGGTTGAACATGTCCCTATGGTCACATTATTTTCAATCTTTTCTAGTGGTACCATCATTTTTGTCGAGGCCTGTTTCATGAGTTTGTTTTTTAAAGTAATTCTGTTGAACCACAATTCAAAAGCATTGTCTGATTTTCATTCGTTAATTTTCATAGAATTTTTATTTATTACCACTTTTGTCAGATTCAAGTTATTTCTGTGACCATTGTGGGTTTTTCTTTCATTAACAGAGGGGTACCAACAATTTTGTCCATGTGTGTAAATCCTGTGATAAAAGACTTACCAGTTGAAGGACATGCCCAGTTGTATACACAGTGGCCCAGGATAATGACTGAAACTGCATCAGTCCTTAAAAGCAGTTTGATAATAAAACCCATCTTAATTTGGGTCTGGTTTTCAAAGCAGTTTGTTAAAAAATGCTAACTAGCTTGGAGGATAACGTCAGTTAGGCCAGAGGGTCCTGATTGGCTCAATACTACCCCTGTGCCAGCACCACGAATAGTTACGTCACCAAAAACGCTCCATCAACTGGCAGGGGGGCGGAGCTTAAGTGAAACTTCACAGCAACAAAACGGAGATGTGAGACATTTGAGCGATTTTGCTCTTGATACATCTTGTAAGTCATTAAAAAAACATGTTACAGACATGTTAACAAGAAAAGAACTCAGTTTTTGGCTGCGTATCACTTTAAATACAGTAGCAGTTTCTTGTTTAAACAGTAAAGATGTAATAATCTTATTTAGCTTCCAGCCCATTATCTTCACAGCTGCTCTGCCTGCTGACCCTCTGGTCCTCCACCGTGGAGCGCAGAGAGACAAATGGGAGGAGAGATGAAAAGAAATCATCAAAATCTCATTATTATTACAAATAGGGCTGTGTGACATGACCAGAATTTCATATCCCAATATAAGCAATCTTATATCCCGATAACAGTGTGCATCCTGATATACATTTTGTGTAAATTCTCCAGTTTAGAGACAATAACCACATAAAAAGGATCATCTATTTATTAACGTTTTAAATTCTTTTCTGAAAAAAATCAGTTGTACAAATTAATTCTCCTTTTATTTAAAAGATGTAATAATATTCAGTTAATATTCCTCTAATCCCCCTCCATACTAATGTCATGTTGGAAACCATTAAATATCATAACAAGGTTTACTTTGACTGCACACCAACATTTAGTCAAACAGTTCTCATGCTTGTTTAACTCATACATTAAGTCTTATGTGACGTGTTATGATTTATTATTAGTAAAATACATTTGTATACATCCAAAAACTCTCTGATGGCTAGATGAAGACCGTTGAAATGGCCCCTGTTATCCCTTCCATCTTTGCAAGTCTTTATTATACAGCGCTCTGCGAGCAAAAGCCTGTTTTACCGTTTGACTCTGGTGTTTAGTTTTAACAGCGGATGATTCCATAGTGCCTCTAACTTGTAAACACCTTCCGTAGTCTTTCACGTTTGCTTCTTGCAGAGGTCACAAATGACGTAAAGATACTGCTGTAAAAAGAGTATTTTGTGACACCCCGATATAAACAATAGAATTTTATATTAAACGATAGACATTTTTAACTTGTCATCCAAGTCATGGGCGGTGCGGTGGCGCAGTGGTTAGCACTGCGGCAGCACAGCAACTCACCCTTGGCCATGGGATCCCTGGTTCGATCCCAGCCCCTGACCAACAGTGATCTGTGTGGAGTTTGCATGTTCTCCCCGTGTCTGCGTGAGTTTACTCCGGGATTTCTCCGGTTTCCTCCCACAGGCCAAAAACATGCAGGTTAGGTTAATTGGAGACTCTAAATTGGCCCTAGGTGTGAATGTGTGTGTGAATGGTAAAGGGATAGCGCCGTATCGTGGCTGCTTCATCCATCCAGGTGGATGCCCTCAATTTCCCATCTGGGGATCAATAAAGTATACAAAATACAAAAAATCCAATATATATGGCACAGCCCTAATTACAAATGGAATAGAACATTTTTAAACTTGGTATAATAAATAAATTTTTACAGATGTCATGTTCCTCCTAAGCTTGACAAACTGCTTGGTTTTCTTTAAAAAAAAAAACTCAAGTGGGTTTTATTTCGCAGCACCACATCAGCTCTACTGTAGTAATACTGTAACTGACGTCTCTTCAGGACTGTAGAAGTTATTTCAAAGCAAGTGAATCAACCACGTCACACTGTGGCATTTTTATATTACTGAGATTAGTGTTAAGAATTAAAAAATCAGCTGATCTTAAGAGAGAACAGTTTAAGACAGGGGTGTCCAGTCATGTGCCATGGAGGGCCAAGACCCTGCAGGTTTTCTCTTCTACCCAGTCTCTTGAGCAGGTGTTTTCACTGATCAGCAATCAGTGGGAAGAAATTCAGTGAAATCTGCTGCTGAAGAGACTGGTTGGAGGTAAAACCTGCAGGGTCTTGACCCTCCATGGCACATGATTGGACACCCCTGGTTTAAGATGTTAAATTAATGTAACAAAGCAGCTGCTAGTATTGGGTAAAAAAATCACACATCGGAAAAAAATAATGTCACATAACATAAGTTTTAAGAATCAAATGTTGCCATTTTCAAGGTCATTAGTGTTTTAACATTTAATCCACTGCATAATTTAAGCCCAAATCTTCCTTTTACATCGTTTTTCTCCTTTGCTTCACTCTGGACATCCCCATGTCCGTTGCTCACCGAGGCAGATCTGCTCTCATTGCCGCATTTAAGGGTCGTGGGACTTGTAGTTTTTACCAGTGAGCTGAAAACTACAGGAAGGAAATACATTGTCCTCTCTTCAAAACTAAATGGTGAAATGTGTCTGAAAACAGTCCATGTGAGGAATGAAGTGTGTAGCTGCAGAATATGTGTTTACTCTTCAGTAACAGCCGCTACTTCCAAAGTTCAGCACGTGATCGACTGTTGACAGGAAGTGGTACGTGGTCCTGCTTCAGTGAGTGTGACCGTGTGTGGTGTTTTTGTGTTTAGACAGCGAAACCTCATCTCAAAATTCTGGCAAATTAAAAGTGGAGAAAATATGGCGATACAATGATACAAGCTTATAATGGCATTTGATTTTGGCTGTGTGAGCTGGTAACAGACAGACACGGATGCATCAACATACTACTGTATGCCTAGAGAGATGAATGGGAGAATGAGCCATCTTGGTGGAGGGTTGTGCTTTCTCGTCAGCCTCCGTCGGTCTATGATGACCATGGAAGAGAATCCTAAACGTCTACTCTGCTGGAACAGCACCGCCTGTGGCTGAACAGGCCGATGCGCACCAGTGTTCTACCTTCCAGCGTTGGGTGTTGGTAGGATTCAAGCCTGGGCAGGAAGATATGGAGGACAAGATGTTACCCATGCAGCATGTCCCCCCTCTCCACGTCACTGATGAATCCAAAGGAACAGCAGGGCTGCTATAGTTTGGCACCAGCGCCGTCGCAGGAGCTGCCAGAACAATGTTGAGCACAACAGAGAACTGCCTTAGGGGCTCCGACTCCGGATTTTTCCTCAGGGTTGACTCCCGAAGCCTTTCCCGTGACCAGGTGTGCCGCAAGGCAGCGGAGGTTTGAAATCAGGGTTTACCTTCCCCTAGATGGGCTACCTTCCCAGGTTGACGAGCCACCATCTACCCGAAGCATCTAGTTTTAAGGCGCCAGAGATCCGCCCTTGCCCCTTCTCCTATTAGTAAAAGCAGTTCCGCCGGGCTTAGAGACTAAACCACACGGGCAGGCTAGGAGTTGGACTTAGTTGTCAGAGGCTTTTCGAGACGCACGCCGTAAGGTGCATTTTATGAGCACTGGGAGCTTAACCCCAGTGTCGCTCCTGGCTATGACAACCTTGGAACCTTGTGCTTTATTAGTGTTTTTTTTACATCATTATTCCATTTCCTCCCCATCTAAATTCTTACTCCACATAAGTAATAGTAATGATTTAAAGTTGAATAGTTTATGTGCACTGATGGCATGTTTGTGTGCATCTTCAGTTTGCAGCTCAGGAGGAGCGGCGGCAGAAGAATGAGAGGCTCCATCAGCACCAGAAACATGAGAACCAGATGAGAGATCTGCAGCTGCAGTGCGACGCCAACATCAGAGAGCTGCAGCAGCTGCAGGTCTGAACTTTCTTACAAAGCAATTGTCTTTCATTAAACAAGGCCGGGGTTAAACGGGAGCAGGCATGAAATTAACGTGTGATTAACCTCCCCAGAATGAGAAGTGCCACCTGCTGATCGAGCATGAGACTCAGAAGCTGAAGGAGCTGGATGAGGAGCACAGTCAGGAGCTGAAAGAGTGGAGGGAGAAGCTGCGACCACGGAAGAAGGTAGCGACCCAAACCTCTGTCCAGACTACAGTTTATCATGAGCTGATGTGGGGGAAGGCTTCTGATTTATTGAGATTTACCTGAGCAAAGAAGTATTTAGTTTTATTGGGATTCACCATACTACAGAGCATATACGGTGGGGTAAAAAAGTATTTAGTCAGCCACCAATTGTGCAAGTTCTCCCACTTAAAAGATGAGAGAGGTCTCCAATTTTCATCATAGGTATACCTCAACTATGAGAGACAAAATAAGAAAAAAAAAAATCCAGAAAATCACATTGAAGGATTTTTAATGAATTAATTGGTAAATTCCTCGGTAAAATAAGTATTTGGTCAATAACAAAAGTTCATCTCAATACTTTGTTATATACCCTTTGTTGGCAGTGACAGAGGTCAAACGTTTTCTGTCAGTTTTCACAAGGTTTTCACACACTGTTGCTGGTATTTTGGCCCATTCCTCCATGCAGATCTCCTCTAGAGCAGTGATGTTTTGGGGCTGTCGCTGGGCAACACAGACTTTCAACTCCCTCCAAAGATTTTCTATGGGGTTGAGATCTGGAGACTGGCTAGGCCACTCCAGGACCTTGAAATGCTTCTTACGAAGCCACTCCTTCGTTGCCCGGGCGGTGTGTTTGGGATTATTGTCATGCTGAAAGACCCAGCCACGTTTCATCTTCAATGCCCTTGCTGATGGAAGGAGTTTTTCACTCAAAATCTCACGATACATGGCCCCATTCATTCTTTCCTTTACACGGATCAGTCATCCTGGTCCCTTTGCAGAAAAACAGCCCCAAAGTATGATGTTTCCACCCCCATGCTTCACAGTAGGTAAGGTGTTCTTTCTCCTCCAAACACGACAAGTTGAGTTTTTACCAAAAAGTTCTATTTTGGTTTCATCTGACCATATGACATTCTCCCAATCCTCTTCTGGATCATCCAAATGCTCTCTAGCAAACTTCAGACGGGCCTGGACATGTACTGGCTTAAGCAAGGGGACACGTCTGGCATTGCAGGATTTGAGTCCCTGGCGGCGTAGTGTGTTACTGATGTAGCCTTTGTTACTTTGGTCCTAGCTCTCTGCAGGTAATTCACTAGGTCCCCCCATGTGGTTCTGGGATTTTTGCTCACCGTTCTCGTGATAATTTTGACCCCACGGGGTGAGATCTTACGTGGAGCCCCAGATGGAGGGAGATTATCAGTGGTCTTGTATGTCTTCCATTTTCTAATAATTGCTCCCACAGTTGATTTCTTCACAACAAGCTGCTTACCTATTGCAGATTCAGTCTTCCCAGCCTGGTGCAGGTCTACAATTTTGTTTCTGGTGTCCTTTGACAGCTCTTTGGTCTTGGCCATAGTGGAGTTTGGAGTCTGTTTGAGGTTGTGGACAGGTGTCTTTTATACTGATAACGAGTTCAAACAGGTGCCATTAATACAGGTAACAAGTGGAGGACAGAGGAGCCTCTTAAAGAAGAAGTCACAGGTCTGTGAGAGCCAGAAATCTTGCTTGTTTGTAGGTGACCAAATACTTATTTTACTGAGGAATTTACCAATTAATTCATTAAAAATCCTTCAATGTGATTTTCTGAATTTTTTTTTCTCATTTTGTCTCTCATAGTTGAGGTATACCTGTGATGAAAATTGGAGACCTCTCTCATCTTTTAAGTGGGAGAACTTGCACAATTGGTGGGTGACTAAATACTTTTTTGCCCCACTGTATTTCATGTCACTGGGTGGGGGGAGGCACTAACCAGAACATTTTCTCCAGAGAAAAGTCTGAGGGGGATTCTATTATGGCTGGGAATCATCACTAATTTCCAGAATCGACTCGATTCCAATTCTTGAGGTTCTGAATCATTTCAAATTCAATTCAGAGAAATTAGCATTTTAACCAGTTGAGGATTTCTGTCACAGATCGGCACCATCTGCATGCACCCTCTGGTGGCGAAGATTTTTTCAAGAAAATATTCAGTTTAGATATTATAAATTCCAAAGGCTGTAACTTGAAAGTGGTAAGAGATAATGACTTACTGGAAATGATAAAGCTGTAGAATATGATCCAAAGTTTATGATAGGAGTAAATTTATGCATCTAATTTGCATAATGTGATGGCAGCCATATCAGATTACATAACTTTCAGTCAAAGTGGACTTTGGACATATTTACACAAAGGATGGTTTTGTTTGTTTGTTTTTGGGTTGTTGTTTTTTTTGTTATCTTCAAAATATATGAACCAGAAAATCAGTAGAATGTAAACAAACTGATAAAAACATAAGACCTACCGCTCGTCATGTGTCACCATGCGTCCGTGTGCTCATCCCCGGTCCTTATTTTGTCTTCTGTCGGTCATTTTTGCTTTCTCTCCCACATCCAGAAACTCTGACATTTATCTTCTGATTTATTCCACCTCGATTTCGGTTAGATAACGCCGCTGAACTGGCAGTATTGTCCTTTCTGTCACGTGCAGCTTTGTCAATGGCGGACAAAAGTGTACATGCTCCGGTACATCTTCTGCTGTCACAGAACGTAAATATTTCCCTTCAGAAGCTAAATAATCCCTTTTAAAACTAGAAAAGCACTCGGAGAGCGCAGACCTCCGCCAAGCGCCACAGTTCCCCCCATACAGTGTTTGTGTGTACGTTTTCAGATTCCTTGACCATGAAAACATATGACTAGCAATTGGATTCACAATGATAGGATTAGTGGTTCAGTAGTTATTGACGAAAATGGCATTTTCCGTAATGGCGGTTTAGCGCCACAGTTCCCCCCATACAGTGTTTGTGTGTACGTTTTCAGATTCCTTGACCATGAAAACATATGACTAGCAATTGGATTCACAATGATAGGATTAATGGTTCAGTAGTTATTGACGAAAATGGCATTTTCCGTAATGGCGGTTTAGTGCCACAGTTCCCCCCATACAGTGTTTGTGTGTACGTTTTCAGATTCCTTGACGATGAAAACATATGACAAGCAACTGGATTCACAATGATAGGATTAGTGGTTTAGTAGTTATTCACGAAAATGGCATTTTGCGTAATGGCAGTTTTCTTGTGGACGGTGATCCGGATCACCACCAAAATCTAATCATCTGTAGGATACCCCATTTCTGACAATCTCTGAAAATTTTATGAAAATCCATCCATAACTTTTTGAGTTATCTTGCTAACAAACAAACAGACAAACAAACAGACAGACAACCCAACGCCGATGATCACATAACCTCCTTGGCGGAGGTAATCATAGTTGGCAAAATTTGGAGCAAATGCTTCCTCCCTGTTGAAATATATATTGCACAATTGTTTATACGTCTCTCCTTCTACTCTCTGGAAGTGATATCAGATTTGAAGAAGTTCTGGTGGGCTGAACTGAGTCCTCCAGTGAAGAGCAGTAAGCTATATGTGTCTGCCATCTAGTGATGTGAAATACTTGGTACATCTGGATTTATTTGGGGGGGGGGGGGCTTATACTTTTTGACCCACCACATGACAGGTGCATATCTGCGACACCAGCTGCAGGAGAGGTAGATCGTATAATCAGATTTAATCCTTAAGGAGTTAATAGCTGTTTTACTTCCAAGGAAAAAAGTCTCAGCCCTAATGCTGCAAATTGTAGCAGGAATACTCTAACTTTAATCAGGGATGGCAATTTTCCGCCGATCCGCGGATTTCCACCGATTTATTTTCAAATTGATCATTTCTGTGAATCGTCTAAATCCGTTGAGAAAATTTTAGGAGGGGTAAGGTACCTTATTGTTACCGATTTTAGCAAAAATCAACACGATTAGCGCTCGGCGCTTCCCCAGAAGTCGTCTCCCACGATAACCCGGATGTGTTGTGTTCAAGCTACTGCTGTATTGTAAACAGCCCTGCGATTGGATAGTTGCAAACGACTGAACCAATCAAATGGCTCGTTGTATGCTTTTTCAAAAATTCATGGCGGCGTGTTCTCAGGGATGTGATTTTCTGCTAATTCGCCGAATTCCGCTTTATTTTATCTTCCAGGAAGATAAAGTACGTTAAGTACGTTAGCAGCTTGTGGTCCACGAACGCAGTGAAGGTGCACCCTTTCAGGCAGGACTGGAAGTGGCGTATGGCCAGGTGGAGAGCCAGTAACTCTCTGTTACTGGCGGCGTACAACGGCTGTATGAGCTGGGCTGCGCGGGGGAGGAAACGGTAATAAAAGTTAACCATCCCCTTTTATGATTCCAAACAGTTTGAAATTGACAGTGCACAGTGGACATTGACTCATAACTTTTGAATATTTCTAAGACTTGGCTACATCAGTGATTGTGCAAAATGAACTGCTCAAGTCTCAATGGAGATTGAAACTGGTGATCTGAAATGAATGCTGAAATTATAAAAAGTAATGGTATGTTGGAATTTTATTTCTATTATGGAATAGATAAAATTAACTGATTTTGATTTGATCAAGTGTTAAAGCATGTGATGGATAATGCTTGTTGGAATATTTTAGGAATGCTATCTTCTTGGAACATACTGTAAGTCAATATTATACAGTAATAAGTGGCATTCAGCTGTTTGTTTTATGTCATTTAAGCACAGTTCTGGTACTTAAAAATCATAAAAACCCAGGAGCTTCGGGGGGCTTTGCCCCCCTTGCCCCCCCCCCCCCCCCGATAATTTCCCCAACCCCAAATCACATCCCTGGTTTGTGTTGGAATTCTGAGCTTTCGGTATTGTTTTCAGCGGAATTATGAGATTTTTATCGAAGGATCAGGAGTCATCAGTGCTAGAAATAGACAAAAGTGCCAAAAATAAGTTCCGATGGAATTGGCTTGAGAGAAAAGTGACGGTAAAGGTGAAAATTGGCTCAAAGTTTGACGAGGTAACAGAAACACTCGGACAATTTCTGAAGAAACCAGAAAAGGAGATGAAGTTCAAAGTTCAGAGACTGACAGCTTGCTGCCAAAAGGAAGAAAGTTTCACATTAGAAGTGACTTGGGCTGCACGGTGGCGCAGTGGTTAGCACTGCGGCAGCACAGTTTACCCTTGGCCGGGGGATTGTGGGGATCGTGGGTTCGATCCCAGCCCCCGACCAACAGTGATCTGTGTGGAGTTTGCATGTTCTCCCCGTGTTGCGTGGGTTTACTCCGGGAGTTCTCCGGTTTCCTCCCACATGCCAAAAACATGCATGTTAGGTTAATTGGCTGTTCTAAATTGTCCCTAGATATCTGTTTCCTATAGGCCCTTAGAATAGAGGGTTAGTATTAATGAAAGCGCTTTGAGTGGTCTTTGTGACTAGAAAAGCGCTATATAAGTGCAGGTTAGTTAGTTAGTTGGTGACCAGTGTAAATCGTGTAATAAACTCTTATAGAACTGTTAAATATGTTGGACTAAAGACAGTGAGATAACATTGAAGAAAAAGTAAGTTAACTTTTCATTAAATTTAATGATTTTTTTTTTATCATTTTTTTCAGTCTAAATTACTTCTGTTTTACTGAAAACCTCCCAGCTTCAGGGGGGCTGCCCCCCCAGCCCCCCCATAAGTCAATCGACCAAATTAGATTTCAGCTGAAATCAGAATTTCCTGTTGCCATCCCTGTTTAATACATAAATTATCACAAAGAACTGACCTAAAATCAGTCACAAAGTGCTAACAAGTGATTTCTTTAATACAAAGGGTGTGTAGTGTCAAGTTAACAACCCAGAGTAAGTAAACAACTTCAATGCATGAAGCATGTATACATAATCTCACTGTATTTCAGTCCCTCCAGGATTTCGCCGGCTGTTTTTATGGTTGTTGTGGCCCAAAAAGCCTGAATTTGTGGGAACTTTTCCAAAAAGTTGTGACATTTTTAGAGGTTTGTTGGACTGAAAGTTGTGTGAGGAAGTACAGATTTTAAAGTAGCTGTTTTTCCCATAGTTTAGTGATGCTGTAACACCACAAGAAAAGCACAGGATTGCTAAAAATTTCCTGTTAAACAGTGATTTATTTAGAATTGTCAAAAAACAACCAACATTGTATTCTTGCTGAGGACTTAAATAAAAATGATAACTAAAAGAATTAGCCATTACAGCCATTATAAATTGTATTGAATGCAGGTTAGGGTATGGAGAAAAGACCATGATATTCTTTTAAAGAGATTGCACAATATGATTGGCCTTTCAGGCACTGTTTTTAGCTGGTTTAAATCCTACCTCACTGGCAGAGAATTTTGTTACCCTGGGTGAACACTCCTCATCAAAGAGATACAACATAGATTGTGGTGTTCCCCAAGGTTCGATTTTAGGTCCAATTCTTTTTCATTTGTACATGCTGCCACTAGGCAATGTCATCAGGAGACACGGAATTAGTTTTCACAGTTATGCTGATGATACCCAGCTTTACATTTCTGTGTCTCCTGATGACCCAGCACCAATTGATGTTCTTTTTAACTGCATTTTAGACATTAAGTCCTGGATGGCAGAGAATTTCCTACAGCTTAACCAGGGCAAAACTGGAGTTTTAGTTATCGGTCCTGAAGTTCAGAGAGAGAAACTTTTATCAAAATTACAAACATTGTCTCTTGTTCCATCAAAACAAGTTAAAAACCTGGGCATTATTTTTGACTCTGAGCTTAGTTTTATTCCACGTGTTAATAATATTTTAAAAACTGGATTTTAACATCTAAAGAATATAGCCAGAGATTGCCCATTTCTCTCTCGAGAAAACACAGAGACGTTAATGCATGCTTTTATTTCCAGTCGTACTGATTATTGCAGTGATCTCCTTTCTGGACTTCCTAAAAAGACGATCAATAACTTACAACTATTACAGAATTCAGCAGCCCGTGTGCTGACGAGGACCAGAAAGAGACAGCATATTACACCAGTTTTAGAATCACTGCATTGGCTCCCTGTGAGTTATAGAATGGATTTTAAAGTTCTTTTATTAGTTTATAAAACTCTCAGTGGTCTTGGTTCTTCTTATTTGTTTGATCTGTTTCTACCATATCAACCCTCGGGAACCCTGAGGCCCTCTGGTACTGGCCTTTTAATGATACCTAAAGTTAGGACAAAAACCCACGGTGAAGCATTGTTTGAGTTTTTCGACCCACGTCTGTAGAACGGCCTGCCAGAGGACCTCAGGGCTGCAGAGAGTGTTGATATTTTTAAAAGGAGGCTTAAGACCCACCTTTTTAGTTTAGCTTTTAACTAATTTTATCATTCATGTTTATATACTTATTTTGCTATTTTATTTATTTATATAGCTTTACATTTTTAGATTATTTTAATTCAGTTTTGCATTACATTTTACATGTATGTATATTTATTATTCCTTTAACCAATTTATTCTCTTTCTGTTTATTTTTATTCATGATCTTACTCTGCTTCTTATTGTATTTTATTTTATCTTATGTTATTTTTAGTTCTAGTGTTTCTTCACTGGGGGGCTTTTGGCACTGGGAGCTGTGATTGGCTCTGCTGTGGTGGTAGCCCTTGCTTGATGGAATGGGGGAGTTCAGTCACAACCTCTTGGTTGTGGTGTGGACTCCTCTGTCTGCCTGGGCTGGGGTGGCCTCTGTGGCAGTGTTTTTGCAGCTGTGGGCTGAGACCGATTCCTGGTGCTGACGGTCCCCTATGATGGCGTTTCCTCACTCTGGTCCCCTCTGTTCAGCCATGTGTTAACTATGCCTATTTTTATTTGTTGGTGGGGTGGGACGGGGTAGGAGTAGGTGGGGTCTGAGGTGAGTTGAGAGATTGGGTGGATGGACAGGAGTAGGGGCGGGGTGGGAGGGCTTTGGGGGGGGGGCTCTCTTTGTCTTTTTTGTTTTTGTTTTAAAGGGCCTATATCATGCAAAATTGACTTTTTTGAGCTTTTAAGCATGTTATAATGTTAATTCCTCACCAAAAACACCCCCAAAGTGGTATTTTGCTCCATTCACACATCTCTGAGTATTCCTCCTCAACCCTGCTCTCTGAGCTGCTGCTCCGCCCTGTCCCTGATAATGACTGGGTCCCGATGTTCATACGTATGAATGTGGGTGAGCTGCCCACTCCAGAAAGTGCCTGTGCTGCCAGCACCGCCCCCAGGCTAACGCACACCCCCACTTTCTCCGCGCAGCTAACGGAGCGGTGATCAGCAAAACTCTTTCACTTTAGCATTGACGCTGTGAAGAAGTAGTTTCTCTCGCACCTAATCTGCTCAGTGACAACAACTGTTTGCTTTTTTACGTAAGACAATGTCTTCTAAGTGGCGTAAATGTGTCTTTGGCTGTGAGAGATGTAGGAGTTTGTTCAGCCTTCCTTGTTTTCGTGGGTGGAACCCAGCGACACGCTGCAGCAGCCGGCTCAGGGGTTACGTCATGAAATGGGCAGCAGCCACAAGAAGGAGAGGCAGAGCCTCAGAGATCGAGGCATCTTACTTCCGGGCTCGCGAAAATAACTCATATTTCATAAGAAATTCATTCTCCACTGTACCAAAGGTAATATACTATCACATACATGCATATAGTTTACTCTGAAAGGCTTAAAATAGCATGATATAGGCCCTGTAACTGTTTTTTTGTTGTTTTTTTTTTTAGTGTGAAGCACTTTGAGTTGCAGTTTGTTGCATGAAAGGCGCTACATAAATAAACTAGAAAATCACTCAGAGAGCGCATACCTCTGCCAAGGCACCTTCTGTCCCTTATGGATGATCTCCAAAATGTAATGGGTTTGTGTGTAGGCCTAGAGCCACTTCTGGTGAAAATTGCATCAGAGTTTGTCCAGTAGAAACGTGGCTGAACGAACGCATTCCTGCCGCCACCATGGAACTACCTGGCCGAACCACACACCGTTTCAACCGCAACGCTGATTCTGGTAAGAGAAGGGGGGACGGCTCTGTGTTTATGGGCTTCATATTTGGTGTAATTACAGCAGAATAATTCAAAGTCACTGTTTTCTGGACTTCACACCAAACGCAAACGGGCAAATTTTTCACGCGGTACGATTACATTATAACTCAATGTAAACACGCGAACAAACATGAATTCCCCTTCTGAGTGAGATGCAGACAGACGAAGTTGCTTTTAAAACGTCTGCAGCTGTGTTCAACCTGCTGTGAAAATTCTCAAAATAATAATAATAATGCTTAGGTTTACATTATCCGACGGAAGGCTCACCTGAAAAAGTTGTCCCTGCCTCCACAACTTCACAAGATGATGGGTGTTTCCATTGCTAGCTTGCTAGCCTTGTTTAGCATGTCTATGGCAGGAATCTGTGGGTAAATAACTCGACATCCTGATTCAGCTGAAGAACTTCCGGTTCTCCTGTTTCCAGATGAGTAGCAGTCTCATTTTCAAGCTAGTTTACTCTGCAATGGCGATACTTTTGCTCCGGTGATAGCAGAATCTCAAAGCTAGCATATTACCTCTGACACGAATGCGCAATTCCACATGTACTCACCTCTTTCCATTCACTTTGTATGGATTTGCGCCACCCGTTTGTATTTGGTGTGAGCGCACCTTTAGAGGTCATGTCCTTCCTGTGTAGGCCTTTTTACCTTCCCCATGAGCTAAATGCAGTGATGGTAACAGCCATTTATGTTCCTCCTGATGCTAACATTAGCTTAGCACTCAATCACCTCCAGCACATTGTCAGCAGGCAGCAGAGAGATCACCCCGATGCAGTTCACATTATTGCAGGAAATTTTAACAAAGCATGCTTAAAGACTGTACTCCCCAAATTCCACCAGCATGTTAAGTGCCCCACAAGAGGGGAAAGAACACTGGATCATGTTTATAGCAACATTAAGCACGCCTACAGAGCCACCCCCCCCCCCCACCTTGGGCAGTCAGACCACTTTTCTCTGCTTCTAATACCTACCTACACCCCCCTTAGGAAGAGTTCCCCCCCAGACAAATAAACAATTAAAACCTGGCCTGAAAAGGCTCTCCTCCAGCTACAGGACTGCTTTGCCTGCACTGATTGGAGCATCTTTGAACAGCAAGACCTGGACTCCTACACCGAGTCTGTCCTTTTCTACATCAAATGCTGTGTAGAAAATGTGACAGTCACCAAACACATCCGTGTCTTTCCAAACCGCAAATCCTGGATGACCAGTGAAGTCCAGGCTCTGATCAGAGCCTGCACCTCAGCCTTCAGACAGAGGGACAGCTCTCTGTACAGCACCGCCAGAGCCAACCTGAGGAGAGGCATAAAACTTGCTAAAAACACCTATAGGAGGAAGGTGGAGGGCTTCCTCACAGACAACAACTCCCGACAGGTGTGGAGAAGCATCCAGGCCCTCACCAACTACAGGGGCCAGGGCCCCCCAACATCAGACAGCAGCCTCACTCTGGTAGAGGAGCTTAACAGCTTCTTTGCCCAGTATGAGCACACCTCCCCCCCCCCAAACTTGCCCCCTCATCCTCCCTTCTCCCCCCTCTCTCTACAAGTGCACGAGGTGAGAAGGCAACTGAGAGCAGTGAACCCCCGCAGAGCTGCTGGTCCAGACGGCATCCCAGGAGCGGTGGTCAAAGCATGTGCAGACCAGCTGGCAGGGATCCTCATCAAGCTGTTCAACCTCTCCCTGATGCACGCCACCATCCCCTCCTGCCTCAAGGCCTCCACCATCATCCCCAAAAAGTCCACAATTGACAGCCTGAACGACTACAGACCATAGCACTCACGTCTGTAGTCATGAAGTGTTTTGAGCGACTGGTGTCTGAGCACATCGGGGACTGTCTTCCCCCCTCCTTCGACCCCCCCCCCCCCCAGTTTGCCTACAGGGAGAACTGGTCCATAGAAGACACCATCGCCACCACTCTCCACAGAGTGCTAAGCCACCTGGAGAACCCAAGGAGCTACTTGAGGATGCCCTTTGTGGACGACAGCTCAGCTTTCAACACCATCATTCCGGACATCCTGATCAATAAACTGCACCTCCTTCAGATCCCCCCACCCCCACCTGTTCCTGGATAAAAAAAACTTTCTCACCAACCGCCCACAAACAGTCAGACTCGACCCCCACCACTCCTCCACACTGTCTTTTAGCACTGGCTTCCCCCAGGGCTGTGTGCTAAGCCCTCTACTGTACTCCTTGTACACTTTTGACTGTATTCCAACCCACCCAACTACCATCATGAAATATGCGGACGATGCCACCTTGGTTGGGCTCATCACCGATGATAATGAGAAGGCATACAGGGCAGAGGTGGAGAACCTGCTGCTGTGGTGCCAAACAAACAACCTGAAACTGAATGTCCAAAAAAACCAAAGAACTCATACTGAACTTCAGGAAGAACAGACACGACCCCCCCTCCCCCCCAATAAATGGCGACTGCGTGGAAAACGTCCCCGCCTTCAGATTCCTGGGCACCCACATCTCCTCTGACCTTTCCTGGACTGTCAACACCAAGGCACTGGTGAAGAAAGCCCAGCAGTGGCTGCACTTCCTCCATGTCCTGAGGAAGCACAACCTGGACCATAAGTTGCTGCTGGCCTTCTATCGCTGCTCAGTGGAGAGCGTGCTCACCTACTGTCTGGGTGTGTGGTACGCCGGCTCCACGGCTGAGAACAGGAAGGCTGTGCAGAGAGTCATCGACACTGCCCAAAAAATTATCCGTGGCCCTCTGCCCTCCCTGGAAGACATCTCCAGATCCTCCTGTCTCAGAAGGACCAAGGCCATCACAGGAGACCGCTCACATCCTGCCCACCACCTGTTTGACCTGCTTCCCTCTGGACGACGGTTCAGATCGATCAGGTCCCACACCTCCAGACTGACAAACAGTTTCTTCCCCTGGGCCATCCAAACTGCAAACAATGAGAGGCCCCACCTCCCTTCCTCCAAGCGCTCACATGCACAGAACTGAGGACCTTTAATTATCACTATAACTCACTTGTCTTTGCACTCCTCACTTTAATGTATATTGACCCATCCGTGAAATCAGTATTATGTAATTTTCCATAATCTTTGGGCCATTTTACTCAATTGTGTGTCTGCGCCCTGCACTCTTATGTACATAGTTCCACCCGCGTAGCCACTACCAACCTATGTATATTTCCATAATCCTGGGCCATTTTTATTTTATTTTTATTTCAGTCGTGTGTTTCATTGTGTGCTCTGTAACTGTGTTTTATCTAATCCTTCTCTCTTACTTTATTGCGCAGTAGCCTAGTGGAGCACCCAGTTTTGTTGTATTGTACTGCTGTACAATGACAATAAAGCTTATTCTATTCAATTGTAGTTTTGGAGTATTCTTGCTAACACTCTGTGAGAAGATAAGAGCCTTGGCTGAGGTATGCATTCTCAGATCACTGCCAAAATGTAATGAGTTTGTCTGTAGGCCAAGAACCACCTCTGATGAAAATTTCATCCAAATCCATCCAGTAGTTTTGGAGTATTGTTGCTGAAACTCTGAGAAGATAAGAGCCATGGTGGAGGTATGCATTCTTGGATCATCACCAAAATGTATTGGCTTCCTCTGTAGGCCAAGAACCACCTCTGATGAAAATTTCATCCAAATCCATCCAGTAGTTTGTGTGTAATCTTGCTGCACAAATACAAACAAAGCCCTTGGTGGAGGTATGCACTCTCAGATCATCACCAAAATCTAATCATCTGTTCCTCGTGCCATCACACATCTTCCTGAAAATGTCATCAAAATCCGTTCATAACTTTTTGAGTTATGTCGCTAACAGGCAGACAAACCAACGCCAGTGAAAACATTACCTCCTCCCTTTGTGGAGGTAATAAAGTTTGATGTTTGATGTTGACCTTTGACCTTGTGATCCCAAAACCACAGTCACACTTTGGGGTCACAGGGTGAACCTGTGTACTAAATTTGGTGACCCTGACTTTACTCGTTGTACAGTAATAAGGCATAGGGAATGTTAACGTTCACCTTTTGACCCCATCCCCATAGTCAGAGGTCAGAATCCTAAGGTGAACCTGTGTAGTGGGTTTGGTGGCCCTAGCTTTACTCGTTTTATAGCAATAGTAAATGTTGCATTTACCATAGTGCAACTACAGTGTCAACTTTGACCCCTTGACCCCAAACCCATAGTTAGGTGAGGGTGTAACTGGTCAACGGATGTGTTTAGATACAACTACTGTAGCGATTTGAAAAGCCTACATCATTTCTTTCAGTAGTTGTTGTGTTTAGAAGATTTAGGGAAAATCTGACCTGAAGGTCATGCAATGAGAGTGAAATTGCAATGTGCACATCATCAGAGTTTATCAGACCATGGCACCAGGTTCAAAACAGTCAGAACAAAAGTGAAGGAGGAGTTGATTTCACCAAAGTGGGACAGATGGACGGACGGACCCATAACATAACCCCCCTTTCGGACCGGCAAGGTGTAAAAAATTGCAGGTTTACAAGAAATGCTCCAAAATTGTAAGCTTTTTTTTTTTTTTTTTTTGCATTGGTGCTTCAAAGTCTTCTGTAACATCATATCAGGGGCAGGGGACAGTCTTCTGTTTTTTCCATGTTTTGGGGGGACATACCCCCCTTTGATTTGCGCCCATGGTCCATATGAAGCGACCTCAGGAGACTGAAGAGAAAGCGCCTACTGTATTTTGAACTTTTTTGTGTGTGTTTTAGGCTCTGGAGGAAGAGTTTGCCAGGAAGCTGCAGGAACAGGAAGTGTTCTTCAAGATGAGCGGCGAGTCCGAGTGCCTTAACCCATCCACCCAGAGCCGCATCTCCAAGTTCTACCCCATCCCCACCGTCCACTCCACCGGCTTCTAGGACTCCTGATGAGGAGCTTAGAGAGCGAGGCCTTCATCTCTGACACGTCGGAGGATTTTCTGTCTGTAACTCTGATGCTTTTGTTTTTCAAGTCACTCTGAAGGAGATCCACGCTGATTTATTCCTCACTCTGCAGCGAGTGACCTCAGTGCAGCCTCCTCCTCCTCAGTCATGGATTTTAATCAGCAGTCCAGTGCCTGTAGTAGAACTTCAATCCAGATGTGGCTGTTCATCATCCTCTCTCGTTTAGACTGGTTTTCCACAGAGAACAGCTGAGAAACGTTTTTATACAGCTTCATTTGGATAAATCTGTTAGTGATCATAAGTTAGAATGTATTTCTGATAGAAGAGGCTCCTGTTTATGAGGAGCAGTGTTACGCTCTATTTTAATAATAAAATCATACATGTTTGGTAGTTTTAGCTTGGAAAAATGGCAGAAAAGCATGATTTAATGCAGTGTTTAGCAAGTTTTTTTGGTTCTCCAAAATACCTGCAGTCTTTAGGACAAAGTTTGACTGTTAACTGGACTCAGAGGAAATCACCACGGCAACGGGAACAGGAGTTAACGTGTTGGTTAGTTTAGTCTACAGCAGGGATGGAGAAAGAATTCACTTTTCCACCGACGCCCACAACGCCTGTTTCAGCCGTTTAAACCTGCCAGGTGCATCATGGGTGGGTCAGACGCAACCGTTTGTGCCAATGCAGTAGAGGACACAAATGCAATGGGCCACGTCAGCCACAAGGGGGCAGCCAACCTGTAAGTTCAATCAGAATTCTTTGGGAGGAGAGTTAAAAGTTACCTTCATGTTCTTTATTGTAAATTTTCAACTTTTCTCCTGTAAATTTGTGATTTTTTTTTTCCTTTAAAAAATCCCTTCCTTTTTTCTTATAAATTTGATTATTTTTTCATGTAAATTTGTGACTTATTTCCCAGAAATTTCTGGCTTTTTGCTCATAAATTTGTGACTATTTCTTGTAAATTTTCAACAGTTTTCTTGTACATTTTAAACTTTTTTTCTCGTAAATTTGCAACTTTTCCTGAAAAATTTGCTACCTCTTTTCATGTAAATTTGATACCTTTTTCCTCCAAATTTTGCAACAATTTTATAGTATAATGCCGTCTTACAGGGACTCCAAACAGCTAGAAACGGCCCTGCGTGCCAGGTGCATCATGGGTAGGTTCATGTGCTAGTGAATAGCCTTAATACCAAAACTGTTTTAGCAAGCATATCAACAGTTATTCAGCAGGAATAAAACAAAATGCACAGTGTTTTTTTATCATTATTATTCAGTCTAATAAATCAGCTAAAATGGACCTGACTGGTTTAGGCCATCTCAGACTCTGATTGGTTCATGTGATCATCTCCTTGTCTGTGATTGGCTGAAAGGAGTTAATCAGAGTTGTGAGGGAGTGCTGTGCACCTTTGACAAAACGTCTCCCTACATATTATGTTTAAAAAAAAGGTGATCTGCGCAGTATAGAAGTGAATAATTAATTAAAAAATCCATTCTTAAATTCTGAGTGTTGATTTTAACAAAAACATATCAAACTAATGATGTTTTTTTGTATAGTTTGTAGACTGGCTGTAATGTTGATTTTGGTGTAAATAAAGGTTTTCCTCTCTGCTGCGTGTGTCCTAGTTTTTTAACCAGAGCCCTACACAGATGCAGTGATCCCCGCAGCCACTAGAGGCCCCCGAAGCTGCAAGTTCCCCTCTTTTGGGGGGAAGAATTAAAATGACCTTCACGTTCTTCTAATAAATTTGCCCCTTTTTTGTAGATTTTCAGCTTTTTTCTCATAACTTTGTGACTTTTTCCTCATAATTTTGCAAGAATTTTCTGGTACATTTTCAACAATTTTCTCCTAAAATTGTAACTTTTTTTTTCCTCATAAATCTTAATCAGTGGTGGCCTGGTTGATAGAGCATCCGCCCCACAACCGGGAGGGAGGCTGTGGTTAAAAATGGTACTTCCTGCCTTCTTGCTTGGTGCTCAGCATTCTAGAGCATACTAGTGCTCTCCCATAGACTGAGTCCCCATCGTGCTGTTTGCTCTCTACATTTCTGTTCTTTTCATCTTCTCTGTCCCCTCACCCCCCAGCCAGTCGCAGCAGATGACGGCCCCTCCCTGACCCTGGCTCTGCTGGAGGTTTCGTCCTGTTAAAAGGGAGTTTTTCCTCTCCACCATCGCCAACCGCTGCTCACAGGGGATCGCCTGATTGCTGGGGTCTTTCTGCAACTGTGGGGGTTTCCCTGCAGTTGAAAGTACTATGAGATGACTGTAGTTGTGAAATGGTGCTATATAAATAAAGTTGAATTGAATGGGGGAAGGAGAAGTTGTTTGTGGCGGCACCTTGCGTGGCAGCGACCCCTCAGATTCTAGATGTGATGAACATTGGAGATCGGAGAAACGTGATTTTATTCTACTGTACATGATTGGCTGTATGGACTGAATGACAACAGAATTGGCTTCTAAATTTGTAACTTTTTCCACAAAAATTTGCTACCATTCTTGTAATTGTGATCATTTTTTTCTTATTCATTTTTGACTTTTTCATGTAAATTTGATCATTTTTTCTCAAATTTTAAATTTTTTTCTTGTAAATTTGTGACTATTAGAATCTGCAACTTTTTACTCAAAAATTTACCAGTGTAGAGGAGCTTGAAATAACGAGGCGATGTGATTCATAAACCAAAGTTTATTATCAGCTCCTCTAACAAGTCTCATCTAGGTGCAGCAGCAGAAGAAGTAAGAGAGCGAACACCTTCGACTCTACGAACTTATACTCGCACATAACAAAAGACATGCATATCAAAAGCTGACATCCCTCACTATCTTAATTCCCCCATTGTCTTCGTACTCCTCCTCCTGGCCCTGGGGGGTCAGGGCAACCCATCCGGTCTCCACCGCAGTGCCTTGGATGCTCTTTAATCCTCACTGGCGGTTGACACTCTTTGTCCTGTTCTGAGGTGTGAAGTCGCCTTACATATGTAATCACCAAACATTCTCACATGCTTAAACATATGTAGGTTATGGGATATATGATTAATATAGACCACAGCCCCCCCAAACGACTAAGAAAAGGACAATAGAAAAATTCACAGTTTAAGATAATTATTATGACATACTAACTGCTACACCTCTTGCCACAGAAGAAACTTTCCAGCAGCCATGCTCCTAAGAGAGTTCAGTGGTAATCATAACAGCATAGTAAAATCACAAGTCAGTCCTAAACTGTTACAGCACAATTAGTGAACAACTGTTGAGTAGTTTGCATCAGTCTCTGTGCCGTCTGGGTTTTAATCTTCTCCCGAATCTGCTGTGGGTCCGCTTGGGCGTCCTGCTGGGACCTTCCTGTAAGGAATCTGCAGCTTGGGGAGGAGAGTGATTATTTGTTCCCTGCAGGGGGGCTGAGTCTTTTCTCTTGGGGGGTCTACCCCGCCGAGGTGCTCTCGCCAACCGTGCAGGCTCGTCTCTCAACAAGAAGGCAGGTTTAAGTCTGTCAATGCTGACTGTTGCTTTTCTATCCCCAAAATCAAGCACAAAGTGTTTATCACCAGGTTCCAGTGTGACAGAGATCATCCTGCGCAGTTCGCCCCACACGGGACACGAACCCGCGACCTCTGTCAACTACACAGTTCGAGCATGGGAGACACAGCACGATCGCGCTGAGCTAAAGGTCCGACCGATAGCTCAGCGCTACCGATACTGTATGAGGCTTTGGGAGGGAGGTTTACTAACGTTCTACGCCGAACAGTACTAGTTGGCATCCGTTACACCAGCACTCTGAATGGTCCATCGTATGGTGGGCGGAAAGTTGGTTTTAAAGCTTCATGCCTAACAAAAACGAATTCAGCGTTTTTTAAAGCTTGGGGGACAAAAACCCGTGGAAAAGAGTGATGTGCCGGTCTGGGGAGAGAGTCCGGTCCGTTGCTGCCTAAAAACCTTGGGACTGGAAGGTGCCCTGGCTCTGGGTTCTCTGGTAAAAATTCACCTGGGAGCCTGAGAGGTTGTGCAAAAACTAATTCTGCTGGAGAGGCGTCTAGATCCTCTTTGGGCGCAGCACGCAACCCCAATAAAACCCAGGGAAGTTTATTTACCCAATTTGTATCCGTTAGTGAGGCTCTGAGGGCGGCCTTTAAAGATCTGTGAAAACGCTCGCATAACCCATTAGCCTGAGGGTGATAAGCGGTGGTGCGGTGAATTGTCGCCCCTAAGCTGCTGGACATGGCTGACCAAAGCTCCGAGACAAATTGAGGCCCCCTATCGGACGTGATGTCCGATGGGACGCCGAAACGTGCCACCCAGTTTGTCAAAAAAACGTGAGTGACTTCCTCCGCTGTGGTTGACGCCAGAGGGACTGCCTCTGGCCAGCGCATGGTGCGGTCTATCATTGTTAACAGGTGTGTGAAACCTTGGGAGGAAGGTAGTGGTCCCACGAGGTCGACATGAACGTGGTCGAACCTTCTAGCAGGGATTCGAAAAGGCTCCAAAGGGGCTTTTGTGTGTTTGTGCACTTTGGCGCGCTGACAAGAAATGCAAGTCTTTGCCCATTCTTTTACGTTTTTGTGCAGGCCAGGCCACACAAACTTTTCGGCGACCATTTTAACTGAAGCGCGCACACCTGGGTGCGCGAGGGAGTGAATCGAGTCGAAAATACGGCGGCGCCATGCAGCTGGGACTAACGGGCTGGGACCGCACGCATGTCTGCGTCACTACTTTGCTCCTCCGCCATGGCTGCATAATCTATCCCTGCACGGATTGGGGCCGCGTATGTGTCCGCGTTGGTGAAGAGTTCCGTGGCTGAGGTAGTATAATCTGTCTCCTCGCGCTCTGGCGATGTCACAGCGCGAGAGAGGCAGTCTGCTACCACGTTAAGTTTGCCTGCCACATGTCGAATGTCTGTGGTGAACTCTGAAATCACAGCTAGCTGTCTTTGGTGCCTGCCTGACCACGGTTCAGAAATTTTAGCCATAGCAAAGGTGAGCGGTTTGTGGTCTACAAAAGCCGTAAAATGCCGCCCCTCTAACCAAAACTGGAAGTGGCGGATGGATAAATGGAGCGCTAGTAGCTCTCTGTCAAAAGTGCTGTATTTACGCTCAGTTTGGTTTAGCGATTTGCTGAAGAATGCCAAAGGTTGCCAGATTCCGCTGACGTGTTGTTCTACAACTGCCCCTATGGCCAGGTCTGAAGCGTCTGTGGTTAGCGCAATGCGGGCTGAGGGATCAGGGTGAACCAACAATATGGCATTAGCTAGGGCGCTTTTTACTTCCGCGAAGGCGCATTCGCGCTCCGGGTCCATTCGACCGCGTTGGAAGGTTTTTGTTTTCTGAGCGCATCATATAGGGGCTGCATGAGCTGAGCTGCGTGGGGGAGGAAGCGGTTGTAAAAATTAACCATGCCCAAAAATTCCTGCAGCGATTTGACCGTTTGTGGCCGTGGGAAACTTTTTACTGCCTGAACTTTGTCTGGAAGTGGGACTGCCCCCTTTGGAGAAACTCTGTGTCCTAAAAAATCAATTTGTGACACGCCAAATTTGCATTTGGCTGGATTGATTATTAACCCGTGCTCTTCTAGTCTCTGAAAAACCATAGTGAGATGCCGCTCGTGTTCTTCCTCAGACGAGCTGGCTACCAGCATATCGTCGAGGTAGACGAACACGAAAGGGAGGTCGCGTAATACTGCATCCATCATCCGCTGAAAGGTTTGAGCAGCGCCTTTGAGGCCGAAAGGCATCCGCAAAAATTCAAAAAGACCGAAGGGGGTTATTACAGCTGTTTTAGGAATGTCCTCTGCTCGAACTGGGACTTGATGATAACCGCGGACCAGGTCTATTTTTGAAAAAATGCGCGCACCCGCCAGATGTAGTGAAAAGTCTTGAATGTGAGGAATTGGGTAGCGGTCATGCGCTGTCGCATTGTTTAATCTGCGGTAATCGCCGCACGGCCTCCAAGAACCGTCGGATTTCGGGACCATGTGAAGTGGTGACGCCCAGGGGCTTTTTGAGCGTCTGATAATGCCTAATTTTTCAAGGGTGGTGAACTCGTCCCGAGCTATGGCGAGCTTGGTCGCGTCTAAGCACCGAGCTTTGGCGAATACGGGTGGGCCCGTTGTGGGAATAAAGTGTTCGACCCCGTGTCTAGCCACTGTGGCTGAGAATTTGGGAATTGTGAGTGCTGGAAATTGGGTGAGGAGTTGATCAAACTTACCTCCTGCTGTGGTGATGCTGGCCTGCACGGGTGGTGGAGAAACTCGAGCTGAGCAGGGAATAGAAGCAAAGGACAGTGCATTAACCAAGCGTCTGTTCGCTAGATCAACTAATAACCCATGTGCACACAAAAAATCTGCGCCCAACAAGTTAAAACTCACCGCCGCTACAACAAATGTCCATCTGTAGTTGCGGCCGTGGATGAGGAGGGGCAGGCTCTTTTCGCCAAAAGTGTCGATGATGGAGCCGTTGGCTGCCACCGCTCCATTGCCCCGGGGGCCCATGGCCCGGTCTGCTTGGGAGGGCATGACAAAACTTAGTTGAGCTCCCGTGTCGATAAGGAACCGCTTGCCGGTGTGTCCGTCCGTCACATATAAAAGCTTGCTTTTTTCGCCGAGAACCGCCGCTGTTAACGGCTCTCGGCTTTGGCGTTTTCCCGAAATCGTGAATTTGCAGGGGGGAACGCATTTGTAAGCCTTCTCGGCGAAGCGGTGGTGGTAATAACAAACGTCGCTCCGTCTGTTGCGTCCTGGCCGTGTCGCTGTCACCGCGGGCTGATTCTGCTCGGTGATTTGTGGCTCCTCGTGGCTCCGGACATCAGCGTTGAGGTCTGCGGATGCTGCTGTGGGTGTCTGCTCCTTCCAGGCGTTGACGAGCCGTTGAGCTTCGTGAGCCAGCGTGCGGAAGTCTTGCTGGGTGCTGCATCGCATGTTGGCCAGCGTCCCTCTCATGTGTGGCGGCAGCGTACTGAGGAATATGAAATGGAAGAGGAAGTTGTCATTGTCCTCTTCTTTAAGTTGCAGCAAGTCCTCCATGAGGGCCTTGGGTCTGCATCCTCTGTGGCCATAGACCGCCAGGATCCTCTCGGCTCTCTCCTCGGCTGAGGGGACGTAATTTGCCACGATGGTCGCTTTCAGTTCTTCATATTTGTCCTGGGCCAGCGGCCGTTGGATTATGCTCTGCGCACATCTCGAAGTGGCGGCGTCGAGTTTGGCGACGATGTGATAAAACTTTGTATCGTCAGCCGTGATGCCCGCAAGTGCAAACTGGGCTTCAGCTTGCTGAAACCACGAGGCGGGGTCTTCCTGCCAGAAGTCCGGCAGCTTGACGGTGACGGCGTTTGTGTGGACCGTCACTGATGTGTCCGCAGGGTGAGAGTGCCTTGCTTCGGCTCTCTCCGCGGTGCTGGTGCTCGGTTGAGCCCTCTCTATCACTTCTGCCGTGGGGGAACGTCGTCCATCTGTTCCCCTGTCTGCATGGGCGCCGGCGTCTGCCTGGGTCGCCACAGATGAGTCGATCGCGGGGGAACGCCTCTGGTCCATTCTCGCATCAGGGTCACCAGTGTAGAGGAGCTTGAAATAACGAGGCGATGTGATTCATAAACCAAAGTTTATTATCAGCTCCTCTAACAAGTCTCATCTAGGTGCAGCAGCAGAAGTAGTAAGAGAGCGAACACCTTCGGCTCTACGAACTTATACTCGCACATAACAAAAGACATGCATATCAAAAGCTGACATCCCTCATTATCTTAATCCCCCCATTGTCTTCGTACTCCTCCGCCTGGCCCTGGGGGGTCAGGGCAGCCCATCCGGTCTCCACCGCAGTGCCTTGGATGCTCTTTAATCCTCACTGGCGGTTGAGACTCTTTGTCCTGTTCTGAGGTGTGAAGTCGCCTTACATATGTAATCACCAAACACTCTCACATGCTTAAACATATGTTGGTTATGGAATATATGATTAATATAGACCACACCTTTTGTAAATTTGATAAGTTTTCTCATAAATGTGCAGCTTTTTTCTTTTAAATCTGCAACTTTTTTCTCATAAATGTGCAACTTTTTCTTTTAAATTTGCAACTTTTGTCAGAAATTTGCAATTTTTTAAAAATAAATTGGCAACTTTTTTCCTCATAAAGTTGCAACTTTTTTCTAATCAAACTGTGATTTTTCTTGTAAATTTGCAAGTTTTTTCACAAATTTTCAATTAAGACGCAATGATATGAAAAGATGCTAATTTAAAAAGTCAAATTATACAACACAGATTGTTATTATTTTTGCAACAATAAATAATAAAAATTTAATAATAATAAAATTTAATAATTTAATAATAATAAAAATTTAACAGCATCCAGATGAGAGTTGCAAACTTACAAGAAAAAAATATGAAAATTTACAAAAAAAAGTTCAAATTTTTTTTAAAAAAAAGTTCAAAATTTACAGGGAAAATGCAAATTTACACTTTTTTTTTTTTACAAATTTCTGAGAAAAAAATTAAAATATACAGGAAAAACCGCTGCAAATCAATGGGAAAAAGGTTAAAAGCAATTTGAGGGAAAAAGTTACAATTTTATGAGAAAAGTCAAACTTTTTGAGAAAAGTTGCAAATCTACAAGGAAAATGTTGAAAATTTAAACTTTTTTTTTTTTTCATTTCTGCTTAGAATTGGTGGCTCAAAGTCATTTTATTCAGTTCTGTAACATTGAAAGGTGATGCTCAGAATGAGAAAGCCAAGAAACCAGCTGAAATCCATTAGAAGCCATCCCATCCCCCGTCAGTGCAAATTAATTTCAGCTGGTTAAGTACTGACTGATAGCTGTTAAAAAGGTCTGTGAATATCAGATTGTCACACCACAAAGAACTCATGATGGGTAGAAGCAAAAAGCTCCCTCTAGACCACAGGTGTCAAACTCATTCCATGGAGGGCCAAGACCCTGCAGGTTTTACCTCCACCCAGTGTCTTCAACAGGTGATTTCTCTGAATTTCTTCCTACTGATTGCTGATCAGTGAAAACACCTGCTGAAGAGACTGGGTGGAAGTAAAACCTGCAGGGTCTTGGCCCTCCATGGAATGAGTTTGACACCCCTGCTCTAGACCTTCACAACCTTATTGTTGCAAAACATAATGATGGTATTGATTACAGGTGAAGAGTTTGCAACAACCGATAAACGTCATTTCCATGAAAATTTCACTCTTTACATCAAACAACTGTTAACATTATCTTGTGGTGCACATATGTGGGTTCCATATGCTTCACATGTGAATTACTGTATGCTGGTTGTATGCTTCACGTCTCAGAAGAACAAAAGGGACTGAACCTCCTAGGGGTAACAGGAGGATGTGAAGTCTGGCCTTTTGTAGGCGAAGAGACGGCCGTGAGGGATTTCCTGACCACCAGGACTTTAGACGGAGACGAGGAGACCTGGTGGGGATGCATTGTGATTTGGGAATGAAAGACAATGTGAATGTGTGCTTTTATGTCCGGGGGTATTTAAGGGACAGAATGTGGGGGAGTCCCTCCTCTTTTTCTGTTTTTGGATGTTGGAGAATGTGATTGTGAATAAAGCTGGTTTTGAGGAATAAACTCAGCCTCGTCCTTCCACACATCTCCACACTGGTGACCCTACGACGTATCATGAGCGGAGATGAATCTCCCGAGCCAGACTCGTCAGGAGCCAGCCAAACGAATGCAGCCACAGTTCAACTACCGGACTTCTGGCTGAGCAATCCGCGCTCCTGGTTTAGCGCAGTCGAGGCACAGTTCCACCTCCGGAAGATTTCGGTGGACACCACAAAGTTCTACCATGTGGTTGCAAAGCTGGACAACCACACAGCCCAGCGGGTGGCGAACCTGATCAACCACCCGCCGGACAGCGACAAGTACAGCACGTTGAAGGCTGCACTCATCCGTTACTTCACCCCCGCAGTGGAGGAGCGAGCAGAGAGGCTCCTGGCGCTGACTGAGTTCGTGAGCGACAGACCTGCAGACCTGATGGGGAAGATGTTGAGTTTGAGAGACTCCGAAGATGATAGCTTTATCTTCACCCACCTTTTCCTCAGGACCCTACCGTCAGCGGTGAGAGTGACCCTGGCCAGTTCACCACTGTTGGCCCGACGAGACTACCACGAGCTGGGCCAGGAGGCGCAACGACTCGTCGACGCCAATAAACGGTGCGCGGCTGCGGCTTTAGCAGCAGAGCTAGGCGCAACATCCGGAGATGGCAGGGGGCCAGAGGCTGCAGCACCAGACTCACCGACGGCGGCAGGGGCCAGGAAACATGGAGCAGACGACGTCCTTTGCTTCTATCATCGCCACTTCGCAGAGAGGGCACGCAAGTGCATTCCACCACGCCATTTCAAGCGCTCGGGGAAACGCCAAGACCGGGGGTCGGTAGCAGCTGCGACCCTCGGAGAGGAGAACAAGCTGCTCTACTTGAGGGATGCGCACTCGGGGAGGCATTTCCTCGTGGACACGGGCTCCCAGCTGAGTTTCATCACACCTTCCTACGCTGACCGGCTGGCGCCCTCCAGTGGTCCCCTGGTGTCAGCAGCGAACGGCTCGGCGATTAAAACCTTCAGTGAGAGGACTCTGCTTCTGTCTTTACACGGCCGTACATTTGAGTGGACTTTCGTCATAGCAGCAGTCAATTTCAACATGTTAGGGGCTGATTTTTTGTGCTCACATGGGTTGTTGGTCGATCTTGCTAATAGACGCCTGGTTAATGCACTCTCTTTTTATTCTATTCCCTGTACAGCTCGAGTGGCCCCGCCAACAGCACAAGCCAACGTCACAGCCGCAGGTGGCAAGTTTCACACACTGCTCACTCAGTTCCCAGCACTCACGGTCCCAACATTTTCGGCGGCCGTGGCTAAACATGGGGTGGAACATTTTATCACTACCACCGGACCGCCCGTTTTTGCAAAAGCTCGGCGCTTGGATTCAGCTAAACTGACCATAGCGCGCGAGGAGTTCGCCAACCTGGAAAAGTTAGGCATCATCAGGTGTTCGAAAAGCCCCTGGGCTTCACCGCTTCACATGGTCCCTAAAGCTGACGGCTCGTGGCGGCCTTGCGGTGATTTCCGCAGGCTGAACAACGCTACAGCGCACGACCGCTACCCGATCCCGCACATCCAAGATTTTTCAGTTCATTTGGCGGGGGCGCGCGTTTTTTCTAAAATAGACTTGGTATGCGGTTACCACCAGGTCCCAGTGCGCACTGAGGACATACCCAAAACAGCGGTAATAACTCCTTTCAGGCTTTTCGAGTTTTTGCGCATGCCATTTGGGCTTAAAGGCGCGGCGCAGACGTTCCAACGCATGATGGACGCGATTTTGGGTGATCTCCCTTTTGTGTTCGTCTACCTGGACGACATATTGGTAGCCAGCGCGTCCGAAGACGAACACGAAAACCACCTCACGGCAGTTTTCCGGAGGTTGGCAGAGCACGGGTTAATAATTAACCCAGCAAAGTGTCAGTTCGGGGTTACGCAGATTGATTTTTTGGGGCATCGCGTCTCCCCAGAGGGAGCGGTCCCTCTACCTGACAAAGTGCGCACAATAGCAAATTTTCCCCAACCACAAACGGTCAAAGCATTACAGGAGTTTTTGGGAATGGTGAATTTTTATAACCGTTTCCTCCCCCGCGCAGCGCAGCTCATGCAACCATTGTATGCTGCACTAAAAAAACAAAAACCCACAAATAAAGTCGAATGGTCTCCAGAGCGAGAGCGCGCATTCTCTGAAGTCAAAACAGCCCTGGCAAACGCTGCGTTGTTGGCACATCCGGTCCCAGCGGCCCACATGGCGCTCACTGCTGACGCGTCAGATGTGGCCATAGGGGCGGTCGTGGAACAGTTTGTAGCCGGAGCCTGGCAACCGCTCGCCTTTTTCAGTAAGACTCTGCGCGACAGCGAACGAAAATACAGCGCATTCGACAGGGAGTTGTTAGCTCTCCACTTGGCCATTCGCCACTTCCAGTTCTGGCTGAAAGGACGCCGTTTCACCGCGTTCGTTGACCACAAGCCGCTGACTTTTGCGATGGCCAAGATTTCAGAACCTTGGTCGGGCCAGCAGCAGAGACAGCTGGCCGCGATATCGGAGTTTACTACCAATATCCAGCATGTGGCGGGTAAACTTAATGTAGTGGCGGACTGCCTCTCGCGCGCTGTAGAGGCGCCAGCCCGCGTGGAGGTAGATTCTGCAGCCATGGCCGCGGAGCAGGTTAGCGATTCGGAAGTGCGCGCGGCCACGGTCTGCATAGGGATAGATTATGCAGCCATGGCCGCGAAGCAGGTTAGCGACGCGGATGTGCGCGCACTCCAGTCTGGACCAACAGGGTTAAGGCTGGAGAACAGGATGCTGCAAGACGGCATGCCCCCCCTAATCTGCGATGTTTCCACTGGGCGGCCGCGTCTGGTGGTTCCAGCTGCATGGCGCAGCCACGTTTTTGACTCGATTCATTCTCTGGCACACCAGGGAGTGCGTGCGTCGGTCAAAATGGTAGGAGAGAAATTTGTATGGCCGAGCCTGCGCAAACAAGTTAGAGAGTGGGCGGCAGCCTGCGTGGCTTGTCAGCGGGCCAAGGTTCATAGACACACGAGAGCTCCCTTGGAGCCGTTTCACATCCCAGCTAAAAGGTTTGATCATGTCCACATGGACCTCATAGGCCCCCTCCCGCCCTCACAAGGGTGCACACATCTTCTGACAATGGTTGACCGCACCACGCGCTGGCCGAAAGTGGTTCCACTGTCGTCAACCACAGCCGAGGAGGTTGCGCGCGCGTTTTTTTTTTTTTTCCACAATATTTTTATTGAACCTTTTTACAGACATAACACAAACAAACAGTAGCACTAAAATATTTTTTTAAAAAAAGTACTAAAAACACCAGCAACCACTAACAAAGGCAGGTCTTCAACAATGCTCCTCTATTTAGTCTAGGCAATCCATTACGTAAGTGTACATACTATACATTCACCAGTTTGGAATTTACAAGGTCCACACACATCATTCACCTTCTTCTTCAAAAGTTATATTTAAATTCTTTACATAATCAATGAAAGGTCTCCATATATTCTCAAACACAATTTCTTTTGATTTCAGTGTGTATGTTATTCTTTCTAGTGGAAGGTTTGTTAACATCTGTCTTAACCACTGAGTCACATCTGGTCTATGAGTCTTTTTCCACAATAGTGCAATACATTTTTTGGCGTTAAGCAAACTGAGGTCTATGAATGCTCTGTCACTCTTGTTAAAGTTATGCTTTTCTGGATAAAGACCCAACAAAAACAGTTTAGGATTCAATATGATTTGTTTTGAAATTATTTTTTCAATTGTTACCCTCACCTCTTCCCAAAACATTCTAATTTTTCTACATTCCCATACACAATGAAATAGGGTTCCTTTACTTTCCATACATTTTGTGCACGTATCTGGTATGTTTTTGTTATATCTATTTAACTCCACCGGTGTAACATACATCCGTATTAACCATTTAAAATGTATCAGTTTAAGACGTACATTTATTGATTTGGTTTGAGCTTCTGCACAAGCCAATTCCCATTGTTCCTCTGAAATTTCAGTTTGCAGGTCTTCTTTCCAATAATTCAATCTTTTCTGTGAGTTTTCATTTGAGGATAATGTCAATGAGTTATAAAACTCTGAAATAATACCCTTTCTCTTACTATCTTTGGTCAAGATTTTTTCCAAGGATGAATAAGTAGGTCGGATGAGAGCATTATTTTGATTTGATCGAATAAAGTTCCTAAGCTGAAGATATTTAAAAAAAAATGTGTTATATTAAGATTAAATTTGATCCTCAGTTCTTCAAAAGACATTGTTATCTGAACCTGACAAATATAAGTCTCGAATCTTTTGAATCCCTTTTAAATTCCATACTTTAAATACAGCATCCGCTCTCCCTGGTGTAAAATATTGATTACCCCATATTGGGCTAAATTGTGACAATAAGTGTGGTTCTTTTAGATATTTTTTGGTTTCACACCATATTTTGATCATATGCTTTACAAATGGATTTTTAACTTGTTTCTGTAATTTTTTTGCCGAGTCTGAGTATATAAATATGGGAAGAGGTAAAGGTAAATTGCATGATTCCATTTCAGTCCAGTGAGGGAGATCATTTGATGAAAAATAATATGTCATAGACCTCAGTTGTGCTGACCAGTAATACAACATAAAGTTTGGACATTTCAGACCTCCACGATCAAATGGTAAATATGGTAAGGACAGACGTAATCTAGCCTTCCTATTGTTCCATATAAATTCCACTAACTTTTTTTTAATTCTTAAAAATAGATCTGAAGGTGGTGGTAAAGGAATGTATTGAAATAAATAAAGCATTTTGGGTAAGATATTACTTTTAAGTATATTAATTCTCCCAATCATCGACATTGGTAGTGACATCCATCTCTGAAGTAACTCATTAATGTCTGTCATTAAGGCTTCATAGTTGGCACTGGCGACTAATTCTAGCTTAGGCTAAATTTGAATTCCTAAATATTTAAACTGATTTACAACTTTGATTTACCTCAGGACCTGGGTGATTTCGCTGGGTCTCATTTAGCATTAATATTGAAGATTTAGTTTTATTTATTTTATATCCTGATATTTCCCCAAAATTCTTTATTAAATTCAACAAAGTTGGAATTGATTTTTTAAGATTCGACATGAACAAAATTATGTCATCAGCATACAGGGAGATTTTATGTTCTGTTGGTCCTATTTTAATTCCATATATTTGTGGATGTAAATGTACTGCCATCTCTAAAGGTTCAATTGCCATAGTAAACAGTAAAGGTGAAAGTGGACAGCCTTGTCCACATCCTCTATTGATTTTTATTGATTTTGAGATATTGCTTTTTGTTAGGATTTCTGCTGTAGCATTATTGTATATTATCTGAACCCATTTTATGAAATTATTTCCAAATCCAAACCTTTGTAGGACTTCAAAAAGAAAGGGCCATTCGACCCTATCAAAGGCCTTTTCGGCGTCCAATGATAGGAGAGCTGTATCCAGTGCTTCTTTATTAGAATAGATAATATTAAATAGTCTTCTTACATTATGGAAGCCTTGTCTTCCCTTTATAAAGCCATTCTGATCTCGGTTAATAATATTTGGTAATATTTCTTGTAGTCATCTTGCTAAAATTTTACAGATTATCTTAAGGTCAGCATTTAATAGGCTTATTGGTCTCATATTTTCACATTTATTAGAGGGTTTACCTGGTTTTGGCAACAGTATAATTAAGGCATTATTCATGTATAGTGGTAAATTACTATTTTGAAATGCTTCTAAAACCATTTCCAAAAATGGTTTTATTAATTTATTCTTAAATTTTTTATAGAGGTCAACTGGAAGACCATCTGGTCCTGCACTTTTTCCTGATTTCATATCATCAATGGCTAGCCCAACTTCTTCTTGACTAATTTTAGACTCCAGTATCTCCCTGTTTTCATTTGGAATACAAGGTATAGATAATCCGTCCAAAAACCCATTTAGTTTTGTTAAGTCAGTTTCATTTTTTGTGTCATATAGTTTTTCTTAATAATCTCTAAAGGCACTGTTAATTTCTAAAGGATCTACAACTGCCTGTCCACTACTTATAATACTGGTAATTGGTGTTTTAAATTCTAATTGTTTAATCTGCCATGCCAATAATTTCCCTGATTTTTCACCTTGTTCATAAAAAGATTGCTTCAATCTTAGAAGACTCGAGGCAGCTCTATTCGCTGATTTTTTGTCATATTCAGCTCTCAGAATCAGTAATTCGTTCTCTAACTTTGGGTCACTTACTGCATACACTTTTTCTTGGAGAATTTTTATTTTATGTTCCAATTGGACTCTCTCCTCTCGAGTCTTCTTAGATTTTGAACCTGTATAACTAATAATATGCCCCCTAATAAAAGCTTTGAAAGCCTCCCACTTTATACATGCTGAAGTTTGTGTAGGATTGATATCAAAGAACTCATCTATCTGTTTTTCTATGTACTTAACAAATTCCTTGTCCTGAAGCCATTTATGCTGAAATTGCCACCTACCTGGTTCATTTGTCAATTTCTTATCTACATATATTAAACAGCAGGGTGCATGATCAGAGATCACGATGTTATCATAGAAACAGTTTTGAATCTTGGACCTTAATTCTGTGGAAATCAAAAAAATAGTCAATACGTGAGAATGTCTTGTAGGTATTAGAATAACAAGAGTAGCTTTAACTTGCGGTTTCATTTCTCTCCATATATCTAGCAATTTCAATTCTTTCATAAAATGATTAATGATCATCCTGCATCCATTGTGCGTACAGTCCAGTCCTGTTGATCTATCTATACTGGGATTCAATGTACAATTAAAATCCCCTGCTATTATATGTTGCCCTGTAAGTGATGATAAAGTAAGAAATAAATTAGCAAAGAAGTTTTGATTATCTATATTGGGACCATATAAGTTCACCAGATTTATATTTTCTAATAACAAAGATCCTTGAATGATTAGGTATCTTCCTAATTTGTCTCCAATTACATTTTTCACTTGAAATGGGACTGTTTTGTGTATGAGAGTCATAACTCCCCTGGCTTGAGATGAAAATGATGAGGTGAATACACTTCCCTGCCATCTTTTTTTAATTCTTTTTACATCCTCCTCTATTAGATGAGTTTCTTGTAAAAACACAATTTTTGAACCTATGTCTTTTATTTTATTCATAACTTGTTTAAGTTTTTTTTAAATTTTGTAGACCTCTGCAATTCCCTGAAGTTAAATTAAGATTAATGCTTTGGTCTATGATCAATAAGGAGTTTGGGATTACCTCGCAATGTAAACATGCTCATACAGAGAAGCAAAAACATGAGTGGTTGAACATTCATCCTACAAACTACACACAAACAAATTCCCCCTTCCCACATTCGTGGTAATCCCCCCAAAATCAAAAAAAAAATTCTGTCTCCCGCTATAGCCATCGACTGCTCCACACCCGCGAGGACCAGCCAAAGCCACTCCTTCTTCATCCTCCCAATCACCCTAACTCTACTGCTTTTAATGACATAACATTAACTCTCTTCTGTAGTTTTCCAACTTAACTCCAAAATTTTATAGCAACTTTGTACATCATAGGGTTTTTTTTTAATATATAATACAATCTATATTTTGTAAACTTGCTATATGCTTCAGATCAGTCAGATGCCTGTGCAAATGCTTAAATATTCTACCTTATATTTTGTTCATGCTTCATGCTTAGCTCCCCACCAGTCTCTCCTTGGATCTTCTTGATGAGCTCCTGCGCCTCCTCTGGGGTCTTGAAGGTGTGGGTTCTGCCCTTATACGTGACCAGCAGTCTTGCAGGATAAATCACTCCATGACGAATCTCAAGGTTGCGCAGCTCTTTACGGGCGGGGTCAAACTGTTTCCTTAATTGTTGGATTCCTGTGGCCAAATCTGGGTAGAACCGCACCTGTTGATCCTGGTATTTAATTTCTCCTTTGGCTCGCGCTGCGTTGGAGATCTTCATCTTGTCTCTATAGCTGAGGAACTTCATAATCAGCGTCCTCGGTGATGCCTTATTATCTCTCGGTGGGCCAATTCGGTGGGCGCTTTCCAGAACAATCGATGACTGCAGCTCCGCGTTGTTCAGCGCTTCTGGAATCCACTTTTCCAAAAAGGAACATGAGTCCCACCCCTCCGTACCCTCCGGGAGACCCACCAGCCTCAGATTGTTCCGTCTCGACTGGGATTCTAAATCCAGGACATTATCTTCCAGACGTTTATTGTTTAATTCCAATGTGCGCACCTTTAATTGTAGGCTGGTGACGTCATCCTCAGCGCTGGAAATTCGGAGCTCCACCTGCGATACTCGTTCCATACAGTCGCTTAATTCCTTTCTCAATCCCTCTATCGCTGCTATAATCCCATCAAACTTAGTAGAGAAGTCTGCTCTCATTGAGCTAATGGCAGCGAGCACCGCACCTGTGCCGTTGCCAGCAGTCACCGCTCCTCCACTAGCTTGCTCCGCCATATCTGGGGATTTTTCTGCTTCGTCACGGACATGAAAGTCCGTTAACTTGGACTGTTTCGGTGGTTCAGTTTTTCCTCCACCTGATTTCCCAGCCTTAGGCTTTACCGGCATGTCCTCGCCCAAACGCTGGGATAGGTTTTGTTCCAATTGAGAGGGTTATTTGCCGATTTTTTTATTTTTAAGAGCAGAGTAGAGTGAAGCACGTCCTCCTACGTGGCGGCCATAACCGGAAGTCGTCGCGCGCGCGTTTTTAACGGCATGGGTAGCGCATTTTGGAGTCCCGTCGGACATTACGTCCGACAGAGGCCCTCAATTTGTTTCCGAACTTTGGTCAGCGATGGCCCGCAGCCTGGGGGCAACGATCCACTGCACGACCGCGTACAACCCGCAGGCTAACGGGTTATGTGAACGTTTTCACAGGTCACTGAAGGCGGCTCTCAGAGCGTCGCTTACGGATGCAAATTGGGTGGACAAACTACCATGGGTTTTATTGGGGTTGCGTTCTGCACCTAAAGAGGATTTAGAAGCCTCCCCAGCTGAACTAGTTTTCGCACAGCCACTTCGGCTGCCCGGAGAATTTCTCCCAGATAATCCAGCGCCAGAGTGCTCCCCGGCTCAGCGGTTACAGAATAGCACGGGCCCGAGCACACTATCTGGCCCCGTTCGCCACAGTTTTCCGCGTGTTTTTGTGCCTAAGGCTTTAAAAAATGCGGAGTTTGTTTTTGTCAGACATGATGCCCATCGTCTGCCTTTACGCCCACCTTATGACGGACCATATAGAGTGCTGGAAACAGGGGATAAGCATTTTTTGCTAGATTTGGGGGGAAGAAAAGAAATGATTGGCATTAATAGGCTCAAACCCGCTTTTGTGGTAGCTGACGAAATTGTGCAGTTGGCTAAGGCTCCTCGGCGCGGCAGGCCCCCCAGACAGCATTCCCCAGAACACCCACAGAGGTTGACTAACAGTTCTAATCCCCAGGCAGCAGCTCCACAGCAGGAGGACGCCGCGGAAGTGGTACAGCCTGCTTACAGCAAATACGGGAGAAGACTGCGATCCAAGCGGCATGTGGATTGATGTGTAGTGATTTTATTATGACATGCAATCTGTGGTTATGTTGTTCCATCTTAGACGTTCGGTGGGGGGGGGGGTCATGTGGTGCACATATGTGGGTTCCATATGCTTCACATGTGAATTACTGTATGCTGGTTGTATGCTTCACGTCTCAGAAGAACAAAAGGGACTGAACCTCCTAGGGGTAATAGGAGGATGTGAAGTCTGGCCTTTTGTAGGTGAAGAGACGGCCGTGAGGGATTTCCTGACCACCAGGACTTTAGACGGAGACGAGGAGACCTGGTGGGGATGCATTGTGATTTGGGAATGAAAGACAATGTGAATGTGTGCTTTGATGTCCGGGGGTATTTAAGGGACAGAATGTGGGGGAGTCCCTCCTCTTTTTCTGTTTTTGGATGTTGGAGAATGTGATTGTGAATAAAGCTGGTTTTGAGGAATAAACTCAGCCTCGTCCTTCCACACATCTCCACAATCTACTTATAGAAGTACAAATCGTTTTGTCTCAAAAGGCGATATGTCCTATGTTATAAACACTACAAATTCATGTTTTGGTTTTGGTTTTTTTTTTTTTTTTTTCAAACGCCAATTAACACTAGGAGTGCTTTTTTTTTTTTTTTTGCAAAAGCAGATAACTCCACAGGGCAAATCAGCACTTGGTATTTGGGTCACGTGACTCTTTCTTTTTTTTTCAGCCTCATTCCTTTTCTTTTTATACTGTGCACTCCAATGAAGAGAGACAAACGCCATTTCAATTCTCCTGTATGGCCTGTATGTGTAGTAGTATTGTGGAGAAAAAGGAATGGGCGAAGGCAGCAAGCTGGATGACACAAGGCTTTATTTTTCTCCAACAGCATACAGTAAACACGCTTCATAGCTCTGCTGAGCTTTTGCGCTATCATCATCATCATCATTGTACATCCCTCTTTTATACTTTCATTCCCATATGCGGAGACTCAGCACTTCTGACCCTCATAAAGAGAAATGCAGCACATTAACATACAGATTGTCAGACAATGCAGATCATTAACATAACATACACAGGCGCCGCTTCGACACCTTATTCTCTCCATGGCTCCCGGTTACTCTTCCTCTCCCCGGGAGGTGTATAGAACTAACTGTCTCGTTTGATACCTCCCAGAGACGCTTCCTCCTTCAGTCATCAATTCTCCTCTCCACCCTGCATCTGGGTGTGAGGGAAAACCCCCAAACACTTTGTATAGTGTCCGCCACAGTATTGACAATAAAATCTTTGAATCTTGAATTATAGCTTTATTATAGCTATATTATACCATTTTACTGAGTGGATATGCCTAAATCAGTGTGTCAGTCATACTACATTGATGCTTATAGACATTCAAGTATGTTCCAGACAAAATAGCATGGCTTTCGGGACATGTCTGTTTTGCAAAACAATGGCTTGTGGACTTATCTGTTTTTGCAAAAAAAAAAGTACTAATAAATTGCCAAAAAGAAACAATGAGTTGATGTTTGATTTTTTGCTTTATTATGTCTGAGATACTCATATTTCAAGTGACCATGTCTTAGAAGCTGATTTAGAAATATTAACACCTATAAACCTACAGATGAAAAAGTGTTTTTTCTCATTTTGAACACAACTGGACTTACCTGTTTTTGCAAAAGAACCCTTCAGAAGCATTTCTAAACTGCTGAATGTTCCAGTGAGCACTGTTGGAGCCATCATTCGGAAGTGGAAAGAACATCATTTTACCATAAACCGGCCATCACCAGGAGCTCCTCACAAGATTTCTGACAGAGGAGTCAAAAGAATTATCAGAAGAGTTATCCAAGAGCCAAAGACCACTCATGGAGAGCTCCAGAAAAACCTGGAGTTAGCAGGTTCTGCTGTTTCAAAGAAAACAATAAGTAATGCACTCAAACAACATGGGCTCCATGCCCGCTCACCTGGCAAGACTCCACTGCTGAAGAAAAAGCATGTTGAAGCTCATTTAAAGCTTGCTGCACAACATTTGGGCAAGCCAGTAAAAATACTGGGAGAATATAGTCTGGTCAGATGAGACCAAAATTGAACTTTTTGGACGGAACAGCACACAGCGTATTTGGAGGAGAAATGGCACTGCATATTCCATCATAGTGTAGGGGTGTTTTTCAGCACATGGTACAGGCAGACTTCATATAATTGAAAGAAATATGAATGGACAAATGTACAGAGACATCCTTGATAAGAACCTGTTGTCATCTGCCAAGATGTTGAAGATGAAACGAGGGTGGACATTTCAGCAAGACAATGATCCCAAACACACAGCCAAGGAAACTCTCAACTGGCTCCAGAGAAGGACAATGAAACTGCTAGAATGGCCCAGTCAGTCACCTGATCTGAATCCAATTGAAAATCTATGGAATGAACTGAAGATCAGAGTTCATAGAAGACACCCACAGAACCTTCAAGATTTGAAGCCAGTTTGTGTGGAAGAATGGGCTAAAATCCCTCCTGAGCAATGCCTGCATGTAGTTTCTCCATGCAGGAGGCATCTGAAAGCTGTTATTACCAACAAAGGCTTTTCACGCTTGGTGAAAATGAATTTCACCAAGCATGTTCCATACTTATTCCCTGTGTCATTCCACTTTATTAAATATAACTTGTTTTATGAACACAGTTGCCTTGATTTCTTTGTATGTATGGATTACTTGGGTTGTTACTGATATCTGGTGAAAATCTCTGGTCAGTGGCTCCATCAGAAATATGTTTAATGAGAAGAATGTTGATGTGTTCAATACTTATTTTCCCTGCTGTATGTGAGGGTGGAGCAGGACATGTATGAGGACAGCAAGGGAGGCAGGTGCTACAGTGATGATGGAAGGAATAGAGGTAGTGAAAGTAGATGAGTTTAAATACCTGGGGTCAGCCATCCAAAGCAATGGAAAATGCACAAGAGAGGTGAAGAAGCGAGTGCAGGCAGGGTGGAGTGGGTGGAGATGAGTATCGGGGTGATTTGTGACAGAAAGGTAGCAGCAAGAGTGAAAAGGAAGATTTACAAGACAGCAATAAGATCTGTTATGATGTATGGTTTGGAGACAGTGGTACTGACAAAAAGACAGGAGCCAGAGTTAGAGGTGGCAGCATTGAAGATGCTAAGATTCTCATTGTGAGTGACTAGGAGGGACAGGATTAGAAATGACATATATCAGAGGGACAGCTCAGGTTGAGAGGTTTGGAGACAAAGTAAGAGAGGCAAGGCTGAGATGGTTTGGACATGTGCAGAGGAGGGACAGTAGATATATTGGACAAAGGATGTTGAAGATGGAGCTGCCAGGCAGGAGGAAAAGAGGAAGACCACAGAGAAGATTCATGGATGTAGTGAAGGAGGACATGGAGAGGGTTGGTGTTACAGAGGAAGATGAAGGGATAGGGGGAGATGGAGGCAGATAATCCGCTGTGGAGACCCCTAAAGGGAGCAGCTGGAAGAAGAAGATGATATAGAAAGGTTTATCATGATACTTTTTTCCCCAGGGGAAGGATGGACACAGGCGCAATGTCCTCCCTGCCCCCCCGCCCTAAATTTACCTGATCAAGTAATCAAACCTGCCAGCATTGACTCTCCCCCTTAAATGGGATTTGAAATTGTCCTCTTAAATTGTTTTTGTGTGTGCTGTCTCTCTTATCTTTTTACCTTTTAAACTTACTTACTTTAAACTAAACTTGCTTCAGGGTTAACAGTTTCTGAAACCCGACCTGAATTGCTTTCTCTCTCTGCTGTTTTTCTTTTAAGATCTTCCTCCTTCCTCAGAGACCACAGATGGAAATTAGTGAGAACGCTAGAATCTGGTACAGAGCATCGTTACCTGTGTTTGATGGTTTTTCTGTACATGCTCCCTGACAAATAAAACAATAAACTATAAATAAACTAAACTAGGTTAACATACTGCCTATAATCTTTAAAAAAAAAAAAAGTTTTTTGTAACTTTTTTCCTCATAAATTTGTAACTTTTCTAAAATATTTGCCTTTTTTGTCTTGTAAATTTTCAAATTTTTGCTGTAAATTTTCAACTTTTTTTTCTTGTAGATTAGCAACTTTTTTCTCCTAAATCTGCAACTTTTTTCCTGTAAATTTTCATCTTTTTATCTAATAATTTTTTTCCTTGTAAAATTGTAACTTTTTCTCAAAAAAATAGCAACTTTATTCTCTCAAATTTGTACCTAATTTACATTTATACGTGTGTACCTCCTGCTAAATTGGTGAATACCCCCGACTCCTCTCATTAACAAGAACACTCTGAGGAGAGTGCAATACTGTATCTCCCATCTCTGCTTCCTTTGAAGATCTCAATAGTTACTGACAGAGGCCAGTGTTCAATTTTTCAATATAATTACTGTGGCAGAACCAGGTTATGATAAACCATCATCCATGAATATACAACAAAGTATACAATCCATAGCTGTAGGTCAGGACCCTGAGGTGAACATGTGTAGCAAGTCTGGTGACCCTAGAGAGCTTTACACGTTCTATAGTAAGAGAGCGTAGGGAGTGCCAACCTTGACCTTTGACCTATGGACCCCATAGGTCCATAGGTAGTCAGAGGTCATGGTCTCAGAGTGAACCTGTGTACCAGGTTTGGTGACCCTAGCTTTCTTTGTTGGTGAGATACAGTTTAGAAGCCATTTTGATGTTGACCATTGACCTTGCTATCCCAAAACCATAGTCACACCTCAGGGTCACGGGGTGTACCTGTGTACCAGGTTTGGTGACCCTAGCTTTCTTTGTTGGTGAGATACAGTTTAGAAGCCATTTTGATGTTGACCTTTGACCTTGCTATCCCAAAACCATAGTCACACCTCAGGGTCATGGGGTGTACCTGTGTACCAGGTTTGGTGACCCTCACTTTTCTCGTCGTACAGTAATAAGGCATAGAGAATGTTAACCTTAGACCTTTTGACCCCAAACCCATAGAGTTCAGGATCCCAAGGTGAACCTGTGTAGCAGGTTTGGTGACCCTAGCTCTACTCGTTTTATAGTAATAGTAAATTTAGCATTTACCATAGTGCAACTGGAATGTTAACATTGACCTCTGACCCCAAACGAACAGTCAGGTCAGGGGATAAGACGTCCAAGATGTGTATTAGATACAACTACTGCATTGATTTGAAAAGCCTACATCATTTCTTTCAGTAGTTATTGTGTTTAGAAGATTTAGGGGAAATCTGACCTCTGACCTTTGACCTCAAGGTCATCGGATGAGAGTGAAATTGCAATATGCTCATCATCAGCGTATATCAAACCATGGTACCAAGCTTCAAAACAATCAGAACAAAACTGTAGGAGTTGATTTCACAAAAGTGGGACGGACAGACGGACTGACCCATAACCTAATCCCTCTTTGGTCTTCGATCGGCGGGGGACACAAAACAACAACAAGCCTCCTGACTACAGCGTTATTCACCACGGGGAACGCCAGGAAAACGTTACAGTTCTCTACTACACTCAGAGAAACAGTAAGTTATTGTGAAAGTATGGGGCCTGTTTAAAAGACTGTCTTCTTTGTAAACGTGTCTGCAGAACTCTCACGGGCCCAGCAGAACCAGTTCTCATCATAAGAGCCAGTTCTCGTCATAAACCAGAGTACAGAAATGCAATGGCTCCTGCCGACCACTAGGGGGCTGCCACGCTACAAGTTCAGCCTTAACATTTTTTTTTCCTCATAACTTTTCCCCCTTAAATCTACACAGAAATAAAAAAGCTAAACAGACTTTTCTGATAGATTCATGTCTTTCATTATGTCATGTTTTAATTTAGATTCTTCTGCTCTTAGATTTGCCATGTTTCTCCAGAAAGGTTTACTTGGAAATTTGCACCTCTTTTCTCACAAATCTGTCAATTTTTTCCCTCATAAACTTGTAACTTTTTTTCTGAAAATTTTGCAACTTTTTTCTTACAAATTTGCAACTTCTAAAAAATCTGCACTTTTTCTATATTTTTTCAACTTTTCTTTCAACTTTTACATTTTTTTTCTAGTCAAACTGCAACTTTTTTCTCATAAATTTACAATTTTTTTTCTTGTAAAGTTGCAACTTTTTTCAAAAATGTGCAACTTTTAGAAATCCTTCCAAATTTTCATTTTTTTCCTCATAAATTTGCAACTTTTTCCTCAAAAACAGGCATCTTTTTACCTATAAATTTTCACCTTTTTCTTGCAAATTTTTGCATTTTTCACAAATTTGCAACTTTTTCCTTGTAGATTTGAATTTTTTTTTTCTTGCCAATTTATAACTTTTTTCCCTCATGAATTTGTGATTTTTCTCTTGTAAATTAACTTTTTTCTTGTAAATTTGTAAAAAAAAAAAAAAAGGGGGGGGGAAACAAACTATTACAATTCTGTGACTTTTCCTCATAAACGTGTTTCTTCTAAATGCATGGGCTTTTTCCCTTATGAACTGATGAGGTTTCTTATAAATGTGTCAATTTTGTCTTAATAAAGAATTAGACAAAACACTGGACAACATAAAGAATGACGGCTGCATCTTGCCTTGTATACAGTTCATTTAATATCTGTCGACAGTGAATTTTCATAACCAGAGAAACCGTGCTGCTGATTTAACTGAATAGTTGTCATAAATACAGAAGTCCAGTACACAAACATGCCATCAGAATCCAAAACTTTGTCACTTTAGGGATGAAAAACATTTGAATATAAAAATATTTCTGACAGAAACACAAACTACAATCGACCAGCAACTGCAGCGCATCAACAAAAGGGGAAAACACCACATTTCCAATAGTTAAGTGTAGTTATTAAATTATAAGTGTGACTGTAGGATGGATGCTGGGGAACCACTGGCTGTTTTACAGTACGTTTCATTAGGCTTTAAGGCACGTGGGAAACAGCAGTTAGGGATGACGTTAGCCCCGTCAGATTAAATTGTCCCGTGTGATGTTTTCAGAGGATGGCTGGGTTCTTTTCTACGTGTAAAAATAAAAACATGCTTAAAATCCCACTAAACTCCGACCCCCCTAAACCAGAACCGAACCAAACGTCACACCTGCACCGTCCACCGTCCAGACCAACACTGCAGCAGCAGAACACTTCCAACCACAGAAACCTCTGCAGCACCAGGACTGGCTCTGGGCTTCTGTGGGGTGGGGGCCTGTTTTTACACTGAGGAAGGGTTCCGCTTAGAAAAGCCTCTGTAGAAGTAGAAAAAAACGCTGCAGACAGGAGGTGATTTGTTATCGTTAAACAAGGGGTGATGGGGTGGGGGGGGGTTCACCAGGTTAGACTGAGGTACAAGTGTAGAAATGGAAAAGAGCTACAACACTGCAAGGATAAAGCAGCTAAGATATGATGAAACAATTAAAAAGTCACACATTACAGTTTAATTACACAGAATACAACTTTAAACAGCATCCAGATGAGATGCAAATTTACCCAAAACAAAAAGAAATGAAAATTTACAGGAAATAAGTCATAAGGTTACACACACACACACATACACACAGTGGGGAAATAACTATTTGACCCCCTGCTGAATTTATAAGTTTATTGGTGCAATAATTTGAAAGCGGAAAAAATATAAGCCAACAGTCCATCGCCCTCACTCTGGAGTTCCATGCAAGATCTCCTCTTGTTGGGTGGAGACGATTCTGAGAAAGGTGAGGGATCAGCCCAGAATTACACAGGAGGAGCTCATTAATGAGCTCAAGGGAGCTGGGACCACAGTCACCAGGAAAACCGTTGGTAACACTTCACCACGATGGACTGAAATCCTGCAGGGCTCGCAAGGTCCCCCTGCTCAACAAGGCACATCTGAAGTTCGTCAGTGGACACCTGAATGGTTCAGAGGTGGTTTGGGAGAATGTGGTGTGGTCAGATGAGACCAACATTGAGATTTGTGGCATCAGTTTGACTCACCGTGTTTGGAGGCAAAAAAATGTTGAATATGACCCCAAGAACAACTTCCCCACTGTCAAACATGGAGGTGGCAACATCCTGCTTTGGCGCCGTGTCTCTTCTAAAGGTACAGGGAGACTTCACCACACTGAGGGGCTGATGAACGGGGCCATGTAACCTAGAATCTTGGATGAGAACCTCCTGGCCTCAGCCAGAACACTGATGGTGGGTCTTCCAGCATGACAATGACTCAAAACATACGGCCAAGGCAACAAAGGAGTGGCTCAAGAAGAAGCATATTAAGGTCCTGGAGTGGCCAAGCCAGTCTCTGGACCTTAATCCCGTAGACAATCTGTAGAGGGAGCTGAAACTTTGAGTTGCCTTCAAGAATCCTTCAGGGTTTGGAGAGTCTCTGTAAAGAGAAGCGGACCAAAGTCCCTCCTGAGATGTGAGCAAACCTGGTGAGTAACTACAAGAAACGTCTGACCTCTGTGATGTCAACAACAGTCATGCTTTGCTTGGGGATCAAATACTTATTTCCCTCAGTCAAATGCAAATTCATTTAAAACCCTTATTTAATATATACTGTATAGAGAGAGAGAGAGGTGAAACTTTTTTGTCAAAAATTTTGTCATTTTTTTCCTCATTAATGTGCAACATATTCATCAAGTCATTCATTCATCTTTAACCACTTAATCCTTTTCAGGCTGTGTGTGTGTGTGTGTGGGGGGGGGGGGCTGGAGCCTCTCCCAGCATGTTTAGCAGAGAGGCAGAGTCCACCCTGGACAGACCACCGGTCCACCGCAAGGCACACACACACACACACACACACACACACACACACACTCACACACACACACACACGTTCACGCTCACATTCAGACCTAATTTGCAAAGTTTGTTCTTGTATGTAAATTTGAAACTTTTTTCATGTAGATTTGCAACTTTTTCTTAAAAATTTATAACTTTTTTTCTTCTCATAAATCTGTCATTTTTTCCTGTAAATCTGCAACTATTTTCTCATAAATTAGCAACTTTTTCCCTGTAAATTTTCAACCCATCAGGGTGCTCTGGTCACATTTGTGTCTTTTTATTTTTTTTTAATTGGCCTCTCTGATCATATTTTTGCACCTTTATTCTGAACAATTTGCACATAATTAGCATTTATACATTTATGCCCCCCCCATCCCCCTGGTTAAAAAAGAACAAGGCTCCTGCTGCATAGGGGTCCTCAAAAGTCCAGAAGCAGTCGCTACCCTAGAACACTGAGGAGATCATAACAGTCCTGTGTGACACCCCCGCCCACCCCCGAAGAAAATTCCTTTAAGGAACATAGTTCTCCCAAAAGGCTCTCTGCTGTGGGAACGTGGCTGTGATGCTCCATCCTGTTTACTCAGGGCTGTTCCCGCTGGTCAGGCAGAGGTTCAGGTTGGGGACCTTCTTGTAGATGAAGTGGAAGACGTGCGGTCGGGGGCGGCTGTGGAGCTCCGCCTTGATCCTCTGGGGGTGGGTGTCGGCGGTCAGCTGCTGGCCCGTCTCCTCGGTGACCAGGAAGAGCGCATAGTTCTCGGGGTCGGGGATCTTGAACTTGTAGGCGCAGAGGGAGCACACCTCCTCTGTGGTCGTGTACGGCTGCACCAGCAGCGTTTTGGCGGTGCAGCCGGCGCCGGGCTCCTGCAGGGCCACGCGGAGGTAGTTCTGGGGGAAGATGGGGGGGGGGGGGGGGGGAGAAAAATTTCACAAAGAGAACGAAGAAGCAGGAGTGAAGTGGTGGTGGGGGGTTAAAGAGGCAGGTGGGAACCTCCTCGTGCTGTTATTCATGTGTGATGACGTGATGATGCGTGCACTTCATTCAGTTAGAGGCGCCTGTCGGTCTGCAACGTTTCACAAAACCGCGTGGAGCAACGGAAAAGAAAACGAAGAAAGCTGCAACATTAATAAACAATGTTGCAGCATTTATACAGGAAAAAATTAAGAGAAAAAAATTAGAAAAGTTTTAAATTTGCAAATTTAAGAGGGAAAAAAATTACAAATGGCAAGAAAAAAGTTACAAAATTAGGAAAAAATGCAAAAGCACAAACAACAAAAATGCCTTATAATTCATGAGGGAAAATATTGAAAATTTAAGGGAGAAAAAAGGAAACTTATAAGAAAAATGTCAAATTCCAGAGAATTAAACATTGTGCATTTGAGAGACAATATTTTTATCTCATAAATTTGTGACTTTTTTCCTGTAAATTTTCATAATTTTTCTCATAAATCTGCAAATTTTTTCCTGTAAAGTTTCAACCTTTTTTCATAAATTTAACAATTTTTTCCTGAAAAATGTGACTGTTTTTCCCTAAAATTTGCAGCTTTTTCTAAAAATTTTCCAGCTTGTATAAACTTAAATATACTTATACATAAATATAGTTAAATAAACTTTAAATATAAACTTATAAATGTTTTTTCTTGTAAATTTGCAACTATGTTCATAGATTTCTGAATTTTCTCAAAAATCTGTGACTTTCTTCTTCATAATTTTGCCATTTTTTCCTCAAAAAAATGAGCACCCTTTTCCTGTATATTTTCAACTTTTTTCGCATATTTCATTTTTTCAAAAAAAAAAAAAAAATAATTGCAACATTACAAATTTAGGATAAACCTAAATTTGTAATTTTTTTTCATGTAAATTTGCAATTTTTCCTGTAAATTGTAAACCTTTTTTCCTCATAAATTTGTAATTTTTCCTCCTCAAAATTTTGCAACTTCCTTTAATAAGCTTGCAGATTCTTTTCTTGTAAAACATGACAAGACTAAAAGCTGCTGCAAAATTACTGAAAATGCAAGTGACACCATTCATTCATTTCTCCGGAGGTCCGGGTCGCAGAGGCAGCAGCTCAAGCAGAGAAGCCCAGACTTGCCTCTCCCCAGCCACCTGCTCCAGCTCTTCAGAGAGGATACCAAGGCGTTCCCAGACCAGCTGGGAGACGTAGTCTCTCCAGCGAGTCCTGGGTCTGCCCCGGGGTCTCCTCCCAGTGTGATGTGCCCAAAACACCTCAAGTGGGAGGCGTCCAGGAGGCTTTTCACCCCATCTCTGAGGGTGAGTCCAGCAATCCCACGGAGAAAGCTCATTTCAGCCACTTGTATCTACGATCTTGTTCTTTCGGTCATTACCCAAAGCTCGTGATCATAGGTGAGAGTAGGAACGTAGACTGACTGGTGAATCGACAGCTTTGCCTTAGAGCTCAGCTCCCTCTTCACCACAACAGACCGGTACAACGTCCGCATCACTGCAGATGCTGCTCCAATCCGTCTGTCAATCTCTCGCTCCATTCTCCCCTCACTCGTGAATAAGACCCCAAGATACTTAAACTCCTCCACTTGGGGCAGGAGCCTGTCCCCAACCCGGAGAGGACAATCCACCTTTTTCCGGCTGAGGGGAGGTGCTGATTCTCATCCCAGCTGCTTCACACTCAGCGGCAAACCGTCCCAGTAAGACCTGTAGGTCATTGCTAGATGAAGCCAGCAGGACAACATCATCTGCAAACAACAGAGATGAGATCCTGTGGTCACCAAGCATGACACCCTCCGTTCCCTGGCTGCACCTAGAAATCCTGTCCATAAAAATCATGAACAGGATCGGTGACAAAGGGCAGCCCTGGCGGAGTCCAACTCTCACTGGGAATGACTCTGACTGGGTGTTGGTAATACGAACCAAACTCTAGCAATGGTCGTATAGGGACCAGATAGCTCGTAACAACAAGCCCGATACCCCATACTCCCGAAGCACCCCCCCCCCAAAAAAAAAGCCCATGAGGGATGCAGTTGAATGGCTTCTCCAAGTCCACAAAACACATGTAAACTGGTTGGGCAAACTCCCACGAACCCTTGAGGATTCTCAAGAGGGTAAAGTCCTGGTCCGATGTGCCATGGCCAGGACGAAAACCACATTGCTCCTCTTGAATCTGAGGTTCGACCAACGGCCGGACTCTCCTCTCCAGTACCTTGACATAGACCTTCCCAGGGAGGCTGAGGAGTGTGGTCCCTCTGAAGTTAGAGCACACCCTCCAGTCCCCTTTCTGAAAAGAGGAACCACCTCCCCGGTTTGCCATGTCAAAGGCACTGCCCCCGACCTCCACACAATGCTGCAGAGGCGCGTCAACCATGACAGCCCACAAGTAACACAAACAAGAAAAATGTCATTAATTTATGTGGAAAAATATTGCAAATTTAAGGGAAAAAATGGAAATTTATAAGAAAAAAATGTCAAATTGCTGTGTAAAAATATTGCACATTTAAGAGAAAAAAAACACATTTAACAGAAAAGTTGTGAGTTCATGTGACAGCTGCAGATTAAAGAGCAAAAAAAAAACATAAAATGATTATAACTCAGAGATTTTTGCAGCCAAACATAATTAATAATAACTGTGAACACTTGTGACTGCAGCTGCTGTGATGTTAGTCGCACCCCCTCTGCCACCTTCATGCATCGTTTCTGACGCCCACCGCCAACTTTTGGACTGATGTAGAACTGGTACGAACTGGACTCACTGCCTGGGCCTTCGGGGTTCAGGTCGGCCGTGATACCTGAAAGTCGTCCACGCATGGCGCCGAGCGTTGCGCCGTGCGCCGCCGGTGCCACTGGTGCAGCGTGTTCCGCGTCTCCAAGCTCAGCACCTGCGCCGCCTGCTCCTCCTGGAAGTTCCGGATGAGGGCCACGGCCCCGTAGGCGCTGGTCAGGTAGTATCCCCCTGAGGGTCAGAGGCCATCGTGACAACCAGAAATTCAGCAGTTCAGGTCATGAAGACAAACTGGGAATTTAGGACTTAAAAACACTTTTTTAAATATGCTTTAGAAAAATGCAAAACTAACTACAAAAGTTACACATTTATGAAAAAAATAGCAAGTCTATGAATGAAAAGAGTAAAAAAAACAATGAGAAAAGTTGCAAATTTATCATAAAAAATGATGGATTTATAATTTTTTTTTACTATTAAAAGCTGCAAATTTAAGTTTTTAACTTATGAAAAAGTGCACAATTATTACAAGTTACAAATTTATGAACAAATAGCTAATTTACTACAAAAAAAGTTTTTAAAAATCAATGAAAAAAATGTGCAAATTTATCATGAAAATGTAAGAAAATGAGAAAAAATGAATAATTATAATTTTTTGACAATAAACAACTATAGATTTGATTAAAAATATAAATTTTAAAAGAAAACAGCAGATTTATCATTAAAGAAAAACATTAGGAAAGCCTGCAAAATTATAATTAAAGCAGTATAAAAATTACGAGAAAAAGCTTCACATGTTTGGCTTTATGTACCGTCTGATTTAATAATAATTATTAAAAAAAACAGTTATTTTTAGTATGTTCATAAGTCTTTATCACTTAAAACAATAAATTAATTATATACTATAACTAAACAACAAAATACTTTTAAATTATATTTGACTGCAAGTATGTTTAAATGTAATCAAAGTAAATACAGTATAAAATAAAACCCCTTATTTGTTATTGAATATGACCATAAGTCTGGAAAAACTAAGTGAATAAAAAATAGACAGATTTGAGATATTGTAATTCATCTAGAACATTTTTATACAAGCCCTGCACCACCCTCACATACTTCTCTGCGGCCCCCGACTTCCTCATACAGTACTACACTTCCTCTCTTGACACCCTATCATGTGCTTTTTTATTCACTTTTTTAAAAAATGTCATTTAAAATAGAGATTTTTTTTTCCCTTTAAATTTTAGAAGCGAGACCCACTGAAACCCATAGTTCCATGGAAATGACAAATGATCAAGAATTACAGAACACTTCCTTGTTATTCCTTTTTTCCCCCCCCAACAGACATACAGCCGTGGACAAAATTGTTGGTACCCCTCTGTTAATGAAAGAAAAACCCACAATGGTCACAGAAATAAATTGAATCTTGACAAAAGTGGTAATAAATAAAAATTCTATGAAAATTAACCAATGAAAATCAGACAATGCTTTTGAATTGTGGTTCAACAGAATTATTTTAAAAAACAAACTCATGAAACAGGCCTGGACAAAAATGATGGTACCCTTAACTTAATATTTTGTTGCACAACCTTTTGAGGCAATCACTGCAATCAAACCATTTCTGTAACTGTCAATGAGACTTCTGCACCTCTCAGCAGGTGTTTTGGCCCACTCCTCATGAGCAAACTGCTCCAGCTGTCTCAGGTTTGAAGGGTGCCTTCTCCAGACAGCATGTTTCAGCTCCTTCCACAGATGTTCAATAGGATTTAGATCAGGGCTCATAGAAGGCCACTTTAGAATAGTCCAATGTTTTGCTCTTAGCCATTCTTGGGTGTTTTTAGCTGTGTGTTTTGGGTCATTATCCTGTTGCAAGACCCATGAGCTGCGACTGAGACCAAGCTGTCTGTCACTGGGCAGCACATTTCTCTCTAGAATACCTTGATAGTCTTGAGATTTCATTGTACCCTGCACAGATTCAAGACACCCTGTGCCAGATGCAGCAAAGCAGCCCCACAACATAACAGAACCTCCTCCAGTTCTTTTCTTGGTATGCTTCATTTTTGCGTCTGTGAACATAGAGCTGATGTGCCTTGCCAAAAAGTTGCAGTTTTGTCTCGTCTGTCCATAGGACATTCTCCCAAAAGCTTTGTGGCTTGTCAACATGCAGTTTGGCAAATTCCAGTCTGGCTTTTTTTATGATTTGTTTTCAACAGTGGTGTCCTCCTTGGTCGTCTCCCATGAAGGCCACTTTGGCTCAAACAACGATGGATGGTGCGATCTGACACTGATGTACCTTGACCTTGGAGTTCACCATGAATGTGTTTAGAGGTTGTTCTGGCCTCTTTTGTTACCATTCATATTATCCGTCTCCTCCTGCGACCACGTCCAGGGAGGTTGACTACAGTCCTGTGGATCTTAAATTTCTGAATAACATGTGCAACTGTAGTCACAGGAACATCAAGCTGCTTGGAGATGGTCTTATAGCCTTTACCTTTAACATGCTTGTCTATAATTTTCTTTCTAATCTCCTGAGACAACTCTCTCCTTTGCTTCCTCTGGTCCATGTTTAGTGTGGTACACACCATGTCAACAAACAGCACAGTGACTACTTGTCACCCTTTAAATAGGCCGACTGACTGATTACAAGTTTGTAGACACCTGTGATGTTAATTAGAGGACACATCTTGGTTGAACATGTCCCTATGGTCACATTATTTTCAATCTTTTCTAGGGGTACCATCATTTTTGTCCAGGCCTGTTTCATGAGTTTGTTTTTTAAAATAATTCTGTTGAACCACAATTCAAAAGCATTGTCTGATTTTATTGGTTAATTTTCATAGAATTTTTATTTATTACCACTTTTGTCAGATTCAAGTTATTTTTGTGACCATTGTGGGTTTTTCTTTCATTAACAGAGGGGTACCAACAATTTTCTCCACGTGTTTAAGTCACATTATCCACACTGCAGTTACATGAATTTATGTCAGACAGGCTGACGCTAGCAAGGAAATATTTCATTCTGGGTGCGTTCTGAACTGGTTCCAGTCTATTCTGACTCTGGTATTTCCTCCCCTCATTGTGATGATTCTTTTCCTTCCTAATCAAAACTTCTGAGAAAAAAACTGGACTCAGTTGAGCCGGTCACTGAAAGGGCAGCATTAGTCTGAGCTTTAAGAAACATTTAACAATCCACCAAGTCTTCATGAAATGTTTCTGACATATTTTGGTGACGTTACCTTTAATTATTGCAGCATCATTGTAAATCATCTTTTGCAGCCTTCCTCAGAATGGCTCATCTTAGTGCATGTCTCTTTAAACGCCCTTTAGCTGCAGTTAACCCCACCCCTCCCTCTTATGTTGCTATTGCTAATCTTAGCAGGCTAGCTCCTAGCTTGGATGGTAAAAAATTTGCAACAGCCTGTCTGTCAGCCTCTCTCCATTGAGGTGAGCTCTAATATGGTTAGACTGACCGACTCCAACCGCCTCACCAAGCTAATGCTAACAGTTTGATGTAGCATCACAGTGAAAATATAACATAATAAGCCAGAATGACACGGGCTATATTAGCGATTGTGGATTAGTGAGCCAGATGGAAATGGGGATGTCTATTAGGGTGACTGAAATCTAAAGAAAATAATAATATAAACCACGTTTTGTAAGCTAACTCTTTAGTAGCACTGTTAGCTGTGAAGCCAGCACCGGGTTTTCCTTAGAACTGAGCATTTTTATGAGGTTTTTTTTCGATAATCACGTGACCAACAGATGCATTTCAGAAGGTTAAATCCTACAAAAACACAAACCTTCAGTGAACGGGACCTTTAAGGATCCACGGACGCACAGCAAACCGTTTATTTATCTTAACCGCGACAGACAGGCTGCACGTACCCTCTCCCTGAAGCAGCAACGGGTCCAGTAGCTCCATCATGTACTGGATGTCTGTGTCCAGCTGCGGCATGTCACACTGGGCCATCACGTATGTCAACATGGGCAGGAAGTCATCAGCACCATACATCCTCCCTGGAAGGAAGGAAGGAAGGAAGGAAGGAAGGAAGCAGACAGAGAGACGAACGTAAGGGTATGGCGCTCACACACAGAAGGAGGTCAAAAGGCCTCTGAAGCTTCACCACACCTGAGTTGTCCTGCATGATGGTGTAGATGAGTTTGCACACCCGCAGCAGCAGGGACACCTTCTTCTCCGGAGAGTACGTCTTCCTCATGTCCAGGAACTTCTGCCGGATCCTCTCAATGGCCATGGCATCAGGGGGGACGGCACCGTCCACCCCGAGCTCCTGGGGCTTCTTGGCCTTGGCCAAAGCCAGGTTCTCTCTGAGCTGCTGATAGGCTCCACTGCTCACCTGCAGGGGAACAAATAGATAAATAAAAGGCAGGAATACTTATAGGTCCTATTATGGCTATCTAAAATGTGCATCAAACCGTCAGCATTAGCTTGGCTAAGTGGTGGGAGTTGGTCAGTCTAACTGCATTAGCGCTCACCTCAGCGTGGAGACGCTGACAGACATTAGCTCAACTGTTGATCCAGCCAGTTTTGATTTGAAAATATGTCAAACATTTCATTAAGACCTGTGGGAAAAGTGCAGTCAATGACCCCTTTGAAAAGGGGTGTGGCTGGGCACAAAGTCAGTGCAGTGCTATTATCTGGCATTGCACCTCTGATCAACAAAAAGCACGTCTACAGTTGGTGGAACATTATCGGTTACTATTTTACGTGACATGGGCTCACTTGTAAGCTCACAGGCTGCCTGAATTTAACTGTCCATTATTTTAATCGACATCGTAGCAAAACTTATAACTTGATAATGCATCTTTAGTTCTGGGTGACGTTTTGTGAAACGTTTTCTCCTTAATTTGTAACTTTCTCATACATTTGTGACTTTTTTATGATTTAGCAAGATTTTATTTAAAAAAAAACATTTTTTCTTTCCAATTTTTGACTTTTTCTTGTAAGTTAGCAACTTTTTGCTCATTAATTTGCTTTTTTTTTTACCCTTCATGAGAAAGTTGCAAATTTTTCATAAATTTGTGACATTTTTCATCAATTTTGACTATTTTCTAGTAAATTCCCAACTCTTTTTCCCATTAATTTGGGAATTTTAGTTGCAGGGGTAAGACCTTAATATCTAGATGACAAAACAATAGTGCATTAATCTCAGTTCCAGTAAAGAACTGGACAGGACTAATTGTATTTTCTATGCATTATAGCTGTAGTTGTTTTAGTATCCCCCATCTTTTATCACATTTATCTTTAGTATGATATATTGTAAAATCAGTAGAATAAATGCATTTTTGTTTTTTCTTCAGAGGATGGTCCTCACCTGGAAGTCGTGTAAAACCGCTTCGATCACACTCTTCAGAGGCTTTAAAACACACTTGTGCATGGCCTTCTCCAGAACCTGGTCTGTAGGACACAAAAACAGCAGATCAGAGACCTGGACACGACAAACTCGTTATGAAACGTGTTCTTCTGGGAGCAGACGTGAGTGAGTGACGTGTTACATGTGAAAATGAGTCACCGTTGTGTAATGTCAGGAGACGTCACGCTCCGTCAGCTGCTATAGAAACTGTACATGGTAAAATTATTGAGAATTGAAAGAGGCGACAGTTTACTAGGAAACATTCATTCTGGTTAATTCAGACTCGCCAGCAGGTTTCCCAGTAACTGCTGACAAACTCACTGGCCAGAAAACACGTGTTTAAGAAATGAAAAAGTTGCAGATTTATATGGAAAAAAACTGTACATGAATAATTCTTAATAAAGAATCACAATACTGTACGTGGAAAAAAGAAGAACCCCCTCATCATAAACCTTTCTATATCCTGTGACATAACGCTATAACGTGACTTTGAGCCACCAATTCTAAGGAGAAGTTTTTAAAAAAATCTTATAAAGTTTCAACTTTTTTCTTGTACATTTGCAACTTTTCTCTCAAACATTTGTAATTTTTTTTCCTCATAAATTTACAAATTTTATCTTGTAAATTTTTAAATGTTTTTCTCAAATTTGCAGGATTTTTTTTCTTGTAAACTGCCATTTTTTTCCCTTTAAATTGGCAACTTTTTCTTCACAAATTTGCAACTTTTTCCTGTAAATTTTCACATTTTTTTCCTCATAAATTTGCAATTTTTCCTCATAAATTTGTGATTTTTTAAAAAAAAATAATTTGCAACATTCTTCCTGTAAATTTTCAACTTTTTTGTCATAGATTTGGATCTTTTTTTTGTAAAGTTTCATTTTTTCCCTCATAGATTTGCATTTTTTTGTGATAAATTTGCAACTTTTTTTTTTTTTTAAATTTGGAATTTCCCTGTAATTTTTCATCCTATTTCTCGTAAATTTGCAACCCTCGTCTGCATGCTGGTTAAACTTTGATTCTGTGACTTTTTAATTTTAAAGCTGGCATCTTTTATCATATTTTTCACCTTTATTCTTGCACGTTTGTACCTAATTAATGTTTTATACGTTTGTAACTCGTGCTAAATTGCTGAACACCTCCCCAATGTCCCTGGTTAAAAAATACCAAATCACCTACTGTGTGTCTCTGAATTGATACAGTATCACCACCACAAAGTACTGCAATACTATGAAGCATCGATTTTTTCCCCTCCACCACGAGTACATTTGCAAGGAAATTGCAAATTTACAGTGAAGAAAGTCACAAATGTAAGAGAAAAACCTCAGAATTGGTGAGAAAGTCGTTACTGCTCAAGTAACTTCACTAGTACTTTCCTACTCTCTTTTTTACTGCATCAGTTCTGGTGAAAACTGCAGTAACTGAGCTGATCCTGCCTCACAGTACTGTCCTCTGACCCACATCCCCACACAGCTGAGATAACGGCTCCATCTGTATCTCAGAAGCTTCAGGTCAGCTCCTTAGCTATGCTCAGCATGTTGCTCTGGGACATGTCTCGTTGTTCAGTGGCGGCACCGATTCACGCAGCCTCCAGGCAGCAGCACTTTCACACCAGGCTTACGCAATGAGCGGCGCACAACACACCGTCTGCAGCGGCGCATGCGTTATGGAGGTTTGTTTTGTTGTTAAGGGAACGCCACAGCTGCTGTGTTGGGGGTCACCTGAGGAAAAGGGCGCGGCGGTCCTCCACCGCACGCCGCTGGGAGAAATAAATCTAAAGCAAATCAGGAGTTCCTTGTGTACACAAGGAGGGGGAGGCTCGGACTTCCTGATTCCGTCCACAGAGGCTCATTTCCTTTAGTTGTTGAGAAATGTTTGTAACTAGGATTTTATCTCGGCTACAACGGCTTCCCTTGAGATCTGAAAATTCCGCTGTTCTGCCTGTAGGATGTTTCAGATTTTCTGCTGCCACTCAGCGAAGAAAAACATTTGATTTTCTTTGCGTGCGCTAAATTTAGCAAAACTGGCTGGAATGGCAAGGGGTTAAAAGAAAAGTTCCACATCTACAAGAAAAAAAAGTTGCAAATTCACAGGAAAAAGTTGCAGATGTTTGAGAAAAAAGTTGAACAAGAGCACTCTGAGGCAAATGCAGTATCCCCCACCTCAGTTTTCCTTAAAGATCCCAATACTTACTGACAGAGAGCAGTTTTCAGCTCTTCACTATAATTACTGTGGCAGAACCAAATTATGATAAACATCCATGAATCATCCATGAATACACAACAAAGTATACACCCATAGCTGTAGGTCAGGATCCTGAGGTGAACCTGTGTAGCAAGTATGGTGACCTTAGAGAGTGTCACACGTTGGATCATAAGAGATCATAGGGAGTGCCAACCTTGACCTCTGACCTTTTGATCCCAAACATGTAGATAAAGGTCATGGTTTCAGAGTGAACCTGTCCACCCAGTTTGGTGACCCTAACTTCACTTGTTAGTAATAAGGCATAGGGAAGGCAATGTTTCCTCTACCATTATATTGGGGGGGGGGGGGGGGGGCTCCCCTAGAGTGTTAAGTTAATTTTATCTTATTTTTTGATACAGTACCAGATCACAACAGAAGTCATTTTAAGATGCATTCACTATAATACAAGTCTTTACCTTGTCCTTTTATTAAACAAACTAAATATCCTTATGCCATTTATCTTATTTACACGACAGCAGCTCATTTCTCTCTCTTCTCCTCTCCGCACACTCTCCCTCTCTCTCTCTCTCTCATGCAGCGGGCGGAACTCCACTGTGTGTAAAGGTGGATTCACACTAAAACATTCGGGCCGACTTTTACAGATGTTTTGAAAAATCAGAGAAATGAGTCCAAATGTCGGTGAAATTACATTCGTGAGCAGGATTTTTTAATCCAGCGCACACCAACTTTTACGAACTTTTACAAACTTTAAAGGAGCTTTTTAACTCCACAGCCTTGCTTGGTCATGGATGAGAGCGGTCAGCCACAATTCAGAGATAATACCAGTCTTTCTCTTTGTCCAGTAGCATGAGAGTGGTAAAATTTCCTTCAGTTATTTTATCGTTCATCTGAGCTTCTCTTTTAAACCGAGAAAGAGTGAGTCCTTCATCTTGGCCTGAGTTCTATTAATCTGTTCTGGTCAATGCAAAGCTGCAGATTTAATTCAAAACAACTGTCAGGATATTTTCATTTTGAACCATTCTTTTAAAAGAATGACAGTGAATGAGGTTAACATTGTAAAAACTGTCATCATTAGATAATGAATATCATGTTTGTGTGCATATACCTTTCTTCTCCTGGGTCTTGGAGAAGAGCAGCTGTTTTCCCCAGTAGGGCAGACTGCTCCGGCAATGTTTTTTTTTCCTGTTCATTCATTCATTCCTCTAAAAAAAAATAATAATAATGCTATAGACTCCAACACTAAGTCCACAATTAAAATGTGAACATGGCTGGACTTAAAAAAAAAAAAAATATTTAGTGTATCATCATATAAATAAAATGACAGGTGATTATATTTTGACTGTTACAACTTTCTCCATTAAAATAAGATAAAATTCCATGAAATGTCATTTACTTTTTGACACCACATCGGCAGTTTTTTGATTCCCCACAATGGATAAATTTTCAACATGCTGAAAATTGTCAAAGAACACAACTTTCATTAGCTTTTACCAACTTTTGCCAGCAGAGACAGACGTTTGCCAAAACATCAGTAAAAGTTGGTCCAAACGTTGTCGTGTGAATCCACCTTAAACACAGACACGACGTGCGCACACACACACAGAGACACACTCGCACTAATGGAGAGAGAGTGCGTAGGAAAGCATGTTGCATCAGCCAACTGAGAAGCAGAAAAAAAAATCTGTTTTTTTTAAACGCACCCAGGATGACAAAGATTTCAACACTAGCTCTCCTGCTAGTAGGAGCCAAAGTAGCTCTCCTGCTCCGGTTCCAAGTGTAGAAAAAAGCTGACGTGCCGCATGCCCTGCTCCCGACAAGCAGCAAAAGTCTGGTCATCACCGGATGACAGGTTTTGACCCAGAACATCTTGCAGTCTTGCATGTGAATCTCAATAAATGCTCCAGATGTGTCAGACTTCCCATATCAAGGGGCTCTTGAAATGTTCTTCCAGAAGCCCAGAAAAATACACTGCAGTGGCAAAAGCTGCACGCTTTGGGGATAATTGCTATATAAACAAATGCTCAGATATTTCGTTCAAATATTCTGATGTTTTGTTCAATAATTGTTTGGTTTTTTTACATTTTTTTTTTTTAATTTACTGACTGCTGTTAATAAAAGAAACTTATGAACACACCATGATTTTTTTAAATTTGTCGTCAACCTTCATGCTGCCCCCCAGGCTGTAAACCTAGAGGAAACACTGGAATGTTAATCCTGACCTCTGACCTTTTGACCCCAAACCCATAGTCAGAGTTCAGGATCCCAAGGTGAACCTGTGTAGCAGGTTTGGTGGCCCTAGCTTTACTTGCTTTATAGTAATAGTAAATGTAGAATTTACCATAGTGCAAATGCAAAGTTAACTTTGAACTTTGACCCCTTGACCCCAAACCCATATTTAGGTGAGGGTGTAAGTTGTCCATGATGTGTATTAAATACAGCTAATGTACTGATTTGAAAAGCCTACATCATTTCTTTCAGTAGTTATTGTGTTTAGAAGCTTTAGGAAAAATCTGACCTTTGACCTCAAGGTCATCCGATGAGAGTGAAATTGCAGTATGTGCATCATCAGAGTCCATCAGACCATGGGACCAAGTTTCAAAACAATCACAACAAAACTGTAAGAGGGGTTGATTTTACAAAAGTGGGACGGATAGACCTACATAGTAAATCCCCTTTGGGCTTCGACCGGCAGGGGATAAAAATTTACCCCAAAAAGTTGCACGTCTTTAAGAAAAAATTTGCAAGAAAAACGTTGCAGATTTACAGGAAGAGAGCTGCACATTTTTGAGAAAAAAAAGTAGCAAATTTACAAGAAACAAGTTGCAAATTTATTTTAAAAAATGCAAATTGAGGAGAAAACTGTTGCAAATTTCTCCTCTTAAAATTGTGGTGCTGCACCTGCAGGACGTTTCACATGTTCTGCCAGTCAGAGAAGAAAGAATCTGATTTGCTTTGTGTGTGATAAATTTAGGAAAACTGGCTAAAATGGCGAAAGGTTAAAAGAAAAGCTTCAAATTTATGAGAAAAAAGACAAGAAAAAAAGGTGAAAATTTATGAGGAAAAAAAGTCACTTTTCTGAGGAAAAAAAATTAAAATTTAGGAGAAAAAGTCACAAATTTACAAAAAAATGAAATTACGTGAAAAAAGTTACAAACTTACAAGAACAATTTAGCAAATTTACAAGAAAAAGGTCACTAGTTTATGAGAAAAAAAATGTGAAAATTTATGAGAAAAAAGTTACTTTTCTGAGAAAAAAAGAGAAAATTTAGGGGAAAAAATTCACAAATTTACAAGAAAAAACTGAAAATTTACTTCACAAAAGTAACAAACTTACAAGATGCAAATTTACAAGAAAAAAGTCAGAAATTTATGAGAAAAAAAGCTAAAATTTAGGAGACAAAAGTTACAATTTGGAAAAAAATGTGAAAATTCATGAGAAAAATGTCACAAATTTATGAGAAAAAAAGTCACAAATTTACTGTCATGAATGGCCCTCCCTGAGGGCCAGCAGGACACCAAACGCAGACTGTGAGTTTCCAAATTTATTAACTAAAAGAAACAGAAAATCTAAAACAAACACCAAGGAAAAGCACAGCTCAGAGGCTGGGGTAGTGAACGGCCAAAACACACAACAGGTGAGCAAAGACGGGAAAATAATCATGTAGCTGAACGATGTCCGAGGGATTCCTGACTTGAGAGGTTGACGCCGCTGCACCAGGGAAGTGGCGCCCACGGCTTAAATAGGAACCCCCCGATGACCAGCATCTGCAGGGTTATAAATGGCGACCATCGCAGGCAGCTGCGACAGCCCGCAAACCGAATGTGACAGCCGGAAGTGACACGTGAGCTGTCACAGCGCCCGCAATGATCAAAACAATAACTAAAAGGAAATACAGAAACTAATCATGAACTAACCAAACACAGAAACCAAACACAGCAAACAAGGTGAACAGAGAAACAAACAGAAAAAGACCAAACTAATCAGACACGTGCACCAGAGCAGGACATTTACAGGGGAAAAAAAATGGTAAAATTACTTGAAAAAGGTACAAGAAAAACTAGCAAATTTACACGAAAAAAGTCACAGATTTATGAGAAAAAAAATGTGAAAATCTAGGAGGAAAAAATTCACTTTTCTGAGGGGAAAAGATACAACTTTAGGAGAAAAATTGTAAAATTACTTGAAAAAAGTAACAAACTTAAAAGAAAAATTTAGCAAATTTACAAGAAAAAAAGTCACAATTGTATGAGGAAAAAATTTGGAAAAAGTTGCAATTTAGCTAAAAAAGTAAATATATGAGTAAATTAACTGAAAAGTTATGAGAAAAAAGGTACAAATTTATGAGACAAAGTTGTAAGTTTACAGTAGAAAAAGTTGAAAATTTTTCCTGTAAAATTTCAACTTTTTTTTCATAAATTTGCAGTTTTTTTTCCTAAAAAAAAAAAAAAAAAAGTGTGACTTTTTTCCTCATAAATTTGCAACTTAACTGTAAATGTTTTACTTTTTTTCCCAGAAATTTCACAGAGGTTCCTGTATCGAGACGGGCACCATGGGGGAAGTTCCTGTAAACCTGGTTCCTGTAGTGGAAACGAGGCTACTCCCTTCTGCATCTGCCACAAATATGACTATATTCCATGATACTCCATGATACATTCCATGATACTCCATGACAGACTTTCCAAACTTGATAAAAGCTATACTTTGCTCCCTGAACCGCAGCTGTATAATGATGAAGGCGAAGGCTTTTCTGGCACGACGTTAGCCACGATGCTAGCATAGCTTTGGTGGATGAGCGACACCGGTGAATCAGAATTCCAGCCTGGACAAAACGTCTAAAGTCAAACCCTGGAGTGAGTTTCCTCTGCTGCTGTATAAAACATGTTTACGTTGATTCCCGTGCGCGAGCGTGAGCTGCTCTGTGTTGCACATGTGCGGTCTGCTAACGGGATCGCTTCTCCGTCTGTGGAACAAGGCTCTGCTGTGTTTGTTTACAATGAACAACGGGGATGTGACATGTGCAAACACACTCACACCGACACATTCATGCAACGCAACCCCAGGCTGATCTGACAGGAGGGAAACGTCCCTCTGACACAGCCGTGCACGTGTGAAAACTACACTACACAGCGGCAACGCACCGCTGGAGTGGTTAGAAGGTTTGTCTGAGTGGTCGTAAGTGAAAAGAGAAAAATTCCAGAAAGTGAAACACACACATAATGACAATGATACTTTTTTAAAGTGGGGAATGTTGGAGAAGTTTATTGGTTTCTGAAAAAATGAAACAGTGATTAGGAACATTTAATTTATGAGTTTATGGTTTTAAAAATTATAAACTTTGTTTTTAATTTTTCCTCACATATTTGCTAATTTTTCCTAGTCAATTTGCATATTTTATGCAGACCTACAACTTTTCCCCCATAAATCTGCAATATTTTACTGTAAATCTGCTACTTTCCCCCCCATATATTTACTATTTTCGTCTTGGAAATGTGCAGCTTCTTTCTTATAAATTTTACTTTTTTCTTGTAAATTTGTGACTTTTTTCCTCATAGTTGCCAATTTTTTTTCTTGCAAAATATGCAACTTTTTTCTTCATAAATTTGCAACTTTTTTCAGAAATGTGTCTCTTTTTCCCCACATAATTTTTCCTTGTTAATATGCAACTTTTTCATGCAGATTTGTGACTTTTCCCCCATAAATCTGCAATTTTTTTAATTGTAAAATTGCCATTTTGTTTTCTATATATTTACCTCCGCCAAGGAGGTTATGTTTTCATCGGCATTGGTTTGTCTGTCTGTCTGTTTGTTTGTTAGCAAGATAACTCAAAAAGTTATGGACAGATTTTCATGAAATTTTCACAGATTGTCAGAAATGGGGTATCCTACAGATGATTAGATTTTGGTGGTGATCCGGATCACTGTCCAGAAGAAAACCGCCATTACGGAAAATGCCATTTTCGTGAATAACTACTCAACCACTAATCCTATCATTGTGAATCCAATTGCTTGTCATATGTTTTCATGGTCAAGGAATCTGAAAACGTACACACAAACACTGTATGGGGGGAACTGTGGCGCTTGGCGGAGGTCTGCGCTCTCCGAGTGCTTTTCTAGTTGCTAATTTTTTTTCTTAGAAATGTGCAACTTCTTTCTCATAAATTTTAAACTTTTTTTCTAATAAATTTTGACTTTTTTCTACATATCTGCTAATTTTTTTCATACAAAATATGCAACTTTTTTCTCATGTTTGCATTTTTTTTCCTTGAAAAATATGCCACTTTTTACAGACCGACAGACAGGTATCAGAATCAGAATCAGAATCAGAATCAGGTTTATTGCCATTGTTCATGTAGTACACAAACTAGGAATTTACAGGTACATTTAACCCCTCATGGATCGTCGCCTTATCATGGTGGGGGGGTTTGCGTGCACTAGTGACCCCAGGAACTATGTTGTCTGGGGCAATGTGCCTCTGGTAGGGTCTCCCAAGACAAACTGGTCCTGGGTGAAGGGCCAGATTAAGAGTGATCCAACAGACTCCCGTAATGAACAAAAAATCAAGGATTCAGTGTACCCCACCCGGTATGGGGTTACCAAGACCCCGCCCTGGAGCCAGGCCTGGGGGAGCAGCTCGATGGCTAGCCCCTTGTGGCTGGGTTTCTGACCATGGGACCCAGCCGGGCTCAGCCCAAAGGAGTTACATGGGTCTGCCCTCCAGTGGGCTCACCACCTGCAGGAGGGACCATGGGGATCTGGTGCTATGTGGCTCAGGTGGCAAGCAAAGGCAGAGACCTTCACAGCCTGATCCCTGGCTTTTGAAACTGGTTTTTGGGATGTGGAATGTCACCCCTCTGGTGGGGAAGGAGCCTGAGCTGATGCACGAGGTTGAGAGATACCGGCTAGATATAGTTGGGCTCACCTCAACGCACGGCTCCGGTTCTGGAACCAGTTTCCTTGAGAGGGGCTGGAGCTTGGCCTACTCTGGGGTTGCCCTGGGCGAGAGGCGATGGGCAGGGGTGGGTATTCTTATACCCCCCCCCCCCCGCCTCAACACTGGAGTTCTCCACGGTGGATGAAAGGGTTGTTTCCCTGCGCCTTTGGGTTGGGAAACGGGTCCTGACCATCATTTGTGCCTATGCCCCAAATGATGGTTCAGAGTACCCACCCTTTTTGGAGTCTCTGACTGGGGTGCTGGAGAGTGCTCCTCTTGGAGACTCCATTGTCCTACTGGGGGACTTCAATGCACACGTGGGGAATGACAGTGAAACCTGGAGGGGCGTGATTGGGAGGAACGGCCTACCCGATCTGAACCCGAGTGGTGTTAAGTTATTGGACTTCTGTGCTAACCACAGTTTGTCCATAACAAACACCATGTTCAAGAATAAGGGTGTCCAAATGTGCACCTGGCACCAGGACACTCTAGGTCACAGGTCGATGATTGATTTTGTTATCATGTCATCAGACCTGTGACAGTATGTCTTGGACACTCGGGTAAAGAGAGGTGCAGAGCTGTCAACTGATCACCACCTGGTGGTGAGTTGGATCCGATTGCACGGGCACACGCCACTCAGACCTGGTAGACCTAAACATATAGTGAGGGTGTGCTGGGAACATCTGGCTGAGACCTCTGTCTGGGAGGTCTTCAACTCCCACCTCCAGAAGAACTTCAACCACATTCTGAGAGAGTCTGGAGACATGGAGTCTGAATGGGCCATGTTCTCCACCTCCATTGCTGAAGCAGCTGCCCAGAGCTGTGGCTGCAAGGTTGTTGGTGCATCTCGTGGTGGCAACCGCTGAACCAAGTGGTGGACACCAGTGATGAGGGGGGCCATCAAGCTGAAGGAGGAGTCCTGTCGAGCTTGGCTGGCTTGTCTGACTCCTGAAACAGCTGAGGTATACTGGCAGGCCAAGTGGAGTGTAGCTCAGGTGGTTGCTGAAACAAAAACTCAGGTGTGGGAGGAGTTTGGCGAGGCCACGGAACAAGACTTTCAGTCGGCCTCAAAGAGATTCTGGCAAACTGTCCGGCAACTCAGGAGGGGGAAGCAGCTCCCTGTCCACACTGTGTATGGTGTGGATGGGGCGCTGCTGACTTCGACTGGGGATATTGTTGGGCGGTGGAAGGAATACTTCGAGGATCTCCTCAATCCCACTGACACACCTTCCACAGAGGAAGCAGGGCTTGGGGACGAGATGAATAACTCGCCCATCACAGGGATTGAGGTCGCCAAAGTGGTTAAAAAAAACCTCTTTGGTGGGTGGGCTCCAGGGGTGGAGGAGATTCACCCTGAGTACCTCAAGGCCCTAGATGCTGTAGGGCTGTCATGGTTGACACACCTCTGCAATGTTGTGTGGAAGTCGGGGGCAGTGCCTTTGGCATGGCAAATCAGGGTGGTGGTTCCTCTTTTTAAAAAGGGGGACCGGAGGGTGTGTTCCAACTTTAGGGGAATCACTCTTCTCAGTCTCCCTGGGAAGGTCTATGCCAGGGTAATGGAGAGGAGAGTCCGAGTGCTGGTCGAACCTCAGATTCAGGAGGAGCAATGTGGTTTTCTTCCTGGCCATGGCACATCAGACCAGGACTCTCCCCTCTCAAGAATCCTCGAGGGTTTGTGGGAGTTTGTTCAACCAGTTTACATGCGTTTTGTGGACTTGGAGAAGGCATTCGACCGTGTCCCTTGTGTTTTTTTTTGTGGGGTGCTGCCGCAGTATGGGGTATCGGGCTCGTTGTTATGAGCTATCCGGTCCCTATATGACTGTTGCAAGAGTTTGGTTCATATTGCCAACACCCAGTCAAACACGTTTCCAATGAGAGTTGGACTCCGCCAGGGCTGCCCTTTGTCACCGATCCTGTTCATAATTTTTATGGACAGGATATCTAGGCGCAGCCAACATTTGGAGGGTGTCATGGTTGGTGACCACAGGATTTCATCTCGGCTGTTTGTAGATGATGATGTCCTGTAGGCTTCATCCAGCAATGACCTACAGGTCTTACTAGGACGGTTTGCTACTGAGTGTGAAGTGTCTGGGATGAGAATCAGCACCTCCAAGTCCGAGTCCATGGTCCTCAGCCGGAAAAAGGTGGATTGTCCTCTCTGGGTTGGGGACAGGCTCCTGCCCCAAGTGGAGGAGTTTAAGTATCTTGGGGTCTCGTTCACGAGTGAGGGGAAAATGGAGCGAGAGATTGACAGATGGATCAGAGCAGCATCTGCAGTGATGCGGATGTTGTACCGGTCTGTCGTGGTGAAGAAGGAGCTAAGCTCTGAAGCAAAGCTGTCAATGTACCGGTCAATCTACGTTCCTACCCTTACCTGTGGTCATGAGCTTTGGATAATGACAGAAAGAATGACATCACAGATACAAGCGGCTGAAATGAGCTTTCTCCATAGGATCGCTGGACTCACCCTCACGGTGGTGCAGTGGTTAGCACTGTTGCCTTACAGCTAGAAGGTTCCTGGTTCGAATCCCCAGGCTGGCAGGGGTTGGAACCTTTCTGTGTGGAGTCTGCATGTTCTCCCTGTGCTGCGTGGGTTTACTCCGGGGGCTCCGGTTTCCTCCCACAATCCAAAGACATGCATGTTAGGTTAGTTGGTTGTTCTAAATTGTCCCTAGATATCTGTTTCCTATAGGCCCTTAGAAGAGAGGGTTAGTACTAGTGAAAGCTCCTTGAGTGGTCTTTGAGACTAGAAAAGCGCTATATAAGTGCAGGGTAGTTAGTTAGATAGGGTGAGGAGCTCAGTCATCCAGGAGAGGCTCAGAGTAGAACCGCTGCTCCTCCACGTTGAAAGAAGCCAGTTGGGGTGGTTTGGGCATCTGATTAGGATGCCTCCTGGACGCCTCCCACTTGAGGTGTTTTGGGCATGTCCCACTGGGAGGAGACCCCGGGGAAGACCCAGGACATGCTGGAGAGACCATGTCTCTCAGCTGGTCTGGGAACGCCTTGGTATCCTCTCTGAAGAGCTGGAGCAGGTGGCTGGGGAGAGGGAAGTCTGGGCTTCTCTGCTTGAGCTGCTGCCTCCGCGACCTGAACCTCCGGAAAAGCGGTAGAAAATGGATGGATGGATACATTTAATTGTTACGTTGAAAAAGAATTATTTTCTTTTTTTTTTTAAATGATCAAAATACAGCGAAATACAGTGAAAAAGAAAAAAAAATCAGCAATTTTTCCATTGTAAATTTGCTATTCCTCCCTACCACCATAAGGCTGTGTGTCCACCAAACGCGTTTTTTGTTGCCCGACCGCCCTGAGCTTTTTTGTTTTTTCAGCGTTTGTACGCTGCACTCTGGGGGGGGGGGGGTCTGTGCCCTGTATCCCTGTAACAGCTTGTCACTCTCAGCTCACCACTCCTGCTTTTCCTATTGTCAGACTTTCTACAGATTTTTTTTTTAATAGCAGTCTCTAAATAACAATGGACAGAAAACGTTTTCTAGCAGCTCTGGATGTGAAATATGATGACATGGAAAGTCTGAGTACGGACTAGTACTGGTGTCCTACGTCCCGCCCACGCAGCAGTTCCGATTGGCTGCTCAAGGTCTGACACTGATGAGCTCATCTGCAGTCTCTGAAAAGTTGAACTTTTTTCAACTCTGAACTACATAGAGAATGAATGGAAAATAGCCACCCAGAGCTGAAAAAAACGCGTTTGGTGGACATGCAGCCTAAATTTGACAATTTTTTTTCTTGCAAAGTGTGCAACTTCTCTTATAAATTTTTGACTTTTTTCTTGTAAATTTGTGATTTTTTTTTCTCATATTTGCCTTTTTTTTTCTTATAAAATTGTCAACTTTTTGGAGAGAATTAAAATTCAACTTCCTTACATTTTCTAATTTTTCTTTGTTAATTTTCAACTTTTTTCTTGCAGTTTTGTGACTTTTTTTCCATATATTTACTATTTTTTTTAAATTGGAAAGGTGTAACATTTTTCTGATAGATTTTCAGCTTTTTTCTTCTATATTTGTGGCTTTTTCTCATATTTGCTTAGTTTTCTTCTTGCAAAATGCGCAACTTTTTTCTCACTGACAACTTTTTTAAAGAAATTGTTAACTTTTTTCCTCACACATTTCCTAGTGTTTAGTAGTTTAATTCTTTTTCTGTTCATCTAAATTCTTTTTATGTTTTGGAAGAACAGAGATTTTAAAAAAAAATTGCAAATCTGCCAGAAAGTAGTTGCAAATTTATGAGAATTTTATTTTTTTTTTGCAAATTTACAAGAAAAAAGTTGCAAATTTATGAGAAAAATTTTTTTCAAGAAAAAAGTTGCAAATTTATGAGAAATAAAGTCAAAGATTTGCAGGAAAAAGTTGCACATTTACTGAAAAAAAGCAGCAAATTTACCAGAAAATCACTGCAACTTTGTGAGAAAAGTTGCAAATTTACAAGAAAAAAGTTGCAAAGTTATGAAAAAAGTTGCAAATTTACAAGAAAAAAGTTGCAAATTTATGAGAAAAAAGCTTGAAATTTATGACAAAAAAGCCAAAGATTTTCAGGAAAAAAGTTGCACATCAGTGTTTCCCCCTCCTGTCTTACTGGGTGGGGCGCCCCGCCCCCCCAGAGTGGCAAGTTAATTTTATTTTATTTTTCTATACAGCACCAGGTCACAACAGAAGTCATTTTAAGACACACTAACTAGAGAACAGGTCTTTACTTTGTCCTTTAATTAAACAAACTAAATACCCATATATTATTTATCTTATTTACACGACAGCAGCTCATTTCTGTCTCTTCTCCTCTGCGCTCTGGTATCATGCAGTGGGGCAGAACTTGGCTGCGCATAAACACAGACGACATCAATGATAAAAATTTGTCGACGCAGATTTTTATTGTCAACAAATGGTTTAAAGTTTACATGCATGCCGTGGAAATGTTCAGTTTAACTGTTCCAGCAAAGAAGAGGAGCACATCATGATGACACAGAAGAGAGAAAATCACAGAGAAGAAGAGGCCAAAACTTTCCAAAGTATGGGAGCATTTTTACAGAAAATAAACAAGTTAAATGCAAACTCTCTAAAGCAGAGTTGCCCTATCACAGCACTACAGTCCATCCACCTCCCTCCACTCGGTCTGTGGGCTTGGCTGCCTGTCAGCGGGCCCCTGCTGTGCTCCATCCGGTAATGACTGAAGTTGGGCCACTTATAAACCCCACACTGGTAAGGTTGGCGAGTATATTTAGCGCTTCTTATTTTCAATGAGTGACTGTCTCAGCTTTAGAAAACTGATTAAACTGTTAGCATGTGCCGCTTATGTTAGTTTACCTGCCGGACAATAATCTCTCTTGGACACCGGCTGCTGAGCTGTTTCAATTCTGCTGGCTAAAAAGTCACACATTTACAAGAAAAAGAGGCACAAATTTATGAGGTTAAATTTAGAAACGGACCTGCTCATGCAAGTACGATTTTGTGGAAAAGTTACCGGAATATATGCAGCATCCACCTACAGCTCCACTGCACTGGAATGGAGTAAAAGGTGCACATGGACAGACTTAAGAACAGTGCATCTGGTTTGGTTTTCCTATTAGGAACTGATGTTAAGAGCCACTAAAGCAGTTAACTATAGCCCTGCCCTTCCACGAGAGCCCAGCATGCGCCCCACCAGACCGAGACCAGGAACATCTCCTTGGGGCACGGCGTGCGTTTATTTCTGTAACTTGGCTCCTTTAACAAGGCTAACTAACGTGGCAAAAATTCAGCTCAACAGAGAGCAAGCTGGGGCAGTCGGAGAGCATTCCTCTGCACACTGAGTCACGCAGCAGCACCAGTGTAAGGTTTTACTTCCCAAAATCGCCTAGAATAAGAACATGTGGGGAACTGAATTCTGTCCGACAGGAAATGACACAAAATCCTAAACATGCACACGGGCCCACACATGCATGTGCACAAGTTACACAAAGTAAATAAAAGAATTAAAACTACCATCAGCTTTTTTTCCTCATCAGTGTTCAAGGTTTTTTTTTTCTGCTCAGTTTTCAATGTTTTTCTTACAAATTTGTGAATTTTTTCATGTAAATTTGCAACTTGAAGCCTCACATTTTCAACCTTTTTTTCATAAATTTGCAGTTTTTTTCCTCATAAATTTGCATTTTTTTCTTGTACATTTGCAACTTTTTTTTATAAATCAGTACCTTTTTGCTCATAAATTTGTGCCTTTTTTTAAATTTTGCAACTTTTTTCACATAAATTTGCAAATTTTTTCCTGTTTTTTCTCATAAATCAGTAACTTTTTTCTCATGAATGTGACTTTTTTCTCAAAAATTTGCAACTTTTTTCACATAAATTTGCAATTTTTTTCCTGTTTTTTTCCCTCATAAATCAGCAACTTTTTTCTCATGAATTTGCGAATTTTTTCACATAAATTTGCAATTTTTTTTCCTGTTTTTTCCCTCATAAATTTGCATTTTTTTTCTTGTACATTTGCAACTTTTTTTTATAAATCAGTACCTTTTTGCTCATAAATTTGTGGCTTTTTTGAATTTTGCAACTTTTTTCACATAAATTTGCAAATTTTTTCCTGTTTTTTCTCATAAATCAGTAACTTTATTCTCATGAATTTGTGACTTTTTTCTCAAAAATTTGCTAATTTTTTTTACATAAATTTGCAATTTTTTTCCTGTTTTTTCCCCCTCATAAATTAGCATTTTTTTTCTTGTACATTTGCAACTTTTTTTTAATAAATCAATACCTTTTTGCTCATAAATTTGTGCCTATTTTTAAATTTTGCAACTTTTTTCACATAAATTTGCAAATTTTTCCTGTTTTTTCTCATAAATCAGTAACTTTTTTTCATGAATTTGTGATTTTTTTCACATAAATTTGCAATTTTTTTCCTGTTTTTATTCCTCATAAATTTGCATTTTTTTCTTGTACATTTGCAACTTATTTTTATAAATCAGTACCTTTTTGCTCATAAATTTGTGCCTTTTTTAAATTTTGCAACTTTTTTCACATAAATTTGCAAATTTTTTCCTGTTTTATCTCATAAATCATTAAGTTTTTTCTCATGAATTTGACTTTTTTCTCAAAAATTTGCAAATTTTTTCACATAAATTTGCAATTTTTTTCCTGTTTTTTTCCCTCATAAATCAGCAACTTTTTTCTCATGAATTTGTGAATTTTTTCACATAAATTTGCAATTTTTTTCCTGTTTTTTTCCCCTCATAAATCAGCAACTTTTTTTTCTCATGATTTTGTGACTTTTTTCTCATAAATCTGAAATTTTTTTTCCTGTACATGTGCAACTTTTTTTTTGCAGCCCTGTGCGAACTCACCGATCTGGTCCTCGGGGATGAGCGACTCTATCGGGGGATCCAGCTCAGAGCTCTGCCGCAGGTATGCCTTCATCTGTGTCATGAACTGCCGCAGTGTCTGCAGGAAGTCCTCCCCCGACGTGTGGCAGCTTCGGTTCTCCTGGATGAAGGTGACGTAGTCCTGGACCAGCGAGCCGAAGTACGAGGTCTTGTCCTTGGACAGCTCGACGATCCGTTTGACCGTCCGCCGCTCCGGGGTCATGAGTGAGCTCAGCATACCGCTCACCCTGCTGAAGCGTCCTCTCAGGGCTTTGGGGAGGATTAAGGCACTGCTGCTCAGTCTTGCTCGCACCCCGTGTCCCCGCGCTCTGAAGGGTGGGCGGAGGCGCATCTCCAGATCAGCCTCCATGCCGACCCCGTAGTCCTCCTCTTCCTCTTCCTCTTCCTCTTCCCCATCCTCTTCCTCCTCGCTGCTGTCCTCCACGGGGTCCTGATGATGACTGAGGCGCAGCGATGGGCTCGGAGCCAGTCCCAGGGAGAACCCGGGGGGCTGCGAGTAATCCAGTGAGTCTGAGGAGGAAGTGGACATGCTCATGTCGCTGAGGCGCTGCCGTGCCTTCTCCTGGCCGTTCTCCGCCGCGGCGGGCGGAGGCAGCTTGGCACAAGACAGGGCCTTGGCGATGGTCTCGTCATCCAGAGCGATGTGGCAGCGGTGGGCTTCCAGGTCAAGCTTCTTTGGCCTTGGAGGAGGGTGGCTGGAGAGCCAGCTGGCACTTTTGGATGGGGCGGTTTTCTTGGTGCTCACTGAAGGTCGAGGCGGTGCCGGTGCTGGGCGCCTGCCGGAGGGCTGGGTCTGTCTTGCCGTCACAGCCGGGCCCGCCGGCATGCTCTTGGGTCTGGTGGTAGACACCGGGGGTCCGGGTGGGGCCGGGGCGGGACGCCGACGTGGCATGGAGCGGGGCGGAGGAGGGCGGGGGGGAGGCGGCCTGGATTTGCCGTTGGCTTTGATCGCCTCCGTGTGCTGGCCGACGGTCAGCGGCTTAGATTCCGCCGCATTCTTCAGACTAGACTCGGTGGCCGTGGTGGTGGAGGCAGAACTCGGCAGCGAGTCGTTCTCACCACTGCGGCAGATTTGGAGGAAGAGTGGACTCACGAAGCACAGGGGGCCGCGGGACTGTTGTCTCTCCAAACAAAAGGATGGTGGAGGAACGGCGGAGCGAAGGGTCGGGGGCGCGCTGTCGGACGGCTCCTGCTGCGACCCCCCGACCTCACTGCTCCTGTTGGTCCGCGGGGGGCTGAGGGTCCGGCTCTGACGGCGGCGGAGGCGGGGGGAGGTGTGGCGCTGGCCGCACAAGGACGAGTCCCAGAAACCTGTCAGGACGCACAGAGGGAAAAATTAACCAACGGCCAACTGGAAAAATGGCAGCTTTTTTTCTCTTAAATTTACGAGTTTTTCCTCAAAACTGTGCAGCTTTCGTCTTAAAAAACTGTAGCTTTTTTCTCAAAAATTTGCAGCTTTTTTTGTGTAAATTTGCACCCTTTTTCTCAAAAATTTGCAACATTTTCTCTCGCTTTTTTCTTATAAATTTGTAACTTTTTTCTCAAAAAATTGTTTTCTCCTAAATTTTCAACATCTCAAATTTGCAGCTTTTTTCCTCATAAATTTGTAGGTTTTTTTTTAATTTGCAACTTGGAAACCCTGACAAAAGAGAGACTTGTCCCCTCAGTATCCACCTAAACCTTTTAATATCATGTTACTGAGCTGAATAACATGACTGAACCACCAATTCACAGCAGAAAGGCAAAAAGAAAATCCGATAAATTTTCACTGTTTTCCTTGTAGATTTGCAGATTTTCAACAAACTTTGTGACTTTTTTCCTCATAAATTTTCTAAAAATTTTCCTGTAAATTTTCAATTTTTTTTCTCATAAATTAGCAACTTTTCTTCTCAAAATTAAGTGACTTTTTCTCATAAATTTGCTGCTCTTTTCCCGTAAATTCTCAACTTTTTCTTGTAAATTTGCAACGCTCATCTGGATGCTGGTTACATTTTTATTCTGTGTAATTCAACTGAAATTTGTGACCTTTATTCTTGCACATTTGTAGCTATTTTACATTTATGTTAAAAATAATCACCTACTGGTTGTAACAGATATTTTATGCTCAAAATGCTTTAATCAACCCAAATAAATGTTGTCAATATTCTGTCCTTTATTTGCTGCAGCTGCTTTGGTTTTTAAGACTTTTTCACTCTGCTTTTTTTTTTTTTTTTTTTTATAGATTTGCAACTTTTTTCCTGTAAATTTTGTACTTTTTTCTCAGAAATTTGCTAACTTTTCTTGTATATTTTCAACTTTTTTTTCTCATAAATCTGTAACTTTTTTCTCAAAAATGCACAACTTTTTTTCTCATAAATTTGCCAAAAAAAAAAAAATCTTCCAAATTTGGAATTTTTTTCTGTAAATTTTCAATTATTTTCTTGTAAATTTGCAACTTTTTTTTTTCCAAAAAATTGAGTTTTTTTCTCATAAATGCACAGCTTTTTTCCTGTAAATGTTCTACGTTTTTTCTCGTAAATGTGGAATTTTTTCCTGCAAATTTTTATTTTTTTCTTATGGATATGCACACTTTTTCAAAAATTTGTGACTTTTTTTTCATAAATGCGCAGCTTTTTTCCTGTAAATGTTCTATGTTTTTTTCTCATAAATTTGTAAATTTTCTTTAGTCAAAAATTTCCCAAGTTTTTCCTCATAAATTTGTAATTTTTCTTGTACATTTGCAACTTTTTTCTTAGAAATCCGTAATTTTTTTTCTTCTGAATTTATGACTTTTTTCCTCAAAAATGTGCAACATTTTTCTCGTAAATTTGGAATTTTTTCCTGTAAATTTTTATTTTTTTCTTATGGATGTGCACACTTTTTTCAAAAATTTGTGACTTTTTTCTCATAAATGCGCAGCTTTTTTCCTGTAAATGTTCTATGTTTTTTCTCATAAATTTGTAAATTTTCTTTAGTCAAAAATTTCCCAAGTTTTTTCTCAGAAATTTGTAATTTTTCTTGTACATTTGCAACTTTTTTCTTATAAATCTGTAATTTTTTTTCTTCTGAATTTATGGCTTTTTTCCTCAAAAATGTGCAACATTTTTCTCGTAAATTTGGAATTTTTTCCTGTAAATTTTTATTTTTTTCTTATGGATGTGCACACTTTTTTCAAAAATTTGTGACTTTTTTCTCATAAATGCACAGCTTTTTTCCTGTAAATGTTCTACGTTTTTTCTCGTAAATGTGGAATTTTTTCCTGCAAATTTTTATTTTTTTCTTATGGATATGCACACTTTTTCAAAAATTTGTGACTTTTTTTTCATAAATGCGCAGCTTTTTTCCTGTAAATGTTCTATGTTTTTTTCTCATAAATTTGTAAATTTTCTTTAGTCAAAAATTTCCCAAGTTTTTCCTCATAAATTTGTAATTTTTCTTGTACATTTGCAACTTTTTTCTTAGAAATCCGTAATTTTTTTTCTTCTGAATTTATGACTTTTTTCCTCAAAAATGTGCAACATTTTTCTCGTAAATTTGGAATTTTTTCCTGTAAATTTTTATTTTTTTCTTATGGATGTGCACACTTTTTTCAAAAATTTGTGACTTTTTTCTCATAAATGCGCAGCTTTTTTCCTGTAAATGTTCTATGTTTTTTCTCATAAATTTGTAAATTTTCTTTAGTCAAAAATTTCCCAAGTTTTTTCTCAGAAATTTGTAATTTTTCTTGTACATTTGCAACTTTTTTCTTATAAATCTGTAATTTTTTTTCTTCTGAATTTATGGCTTTTTTCCTCAAAAATGTGCAACATTTTTCTCGTAAATTTGGAATTTTTTCCTGTAAATTTTTATTTTTTTTCTTATGGATGTGCACACTTTTTTCAAAAATTTGTGACTTTTTTCTCATAAATGCGCAGCTTTTTTCCTGTAAATGTTCTGTTTTTTCTCATAAATTTGTAAATTTTCTTTAGTCAAAAATTTCCCAAGTTTTTTCTCAGAAATTTGTAATTTTTCTTGTACATTTGCAACTTTTTTCTTATAAATCTGTAATTTTTTTTCTTCTGAATTTATGGCTTTTTTCCTCAAAAATGTGCAACATTTTTCTCGTAAATTTGGAATTTTTTCCTGTAAATTTTTATTTTTTTCTTATGGATGTGCACACTTTTTTCAAAAATTTGTGACTTTTTTCTCATAAATGCGCAGCTTTTTTCCTGTAAATGTTCTATGTTTTTTCTCATAAATTTGTAAATTTTCTTTAGTCAAAAATTTCCCAAGTTTTTTCTCATAAATTTGTAATTTTTCTTGTACATTTGCAACTTTTTTCTTATAAATCTGTAATTTTTTTTCTTCTGAATTTATGGCTTTTTTCCTCAAAAATGTGCAACATTTTTCTCGTAAATTTGTAATTTTTTCCTGTAAATTTTTATTTTTTTCTTATGGATGCGCACATTTTTTTCCAAAAAATCTGTGACTTTTTCTCATAAATGCGCAGCTTTTTTCCTGTACATTTTCTACTTTTTGTCCCCGATAAATTGGCGATTTTTTCCGTGTAACTTTTCAGTTTTCTCCCTTTTCTCTCTAATGGAGAGCGACTCCTCAGAAGTGACGCGCCGCCTGTGCGTGGATGTGACTTGGCGCAGCGCTGACCAACAACGTCTCACCACTTATTTTTAAAGCTGGTTCTCACTTTTCTGCAGCACGGCTACGTTTTCTCATTTCAAGTGTGAATGGCAGATAATGTTACTTTATCACAGTTTGTATCTCGTCAAATGGAACGTCTAGTTCTTACATTTAGAACGCGGACAGGGAACACCTGTAAATCCCACAATAAAAGACGAGCCAAAGCCAAGCGGTTCCTTACCAGCTGTTGAGGAACTTGCTGAGAGTTTGAGCCGAGTTCAGTTTCGGCGCAGCGGCGTCTTTCCTCGGGCTCGAGGCAGCGGCGTGCTGAGTTTACTTCGTGCCTTCTGGCTCTGACTCACTTGATGCCGACACACACGCACACACGCACACGCGCACACACACACAAAGAATCCCAGAGGGAGTTGCCCGTGCTGATGATCACAGAGTGGGAGGGCGCTGAAGGAAGCGGAGCGCGGTTCCACTTCCTGCTCCTTTAAGATCCTTTTCACTCCCGACTCTTAACTCGCTTCTAGCGTTTGTTTTTCTCTGATTTGCTGCTTCTCCTCTGGTTTTTCCTTTTTAAATAGCAGTGATGTCAGTGTCCCACACCGGGGAGGAGGAGGGCACACGCGCTCCCGCGCACCTTTCCTCTGAATCCTCCCATTGTTCTCAGCCGCTTGGCCAGCCGGTCCTCGTTGAAAATGAGCGGTTACGTGCACTAACGCGTGGCAACAGCAGCTTACGCTCGCGCTATTCACGGCCGGACTCCGGCGTATGGCCCACGCTGCGTCCTATAAATGGAAACGCAGACTGTGGAGCGGCTCCAGCCGGTTTCGCGTGTCTGTGGCGCTATTTAGTGAGTCCACGTGAGCGGCCGGCAGCTGACACCGCGGTGTCCGTCCGCACACCGGCCTGACCGGAGCCGCACGTGGAACGAGAAGCGGAGGGAGAAGGTGTGAAGAGAAGCGGCAGCGGCGCGCACCGGCGGAGCGCCTCAAAGCTGCCGCTGCCCTCCACTGAACGGCCCCACAGACGCCCATCCGCGGTCAGTCGGTGACGTGACGGGGGTCGGTAACCCCCACCTTAGCTAGCCAGCCATCCATCTTCTACCGCTTTTCCGGAGGTCCGGGTCGCGGAGGCAGCCCCAATCACCCCCCATCCCCATTCAGAGGTGTGAATAAAGAATAAAAAGTTTAAAGAATAAAAAAATTGTTACATGTGGCTCATAAATTTGCAACTTTTTTCCCTGTAAATTTTCAGTTTTTCCTCTTATAAATTTATAACTTTTTTCTCCTAAATTTGGGACTTTTTTTCTCAAACAAGTTGCAACTTTTTTCACATAAATTTACAATTTCTTTCCAGTAAATTTTCATTTTTTCCCCTCATACATTTTCAACTTTTTTCTTATAAATTTGCATTTTTTCTCTCATAAATTAACTTTTTTCTCCTGAATTTGGGACTTTTTTCTCAAACATTTGCAACTTTTTTCACATAAATGTGCATATTTTTTCTTATAAGTTTTGAATTTTTTCCTGTAAATTTTAATTTTTTTCTTGTGGATCTGCAACTTTTTTCAAAAAATTTGTGACTTTTCTCATAAATGTGCCACTTTTTTCCTGTAAATTTTCTACTTTTTTTCATAAATTTGCACATTTTTCCTGTAAATTTTCTTTCCCCCCCCCTCATACGTTTGCAACTTTTTTTTCAAATATTTGCAATTTGCAACTTTTTTTCTTTTAAATCTGTAACTTTTTTCTCATGAATTAATGACCTTTTTCTCAAAAATGTGCAACTTTTTTCCCTGTAAATTTAAATTTTTTCTCATAAATTTGCAACTTTTTTCTCATAAAGTTGTAATTTTTTTCTTGTAGATTTGCAACTTTTTCAAACATTTGTGACTTTTCTCAAAAAAATGCAACTTTTTCCTGTAAATTATCATTTTTTTTTAAATTGCAACTTTTTTCTAACAAATTTATATTTTTTTGTTGTACATTTGCAACTTTTTTCTTATAATTCTGTAAGTTTTTCTCATGAATTTATGACATTTTTTCTGAAAAATGTGCAGTTTTTCTCATAAATTTGCAAATTTTTTTCTTATAATTTGGAATTTTTTTTCCTGTAAATTAATTTTTCTTCTTGTGGATTTGCAAATTTAAAAAAAGGTGACTTTTTTCTCATAAATGTGTAGCTTCTTCAATGTAAATTTTCTACTTTTTTTCTCATAAATTTGCAAAATTTTCCTGTAAATTTTCAGTTTTTTTCTCATAAATTTACAGTGCTCATCTGGATGCTGCTTGAATTTTTATTCTGTGTAATTAAAATGTAATTTGAATTTTTTAAATTGGCATCTTTTATTATATATCTGCACCTTAATTTTTGCAAATTTGTACCTAATGTACATTTATATGTTTATACCTCATGCTAAGCTGGTGAATACCGCCATGCCCCTTGTTAAAAACCACCAGCTCTCCTCCTGGTTAGTGCCCGTCCACACGCCTTACGGAGCGTTGAAATGGAGGCGGTGCTGGGTGCACACGTACCATGAAGCAGGAAACCACTGAAAGCCTGCCACTGCTTATTCTAACTTCTTTTTTTTTTTTTTATCTAACATGCATGTAAGAAGAAAAAAGATTTCAATTTATGAGTGCAAAAAAGGGGGAGGGAGGGATTATTAGACTTGGGGAAAAGTCACAAATTTATAAGTCTGTGAAAAAGTTTCAAATTTAAAAAAGTAGGAAAAAGTGTTGTAAATTTATGAAACTGGAGGGGGGGGGGGTCGCCTGTTTATTAGTGGGCCAGACAAAATATAGCAGAGGGTCATATTTAGTCCCGGGCCTCGTTATTGACAGCTGTGATCCAGGCTGAACGCCAGTTTCTTCACTCTGATGTAAAATCAGTCAAGCTCCTACAGGCCTCGCGGTGTTAGCTTTAATACGCTGGAGTGGGGAAGTTTCCCTGTGCTGTACACAAATGATGGGCAGGGCTCAGCTCAGGCGTTCTGCGATCGACCTTTCATCCACTTCACTTCAGCTCAGAAGACGCAAACCTGCACGCTTCCACCCACATCTATTAATAGAGCATCAGACACACAAAGGCGGCGTGTTATCCGTGACGCAGCCCGCTCTGGACCATTCTGACAGACTCACTGTTGTCCCTTCATACAGAAATATGTCGGCGTGTACCGTGATGGTATGCGGCTGCAGCGCTCCACTCCCTGCCCCCCCCCCCCCCACAGAGAGCACAGACTTCTTCTGAACAACGTTGACTCACCACAGTTTCACAGCCACAATAACTCGCCTGAATCTACTGTGAAACCACAAAAGCTGACGGACGAACGACGAAACTCGGTGGCTCTATAGGCGTAAACCAAGAGCAAATGCAAACTGTTCCCCTCCCAAATCATCATAAACCTTTTTTATATCATGTTACACAACAGAATAAAATGCATCTAAAGCACTAATTTAAATCTGCAGCGTTTTCCTTGTAAATCTGCAATTTTTTCCTCATAAATTTGCAACATTTTTTCCATTAATTCTGCAACTTTTTTCTTGTGAATTTGCAGCATTTTTACTGTAAATTTTCAGCTTTTATCTCATACATTTAAAACTTCTCATAAACTTGTAGCTTTTTTATTGTAAATTTGCATATTTTTTCTTCATAAATTTGCTGCTTTTTTATTGTAAATCTGCAGCTTTTTTCTCTTAAATTTGCAACATTTTCCCTTTAATTCCGCAACTTATTTTCTCACACATTTGAAACTTTTTTTCTTCATAAATTTAGTGTTTTTATTGTAAATTTCCAAAATTTTCTCACACATTTAAAACTTTTTTTGCATAAATTTGCAACTTTTTTCTTGTAAATTTGCAGCATTTTTATTGGAAATTTTCAGCTTTTATCTCATACATTTAAAACTTTTGCATAAATTTGCAGCTTTTTTCTTGTAAATCTGCAGTTTTTTTCTCTTGAATTTTCAACATTTTCCCCTTTAGTTCCGCAACTTTTTTATTGTAAATTTGCAGTGTTTTCATTATAAATTTGCAGTTTTTTCTCATACATTTAAAAGCTTTTTTCTCATAATTTTGTAGCTTTTTTATATTGGAAATTTGCTAAAATTTTTCTCATAAATTTGCAGTTTTTTATTGTAAATCTGCAGCATTTTTGTTGTAAATTTGCAGCTTCTATCTCATACATTTAAAACTTCTCATACATTTGTAGCTTTTTTATTGTAAATTTGTTCAATTTTTCTTCATACATTTGCAGCTTTTTTCTTGTAAATCTGCAACCTTTTTCTCTTAAATTTGCAACTTTTTTCCCTTTAATTCTGCAACTTTTTCTTGTAAACTTTCAACTTATTTTCTCACACATTTGAAACTTTTTTACTCATAAATTTCATGTTTTTATTGCAAATTTCCAAAATTTTCTCACACATTTAAAACTTCTCATAAATATATAGCTTTTTTATTGTAAATTTGCAAAAATTTTCTTCATAAATTTGCAGCTTTTTTCTTGTAAATCTGCAACTTTTTTCTCTTTAATTTTGCAACTTTTTTCTTGTAAATTTTCAACTTATTTTCTCACACATTTGAAACATTTTTCCTCATAAATTTACAGTGTTTTTATTGTAAATTTGCAAAATTTTCTCACATTTAAAATGTTTTTCTCATAATTTTGTAGCTTTTTTCTCATACATTTAAAACATTTTTCCTCATAAATTTACAGTGTTTTTATTGTAAATTTGCACAATTTTCTCACATTTAAAATGTTTTTCTCATAATTTTGTAGCTTTTTTCTCATACATTTAAAACTTTTTAACTCATAAATTTGGAGGTTTATTTAATTGTAAATCTGCAACATTTTTCTCTTACATTTGCAACTTTTTTCCTTTAATTCTGCAACTTATTTTCTCACACATTTGAAACTTTTTTCTTCATAAATTTAGTGTTTTTATTGTAAATTTCCAAAATTTTCTCACACATTTAAAACTTTTTTCGCATAAATTTGCAACTTTTTTCTTGTAAATTTGCAGCATTTTTATTGGAAATTTTCAGCTTTTATCTCATACATTTAAAACTTTTGCATAAATTTGTAGCTTTTTTACTGCAAATTTGCAAAAATTTTCTTCAAAAATTTGCAGCTTTTTTCTTGTAAATCTGCAGTTTTTTTTCTCTTAAATTTGCAACATTTTCCCCTTTAATTCCATAACTTTTTTATTTTATTTTTTGTTTTCATTATAAATTTGCAGTTTTTTTTCTCATACATTTAAAAGCTTTTTCTCATAATTTTGTAGCTTTTTTATATTGGAAATTTGCTAAAATTTTTCTCATAAATTTGCAGTTTTTTATTGTAAATCTGCAGCATTTTTGTTGTAAATTTGCAGCTTCTATCTCATACATTTAAAACTTCTCATACATTTGTAGCTTTTTTATTGTGAATTTGTTCAATTTTTCTTCATACATTTGCAGCTTTTTTCTTGTAAATCTGCAACCTTTTTCTCTCAAATTTGCAACTTTTTTCCCTTTAATTCTGCAACTTTTTCTTGTAAACTTTCAACTTATTTTCTCACACATTTGAAACTTTTTTACTCATAAATTTCATGTTTTTATTGCAAATTTCCAAAATTTTCTCACACATTTAAAACTTCTCCTAAATTTGTAGCTTTTTTATTGTAAATTTGCAAAAATCTTCTTCATAAATTTGCAGCTTTTTTCTTGTAAATCTGCAACTTTTTTCTCTTTAATTTCGCAACTTTTTTCTTGTAAATTTTCAACTTATTTTCTCACACATTTGAAACATTTTTCCTCATAAATTTACAGTGTTTTTATTGTAAATTTGCAAAATTTTCTCACATTTAAAATGTTTTTCTCATAATTTTGTCGCTTTTTTTCATACATCTAAAACTTTTTTCCTCATAAACTTGGAGGTTTATTTAATTGTAAATCTGCAGCATTTTTCTCTTACATTTGCAACTTTTTTCCTTTAATTCTGCAACTGTTTTCTTGTAAATTTCCAACTTGTTTTCTCACACATTTGAAACTTTTTCCTCATAAATTTGCAGCGTGTTTATTGTAAATTTGCAATTTTTTTTCTCATAAATTTGCAGCCTTTTACTTGTAAATTTGTAGCTTTAATTTTATTTAAATGTGCCTCTCTTTATCATAAATTTGCAACTTTTTTGTTGTAAATTTGCAACTTTTTTCTCATACATTTAAAACTTTTTTTCATAAATTTGAGGTATTTTTATTGCAAAGTTGTAGCTTTTTTCCGGTAAATTTGCAACTTTTTCTTTTGAATCTGCAACTTTTTTGTAAATTTGCAACTTTTTTCTGAGAAATTTTCAAAAATTTTCTTGTAAATTTTTAACTTTTTTCTTATAAATCTGCAACTTTTCTCTTGTAAATCTGTGACTTTTTTCCTCATGAATTTGCTATTTTTCTTCATAAATTCATTACTTTTTCTTATAAATTGGCATATTTTTCTTGTAAATTTGAGACTTTTTTCTAAATGTGCAACATTCATATGGCCCATGGGAAGTGAGTCGGGGATCCACAGCCCCTGTATACAAATATAATAATTAACAGTGATACCTGCTCCAAGCTGAGCCACCTCCTCCAGTTCTTTCTGAGTCTTGGCAGATGCAATGGCTTCTGGGAGTTTGAGTGTGAACGGCAGGACATCTCTGTGTTTAAAAAAAAAAAGATAATGTCAGGGGAAAAAAAATGCACAGAAGTGCAGTTGTCGAGTTGTTATTTTTTAAACAAGGGGAGTGGTTGGTATTCACAAGGTTAGCATGAGCTACAAATGCATAAATGTAAATTGGGTACAAACTTGCAAGAACAGAGGTGCAAAAATATAATTAAAGATGCCAATTTACAGTTAAAAAGTCAGACATTACAATTTACACAGCATAAAAATTTAACCAGCATCAGATGAACAATGCAAATCTACAAGAAAAAAGTTGAAAATTCACAAGACAAAAGCTACAAATTTATGAGAAAAAAGTTGCAAATGTATAAGAAAAATAGCTGCAAGTTTTTGAGAAAAAAAGTTACAAATTTGTTAAGAAATGGTGCAATTTGCCACAAAATTATGACAGAAAAAGTTGAAAAATTCCCAGAAAAAATTGCAAATTTGTGAGGAAAATAGTGATTTTTTTTTTTTTTTTAAAAAGCCACAAATTTTACGAGAAAAAAGTTGCAAATTTGTGAGGAAAACTGTAAAAAAAAATTTAAAATCTGTAACTGGGTGATGGACTTTCTCACAGGGAGGCTACAGACCGTGTGGGTTGGCAGCAACACATCCAAGTACATCACACTGAGTTCAGGGGCCCCACAAGGGCACGTGCTCAGCCCGCTGCTCTTCACCCTGCTGACCCATGACTGTGTACCACCTTACAACACCAACCACATTATCAAGTCTGCAGACGACACAACGGTGGTGGGCCTCATCACCAACAATGAAGAGGCCAACTACAGAAATGAGGTGAGCCAACTGGTTTAGTGGTGTAAAGACAATAATCTTTTCCTGAACATGGGAAAAACCAAGGAGATTGTGGTCAACTTCAGAAGAGGACACACACAGCATCCCCCTCTGATCATCAATGGAGCAGCTGTGGAAAGGGTGAGCAGCACCAAGTTCCTGGGGGTAAACATCTCCGAGAACCTCTTCTGGTCTAACAACACCCCATCACTGGCCAAGAAGGTTCAAACTCGCCTCTATTTCCTCCGCAAACTGAGGAGAGCACGAGTCCCACCCCCTCATCATGTGCTCTTTCTAGCGGGGCACCACTGAGAACATCCTCACCAGCTGCATCACGGTGTGGCATGGAAGCTGCACCACCTCCTGCTGGAAGACTCTACAATGCACAGTGAACGAAGCCAGCAAGGTCTTCGGTGCCCCTCTGCCCCTCCTCTTGGACATCTACCATACCCGCTTCACCCGCAGAGCCATCAACATCGCAGGTGACACCTCACACCCCTCACACTCCCTCTTCAGCCTCCTGCCCTCAGGGAGAAGGTACTGGAGCCTCCAGGCCCACTCTACAAGACTGCTAAACAGCTTTGTTCACCAGGCCATCAGGACCCTGAGCTCTGCCCCCCCCCCCCCCCCATCCCCTGCCCCTGGACTGTAACACACTCACCCATACTATAACTCTAACACACAATAACTCTACCTCAGCTGTTCGCACAGAAAGACTCGGTACACCATCAGTAATACATCTGCTGCTGTATGTCTTTGCATCTTACTGCAACCATTTGTACAAATGCCTTAGCTGCTGCTGTCTGTCATTGCAATACTGATCATGCACAGTCCAAACTGTCACTGTCTGCACCTCTGCTTCCGCACTGAACTTGCAATTATGGGTATTATGGCTCTACTGTTCATATGATGGCTGTGTTTTATCATTATTTGCACTATGGGTAGCATTACTGTACATAAACTGCTGCTGTTGTTTTTCATCCTTATTCCTTCTTTTCTTATACAGTATATCACCACTAAGAGAGAGTGAAATGGCATTTCAATTCTCCTGTATGTCCTGTACATATGGAAGTATTGACAAATAAAATCTTTGAATCTTTGAATCTTAAAAAGCTACAAATTTATGAGGGAAAAAAGTTGCAAATTTACAAGAAAAAAGTTGCAAATTTATGAGGAAACTTAATTAAAAAAAGTTACAAATTTATGAGGAAAAAAGCCACAAATTCCTTCCTTGATTTACACTTATGAATGGGGATGGGGGGGGGGGGTGGCAGGTTAACAAGGGGGATGATTTTGATCATTTTGATAACAAAGGGGATGGTAGCCCCCTCACCCCCCTTCATATGCCCTACTGGATGAACCTCAAAAATCACAATATAAACATTTATAATTCAAGTTAAAAAGCTACAAGCCATAAACAAATTCAAAACAAAAAAAGATTGAAATATTTCACTCTTTTACACATTATAAAAACAAATGAATTTGCGAAAAAAAAAAATTCATAATATACAATTCATTTTGATGGAACATGCAAAGAGCCAGGAGCCACAGAAATCGCTGAAGTAAGCATTTATTGTGCACTTTTGTGTTTTTATGTTTCCATAATAACGTCCTCATATGACTGTAAAATCCTGGAAAAAAAAAGTGATGACGCCATAAATTTAGCTAGTTGCCAGAACGCCACAAAACCACCGGCATACAGAAGTGAGAACATCAGTGATTATTCACGACAACAGGCAGACACTTTGTTCCCCTCATACAGACACACGCTGCTGATGAGGGACCCATGGACAAATCTGAACGTTGGCATTTTTCTGTTGTGTCTGCTGTCACTTGCAGCTCAGCTGTTTCCCGTGTCTGTCTGTCTCTTCTCAGCTAGCACGAAGTTAAAGGGGAAGTGAGAGCGCTGGGCACCTACAGTCGACTTGCTAACTCCACATTATTTTTCCTCCATTGATGGATTTTCCGTGCTCAAATCGCCCCGTCATCAACTAAGCAAACAGCAGCAGGAAGGAAAAAATAAAAAGATGCAAGAGAAGAGCAAAGTTAAAGAGAGTCCATGATATGGTCAAAGTCCTTCTGCATAGGAGGACTTTGACCCCAAACCTGGAAAAAGAGAAAACTGTCCCCCCCCCCCCCCCCCCAAGTATCATCATAAACCTTTCTATATCATGTTACAGAAGTGAAGAAAATGACTTCAGCTCAAATGCCAAGGATACATGCAAAACTAATATTTTTTGGGGGAAAATTTGCAATTGTTCTTATAGATGTGATTTTTTTTCTTGCAACATTTTTCTCATTAATCTGCAACTTTTTCATGTAAATTTTCAACATTTTTCTTGTCATTTTAAACCTTTTTTTTCTATTAAGTTTGCAACTTTTTTATAAGTTTGCAACTTTTTTCTCATTAACTTGCAACTTTTTCATGCAGTTTTGCAATTTTTTCTTGTTAATTTGCAATTTTTTTTTTCCACAATATCTTTATTGAACCTTTTTTTTTTTTTTAACAAACATGATACAAACAATCAAACACTAACACTAAAGTACTACAAAAAAAAAAAAATGCACTAAAAACACCAACAACCACCAACAAAATCAAGTCTTCAACAATGCTCCTCTGTTTAGTCTAGACAATCCAATACATAAGTATACATATTATGTTCACCAGTTTGGAATTTACAAGGTCCACACACATCATTCACCTTCTTCTTCAAGAGTTATGTTTAAATTTTTTACATAATCAATAAAAGGTCTCCATATATTCTCAAACACAATTTCCTTTGATTTCAGTATATATGTTATTCTTTCTAATGGAAGGTTTGTTAACATCTGTCTTAACCACTGAGTCACATCTGGTCTATGAGTCTTTTTCCATAATAGTGCAATACATTTTTTGGCATTAAGCAAACTGAGGTCTATGAATGTTCTTTCACTTTTATTAAAATTATGCTTTTCTGGGTACAGACCCAACAAAAACAGTTTAGGATTCAATATGATTTGTTTTGAGATTATTTTTTCAATTGTTACCCTCACCTCTTCCCAAAACATTCTTATTAATCTACATTCCCATAAACAATGAAATAGGGTTCCTTTACTTTCCATGCATTTTGTGCACGTATCTGGTATATTTTTGTTATATCTATTTAACTCCTCCGGTGTAACATACATCCGCATTAACCATTTGAAATGTATCAATTTAAGGCTTGCATTTATTGATTTGGTTTGAGCTTCTGTACAAGCCAATTCCCATTGTTCCTCTGAAATTTCAATTTGCAGATCTTCTTTCCAGTAGTTTAATCTTTTCAGTCAATTTTCACTTGAAGATAGTGTCAATGAGTTATAAAACTCTGAAATAATACCCTTTCTTTTACTATCTTTCATCATCATTTTTTCCAAGGATGAATAAATAGGTCGAGTGAGAGCTTTATTTTGATTTGATCGAATAAAGTTTCTAAGTTGAAGATATTTAAAAAAATGTGTTCTATTGAGATTAAATTTGATCCTCAGCTCTTCAAAAGACATTATGTTGTCTGCACATGGCAAATATAAATCCTGAATCTTTTGTATCCCTTTTAAATTCCATACTTTAAATACAGCGTCCGCTCTCCCTGGTTTAAAATATTGATTACCCCATATTGGACTAAATTGTGACAATAACTGTGGTTCTTTTAAATAGTTTTTAGCTTCACACCATATTTTGATCATATGCTTTACAAATGGATTTTTAACTTGTTTTTGTAATTTTTTTGCCGAATCTGAGTATATGAATATGGGAAGAGGTAAAGGTAAATTGTATGATTCCATTTCAGTCCAGTGAGGGAGATCATTTGATGAAAAATAATATGTCATAGACCTCAGTTGTGCCGACCAATAATACAACATAAAATTTGGACATTTCAGACCTCCACGATCAAATGGTAAATATAATAAAGACAAACGTAATCTAGCCCTCCTGTTGTTCCATATAAATTCCACTAACTTTTTTTTTATTCTTGAGAATAGATCTAAAGGTGGTGATAAGGGAATGTATTGAAATAAATAAAGTATTTTAGGTAAAATATTACTTTTAAGTATATTGATTCTCCTGATCATCGACATTGGTAGTGACATCCATCTCTGAGTTAACTCATTGATATCTGACATTAAGGCTTCATAGTTGACGCTGGCGACTGATTCTAGCTTAGGCATAATTTGGATTCCTAAATATTTAAACTGATTTACAACATTGAATTGATTTACCTCAGGGGCTGGGTAATTTCTCTGGGTCTCATTTAGCATTAATATTGAAGATTTAGTTTTATTTATTTTATATCCTGATATTTCCCCAAAATTCTTTATTAAATTCAACAAGGTTGGAATTGATTTTTTAAGATTCGACATAAACAAAATTATATCATCGGCGTACAGGGAGATTTTATGTTCTGTTGGTCCAACTTTAATTCCATATATTTGTGAATGTAAACGTATCGCTATCGCTAAAGGTTCAATTGCCATAGTAAACAGTAAAGGTGAAAGTGGACAGCCTTGTCGACATCCTCTATTGATTTTTATTGGTTTTGAAATATTGTTATTTGTTAGGATTTCTGCTGTAGCATTATTGTATATTATTTGAACCCATTTTATGAAATTATTTCCAAGTCCAAACCTTTGTAGGACTTCAAAAAGAAAGGGCCATTCAACTCTATCAAAGGCCTTTTCGGCGTCCAATGATAGGAGAGCTGTATCCGGTGCTTCTTTATTAAAATAAATAATATTAAATAGTCTTCTTACATTATGGAAGCCTTGTCTACCCTTTATAAAGCCATTCTGATCTCGATTAATAATATTTGGTAAAATTTCTTGTATTCGTCTTGCTAAAATTTTACAGATTATCTTAAGGTCGGCGTTTAATAGGCTTATTGGTCTCATATTTTCACATTTATTAGAGGGCTTACCTGGTTTTGGCAGCAGTATAATTAAGGCATTATTTATGTATGATGGTAAATTATTATTTTGAAATGCTTCTAAAACCATTTCCAAAAAAGGTTTTATTAATTTATTCTTAAATTTTTTATAAAGGTCAACTGGAAGACCATCTGGTCCTGCACTTTTTCCTGATTTCATATTATCAATGGCTAGCCCAACTTCTTCTTGACTAATTTTAGACTCCAATATCTCCCTGTTTTCATTTGGTATACACGGTATAGATAGTTCGTTCAAAAACCCATTTAGTTTTGTTAAATCAGGTTCATTTTTGGTATCATATAATTTTTCATAGTAATCTCTAAAGGCTCTATTAATTTCTAAAGGATCTATAACTACATGTCCATTACTTATAATACTGGTAATTGGTGTTTTAATTTCCAATTGTTTAATCTGCCATGCTAATAATTTTCCTGATTTTTCACCTTGTTCATAAAAAGATTGTTTCAATCTTAGAAGACTCGAGGCAGCTCTATTCGCTGATTTTTTGTCGTATTCAGCTCTCAAAATCAGTAATTCATTCTCCAACCTTGGGTCACTTCCTGCATACACTTTTTCCTGAAGACTTTTTATTTTATGTTCCAATTTAGCTCTCTCCTCTCGAGTCTTCTTAGATTTTGATCCTGTATAACTAATAATATGTCCCCTAATAAAAGCTTTGAAAGCCTCCCACTTTACACATGCTGATGTTTGTGTAGTATTGATGTCAAAGAACTCGTCTATCTGTTTTTCTATATACTTGACAAATTCCTCATCCTGAAGCCATTTATGCTGAAATTGCCATCTACCTGATTCCTTTGTCAATTTTTTATCTACATATATTAGACAACAGGGTGCATGATCAGAGATCACGATGTTATCATAAAAGCAGTTTTGAATCTTGGACCTTAATTCTGTGGAAATCAAAAAATAATCAATACGTGAGAATGTCTTGTAGGTACTGGAATAACAAGAATAGGCTTTAACTTGTGGTTTCATTTCTCTCCATATATCTAACAATCTCAATTCTTTCATAAAATGATTAATAGTCATCCTACATCCAATGTGCGTACAATCCAGTCCTGTTGATCTATCCACACCTGGATTCAATGTACAATTAAAATCCCCTGCTATTATATGTTGCCCTGTAAGTGATGATAAGATGAGAAATAAATTAGCAAAGAACTTCTGATCATCTATATTGGGACCATATAAGTTCACAAGATTTATATTTTCTAATAGCAAAGAACCTTGAATGATTACATATCTTCCAAATTTGTCTCCAATTACATTTTTCACTTGAAAAGGAACTGATTTATGTATGAGAGTCATAACTCCCCTGGCTCGGGATGAAAATGAAGAGGTGAATACACTTCCCTGCCATCTACTCCTAATTCTTTTAACATCCTCCTCTATCAGATGAGTTTCTTGTAAAAACACAATTCTTGAACCCATGTCCTTTATTTTATTCATAACTTGTTTAAGTTTTTTTAAATTTTGTAGACCTCTGCAATTCCATGAAGTTAAATTAAGATTAACACTTTGGTCCATGATCAATAGAGAGTTTGGGATTACCCTGCAGTGTAAACATGCTCATACAGAGAAGCAAAAACATGAGTGGTTGAACATTCATCCTACAAACTACACACAAACAAATTTCCCCTTCCCACACTTGTGGCAAACCCCCCAAAATCAAAAGAAAAATTCTGTCTCCCGATATAGCCATCGACCGTTCCACACCCACGGGGAACAGCCTAAGCCACTCCTTCTTCATCCTCCCAATCACCCTAACTCTACTGCTTTTAATGACGTAACATTAACTCTCCTCTGTAGTTTTCCAACTTAACTCCAAAATTTTTAACAACTTTGTACATCATAGTTTTTTGTTTTTTTTTGTTTTGTTTTTGTTTTGTTTTTTTAATATATAATACAATCTATATTTTGTAAACTTACTATTTACTTCAAGTCAGTCAGATGCCTGTGCAAATGCTTAATTATTCTACCTTATATTTTGTTCATGCTTAGCTCCCACCAGTCTCTTCTTCTTCTTTGATCTTCTTGATGAACTCCTGCTCCTCCTCTGGGGTCTTGAAGATGTGGGTTCTGCCCTCATACGTGGTCAGCAGTCTCGCAGGATAGATTACACCATGACGAATCCCAAGGTTGCGCAGCTCCTTACGTACGGGATCAAACTGCTTCCTCAATTGCTGGATTCCTGTGGCCAAATCTGGGTAGAACCGCACCTGCTGGTCCTGGTGTTTAATCTCTCCTTTAGCTCGTGCAGCGTTGAAGATCTTCATCCTGTCTCTGTTGCTAAGAAACTTCATAATTAAGGTCCTCGGCGGTCCCTTATCTCTCCGTGGGCCAATACGATGTGCTTTTTCCAGAACCACTGCTGATTGCAACTCCTCGCTGCCCAGCACCTCCGGAATCCACTTTTCCAGAAAGGAACATACGTCCCGACCTTCTGATTCCTCTGGAAGACCCACCAGCCTCAAATTATTCTGTCTCGACCGAGATTCCAAATCCAAAATATTATCTTCCAGAGATTTTTTTTTTTTTTCCAAAGTGCGCACCTTTAATTGAAGACGGGTGACGTCATCTTCAGCACTAGCGAGACGGAGCTCCATCTGCGCCGTTCGTTCTACACAGTCACCCAATTCCTTTCTTATTCCTTCCAACGCTGTCATAATCCCATCAAATCTAGAGGAAAAGTCCGCTCTCATTGAACTCATGGCAGCCATCAGCGCATCTGCGCCATTCCCCGCAGATATCGCACCGTTGCCAGCCTCCTCCGCCATATATGGAGTTTTGTTTGCTGCGTCACAGACCTGAAAGTCCGTTAATTTGGACTGTTTCGGCGGCTCGCTTTTTCCTTTTCCTGGTTTTCCAGCCTTAGGCTTCGCCGACATATCCTCGCCCAAATGCTGGGATACGTTCTGTCCCAAATGAGAGAGTTATTTGCCGATTTTTTTTTCTCCAGGAGCAGAGCAGAGCGAGACACGTCCGTCCTACGTGGCAGCCATAACCGGAAGTCGCAATTTTTTCTTGTTAATTTGCAACTTTTTCATATTAATTTGAAACTTTTTCATATTAATTTGAAACTTTTTTCTCATTAATTTGCAACTTTTGTGTCATTGATTTGCAACTTGTTCCTATATGTGTGTAATTTTTTTCTCATTAATTTGCAACTTTCATGTAAATTTGCAACTTTTTTCTTGTCATTTTAAACCTTTTTTCTCATTAGTTTGCAACTTTTTTATAAGTTTGCAACTTTTTTCTCATTAACCTGCAACTTTTTCATGCAGTTTTGCAATTTTTTCTTGTTAATTTGCAACTTTTTCATGTTAATTTGCAACTTTTTCATATTAATTTGAAACTTTTTTCTCATTAATTTGCAACTTTTGTGTCATTGATTTGCAACTTGTTCCTATATGTGTGTAACTTTTTTCTCATTAATTTGCAACTTTCATGTAAATTTGCAACTTTTTTCTTGTCATTTTAAACCTTTTTTCTCATAAGTTTGCAACTTTTTTATAAGTCGGCACCATTTTTCTCATTAACCTGCAACTTTGTCATGCAGTTTCTGCAGTTTTTTTCTCGTTAATTTGCAACTTTTTCATGTTAATTTGAAACTTTCTCATTGATTTGCAACTTGTTCCTATACGTGTGTAACTTTTTTCTCATTAATTTGCAACTTTCATGTAAATTTGCAACTTTTTTCTTGTCATTTTAAACCTTTTTTCTCATTAGTTTGCAACTTTTTTATAAGTTTGCAACTTTTTTCTCATTAACCTGCAACTTTTTCATGCAGTTTTACAATTTTTTCTTGTTAATTTGCAACTTTTTCATGTTAATTTGCAACTTTTTCATATTAATTTGAAACTTTTTTCTCATTAATTTGCAACTTTTGTGTCATTGATTTGCAACTTGTTCCTATATGTGTGTAATTTTTTTCTCATTAATTTGCAACTTTCATGTAAATTTGCAACTTTTTTCTTGTCATTTTAAACCTTTTTTCTCATAAGTTTGCAACTTTTATAAGTTGGCACCATTTTTCTCATTAACCTGCAACTTTGTCATGCAGTTTCTGCAATTTTTTTCTCGCTATTTTGCAACTTTTTCATGTTAATTTGAAACTTTCTCATTGATTTGCAACTTTTTCCGATACGTGTGTAACCTTTTTCTCATTAATTTGCAACTCTTTCATGTAAATTTGCTTTCTCATCACTTTCTCATAAATTTTCAGAATTTATTTTTCTTAAATTATTTCAGAAGTATTTTTCTTAAGTTCCAACTTTTTCATGTTAATTTGCAACTTTTTTCTCATTAACTTTCAACTTTTTTTTTTCCACAATATCTTTATTGAACCTTTTTTTTTTAAACAAACATGATACAAACAGTCAAACACTAACACTAAAGTACTACAAAAAAAAAAATGCACTAAAAAACACCAACAACCACCAACAAAATCAAATCTTCAACAATGCTCCTCTGTTTAGTCTAGACAATCCAACACATAAGTATACATATTGTGTTCACCAGTTTGGAATTTACAAGGTCCACACATATCATTCACCTTCTTCTTCAAGAGTTATGTTTAAATTTTTTACATAATCAATAAAAGGTCTCCATATATTCTCAAACACAATTTCCTTTGATTTCAGTATATATGTTATTCTTTCTAATGGAAGGTTTGTTAACATCTGTCTTAACCACTGAGTCACATCTGGTCTATGAGTCTTTTTCCATAATAGTGCAATACATTTTTTGGCATTAAGCAAACTGAGGTCTATGAATGTTCTTTCACTTTTATTAAAATTATGCTTTTCTGGGTACAGACCCAACAAAAACAGTTTAGGATTCAATATGATTTGTTTTGAGATTATTTTTTCAATTGTTACCCTCACCTCTTCCCAAAACATTCTTATTAATCTACATTCCCATACACAATGAAATAGAGTTCCTTTACTTTCCATACATTTTGTGCACGTATCTGGTATATTTTTGTTATATCTATTTAACTCCTCCGGTGTAACATACATCCGCATTAACCATTTGAAATGTATCAATTTAAGGCGTACATTTATTGATTTGGTTTGAGCTTCTGTACAAGCCAATTCCCATTGTTCCTCTGAAATTTCAGTTTGCAGATCTTCTTTCCAGTAGTTTAATCTTTTCAGTGAATTTTCACTTGAAAATAGTGTCAATGAGTTATAAAACTCTGAAATAATACCCTTTCTTTTACTATCTTTCATCAACATTTTTTCCAAGGATGAATAGATAGGTCGAGTGAGAGCTTTATTTTGATTTGATCGAATAAAGTTTCTAAGTTGAAGATATTTAAAAAAATGTGTTCTATTGAGATTAAATTTGATCCTCAACTCTTCAAAAGACATTATGTTTTCTGCACATGGCAAATATAAATCCTGAATCTTTTGTATCCCTTTTAAATTCCATACTTTAAATACAGCGTCCGCTCTCCCTGGTTTAAAATATTGATTACCCCATATTGGACTAAATTGTGACAATAACTGTGGTTCTTTTAAATAGTTTTTAGCTTCACACCATATTTTGATCATATGCTTTACAAATGGATTTTTAACTTGTTTTTGTAATTTTTTTGCCGAATCTGAGTATATGAATATGGGAAGAGGTAAAGGTAAATTGTATATGATTCCATTTCAGTCCAGTGAGGGAGATCATTTGATGAAAAATAATATGTCATAGACCTCAGTTGTGCCGACCAATAATACAACATCAAATTTGGACATTTCAGACCTCCACGATCAAATGGTAAATATAATAAAGACAGACGTAATCTAGCCCTCCTGTTGTTCCATATAAATTCCACTAACTTTTTTTTAATTCTTGAGAATAAATCTAAAGGTGGTGGTAAGGGAATGTATTGAAATAAATAAAGTATTTTAGGTAAGATATTACTTTTAAGTATATTAATTCTCCCGATCATCGACATTGGTAGTGACATCCATCTCTGAAGTAACTCATCAATATCTGTCATTAAGGCTTCATAATTGACACTGGCGACTGATTCTAGCTTAGGCACAATTTGGATTCCTAAATATTTGAACTGATTTACAACATTGAATTGATTTACCTCAGGGGCTGGGTAATTTCTCTGGGTCTCATTTAGCATTAATATTGAAGATTTAGTTTTATTTATTTTATATCCTGATATTTCCCCGAAATTCTTTATTAAATTCAACAAGGTCGGAATTGATTTTTTAAGATTCGACATAAACAAAATTATGTCATCGGCATACAGGGAGATTTTATGTTCTGTTGGTCCAACTTTAATTCCATATATTTGTGACTGTAGACGTATCGCCATCGCTAAAGGTTCAATTGCCATAGTAAACAGTAAAGGTGAAAGTGGACAGCCTTGTCGACATCCTCTATTGATTTTTATTGATTTTGAAATATTGTTATTTGTTAGAATTTCTGCAGTAGCATTATTATATATTATCTGAACCCATTTTATGAAATTATTTCCAAGTCCAAACCTTTGTAAGACTTCAAAAAGAAAGGGCCATTCAACTCTATCAAAGGCTTTTTCGGCATCCAGTGATAAGAGAGCTGTATCCGGTGCTTCTTTATTAGAATAAATAATATTAAATAGTCTTCTTACATTATGGAAGCCTTGTCTTCCCTTTATAAAGCCATTCTGATCTCGATTAATAATATTTGGTAAAATTTCTTGTATTCGTCTTGCTAAAATTTTACAAATTATCTTAAGGTCGGCATTTAATAGGCTTATTGGTCTCATATTTTCACATTTATTAGAGGGCTTACCTGGTTTTGGCAGCAGTATAATTAAGGCATTATTCATATATGATGGTAAATTACTATTTTGAAATGCTTCTAAAACCATTTCCAAAAAAGGTTTTGTTAATTTATTCTTAAATTTTTTATAAAGATCAACTGGAAGACCATCTGGTCCTGCACTTTTTCCTGATTTCATATTATCAATGGCTAGTCCAACTTCTTCTTGACTAATTTTAGACTCCAGTATCTCCCTATTTTCATTTGGAATACACGGTATAAATAGTTCATTCAAAAACCCATGTAGTTTTGTTAAGTCAGATTCATTTTTGGTATCATATAATTTTTCATAGTAATCTCTAAAGGCTCTATTAATTTCTGAAGAATCTATAACTACCTGTCCATTACTTATAATACTGGTAATTGGTGTTTTAGATTCTAATTGTTTAATCTGCCATGCCAATAACTTTCCTGATTTTTCACCTTGTTCATAAAAAGATTGTTTCAATCTTAGAAGACTCGAGGCAGCTCTATTCGCTGATTTTTTGTCATATTCAGCTCTCAAAATCAGTAATTCGTTCTCCAACCTTGGATCTCTTCCTGCATATACTCTTTCTTGAAGAATTTTTATTTTATGTTCCAATTGGACTCTCTCCTCTCGAGTCTTCTTAGATTTTGAACCTGTATAACTAATAATATGTCCCCTAATAAAAGCTTTGAAAGCCTCCCACTTTACACATGCTGATGTTTGTGTAGTATTGATATCAAAGAACTCATCTATCTGTTTTTCTATATACTTAACAAATTCCTCATCCTGAAGCCATTTATGCTGAAATTGCCATCTACCTGGTTCCTTTGTCAATTTCTTATCTACATACATTAGACAGCAGGGTGCATGATCAGAGATCACAATGTTATCATAAAAACAGTTTTGAATCTTGGACCTTAATTCTGTGGAGATCAAAAAATAATCTATACGTGAGAATGTCTTGTAGGTATTGGAATAACAAGAGTATGCTTTAACTTGTGGTTTCATTTCTCTCCATATATCTATCAATTTCAATTCTTTCATAAAATGATTAATGGTCATCCTACATCCATTGTGCGTACAGTCCAGTCCTGTTGATCTATCTATACTGGGATTCAATGTACAATTAAAATCCCCTGCTATTATATGTTGCCCTGTAAGTGATGATAAGATAAGAAATAAATTGGCAAAGAACTTTTGATCATCTATATTGGGACCATATAAGTTCACCAAATTTATGTTTTCTAATAGCAAAGATCCTTGAATGATTACATATCTTCCAAATTTGTCTCCAATTACATTTTTCACTTGAAATGGGACTGATTTATGTATGAGAGTCATAACTCCCCTGGCTCGGGATGAAAATGATGAGGTGAAAACATTTCCTTGCCATCTACTCCTAATTCTTTTTACATCTTGCTCTATTAGATGAGTTTCTTGTAAAAACACAATTTTTGAACCCATGTCTTTTATTTTATTCATAACTTGTTTAAGTTTTTTTAAATTTTGTAGACCTCTGCAATTCCATGAAGTTAAATTAAGATTAACGCTTTGATTTATAATCAATAGGGAGTTTGGGATTACCTTGCAGTGTAAACATGCTCAAACAGAAAAGCAAAAAAATGAGTGGTTGAACATTCACCCTACAAACTACACACAAACAAATTCCCCCTTCCCACATTTGTGGCAATCCCCCCAAAAGCAAAAGAAAAATTCCGTCTCCCGATATAGCCATCGACCGTTCCACACCCACGAGGATCAGCCAAAGCCACTCCTTCTTCATCCTCCCAATCACCCTAACTCTACTGCTTTTAATAACGTAACATTAACTCTCTTCCGTAATTTTCCAATTTAACTCCAAAATTTTTTTAGCAATTTTGTACTTTTTTTTTTTTTAATATGTAATACATTCTATATTTTGTAATCTTGTTATATGCTTCTAATCAGTTAAATGCTCAAATATTCTACCCTATATTCTGTTCATGCTTAGCTCCCACCAGTCTCTTCCTGGATCTTCTTGATGAGCTCCTGCGCCTCCTCGGGGGTCTTGAAGATGCGTGTTCTGCCCTCATATGTGACCAGAAGTCTTGCAGGGTGAATCACTCCATGACGAATCTCAAGGTTGCGCAGTTCTTTGCGGATGGGGTCAAACTGCTTCCTTAATTGTTGGATTCCTGAGGCCAGATCTGGGTAGAACCGCACCTGCTGATCTTGGTATTTAATTTCTCCTTTGGCCCGCACCGCGTTGGAGATCGTCATCCTGTCTCTGTAGCTGAGAAACTTCATAATTAGCGTCCTCGGTGCTGCCTTGTTACCTCTCGGTGGGCCAATTCGGTGGGAGCTTTCCAAGACGACTGATGATTTTAGCTCCGCGTTGTTCAGCGCCTCCGGGATCCACCCCTCCAAAAAGGAGCATGAATCACGACCTTCGGCTCCCTCCGGTAAACCCACCAGCCTCAGGTTGTTCCTTCTGGACCGAGATTCCAAGTCCAGAACGCTATTTTCCAGATCTTTATTTTTTTTTTCCAAAGTGCGCACCTTTATTTGAAGTCCGCTAATTTCATCCTCCGCACTTGAAACACGAAGCTCCGCCTGCGTCACTCGCTCCACGCAGTCACCCAACTCCTTTCTCATTGCATCCAACGCTGCCATAATCCCATCAAGTTTGGCGGAAAAGTCTGCTCTCATTGAGCTAATGGCAGCCAGCACTACACCTGTGCCGCCATCGTCAGCAGCAGCAGTTACCGCACCACCACTAGTTTCATCCGCCATATCCGCAGCTTTTTCTACTGCGCCACAAACTTTAAAGTCCGTTAATTTGGACTGCTTCGGCGATTCAATTTTTCCCCCTCCTGATTTCCCAGCCTTAGTCTTCACCGGCATATCCTCACCCAAACGCTGGGAAAAGTTCTGTTCCAAATGAGAGAGTTATTTGCCGAATTTTTATTTTCAGGGGCAGAGCAGAGTGATACGTGTCCTTCTAGGCGGCCGCCATAACCGGAAGTCAACTTTCAACTTTTTCATGCAGTTTTGCAACTCTTTTCTCACAAGTTTGCAACCAGGATATAACAGCTGATGTGACGCGTCAGGGACGCCGGATGACGCTTTAAGAAGAAGACTGCGGGTGACAGTTGAAACATGTATATGAAACATCTCTCTACTTTGAATAGAAGAACAAGATCAGTTTTATCACTAGGAAGACTAAATGAACTTGCTTTGAGGTAGTGCAACCTGTTTTTCACAAGTTTGCAACTTTTTTCTCATTAATTTGCAACTTTTTTCATGTAAATGTGCAACTATGTGAGCCTCAGAGCTCACATGGCTCAGAGTTACCAACTTTTCAGAAAAGCTTGGAGTGAGATTTAGCGGGAACCATGCAAGGGGAAGACTGGGTCACAGGAGTGGAGTGAGCGTGCAGGTGCACAATACATATCAACAGGGTTTTGGTTTTTTTTCAAGGCATACACTTCTTTTCCTCAGAATAAGTTTTAGAACATGTTCAGTCTGCTTTATCCTGCCTTGAGAGCTCTTATTGTCTGAGAGTCAACACAATATTACCAATAATTTCCTCATTTTGGAGTGAGAAATAGGGTTTGTAGAGTAAATAAGAGTAAAAAAGAGTGAGAGTCACCCCAAAAGAGTGAAAGATCGCAACACTGCCTAGCTACAGTGCAGCTAGCTTAGCTGATTAGCCATCTCACAGTTCAACCATGGTTTTTAAAGTTCTCTGTAAATTCTAGTCACCTCACTAGACATCAGTGGTCTCAGCTCATTCATTAATCCACAGTCGATAATATCTCACATCATTCTGGACTAATTTGTTATTTTTTTCCCTGGTATGACCTGGATAACAGGGCTGTTAGCATGGCTAGCTTAAAATTGCTCATCTGTGTAACCAGGGGTTTTATGGCTCCTTTCTGTAAATTTTAGTCATTGTACTAGACTAAATTGTCTCAAGCCATTCTGGCTTATTTTGTAATGGTTTGGCCATGATAGCCGGGTAGATTTGTCTGCTAATATTAGCTGGTCTGAGTGACCACAGCTGAGATTTCTGACCAACTCTGAGGTCAGACAGAGAGGAGATTGCTAGCTCTCCACTACCCTGGGTGCCATTCAGTTTTCTATATATTCCATCAATCCCTGCTACACATCCATTTTTCCAGCCGGATTGTCTACCAATCCTTGACCATGTAGTTCCTTCATAGATGTTATTTTACCTTATTTTATTACAGTTCATTATACTCTGGACTGGACGTCTCCTGGATTAGCATGGTCAGCTGCCATTAGCAGAGTTAGCCATTTATCGATTCAGGGTTTCTGTGCTTCTTTCTGTCCACACCCCAGGCACCAGTCACACGCTATCAGCCACTCGAACGACACTATAATGCTGTATTTGGCCTTTTAAACTCTTAAGGTGTGTTCACACCAAACATGAACGGGTGGCGCAAATCCATACAAAGTGAATGGGAAAACGCGAGTTCACGCGAATTTGCGTGTTTGTGTCCCAGGCTAGCTAGCTAGCTAGCTGGCTGCTAGCTTTAAGATTCAGTCATCACCGGAGTAAAGGTATCACTATTGCAGAGTAAACTAGTTTGAAAATTTGACTCACTCACCTGGAGACTCAGGCGGACCCGGGAGCCCTTCAGCTGAATCAGGATGTTGTTGTTATTTACCCACGGTTTCCTGTAATGGACAGGCTAGCAAGCTAGCAACGTAAACACCCCTCATCTTGTGAACTTTTGGAGACTTGACACGCATTCTCCGGTGAGCCCCCGGTTGGATAATGTAAACCTAAGCATGATGTTATTTTGGGAATTTCCACAGCAGGTTGAGCACAGCTGCAGAAGTTTTAAAGGCAACTTTGCCTGTCTGCGTCTCACTCAGAAGGGGGATTCATGTCTGTTCACATGTTTACATTGAGTTATAATGTAATCGTGCCACACGAAAAATTTGCCCGTTCGTGTTTGGTGTGAACGCACCTTTAACATTTAGCCAATATTAGCTAAAAGCTAGCATTAGCCTAAAAAAAAAAAGAGTCTTCCAGTTTTGAAAAGAGCTCCTTCCCTGTGTGTAAAATGGTACTGCAGTAAATGAACCCTGAGGTGTTCTGATGAAAGCACGCCACAGACGTTTCGCTAACATCTCTGGCAGCTGTGTCAACATGTGGAAAAAGTTTATGAGAAATGTAGTTTATTTACCTGCTGATACAGTAGAACGCCACAAGGCGGAACAAGTCAGCAAAACTGATTCCAGATCCCTCCAGAGAAAAGGCTGCAGACACACACAAAAAGACACAGACTGAGTCAGCCGGTCAAACACACCTACACCCAGTGCTGCTGTTGGAGCTGAACGTTTCTAGTCATAATTCATAGAATGTCAGACGGCCCTCACCTCCTGTGCCCCTTCACAGTCCTGACAGCAGTGCAAAATGTACTGATTATCACTTCTGTGTCTTCTAGTCAATCGTACACACAGTACTGCTCAACTTTTTAACAGCACAATTTTTTTTTTAGGAAAAGTGTGCAAATCTATCAGGGAAAAAAATGCAAATTTGCAAGAAAAAAGTTGTACATTTTTGAGAAGAAAAAGTCCCCCCCTTTTTTTTTTTTTTTTTTTAGAAAAAAAGTCACAAATTTATGGGAAAAAAGTCACAAATTTATTAGAAAAAAGCTGAAAATTTACAACAAAACAACAAATATGAGAAAAAAATCACACATTTGAGAAAAAAAGTTGCAAATCTACAAGAAAAAAGTCTGCAGATTTAATGGAAAAAAGTTGCAGATTTATGAGAAAGATGTTTAAGGCCTTCGGTGAAGGGCCAGACGAAGAACGATCCAACAGACTCTCATGATAAATTGTATATCAAGGATTCAGTGTACCCCGCCCGGTATGGGGTTACCGGGGCCCCACCCTGGAGCCAGGCCTGGGGGAGGGGCTCGAAGGCTAGCGTCTGGTGGCCGGGTTTCCACCCATGGGACCCGGCCGGGCTCAGCCCGAAGGAGTTACATGGGTCCGCCCTCCAGTAGGTTCACCACCTGCAGGAGGGATCATGGAAGTCCGGTGCTATGTGGATTAGGTGGCAGTCAAAGGCGGAGACCTTGGCGGACTGATCCCAAGCTTTCTAAACTGGCTTTTGGTACGTGGAATGTCACCTCTCTGGTGGGGAAGGAGCCTGAGCTGGTGTACGAGATTGAGCGATACCGGCTAGATATAGTTGGCCTCACCTCAACACACGGCTCCGGTTCCGGAACCAGTCTCCTGGAGAGGGGCTGGAGCTTGGCCTTTTCTGGAGTTGCCCCGGGCGAGAGGCGACGAGCAGGGGTAGGTATTCTTGTATCGCCCCACCTTGCTGCCTCTATATTGGAGTTTTCCCCGGTGGACGAAAGGGTTGCTTCCCTGCGCCTTCGGGTTGGGAAACGGGTCCTGACCATCATTTGTGCCTATGCACCAAATGATGTTTCAGAGTACCCACCCTTTTTGGAGTCTGTGACTGGGGTGCTGGAGGGTGCTCCTCCTGGAGACTCCATTGTCCTACTGGGGGACTTCAATGCGCACGTGGGCAACGACAGTGAAACCTGGAGGGGGGTGATTGGGAGGAACGGCCTGCCCGATCTGAACCCGAGTGGTGTTCAGTTATTGGACTTCTGTGCTAACCACAGTCTGTCTATAACGAACACCATGTTCAAGCATAAGGGTGTCCATATGTGCACCTGGCACCAGGACACCCTAGGCCGCAGGTCGATGATCGATTTTGTTATCGTATCATCAGACCTGCGACCGTATGTCTTGGACACCCGAGTAAAGAGAGGTGCAGAGCTGTCAACTGATCACCACCTGGTGGTGAGTTGGATCCGATGGCAGGGGAGGAAGCCATTCAGACCTGGTAGACCCAAACGTATAGTGAGGGTGTGCTGGGAGCGTCTGGCTGAGGCCCCTGTCCGGGAGGTCTTCAACTCCCACCTCCGGAAGAACTTCAACCACATTCCGAGGGAGTCTGGAGACATGGAGTCTGAATGGGCCATGTTCTCCACCTCTGTTGTTGAAGCGGCAGCCCAGAGCTGCGGCCGCAAGGTGGTCGGTGCATCTCGTGGTGGCAACCCCCGAACCAAGTGGTGGACACCAGTGGTGAGGGGGGCCATTAAGCTGAAGAAGGAGTCCTATCAAGCTTGGTTGGCTTGTGGGACTCCCGAAGCAGCTGAGGTGTACCGGCAGGCCAAGCGGAGTGCAGCTCGGGTGGTTGCTGAAGCAAAAACCCGGGTATGGGAGGAGTTCGGTGAGGCCATGGAACAAGACTTTCGGTCGGCTTCAAAGAGATTCTGGCAAACTGTTCGGCGGCTCAGGAGGGGAAAGCAGCTCCCCGTCCACACTGTGTATGGTGCGGATGGGACACTGTTGACTTCAACTGGGGATATCGTCGGGCGGTGGAAGGAATACTTCGAGGATCTCCTCAATCCCACTGATACGCCTTCCACAGAGGAAGCAGGGTTTGGGGACGAGGGGGATGACTCGCCTATCACAGGGGCTGAGGTCGCCAAGGTGGTTAAAAATCTCCTTGGTGGCCGGGCCCCGGGGGTGGACGAGATTCGCCCCGAGTACCTCAAGGCCCTGGATGTTGTTGGGTTGTCATGGTTGACACGCCTCTGCAACATTGCGTGGAGGTCGGGGGCAGTGCCTTTGGCATGGCAAACCGGGGTGGTGGTTCCTCTCTTCAAAAAAGGGGACCGGAGGGTGTGCTCCAACTTTAGAGGGATCACACTCCTCAGCCTCCCTGGGAAGGTCTATGCCAAGGTATTGGAGAGGAGAGTCCGGCCGTTGGTCGAACCTCGGATTCAGGAGGAGCAATGTGGTTTTCGTCCTGGCCGTGGCACATCGGACCAGCTCTTTACCCTCTCGAGAATTCTTGAGGGTTCGTGGGAGTTTGCCCAACCAGTTTACATGTGTTTTGTGGACTTGGAGAAGGCATTTGACCGCGTCCCTCGTGGATTTTTGTGGGGGGTGCTTCGGGAGTATGGGGTATCGGGCTTGTTGTTACGAGCTATTCGGTCTCTGTACGACCGTTGTGAGAGTTTAGTTCGCATTGCCAACACTCGGTCGGAGTCATTCCCAGTGAGAGTTGGACTCCGCCAGGGCTGCCCTTTGTCACCGGTCCTGTTCATAATTTTTATGGACAGGATTTCTAGGCGCAGCCAGGGAATGGAGGGTGTCATGCTTGGTGACCACAGGATCTCATCTCTGTTGTTTGCAGATGATGTTGTCCTGTTGGCTTCATCCAGCAATGACCTACAGCTCTTGCTGGGACGGTTTGCCGCTGAGTGTGAAGCGGCTGGGATGAGAATCAGCACCTCCAAGTCCGAGTCCATGGTCCTCAGCCGGAAAAAGGTGGATTGTCCTCTCCGGGTTGGGGACAGGCTCCTGCCCCAAGTGGAGGAGTTTAAGTATCTTGGGGTCTTGTTCACGAGTGAGGGGAAAATGGAGCGAGAGATCGACAGACGGATTGGAGCAGCATCTGCAGTGATGCGGACGTTGTACCGGTCTGTTGTGGTGAAGAGGGAGCTTAGTTCTAAGGCAAAGCTGTCGATTTACCAGTCAATCTACGTTCCTACTCTCACCTATGGTCACGAGCTTTGGGTAATGACCGAAAGAACGAGATCGCGGATACAAGCGGCTGAAATGAGCTTTCTCCGTAGGATTGCTGGACTCACCCTCAGAGATAGGGTGAGGAGCTCAGTCATCCGGGAGAGGCTCAGAGTAGAACCGCTGCTCCTCCACATTGAAAGGAGTCAGTTGAGGTGGTATGGGCATCTGATTAGGATGCCTCCTGGACGCCTCCCACTTGAGGTGTTTCAGGCACGTCCCACTGGGAGGAGACCCCGGGGCAGACCCAGGACTCGGTGGAGAGACTATGTCTCCCAGCTAGTCTGGGAACGCCTTGGTATCCCCTCTGAAGAGCTGGAGCAGGTGGCTGGGGAGAGGGAAGTCTGGGCTTCTCTGCTTGAACTGCTGCCTCCGCGACCCGGACCTCCGGAAAAGCGGTAGAAGATGGATGGATGGATGGATGTTTAAGGTTTACAAGAAAAAAATTTACAAATTTAATAGAAAAAAAAGTCACAAATTTCTTTCTTTTGTGGAGGTTTGGGGGAGGGGGAGTCCCATCTGTCCCGCCTTTGATTTATGCCTATGAATGGTGATGAAGATGGGGGGATGACAGATTAACAAGGGGGATAAAGTCCCCCCTCATATCACCTACTGGGTCTAGCTAACTGCAGCTCTTAGGCAGTTAAAGAGGCGTTAACTGAAACGAACTGTTCTGATAAGGCTGCAAAAGATGATTCACAATGACGCTGAAATAATTACATATTTAAAGGCAATTTAATTAAAGGAAATTATTAATTCAGACCTGAGGGAGCTGTCAACATGTGGGAAAAGTGCAGTAAACGGGACCTTTAAAATAACCTCTGGTGTGGACATACGGCAATTCACATATTGGCCACGAGGTGTCACCAAAATGTTTCCAAAAGTGGCAAACACTATTTAATTATGTAGAAATACAAATTATATCAATAATGATTAAAATACAATTTCAATATATTTTTTTTTAAATATTTAAGAGGAATGTTGTTCCTAATGTTGACAGGCCAGTTAATACTGTCAATGTTTTCCCAGCCGTTATACTGAGGAACCATGCGCTTGAACCTTATTCAAGACCATGTCAGAAAAAAGAGTTTCAGGGAGATAATGGCCACTCTGTGCAGCCAATAGAACAATAGGGGGACTTTAGGAAGCATTTGATATACATTCATAGTCATACTACTGTCTCTGGCCATCTGTCTTCGCCTCAACGAATCGGACCTGCATCAAGTCAGAGCCGCCTGATAAGAATCGTCCAGCAGAATTCAAGGATCATCAAAATAGCCCCACAGGGAAGAAACCTCATTGCTGTAACTAATGTGGAAAATGCTTCACATTGTCGGACAACGTGAAGATTTAGCAGCACATCCACACTAAGGAAAAGCCATACCCCTGTGACCACTGTGGAATCCACTTCAGGCAGCAGCTGTAGCCATACTGGGGAGAAACCTTTTCCATGGCATGAGTGTGGGAAGCACTTTAAGCAGTCAGAAGAGCGCAAGAGTCATCGTTGTAGCCACACTGGGGAGAAACCTTTTCCCTGTGATCAGTGTGGGAAGTGCTTTAAGAGCCCAGGAGCGCTCAAGAGTCACCGCTGCAGCCACACGGGGGAGAAGCCTCATTGTAACTATTGTAGAAAATGCTTCACACAGTCAGGGAAGCTGGATATTCATCAGTGCATCCACACTGGGGAAAAGCCATACCCAGGTGACAACTGTGGAGTGCACTTCAGGCAGCAACAGCCCTTGAAGACTCACTGCCTTCGCCACACTGGGGAGAAATCTTTTCCCTGTGACCAATGCAGAAACCAATTCAAGAGGCCGTGGAGCCTGAAGCATCATCAACGTGTACACGCTGGAGAAAGTAACAACAATAATAATAATAATACATACAAGTAGTTTCAATTTAATTTCACTTGATTCAAATACTGATATCATTCACATTCTTCACATATGAGGTAAATGGCTGCCAGGTCTGATAGAACTTGAACTCTTCTTCCTGAGTCCATGCTAACAGCTAACCACAACTCTTTCTGCAGTGGGCTGGCTTCCCGCACTTTTCTGTTGCTTTTTTACCAATCAGGCTTCTCCCATCCCAGCCGGCAAGTCTCACCTGCTTCCCTTGCGGCCTCCAACGAGTCGAGTGGAATGGGCACCCATCAGAAGAGCCTTCAAGAATACCTTTTAAGCAGCAGGCGATTCATTTTTTAACAAGGGGGACGGGGTATTCACCTATTTAATGTGGAATACAAATGGATAAATGTAATTTAGGCACAAATTTGCAAAAATAAAGGTGTGAAGATATGATAAAAAAATGCCAATTTTAAAAGTCATAAATTATAATTTAACTACACAGAATAAAAATTTAACAGGCATCTAGGTGAGCATTGAAATTTTTGAGAAAAAGATGAAAATTTACATAAAAAAAGTCATAAATTTATGAGAAAAGTGACAAATTTTTGAGAAAACGTCACAAATTTATGAAAAATAAAGTCAACTTTTTGAGGAAAAAGCTGCAAACCTTTTTTTTTTTTTAAAAATTTAATCTTTATTTAACCAGGAAAGGCAGATTAAGAACAATTTCTTATTTAGAACCGGGGAATGGCAAAAGGCAGGGCCTTTTGAGGGAAATGGAAATTTATGAGAAAAAAGTTGTAAATTTACAACTGCTAATTTTTGAGAAATAAGATGAAAATTTACAGGTAAAAAAGTCACAAATGTGTGAGAAAAAAGTTGGAAATTTATAAGGAAAAAAGTTGCAGATTTATGAGAAAAAGTTTCACATTAATGAGAAAAGGTTGAACATTTATATCATTTTTTGGCAAATTTATGAGAAAAAACAAAATCAAATTTTTTTAAAAAAATTTGGCAAAAAAATTTCTGCTTAGAATTGGTGGTTCAAAGCCACTTTCTTCAGCTCTGTAACATAGAAGGTGTATGATGATATTGGGGGGACAACCGTCTTTTTTCCAGGTTGGGGATGCTTTTGGGTCTTTTGAGTCATTTTACCAACAAGGGGGATAGCAGCCCCCCCCCCCCCCCAAAAAAAAAATCACTTACTGCTGTCATCGAACCCCCACTCTTGGGTGTCCGGGTGCGTAACAGGTGACGCAGAAGCCAACTCCCACCTTTCTACTAGCTACTTTGCAATACTGAAGACTCCTTATCAAATATTCAAACCAGCTGTCACCAAGTCAGAATTTTTATTGCCCATAATTACACAGTTTATTTGTTTAGTTATTTTAGAGCTGCAACTAATGATTGTTTTGGTAGTTGACTAATCTAACGACTATTTTTTTCAATTAGTCGACTAATCGTGATCATTTCTCTCATGTCCGCCATCTCTGCTTCCTGTTGGGGCTCCAGTGCATATTTGACCTCACCCGCTGTTTAAGCGTGCACACCTGTGAAAATCACATTATCAGTCCCTGCTTTAATAGAACGTTTTATAAGCAGTTTCCAGAGCTAAATACAAAAAAACAAGGAAGCTGTATTACTTATCACAAGTTTAAGGTTATATATCAGTTTATCACAGACAGCATAATGCCTAATGCCAATTAAACAATTGATCAAATATCTTACAGTTGAATTACTGATCTGCTCCAACCCACAAAACTAACATTAGGTGGAAGTTTTCTATAAGTGCATTTTTTTAACAATATCATTCAGAAAGGTGAACCTTCATATTCAGTATTCACTGCACTTAAGAATGATATTTCAAGCCGTTTGATTTAATTTTGATTAGGTTTTCCATCCATCCATCTTCTACCACTTAATCCTTTTCGGGTCGCGGGGGGCTGGAGCCTATCCCAGCATCTTTGGGCGAGAGGCAGGGTCCACCCTGGACAGATCGCCAGTCCATGGCAGGGCCAACACAGAGAGACAGACAACCATTCACTCTCACAGTCATACCTAAGGACAATTTAGAATCCCCAGTATGATGCCTATTAGCCTAACTTGCATGTTTTAGGCATGTGGGAGGAAACCAGAGAAATCTCGGAGTAAACCCACACAGACACGGGGAGAACTTGCAAACTCCACACAGATCACTGTTGGTCGGGGGCTGGGATCAAACCTGGGATCCCCCAGCCAAGGGCGAGTTGCTGTGCTGCTGCAGTGCTAACCACTCCGCCACCACGCTGCCCTCCAATGTTATTTATCAAATTACAAATTAGGATATTCTAATTAACCCAGACGCAGTAATATTCAGAATGAGGGTCAATATTAATGAAGATAAAAAAGGGATAGTAACTCCTGTAATTCAGTCACTTACTGCATTCAACATGTTAGCCATGACAGCTCAGCCCTCAGCAACCAGATAGCTGATTGTCAAACAAGTAAGCTAATAAACAGCACGTACTAACAGTATTGTGATGTTTCTAAAGCTTGAAACAGTTGGTCATTGAAAATAAGCGGCACTAACTTTCTTTACTTGCTAAAACTTACCAAGCAGACGTTAATGTCACGTCTCCCAGGCGCCATCGTTTCAGAAGCTCATGCATCACTGTAGTGCTGCCATGATAGGAAAGGTCTGCCTTGCAAAGTCTGGATTTTACTGGTTTCGGGGTTTTTTTTTTTGGTGTCTGTGAAATGTTCCCATACTATAGAAAGTTTAGGTCTGCTTTTTTTTTTTTTTTTTAGCGCTGCTCTGCTTCTACGCGTTTATTATCCTTCCACTTCGCTATGCTGTGCTCCTCTTCTTCTTCACTGGAAATTGTTCATGCATGCTGGACAACAGAGGCGCTACTGCCCGCAGCAGCTCCGGTCATGCATTGCAGTTGCAACTGAACATTTCCACGGCATGCATATAAACTTTATAATTAAACGATTTGTCGACAATAAAAGTCTTTATCGACAAATTTTTGTTGACTAATCATTTCAGCCCTACTTTATTTATGCATTTATAAACGACTACCTCATTCTTTCAACTTAAAAAACAAATATAAATATTTCTTGCAGATGGAATCTGACATTTACAGTTATAATCCAGAGTCCCTAGCAAAACGTCTACTTGTCATACATTAGTTCCAGCGGCAGTTTTCACACCTTTGGTGGACCCGTGTGCACGCATGGTTGCTTCTGTGACGTGTCGGGTACACGCAGATGTTTCTCTCTCTGGGTCTAAACAAAAACACCAGGCCGGAAAATCAACAGAAAGACAGCAAGAGTTGGTCAGTTCACTGCAGTGGCTGACAGCACTCAATAACTGCTGAAGATTTCAGTTGTTCATTTATCTTAACTAGTGCATTTCCCATAGAACGCAAGTATTCCTGTCTGAAACAGGTTTCCCAATCAGGCTTTACAGGCCCAAATGTAGGCTGTGTTTGAAAGTGGAATAGAGGTGTAGCCTACATGTAAGCAATCACATGTTAGACTATGACAAATATGAAAGGGAGTAAATTGCACTAAGCTTTATTTCATTGTGTGAATATTAATTACAGAATACCTAAATATTGAAAATGAATGGGACATCCAGTATTAGCGACTGTTTCAGATCCCTTGTTTATTTGTTTGTCAGATCACTTATCTGTCTGATCTTTTATCACTTATATTCAAGATAATAGTGTGTCTTCACTTTGGGGAATGGCAGTTGTTCAGTCGTCATAATTATTTTAGTTTATATCACGGTTCAGTGATGGAATTCAGTGTAATATTGAATGTCTTCTGTGTATCCTCAATAAACTTATGCAGTACTATAACAGCACGTTTACAAATATTTGAGACCCATTGTAGTGCATCAGTTTATATTTTAGCAATATTTTGTTAAGAAAAGGTTTTTAAAAACTGTAATCAACAGATTTAATTACAAAACACCCAACATTATTATGCACAGCAGAAGGACCTGTTTGACTGCAACCATTACATCAGTGTTGCCCCTTTGTCAGTAAATATTTAACTAAAAATGATTTATTTCGTTATTTGGGCATTTTTGTGTCCTGCATTTAGGCCCTGTCTGCGATGGTCTGGAGAGCGTGCTCCCCCCCCCCCTTCCTGTTCCTGTCTTCTCGGCTCCAGAGGATCAGACACACCTCCGTGATTACACACCTGCTGCGTCCTGATGAACCAGCGTATTTAGGAGGCAGCGTGTGGAGGACCTATAGCTGGATCGTTAGGTTTGCTACCGCAAAACGTCTAAGCTCTAAACTTTATAATCTTCAGGTTAATTGTGTTTTTCACCCCGTTGTCCTCTGTCTCTCAGGTTGCTGCCACCCGCCGGTGTGTGCTCCGGAGCTGATCACACTCGCCTGACCAAGAAGACGCCGGACGTCCACCCAAGTCACCATCTTCCCCCTGTTCCCCTGGTCCACGCAGGAGTTCCTTGCTGGACTTCTCTACTCACAGAGTAAGAGTGCTCTCCCCTTATTATTCTCCCCTTCGGGAGACTCTGTCCCTAATAAACTCTATCCGCTCTTTTCCCGTAGGCTACGTGCGCTCCAGCAGACCCTGGTTTTGTCTCAATTAAGTGTGCATTTTTGTGTTGCGCTGTTCTTCAGTTGTTCTGCTTTATTTAGAGTTGTGTGCAGTTTTATTTTTATAATAAACTGGTGAACTTTTACAACTGAGTCTGAGTGCTTGTTCTGGCAGCTCTGCATTTGAGCCTCACTTGCACTGAATCGTGACAGAACGATCCAGACAGGATCGAGGCTCAGTGGGCGCTCAGCCAGGCGAACAGTCAGCCCTCTCACGCTTGGACGCCACGGAGTGCCAGGTCATGCATCTTTTGAAACAGCTCCAAACAATCACCCAGCAATTGGTAACTGTTACCGAGCATCTGTGTCAGCTTCCTGGTGCGGCGCCTCCTCCTGCACCTGCTGCCCCAGCATCCTACGCCTGCCTCCTATGTGGGGGGGGGGGGGGGTGCGCAAAGGGTTCCTGCTGCACTGTCGGTTGTACTTTCGGCAGGTATAGGGGGAATATAGGGAGGATTTGGCAAAGATACATTTCATGACCTTGTTGTTGCGGGACCAGGCGCTCAAGTGGGCACAGTCCGTCTTGAGTAGCCCGGACGGGCCCCTATATTCTTATGAGCGATTTGTGCGAGAGTTCTCCAAGGCTTTCGACCATTCAGAGAGCGAGAGGAACATAGTTAGCCAGCTGATGGGGCTTTGGCAGGGAGACCGGTGAGTAGCCGATTTTTCTGTTGAGTTCCGGGTGGTTGTGGCGGACTCCGGATGGAATGATGTTGCCCTTCGCAACGCCTTCCTCTGGGGCCTGAATTCGCATCTTGGCGACGAGCTGGCTGTCCGTGCATCCCCCTCCTGTTTGGATGAGCTTATTGCGCAGGCTGTGGCCCTCAACAACCAGTTTAGGGAGCGAGTGAGAGAGCAGAAAGCCACTGCCCCTCTGTTCACCTCCCGGCCGGCTGCTCCCCCCTCTGGCGCAACTCCGCCGGCCTCCTCTGAGCAGATGGCCCTCAGCAGGTCCCATCTGACTCTGGAGGAACGTCAGCGTTGGGCGGGGGGGGCATGTATTGCGGGGTCACAGGCGGCGCTGTCTCAAAATGCCCCGTGAGGCCAAAAGATCCAGCCCGTCAGTAACAGTTGGGGTCTGGTGGGAGGGTCCTCACAAAATCCTCCCAACCATTTTGAACTCCCAGCCCTCATTCAATTACCAGTTCAAAACCTCCGCCCTGGTTGATTCTGAGGCAGAGCAAAATTTCATTCAACAGGCCATGGTTCAAAAATTTCAGATACCCACCAGGAATGTCCCGACACCCTTGACTGTCTCGGCGGTCTCAGGCAGCAGTATCGCGGCAATTACTGAACAGACTGAGCCCATTTCAATCATTCTGTCTGGTAATCTCTGCGAGACTATTCAGTCTTATGTCCTGCCTCAATCGACCACCACCATGATTCTGCAGTATCTGTGGCTCCACATTCATAATCCAGTCATAACCATTTCATCCTGGAGCCCAGTCTGTCTTTCATCCGATCGGCCGCATGCTCGCCCTCGCTTCCAATCTCCCCTCCTTCAGCTCAGCCGGCGGCTCTTAGCTCCGTGCCCGACGTCTATCATGACTTAGGGGAGGTCTTTAGCAAGTCCAGGGCCCTATCATTACCACCTCACCAGGGCTGCATCTGCGCTATCAACCTCCTCCCGGGTGCGTGGCTGCCATCCAGCCGGCTCTACAGTTTATCTGGGCCAAAGAGGGAGGGGATGGAGACCTACATTAAAGACTCCCTCAGCACCGGCATTATTCGTCAGTCGTCTGCCCCTCTCGGTGCTGGGTTCTTTTTTGTAGGGAAAGAGGACGGGACACTGCGGCCGTGTATTGATTACCGTGAGCTTAACGTGATTACCCGTAAGGACAAGTATCCACTGCCTCTCATTAACTCAGCGTTTGAGCTACTCCAACGGGCACGTTGTTTCACCAAACTCAACCTCCGTAATGCATACCATTTGGTCCGCATTCGCGAGAGAGACGAGTGGAAGACGCCATTTAAAACACCGTTGGGCCACTTTGACTATTTGGTCATGCCATTTGAGTTGACCAACGCCCCTGCCGTCTTCCAACGGCTAATCAAAGACGTCTTGCGAGATATGGTGAACCAGTTTGTTTTTGTGTATTTGGATGATCATGTCAGGTGGGGGGAGGAAGTTTTCTCTCTCCTCTACTGGTAAGATGTAGCCCAGTACAACCTGTCGCATTAAGGGAGGAGGTGTGTCCCCCTTGGGCTGGGCCCAAATGTGTGGCACGCAGGCCCACCGGCGCGTGGACACGCCCTGGTGCCACACAAAACAACCCCCAGCTATGGGCAAATAGCACCACTGCCTTGTGGTCGTCACGGGAGTGACAAAGGCTAAGGGAGACAACCCCTACAGAAAATCCGGAGTGGAGCCCCGAAGGCGGTTGGTCTTCGCGTAGCGGGACCTCCCGGCAACTCCTGTAGCCAAGTTGGTACCAAACTGTATCGGCTAGTTCCTTCCATTGGACACTACCAACAAGGCCGAGAAGGAGGATCTGTCAACTGGGCATCTCAGTTTCTCCACAACTTTGCCCTGGCCTGTGCCCTGGAGAGGTCACTCCAGTGCCGCCTTCTGCGGCAGCTCAAATACGGGGAGACGCAGTTACTGGTTAAAAGTCCAGAGCAAATTGGCGTAAGCTCGGGCGCCTAGGGCTGTCTCCCGACGGTGGGAGGGATCGTCGTGTCCCACTGGCCAGCTACCGCCCGCCTTTAGCTGGGCAGCCCCCAGTCAGTAAGGTGCTGGCCCGTCACGGTCCGCTTACTTCAAAGGGTGCTTGAAGTGTAGGCCAAAAGCTGAATCACGGACTGTAATCACTGCACCAGCTAATATCAAGAAACCAAAGCCGCCAGCGCTGAGTCTGGCAACCTGGAATGTCAGAACAATGTGTCCTGGCCTCTCTGACGACCTCCAGCAAATCAACAATGCCAGGAAAACTGCTATCATCGACCGCGAGCTGAAGAGGCTTAATATTGACATTGCAGCACTGCAAGAGACGCGACTCCCGGGCAACGGCAGCTTGAAGGAGAAGAACTATACGTTTTTCTGGCAGGGACAGGAGCCTGACGAGCCTCGCCTGTATGGTGTTGGATTCGCTGTTCGAAACTCCCTTCTGTCCTCTATTGAACCGCCGTCTTCAGGCACTCCACGAGTCCTCTCTCTCCGTCTCATAACCTCCTCTGGACCAGCTAATATCCTTAGTGCCTATGCTCCGACGCTCTGCTCTTCAATTGAGATGAAAGATGCATTCTACAAGGCGCTCGAAACCAGGATCCAGCAGATCCCTGCCAAGGAGCACCTGTTTCTGCTTGGTGACTAACGCACGGATAGGGGCAGATCATGACTCCTGGCCCCGCTGCATTGGCCGCTTCGGCATCAGCAAGCTCAACGAGAACGGTCAACGCCTCCTTGAACTCTGCTCCTTTCATGACCTCTGTCTGACCAACACATTCTTCTCCACCAAGCCTTGTCACCGTGTGTCCTGGAGACATCCAAGGTCTCGCCACTGGCATCAGCTGGACTTTGTCATCACCAGGAGATCCCTGCTGAACCGAGTACTGGTCACGCGCAGTTTCCACAGCGCTGACTGTGACACCGACCATTCCCTGGTCGCCACTAAGGTACGTCTCTGCCTCAGACGTGTCAACCGCTCCAAGCAGAAACCCCGACCCCGCATCAACACAGCTATGATTACAGTACCTGAACTGCGGGAACGCTATGCTAAAGTCGTAAATGAAGCCCTGGTGGACTGTCCCACTGACTGTGCTTCTGCAAGGTGGAACCATATCCGTGAGGCTGTTTGAGACCGCCATAGGTACCTTTGGGAAAAAGGTGGGGAAGAGTGCAGATTGGTTTGAAGCTGGAGCCGCTGAGATGGAACCTGCAATCGCTGCCAAGCGTGCAGCCCTAATTGCCCACAAGAAGGAGCCCTCTGTGCAGACGCTTGCTACACTGCGCGCTGCGAGGAACAATGCACAAAAGATTGCAAGGCGATGTGCCAACGACTACTGGCTTAACCTCTGCCAGGACATTCAGCTTTCTGCAGATCACGGAAACATGCGCAAAATGTACGAAGGCATGAAGAAGGCTTTCGGTCCCAGTGTCATCAAGACCGCCCCACTTAAATCAGCTGCAGGAGATGTCATCAAGGATCGCGGTAAACAAATGGAGAGATGGGCTGAGCACTACCAAGAGCTCTACTCGAGAGTAACCACCGTCTCGAACACGGCCCTTGAGAACACCCCTCTACTGTCAGTCATGGATGAGCTTGACGCTCCACCCACCATCGAGGAGCTCAGCAAGGCGATAGACTCTATCTCAAACGGCAAGGCTCCGGGCAGTGACAACATCCCCCCTGAAATCGTCAAAACCGCAAAGGAGAGCTCGCTCTTGAAACACCTCCATGAGCTCCTGTTGCAGTGCTGGGAGGAAGGGGCTGTGCCCCAAGATATGCGTGATGTCAAAATCATCACTCTTTACAAGAACAAGGGGGAGCGGAGCGATTGTAACAACTATCGCGGTATCTCACTCCTAAGCATAGTTGGCAAAGCCTTTGCCCGTGTCGTCCTCAACAGACTACAACTACTTGCCGAACGTGTGTATCCAGAGGCGCAGTGTGGATTCAGAGCAACCAGGTCAACCATAGATATGGTCTTCTCTATGAGGCAGCTGCAAGAAAAGTGTCGGGAGCAGAGACAACCCCTCTTTTTGGCCTTTATTGATCTGACCAAGGCTTTTGACTTGGTCAGCAGGGATGGACTGTTTGCCCTCCTCCAACGAATTGGATGTCCCCCCAAGCTTTTGAGCATGATCAAGTCATTCCATCAGGACATGAACGGCATTGTCCAGTTTGATAGATTATCCTCAGACCCTTTCCCGATCAAGAACGGTGTGAAGCAGGGTTGTGTTCTGGCTCCTACCCTATTTGGCATCTTTTTCTCCCTGCTTCTGTGCTACGCCTTCCGGGGCTCTGAAGACGGTGTCTTTCTCCACACCAGGAGCGACGGAGGCCTCTTCAACATGGCACGCCTCAGATCAAAGACCAAGGTGCGAAGCGTTCTAATCAGGGAGCTGCTCTTTGCTGATGATGCTGGTCTTGTTGCCCACACCGTGGAAGCGCTCCAGCGTCTCATCAACTGCTTTGCTCGTGCCTGCTCTGAGTTTGGCCTCACCATCAGCCTTAAAAAGACCGAGGTCATGGGCCAGGATGTCAGCAGTGCTCCCAATATCAATATCGGCGACCACACACTTGCGGTGGTGGACAAGTTCACCTACCTCGGGTCGATCATCTCCAGCAATCTCTCCCTAGACGCCGAACTGAACGCCCGTATCGGCAAGGCATCGACGGTGATGGCCCGTCTGGCGAAGCGAGTCTGGGACAACTCTATGCTAACCATCAACACCAAGATAAGAGTCTACATGGCCTGTGTACTGAGTACTCTCCTGTACGGCAGTGAAGCTTGGACCCTCTACTCCTGCCAGGAACGCCGACTGAACGCCTTCCACCAGCGCTGCCTTCGCAGACTACTGCACATCACTTGGCAGGACCGTGTCTCCAACATCGACGTCCTGGCCAGAGCAGATGTGCCCAGTATGTTTGCCATCCTGACAAAGAGACGCTTGCGATGGCTTGGCCACGTCAACCGAATGGAGGATGGCCGCATCCCCAAAGACTTACTGTATGGGGAGCTGGCTACTGGAACTAGATCAAAGGGACGCCCAACTCTCAGATTCAAGGATGTTTGCAAGCGTGACCTCAAGGCTGGAGGCTTTAACCCCTCCGACCTGGAGTCAGCCGCCTCCGTCCGCTCCAACTGGCGGACCATCACCCAGGATGTCATCCGAACAGCAGAGGAAAGAAGAGACACTCGCTGGGGGGAGAAGAGACTCCGCAGACAGAGGAGACTGTCGAGACCCCCACTACACTGTGAAGAATTCATCTGCAACGGCTGCGGCAGGACCTGCAGATCCCGTATCGGCCTCTACAGCCACGCCCGATGGTGCAGCTCCCTGAATGGTGACCCAAGGCACAAAACCCCCCCATGATCTTTCGAGATCGATGGAGCCAATGATGATGATGATGATGATTTGGATGATATTCTGATTTTTTTCCCGCACGCTGGAGGAACACATAGTCCACGTTCAGTCCATCCTGCAGCAGCTGCTGGAGAGTCAGCTTTTTGTTAAAGTGGAGAAGTGCAATTTTTCCACTCGCTCTACTTCATTTCTGGGGTTCATCATCACCGAGGGCACAGTAAAGGCCGATCCGGTGAAAATTAAGGTGGTAGTAAACTGGCCTACCCCCCAGTCCAGGAAGGACCTCCAACACTTTCTGTGCTTTGCCAACTTTTACTGCTGATTTATCCATGATTATAGTAAGGTGGTGCAGCCGCTTACGCAGCCGACGTCAACCAAAAGCCCGTTCAAGTGGTCCGAGGCCGCTGAACGAGCTTTGTGACCCTGAAAGGCCTGTTCACCAACGTGTGCGTTCTGATGCAGGTGGATCCCACGGTGCAGTTCGTGGTCGAGGTGGATGCTTCCGATTCGGAGGTGTGCGCTGCCCTCTTCCAGCACTCCTCCTCTGACCTCCTGGTGGCTAACGCCAGCCGAGAGAAATTATGATATTAGGGACCGCGAAATGTTGGCCATTAAGCTGGCGTTGGAGGAGTGGAGATACTGGCTGGAGGGAGCCAACCAACCGGTCATTGTCTGGACCGATCATAAGAGTTTAGAATACCTTCGATCGGCCAGGTGGTTGAATTCATGGCAGGCTCGGTGGGCCCTGTTCTTTAATAGGTTCAGTCTCTCCATCTCATACCAACTAGGGTCCCATAATGCCAAGGCTGACGCTCTCTCACGCCAGTTTTCTCCCGACTCCTCCTCTTCCTCCACCTCTTCCTCCACAGCTGCTGCGTCTCCCCCAGAGACTATTCTATCCTTCTCCTGCTTTCTCAGGACACTCTCATGGGAAATTGAGCAGAGGGTCCAACAGGCGTAGTCACTGGAACCCATCCCGGAGGGAGGCCCGCCTGACCGGCTGTATGTCCCCTCAGCGCTACGAAAAGAGGTGATTAAGTGGGGGCATACTACCTTCTTCGCCTGCCACCCTGGCATCTCCCGGACTATATAGCTGCTCAGGAGAGCGTTTTGGTGGTCCACACTCGGGAGGGATGTGCGGGAGTTCGTCAAGGCCTGTCACATCTGTGCCACAAATAAATCAGACTCTTCCCCCCCAGCTGGCCTCCTCCATCCCCTCCCGGTGCCGAGTCGTCTTTGGTCGCACATTGCTTTGGACTTCATGACGGGCCTCCCTCTGTCCCAAGGCAACACAGTGATCCTCACCATCACTGACCGGTTCTCCAAGGCCATCCTAGGGATGTGATTTGGGGTTGGGGAAATTATCTGAAAATTCAGCAGGGGGTCTGGGGGACTACTGGCAACCGAAGCTCCTGGGTTTTTATGATTTTTAAGTACCAAAACTGTGCTTAAATGACAAAAAACAAACAACTGAATGCCACTTATTACTGTATAGTATTGACTTATGTTCAAAGAAGACAGCATTCCTAAAATATTCCAACAAGCATTATCCATCACATGCTTTAACACTTGATCAAATCAAAATCAGTTAATTTTATCTATTCCATAATAAAAATAAAATTCATTCATACCATTACTTTTTATAATTCCAGCATTCATTTCAGATCACCAGTTTCAATCTCCATTGAGTCTTGAGCAGTTCATTTTGCACAATCACTGATGCAGCCAAGTCTTAGAAATATTCAAAAGTTATGAGTCAATGTCCACTGTGCACTGTCAATTTCAAACTGTTTGGAATCATAAAAGTAATCTAACTAAATTGTTTTGCTATTTTTTTTCTCCGCAACATCAATGTCAGGGCGCTGCAGGAGTTTTTGGGGGATGGTTAACTTTTATTACCGTTTCCTCCCCCGCGCAGCCCAGCTCATACAGCCGTTGTACGCCGCACTCTAGAAACGGAAACCGGCGGACAGAGTCGGCTGGACTCCTGAGCGGGAGCAGGCATTCTGAGGTCAAAACAGCTCTGGCAAACGCTGCACTACTGGCGCACCCAGACCCGGTGGCTCGGATAGCGCTCACTACCGACGCCTCGGACATGGGCATAGCGGCCGTCGTGGAGCAATGCGTTGCCGGTTCTTGGCAGCCGCTCACCTTTTTTAGCAGGTCTTTGCACGACAGCGAACGTAAATACAGCGTGTTCGACAGAGAGTTAATGGCTCTCCACTTGGCCATACGCCACTTCCAGTTCTGCCTGAAAGGGCGCACCTTCACTGCGTTCGTGGACCACAAGCTGCTAACGTACTTAAAGTAGAACTGAACCCACCTTTTGGCGCAAAAAGTAGAATAGCAGATTAATTCCTTATTACCTATTGTATTTTTCAACACATAAAAGAAATTTTTAGGCCGTGCGATGGCCAAGCTATAAGCCGATAAACTTTTGCCTCTGGCTGGCAGTGCCAAACAAACCGGAAGTAGTGCAGACGACGCTGCATGACGTCACGAGTGTGATCCCTAAACAAAACAACAATGGCAGATGATAGCAGTTCCAGCAGTCAAGAAAACCAGAGTTTTCAGAGTGAAGAGGCATTCAGGATCGATGACGAGACAGAGGAGGATGCAGGAGTGTGGCAGGTGGCCGGCGTGCACAAGGGCGAGCCCGGGAGACAGCGACCTGATGCACCTGTGACAGCAGCTGGCAGACAACGATGCAGAGGCGAGGTCCGCCGCCGGGGAATACACCTGTGCACTGGGGAGAGACTGGAAAGGCAAAGGTAGGTATGCTTACGCTGTAGATCTTGCTGGGAGATGAGGGGGTTCCTCTGCAGCAAGAGGGCTGAAGGAATCAGACGGCTTCATGCCGAAGCCCAGGGCAGAGTGGCCTATATCCCACGCTGCTGACGCGGCGCAAGTGTGCGCGCAGCTGGCGCCGCTAATGAGCGGCGAGTTGTAACATATCCAGCCTGTGTTGTGTTGTAGCTTAGTTTTCTTTTTTCTCTGTCATATTTTGTCTTAGTTTTGTTTTGAATTGTAATCGCTCTTGCCTGTTTTCTCTTTTGAATTCTTGGATGGAATATGGGTGGGCAATATAAGCTGTGGCTTCAGCCATCACCCATTTCGGATAACTTACGTTGAATTGTATAATCAGATGAGTCATTGTTCAATTTGACCTTGTTGTTATATCATTCAGTTTCTTTCAACCTGTACTGTACTATCCGAAATAAATAAATTCATTCATTCATTCAAAAAATTGGGCTATGTATTACTTACTTCTACAATACAATACAATACAATACAATACAATACAATACTTCTACAGACTATAGTGGCAATACACATGAACAGAACTGGCCTCTGCATTTGACTGTGCTATTTATAAATACATAATATCTATATCTAGAAACGCATCGCTTCCCGGTCGCTTTTCCTCCCCCTTTCTTTTCTTTTGTCGCCATGACAGCTTTCCTTGGCCACTGAACAGATCTTCCCAGGTGTTGGAAGTGTTTTGTAGTCGACTATCACGACAAAATGCACCAAAAACAACCAGTGTCGACGTGCTCGCAATGGTAAACATGGAGGACTGTGTCACACTCGTGACGTCACGTGGAACTCCGGCTGCACTTCCGGTTAATGGCGGATTTGTCTGATTTTTCAGGGCGGGAAATTCAAAATCGTGATTTTCTCCAAGATTCCAGGATTTGTGGAGGGGGTGCCAATGATAAATTATCTTTGTAATTGTATGTACTATCACCCAGTGCCGTTCAATGCCGTTCAGTTCAGTTCTACTTTAACGTACTTTATCTTCCTGGAAGATTAAAAAAAAAAAGCGGAATTCCGTGAATTAGCGGAAAAATCCCATCCCTACCATCCATCTGGTCCCTCTCCGCAAGTTACCATCTGCCATGGAGACGGCTGACCTGATGACGCAGCATGTCATCCGGCTGCATGGCATACCACTGGACATTGTCTCGGACCAGGGCCCACAATTTACATCGCAGGTGTGGAGGGCGTTCTGCTGCTTTTTGGGTGCTACTGCCAGCCTGACGTCCGGATACCATCCACAGAGTAATGGTCAGGCCGAGCGTGCTAATCAGTCTCTGGAGGCCACCCTGAGGTGCGTAGCATCCCGGAATCCCTCAACCTAGATTTCCCACCTGACCCGAGTGGAGTACTCCCACAAATTAGCTGTCTCCTCCTCCACTGGGCTCACGCCGTTCGAGGCCTCAATGGGCTACACACTACCTCTGCTTCCCATGGTGGAGAGGGGCCTCGCCATCCCATCCGTGGAGGCCCACGCGCACCGGTGTCACCATCTGTGGAGGGCCGCAAGAGAAGCCCTCCTTCACTCTGCGGAGCGCAACCAGCAATATGCCAACCGCAGACACGCACCGGCGCAGAAGTACACGGTGGGACAGGTCTGGCTGTCCACCGAACAGATCCCACTCAAGATGGTGTCGCGGAAGCTCTACTCCCGCTATCTGGGCCCGTTCACCATCAAGCGGTTGATCAATGACTTCACCGTTCGGTTGGACCTGCCACCTTCAATGCAGATCCACCCGACATTTCTCGTCTTCCCCATCAAGCCCCTCTCCGTCAGTCCTCTCTGCCCTCCTCCAGATTCCCCACCGCCCCCCCGGGTTATCGACGGCCAGATCACATATACGGTGGAGAGGATGCTGGACGTCTGTCGACGGGGTTGTGGGTGCCAGTACCTCGTGGACTGGAAAGGGTACGGTCTGGAGGAGAGGTCCTGGATTCCGGGGTCATACATCCTGGACAAACGGATGGTGTGGACATTCCACCGGACCCATCCCCGCAAGCCCAGTGGGACGCCAGGAGGCGCCCCTTGAGGAGGGGGCACTGTGATGGTCTGGCGAGCGTGCTCCCCCTCCCTTCCTGTTCCTGTCTTCTCGGCTCCAGAGGATCAGACACACCTCCGTGATTACACACCTGCTGCGTCCTGATGAACCAGCGTATTTAAGAGCCAGCGTGTGGAGTACCCATCGCTGGATCGTTAGGTTTGCTACCGTGAAACGTCTAAGCTCTAAACTTTATAATCTTCAGGTTGATCTGTGTTTTTCATCCCGTTGTCCTCTGTCTCTCAGGTTTGTTGCCACCTGCCGGTGTGTGCTCCGGAGCTGATCATGCTCGCCTGACCAAGAAGATGCTGGACGTCCACCCAAGTCAGCATCTTCCCCTGTTCCCCTGGTCCATGCAGAAGTTCCCTGCTGGACTCCTCTGCTCACAGAGTAAGCGTGCTCTCCCCTTATTATTCTCCCCTTTGGGAGACTCTGTCCCTAATAATCTCCATCTGCTCTTTTCTCATAGGCTACGTGCACTCTAGTGGGCACCAGTTTTGTCTCATTTAAGTGTGTGTTTTTGTGTTGTGCTTTTCTTCAGTTGTTCTGCTTTATTTAGAGTTGTGTGTAGTTTTATTTTTACAATCAACTACTGAACTTTTACGACTGAGTCTGAGTGTTTGTTCTGGCAGCTCTGCATTTGAGCCTCACCTGCACTGATTCATGACACTGTCACACCTAGATGATTTAGGCAGCGTTTGCAAACCGTATGAAAAATGTCTAGCATACGCTGGCGTACATGGAATCAGTTATGGCTAAGTTTTGTCTAAGTTAAGAGCATGCTGAAGAACGCTGAAGCACGTTGGTATACGGCGGAGTTCGCCGAGCTCCTCTGTAGATTTTCAGCATGCTGAAAATTTTCAGACATATCCAGCGTATGGTTGATACATCCTGCATTCATGGAGCAAAGGCTGTACGGAAGTTATGCATTCGTTCACACACGTTACTCGTCAGCAACTCAAAGTTACTCAAAAGTCGAAATATGTTGAGATTAATGTCTAGCGTACCCAAAGATTATTTCTAACATATGAGTAACGCTCTTTGAACCTACACTACTCACAAAAAGTTAGGGATATTCGGCTTTCGGATGAAATTTCAGGATGCACCTAAAATGCACTATAACCTTTACAGGTGAACTTAATTTGACCTTCTCTAACCTTTTGAATGCACATGTCCAGTTGTTCAGTGTTTCAGCAGTTTTTGCATAACTTGCTGTTCTCTAACAAGGTGCTTAACAGAAAAATTCACAACAGGGGTCTGATCCATGAATTGACCAATAAATTTTCTGGTTCAATCAGAACTGGTATGTAAACAGTCCTCTTCATCATGCTGTTCACATTTTGACATCACGAGACCAAGATGACACCTAACAATTGAGCAACAGTACCTCGCCACTGCAAGGCTTCAAGCAGGATGTTCTCAGAGGGAAGTGTACACTAAGCTTAGAGGGTCACAGAGTGTCATCAGCAGGTTGCAACAGAGATACAGAGAGACTGAAAGAGTTACAGAAAGGCATAGAAGTGGACGTCCTTTGGCCACATCCCACGCTGATGACCACTTCATTGTGAACAGTGCCCTGTGGAACCGGATAATGAAAGCTACTCAACTCCAGGCACATTTAAGGGAGGTGAGAGGCACCCAAGTGTCATGTCAGACCATTAAAAACCATTTACATCAGCATGGTCTGCGTGCTAGATGACCTGCAAGGGCACTTGACCACACCAGCAGGCACAGGCATCATCGTCTTGCATGGGCCAGGGAGCATTTATGCTGGACAAGGGAGCAGAGGGCCTCAGTGCTGTTCTCTGATGAAAGTTGATTCACGTTGAGCAGAAATGACGGCGGCCAGTGATGTTGGAGACGTCAAGGAGAGCACTATGCATCAGCCACTACTGTCACCAGACAAGCCTTTGGTGGTGGTGGTGCAATCTGGGCAGGTGTGTCTAGTCCAGGGGTGGGCAGTGAGGGCCATTCCACTGCAGGTTTTCTCTTCCACCCAGTCTCTTCAGCAGGTGTTTGCGCTGATCAGCTTCAAGCATTGATAATCAGTGAAAACACCTGCTGAAGAGACTGGGTGGAACAGAAAACCTGCAGTGGAATGGCCCTCCATGGCACATGATTGCCCACCCCTGGTCTAGTCAATACAGAACTGCCCTACACCTTATGAATGGCACAGTGACAAGCTGATACTACCTGAATAACATCAGTAATCCAGTCATTGTACCCCTACATGAACAACACAGGCCTAATTTCATCTTCATGGACGACAATGCTTTAGTTCATTGAGGTTGCATCTTTAGGAAACGGCTGCTGGAGGCTGGGGTACCTCAAATGGAGTGACCTGCACTTTCTCCAGACCTGAATCCCATAGAAAACCTATGGGATCAGCCAAGTCACAGTGTAGAGGCTCATAACCCTGCACCCCACAACCTCAACGACCTGAGGGCCGCCCTTCAAGAAGAGTGGAATGCCATGCCTCAGCAGACAATAAGTCGACTTGTGAACAGCATGAGACATCATTGTCAAGCTGTAATTGATGCTCAAGGGCACATGACAAGCTATTGAGACACTGACATTTTTTGTTGTGGTATACCCACCACTATTGTTGGCTTCTGCTTCAATCAATTGTTTGGGATGAGGAAATCACTATTGCATGCTTCTACTTAAATGCCCTACTTTCATGATATAATATCACTGTAGTGTGAACTTTTTACATTTTCCATAAATTTCACCCAAAAGCCAAATATTCCTAACTTTTTGTGAGTAGTGTACTGTATGTGTAACTTACTGAATGTGTTTCTAACTTGGAATGACCCTGTAAAGGCATATTTATAGCGTTGGTTCACAGGAACAACTCCTACAGAGCTCTGCTCAACTGCTGCCTGCAGTGCGTGCGCGCACACACACACACACACACACACACACACACACACACACACACACACAGAGCTAAATATATGTACTTGTCCGTATAACAGAAGCTGTTTGGGTTGTGTCTGAGCACTTTCAAGCTACAGGATAAAGATCAAAATCACTGTTTAGCCCCCCCATGGTTTTTTTTTTTTTTTTTACCTTTGACTGCAGTCTGTACCATCAGCTGTCCAATGTTGTTCTGATAGCTATGCCAAAATGTCAGAACACCGGAGGAGGAGGATCCAATCAGCTGATCGCTCGAAGCACAGAGCTCAACTATTTTCAATGATAAATCACACTTTGCTGTTGGCTGCACCTCTGGGCAAAAGCACACTCCATGCATTATCTTGTTTTTTTCACTTTACTGAAAATAACTTCTTTTTTTTTTATCACCATCAGTTAGGGTACCTTCGAGCCAGATCGTGTCAGGCTGCTGCTTCTCCCAGCATGTTCTGTGTGGATACACCAGGGTTCTTTGTCAGACCCGGGTTCCCACTGACTCTCTGTCCAGTCTGCTCGTGCGTCTCATGTTCTCCACATATGCAGAATTATCCTTTAGACCTACGCAATCATGGCAACTTTATGGTATAATTTTTTAAGCATTAAATTTTCAGTATTATCTTTTTCTAGTCAAATTTGCCATTTTTCACTTCCTTGTTCTGTCCATTGAACACTGTGGTGACTGATTGGTTGTGATGCCGCATATTATCCAATCAGCACGGAGTCAATCCGAAACCCTTCCCACACTTCCTGAAGTCAGGGCACGAAGAGACAGCGGTGACAGAGCGGTGGCCAAACTTTTATTGATAAGAATTGCATAGTTTGACTGAACAACTCCATACTCAGGGATGCACACCCTTGTAACCTCAGCAAAGCACGTATATAATCTTAGGTCACTCTGACGAACGGTTCAAGAGATACAGTATGTGTGGAACAGACACACACACACACACACACACACACACACACACACACACAGACTTCGTGCATTTATACATAGATTTTTTAAAAAAAGTCCAAACACAGACTAAAAAAGATGTATGCTTGGTCTGTGATCCACCAGTGAATGAAGCAAACTTGACTACCAGCTGCTGAGAGATGCTGCTCTGTTCCATTAATGCCAAATAAACTCTTTTGTTACCCCGTTGCTAACCAGATGACGAGGAAGTAGATGGAAAAATCTGACTTTGTTTAACCATGGAGTAGGCTACAAGGTCATAATTGTATGCAGAGTCTTCTCTTTTTGTCTGATGCATTGTTTTGTGCCTGAACTGTGCATGCACAAGGCCTGCATGACAGACAGACCAACTGTGCAACATCTGACCCTGACATGAAGGAGGATCCAGGCCAAAGCAGGCTGTCCACCCTCTCACATGTGTGCCGTCACTTCAGAAGGGAAAGTCCACGGCTGCCATGTCGTCACACTTTGGCAACACGACAGCTCCAAGGTCGGCTATCTGACTGGAAAGCAGCATCCTTGAAACTAATCATTTTTTTTTCACCAATTTAGTATGAACTACAAATGTATAAATGTAAATTAGGTACAAAATTGCAAGAATAAAGGTGCAAAGATATGATCAAAATTGCCAATTTAAAAATAAAAAGAAAGTTGCAAATTACAATTGAACTACGTAGAATAAAAATAGTAGTAGATTAGTTTATTTGACAGGGACAGTGCAATAAACATAGACAATTAATCAAAGACAATCAATCTGATGTGTTGCACATAGAGTGTATAGCTATTAGCTAATTTGCAACTCTTGTCCCTGGATGGGCTTTAGAAAAAAGAATCAAGATAAAAAAATATACACAATAACCACATACATCAATGCAGAAAAATTATAAATACACAATTATAAATATTATAAATATTATAAATACACAAATATAACAGCCTGACTCACATTTAACATAAATATTATAAATATTATAAATACACAAATATAACAGCCTGACTCACATTTAACACATATAACATAACTCACATTTGCCTATTTCAGGCCTTCCTCCCTCCGTCACTCACTATAAACAAACACATTTATTCCTTCCCTTCATTCACTCTCACTTTGCAGACAATTAATTCATACATGAGTACATTCTTGTTTATTTTTCAGCCAGTTTTTAACATTTTTAGTGAATGTTTTAAAGTCCGTTATTATTTTAATTTCATTTGGCATTGTGTTCCAGATGTGACTGCCCTTTATAGAGAAAGCTGTTTGTCCAAATGTGGTTCTGCGGTGGAATATTTTACAGTTATTGTTAACAGAACTCCTGGTGGCTCTGCTGCTGTCCTGTCTTTGGACGAAACCAGCAAGTGGCTCGGGTGCTGATTTATGGAAACATTTGAACGTTAATTTCAGAAGACAGAGGTCAATGAAGCTCTCAAAACTCAATAGGTTGTATTTTTTTAAAACATTACAGTGATGCCACCTAATGGGCTTTTTGTCCAAGATTTTTAGGGTTTGATTATATAATGAACCTATATGTCTTATTGTGGAAGGGGCTGCTTGAGCCCAGACTGTCAAACAGTATGATATATGAGAAAAAACCATAGAATGCATATACAGTGCAGCTGCTTCGTAAGGTATGTAATATCTAATTAATTTAAAGCAGTTCAGATTTTTTTTTACTGTTTTTGAAATTTTCTTTATATGAAGATTAAATTTGAGTTGAGGATCTAGTACAATGCCAAGGTATTTGAATTCTGTAGCTAAACTGATGTCATGATCATGTATATTAACTTTAAAATGTTGCAGGTTACATTTTTTGATTGAAAAGCACATTGAGACTGTTTTCTGAAGGTTCAGCAATAGATGGTTCTTGAGGAGCCACTCTTGGACATCAACCATACTTGTAGACAGTACATCTGCAGCCTGTGCTGGAGTCTTGGCAGCTGTGTAAATAACTGCATCATCTGCATAAAGCTGGCATGTTGCAGCTGAGCAGTGTAACGGCAAGTCATTAATAAAAATGCTGAAAAGTAAAGGACCAAGAATGGACCCTTGTGGGATACCCATGCGGTTGTTTAAAAATGAGGATTTATCCTGGTGAACTTTTACACACTGTTCTCTATTCTGGAGATAAGATGCAAACCATTCTAATGTATTTGGGGAGAAGTTAAAAGATACCATTTTGGATAAAAGCAAACTGTGGTTTACAGTATCGAAAGCCTTTTTGAGATCTAGAAATGTAACCAGCATGCAGAGGAGCGTTGCTAATGTAGGAGAAAAAAAGTTGAGAATTTACAGGGGAAAAAAAGTGCAGATTTTTAAGAAAGAGTTGGAAATTTATAAGAAAAAAATTGCAAATTTATGAGAAAAAAGGTGAAAATTTATAAGGAAAAAAGTTGCAATTTTTTGAGGAAAAAAAGGCACACAATTATGAGAAAAAGCTGCAGATTTATAAGAAAAAATTTGAAAAGTTACAGGAAAAAGGTTGCAAATTTATGAGAAAAAAATGTGAAAATTTACAGGAATAAAGTTGCAAATGTTTGAGAAAAAAGACAAAATTATGAGAAAAAAGTTGTAGATTTATAAGAAAATTTTTTAGAAATTAAAGGGAAAAAAGTTTCAAATTTATGAAAAAAGTAGCAAATTTATGAGAATAAAGTTGCAAAGCTACAAGAAAAAATTGAAAATTTATATGCTTTTTTGTGTTTCTGCTGAGAATTGGTCATTCAACATTGGCCATTCAAGTTTATGATGACATTAGGAGCACTTTTTTCCGAGGTTTGGTGGGGCAATAGTAAGATAGTAAACAGGCAATTAAAAAACTGAAGGAATCCGATAAAAATCTAAGGGTTGGTATGCAGTCTTTCTGGTTTAGTGACGTAAGCTTCAGTTGTGAAGAAGGCAAATGTATTCTCGAAACACGTGTCCAAATAAATATGTATGTGCATGAGTAAAATGGGGAACTGAGTGAAATGGGGCTCATTAGCATTTCAAGAAATATGCTATAATAACAGACGGTTTTGAGGAGGGCTCCTTGTAAAGTGGAGCTGCAGTAATTAAACCCTGAGGTGTTCTGACCAAGTGGTGTCCCAGACATTTCATTAACACCTCTGTTAGCTGTGTCAGCATGTTGGGGGGGCATAATGGGGGCTCTTTCACAGTCAATCAAACCCATCCTGTTACTTACTGTACTGACTCTCTCTGATGGGGAAGTGGCTGATGGGACTTTCAGACCAACCCTCCTCCAAACACACGGAGAGGACCTTCCTCTGCAGAGCCATCGACTTCCTCACCAGGAACACCTGAGCATCAAGTGAAAATTGTGAAATGTAATCACGGGATCTCAGGCAATATTCAAAGGAACCAACTTAATCCTGGTCTACACATGCAGTCTCAAATGAAGTCATTATTAAGCCACTGACTGCATTTATAGGAAAAAATGAAGAGCAAACTTATGCAGATTTATCAGAAAAGTGTCACAAATTTACCAAAAGCAATACGCAATTAGTACGGCAGGGCTGGGGGGGATTTCAGAAATGTGTGAGAAAAAAATGATTCAAAAAGCTGCAAATTTATGTGAAAATTATGTTAGACTTTATGTGAAAATTTTCCAACTTTTTTTCTAATAAATTTTCAACTTTTTTCTCATAAATTTCCAACTTTTTTCTCAATGTACAAATTTTTTATCATAAATTTGCATCTTTATCTTAAATTTTCAACTGTATCTTAAATTTGCAACTTTTTTCATCTTGTCAATTTGTAACTTTTTTATCATAAATGTGCAACTTTATATCATAAATCTACAACTTTTTGTAAATTTGCAACTTTTTCATCTTATGAACTTGCAACTTTTTTAATCATAAATTTGCAATTTTATCCTAAATTTGCAACTTTATCCTAAATTTGCAACTTTTTTCATCTTCCAAATTTGCAACTTAATCATAAATTTAGAACTTTTTCATCTTATAAATTTGCAACTTTATCATATATTTGCATCTTTTTTCATCTTGTCAGTTTGTAACTTTTTACCATAAATTTGCAACTTTATATCATAAATCTACAACTTTTTGTAAATTTGCAACTTTTTCATCTTATGAACGTGCAACTTTTTTAATCATAAATTTGCAATTTTTTCCTAAATTTGCAACTTTATCATAAATTTCAACTTTTTTCGTCTTGCCAATTTGTTACTTTATCATAAATTCGCAACTTTTTCATCTTATAAATTTGTAACTTCCATCAATTTGCAACTTTTTTCATCTTGTCAATTTGCAACTTTTTATCATAAATTTGCAATTTTTTCTCTTAAATTTGTAACTTTTTTCTCAATAATGTACAACTTTTTATCATATATTTACAACTTTATCATAAATTTGCAACTTTTTTCATCTTGTCAATTTGCAACATTTTTATCATAAACTTGCAACTTTGTCATAAATTTGCAACTTATCCTTTTTTTTTCCTTTTTGCTCCTTAATTTGTGACGTTTTTTCTTGTAAATTTGCAATATTTATATGGATAAATGGTCACATTTTGATTCTCTATAATGCTTAGTTTCTGTTCCTCTCAACAGTGACATTTATTTTTTATGTTTTTGTTTGGAGAGATTTTTTTTTTTTTTTTAATTTTAAATGGTTTGAACTTTTCCTCATTATAAAAAATCTTACATGGGGGGTGTCCAAAAATCTGCAAACAGCTGTGATGCCCCCCCCTCCCCGTGTGACCCATTTTGACGTTCTCACCCCTGGAGGCTGTCTGCTCAGAATCCGCACGGCCTCTTCCTCGCTGACGGACAGCAGCAGCCACACAGGGTGGGTCTGAGTCAGCCTGTCCCACACGCTCATCCGCCGCCGTAACGAGTCGTACCCAGAATCCCTTTCTGCCCCTAGGCCGCTGCAGTGAGGGTCCTGAAGGTAGACGCCGCTCTCCAGCCTGTCAGAGAGAAAAATACTGTATCACCACCTGCTGGTCAAAGTAAATACTGGTGTGTAGTTGTGCTTAAGGGATAAGGGCCTGTGCTTGTACAAGCACTTTTCTAGTCTCAAAGACCAGTCAGAGCACTTCACTAGTACTAACCCTCCATTCTAAGGGCCTATAGAAGATGGCTACCTAGGGACAATTTAGAATCACCAGTTAACCTAACATGCACGTCTCTGGATTGTGGGAGGAAACCCCCGCAGCACAGGGAGAACATGCAAAGTCCACACAGAAAGGTTCCCACCCCTGCCAGCCTGGGGATTGGAACTTGGAACCTTCTAGCTGTCAGGCAACAGTGCTAACCACTGCACCACCGTGCTTTAATGGGTACAGCTGCCGACAGCAATGTACAAGAGTGTTAATTACTTAAATTTGTAACTTCTTTCTCAAAAATGTACAACTTTTTTATCGTAAATTTTTCATTCGTTCATCTTGCAATGCTTTTTTATCATAAAGTTGCAACTTTATCGTAAATTTGCAGCAGTTTTAATCTTTTTTTAAGAAACAAAAATACATTACTTGCAAATGATCATTTGGTTACAACTTGCTTTTTTTTTTTTTTTTAAATTTCATACTAGGCCCACCCTAATATACCAAATTATCGCACCAAAAACGGACCCTGAATCCTTCCCTCACGAGCAGCCCTGATATTTCTGTCCGACTGGCTGTAACCAACAACATCACATTATACTGGAAATTATGGTTAAACATCCTCACCCCTGTAGCTCCATGTCACCGCTGTCCGCGTCTCCAGGCGCCTGACCCATCTCCTTCTTCAGCTCCACGATCTCCGACGCAAACGCGTCGATCAGCTGCGAGGAGAGAGAACGGGAGTAAGTGACCGATGAGGAGCGGACACGAGAAGGAGAAAAGGAGGGGAGAGAGAAGGAAGTGAAACCAGCGGCACCATAAATTACAACAGATAAGAAAAAGAAACGGAAACAGAGCCTGGGACGGTTTAGAGGGAACGTGGAACAAAAGACCTGCAAGTGGTTCGTCACTTTTCCTGTGTGTGGAGCTCACTTCCCTCATGGCAGGAAACCCAAGGGCAAATGTACTGTGTCTGAAATGAACTTGAATTATGCTGGGAGGGGAACCTCCACCGATTACTCAGATCTTGACTGAAAATCCAACTTCTAGCGTCTGTGGCTTCCAGCTCTGTTTGCCCACAGGACTTTACCTCTTCACCCATTTGCAACTTATTCCCTCGGAAAGTTGCTGTTTTCTTGCACATTTGTGACTTTTCCCCCCCAACATGGTAATTTTTTGTGGAAAAATTGAAAGTTTCTCATAAATTTGCAACTTTTTTCCTCATAAATTTGTTAGTTTTTCTTGTCAAACTGTGACTTTTTTTCTTGCATATTTGCTTTTTCTCACAATTTTGTAACTTTCTCATAAATTTGCCACTTTTTTACTGTAATTTGCAACTTTTTCTCATAAATTTGTTACTTTTTTCTTGTAAATTTGTGAGTTTTCCTCCATAAATTTGCAACCTTTTTTTTTGTAAATTTGGAACTTAAAAAATTTTCAACTTTTTTTTTTTTTTTACTGTAAACTTACAACTTTTCCTCATAAATTTGGGACTTTTTTCCTCAAAATTTTGTAAATTTCTCATAAATTTACAAGTTTTTTTTCATGTAAATTTGCAACTTTTTCCCTATATTTTTTCAACTATTTTCTCCTAGATTTGCAACTTTTTCTGAAAAAATTGTCACTTTTTTCTCATAAATTTGTAGCTTTTTTCCTGTAAATTTTGAGCTTTTTTATCTCATAAATTTGCACATTTTTTGTGTAAATTTGCACCCCCCCAATGGCTTATCTTTACCTCTGCCAAGGAGGTTATGTGATCATCAGCGTTGGTTTGTCTGTCTGTCTGTTTGTTTGTCTGTTTGTTTGTTAGCAAGATAACTCAAAAAGTTATGGACGGATTTTCATGAAATTTTCACAGATTGTCAGAAATGGGGTATCCTACAGATGATTAGATTTTGGTGGTGATCCAAATCACCGTCCACAAGAAAACCGCCATTACGCAAAATGCCATTTTCGTGAATAACTAATAAACCACTAATCCTATCATTGTCAATCCAATTGCTTGTCATATGTTTTCATGGTCAACGAATCTGAAAGCGTACACACAAACACTGTATGGGGGGAACTGTGGCGCTTGGCGGAGGTCTGCGCTCTCTGAGTGCTTTTCTAGTTTTCTTATAAATTTTCAACTTTTTTCTCTTCCTTTTTTCCTGTAAATTTGCAACTTTTTTATTGGAAATCGTCACCGCTCCTCTGGATGCTGGGAAAATATTATTCTGTGCAATTAAATTGTAATTTGAGACTTTTTTAATTTTTAAATTGGCATCTTTTATCATATTTTTGCATCTTCACATTTGCAAATTTCTATCTAATTTACATTTATCCTTTTATACCGCATGCTAAATCGGTGAAGACCCTCCATCCGCCTTAATAAAAAAATAACAAATCACCGACTGACAACAACCAAATAATAATTTCTTGGACCAATTAAGTGAAATCAGACAATTTGCCGGAGCACACCTGACAGTCTTCTACAGCACGGTGGTTGAACATGTCTGTCACACTGCAACACTTTAACAGGAACATACATGACGACATGCGCTCTGGAAACCATTTCCCAGATCAGCACATATGGATGTAATCCAGACATTTAAAACTGCTTAGTTGCACTAAGATTGCAATTAATTGATTTCATGTTTCCCTTTTCCCTTCACTGTAATTTCGACATTTCAGAGTCCTGCCAGGGATTCAGATCCTCCTCCAATGTATCCGAGCAGATGTTGGAGTTTGGATTCTTTCCACTGGTTTATCTGGGTCAAACAGTCGAATCAAGACGGCTTCTTACACCCTACAGTCCGTTATCGTTGAGAATACATTAAAACAATGATTTCAACCAGTAGTGGGGGCTCTAATCCAACCGTTCGGCAGAAAACTGGGCTCCAGGCCAGACCACAGCCGCCACAGGGCCCTCTGACCCCCACCCCCACGCTTCCAGCGGAACCACAGACTCCTGTGGGTCTGCACCAGGTAAAAACTTTATTAAACAACAGGATCCGACATGTTTTCCCTGAGTCTGAGTTCACACACAGACTGCTGATGTTTCTTCATCCACAGCTCCGAGGACAAAAAAAAAAAAATCTGCTTTTTCTTGGAGAGTTGCCACTTTTTTCTTAAAAGTTTGAGGCTTTATTCTCCTAAATTTTCTAATTTTTCCTCAAAAATTTGCAACAATTTTTGTTATGAATTTGTGGGTTTTTTTCCTCATAAATTTGCTGCTTTTTTCCTTAAAAAAGGGACTTTTTTAAATCATAAATTTGCAACTTTTTTCTTCAATAACTTGTGACTTTTTCCTCATAAATTTGCAATTTTTTTGTCATAAATTTGTGACTCTTTTTCTAACAAAGCTGCAGCTTTCTCAAAAAATTTAGGACATTTTTATCATAAATGTGATACTTTTTTCTCAAAAATTTGTGGCTTTCTCTCATAAATTTGCGATTTTTTTCCTCACATATTTGTGACTTTTCATAAAATGTGTAACTTTTTTCTTAAAAATTTTGTAACTTTCTCAAAAAAGTTGCATTTTTTTCTGGTAAATTTTCAGCTTTTCTCTCTCACAGATTTGCAACTTTTTCTTCAAAAATTGGTGACTTTTTTTCTAATAAATTTGAATTTTTTTTCCTCGAACATTTGTGACTTTCTCATAAATTTGCAATTTTTTTCCTGTACATTTTCTCATAAATGTGTAAACTTTTTTTTCTTAAATATCTGACTTTTTTCCACATACATCTGTGACTTTTTTCCCTGTAAATTTTTCACTTTTTTCTGGCTCCTCTAGATGCTGGTTAAATTTTTATTCAATGTAATTAAATTGTAATTTGCGACATTTTAAATTTTTAAATTGACATCTTTCGTCATATTTTTGCCCCTTTATTCTTGAAAATTTGTAGCTAATTTACATTTACAGTGGAGCTCAAAATTAGAGAACAGTGTATTAATACTTATTCTGAAATATTGTTATTCTTCAGTGTTCTGAATTTGACAGAATATCAGCTGTGGCTATACCATTGCTGTACGAGCATGTTTTTTGTTTTTTTTTAAATAACCAAGGCACTTCAACACAAACATTTATTTTGTTAAAAACAAACAAACAAACAAACAAACAAAAAAAACCCCAAAAACAAAACAGTGAGCCAAATTAGAGAACAGTGACCTCTCTTTCAGAAAATAAAATGTAAACATTTTATTTACGGCTATAGGATTCAAAAATTAATAGGAAGAGTAGAGGTCCTTGCTTTGAATGACTTCAGCACATCTGCACCCACAGGACATCACTAGTTTCTCACACTGCTCTGGTTTGGGGGACAGGATTATGGGAAGACTCTCAATGGGGAATCGGTTCAACACTGCAGCTGAAATTGCTCGCCAGTTGACTGCTGAACAGGGCAAGGATCTGTCTTGGCACACAGTGTCTCTCCGTTTAAGTCAGTTTGGACTCAAAGCTCACTCTGCAGTGACCGAACCTCCCATCAGCAGAAAGAATAAAAAGGCTAGACTTGCCTTTGCTGAGGAGCATGTTGTGTGGACAGAGGAGAACTGGTCCAGAGTGCACTTCAGTGATGAGAGGAAGTTCAGTTTATTTGGGTCTGATGGGAAACAATATGTTCGGCGACAAACTGGGGAAAGACTGAACATAAAGTCTGTAAAGAAGTCAGTTAAATTTGGAGGAGGAAGTGTCATAGTTACCTCCGCCAAGGGAGGATGGAGGTAATGTTTTTCGTGGCGTTGGTTGGTTTGTCTGTCTGACTGTTAGCAACATAACTCTAAAACTTATGAACAGATTTTAATGAAACTGTCAGGAAAGGTGTGTAATGGGGAACAGATGATTAGATGTCGGTGGTGATTCGGATCACGATGTGGATGCAGGAATTTTTTGAATATTATTTTTTAGACAATATGGTGCATTTCATGTACTGCCCCTTTAAGAAGAAGAAGAAGTAGCCATCTCTATTGTCATTCAGTCCATACAGGCAATCATGTACAGTAGAACAAAATTATGTTTCTCCTATCTACAATGTTAATCCCATGTAGAATCAGAGGGGCCGCTGCCATGCAAGGCACTGCCACAAACAACTTCTCCTTCCCCCATTCTATTACGCTGAGCACCAAGCTAGAAAGCAGGAAGTACCATTTTTATATGGTCTTTGGTATGACCCGGCCGGGACTTGAACCCACAACCTTCCAGTTGTGGGGCGGCTGTGCTATCAGCTAGGCCACCAGTAGGGTTAAGACATGTCCAATGAGTTATGTGCATGGTCATGTGCCTCGGCATCCCACAGTTGAACACTGCAGAAAAAGTATTAGAGGGCATGTCTGCAAAACTCTTTTTTTTCTGCTGTGGGCAACTATTTTCTATTCATTCTCTATGTAGTCCAGCGTTTACAGCGCTGAGCGCACTCGACGCCGAAACACTTTGAGCGGTGGCTGCTTTTTGTCATGGTGTTCACGGCTGAAAAAAGTTCAACTTTTCAGACTACTGTACAGCTTCACTCGTCAATGTCAGACCTTTCTAAGCAGCCAATCAAAATTAAGGAAGGGCAGGACATAGGATGCTGGTACAGGAAGACGAGAACGGTAGGTGACAGACGGTGGAGGAGGTGAAGGCTGAACTTTGCTGTGTCAAACAAGTCGCTACTCTTTGATGAGACACTAAAAGGACATCATGATCAAAATTTTAAAGCAAATGCTTGGAGGAACATGACCACATCTATCGGCGTGCCAGGTGAGCGTTTGTGCCTTTGTCATGGTCATATTTATTACAAGTTTGTTGCGGTAGATAATATGGATACTATGTGAATTTGTAGTTGATAGCTGCCAAATGTGAATTTGTAGTTCATAACTGCAAAAAAAAGATATAACACCGCACTGTTGTGTAATATTGCTTAATAATTATGAACCTTGTCAGTAAACTGTAAATGGAGAAGAGAGGAGAAAAAAAAATGACAACCGACCTGAAAGATTCAATCTCAGAATCTCAGAATCAGCTTTATTGGCCAAGTATGCACAACACATACAAGGAATTTGACTTTGGCTAAAAAACTTGCTCTCATTGTTCAGGTGGAGGATTTAAATAAGATTTAAATAAGGATTCAATGACAACAGAGTATGTACAGTAAATTACAGTCTGTCCACGTTTCTATAAAAGGATGCAAATATATACAGGAACATATGCTGTTATTTACTCAGACTATCCACACTTTGCAGAAATATATGAAAAAATATACAGTCATACAGTATTTCAATGTGAACTCAGATTCGGTGATATAATGTGAATGAAGTAAAAAGCAGTGTGAGAGTTATGTGCAATGTAAGAATGGATGAAAAGTCATGAGTACAGCAACAGGTAGGACTAGGTGAATGTTAGGAGTTCATCAGAGTGATGGCTTGAGGAAAGAAACTGTTCCTGTGACGGGTGGTTTTGACCTTCAGTGATCTGTAACGACGACCAGAAGATAGAAGTTCAAACAGTTTGTGGCCGGGGTGTGACGGGTCAGCACAGATGTTTCCCGCCCGTTTCCTGGTTATGGACCGATATAAGTTCTCAATGGAGGGTAGGTCGGTACCAATGATCCTCTCCGCAGACTTAATGATCTGCTGCAGTCTGGTCTTGTCCTGTTTAGTGGCAGATCCAAACCAGACAGTGATGGAAAAGCAGAGGACAGATTGGATGATGGCGGTGTAGAAAACAACCAGCAGCTCCTGAGGCAAGTCAAACTTCTTGAGCTGACGCAGAAAAAACAACCTCTGCTGGGCCTTTTTCCGGACAGTGTCTATATGGGAGGACCACTTCAAGTTCCGGGAGATTGTGGTACCCAGAAACTTGAAGGAGTCCACAGTGGACACTGTGCTGTTGAGGATGGTGAATGGGGGGAATGAAGGATGGTGTCGCCTGAAATCCACAGTCATCTCCACCGTTTTGGCTGGGTTAAGTTCAAGATGGTTCTGGCCGCACCAGAGGATAAGCTGCTCCACCTCCCGCCTGTATACAGACTCATCACCATCCCGGATCAAACCGATGACTGTGGTGTTGTCCGCAAACTTCAGGAGCTTCACCGAAGGGTCCTCTGAGGTGCAGTCATTGGAGTAGAGGGAGAAGAGCAGTGGGGAAAGGACACACCCTTGGGGGGTGCCAGTACTAATTTTTCGGGAGCTGGATGTAAATCTCCCTAGCTTCACCTGTTGCCACCTGTCAGTCAGAAAGCTGGAGATCCACTGGCAGGTGGAGGGGGGCACCTTGAGCTGGAGGAGTTTCTGATGAAGAATGCCTGGGATGATGGTGTTGAACGCCGAGCTGAAGTCGACAAACAGGATCCTGGCGTACGTCCCTGGGGAGTCGAGGTGTTGCAGGATGTAGTGTAGTCCCATATTCATTGCATCATCCACTGACCTGTTTGACCGGTAGGCAAACTGCAGTGGGTCCATCAGGGGGCCTGTGATGACCTTCAGGTGGTTCAGCAGCAATCTCTCCAAGGATTTCATGACCACAGAGGTCAAGGCAACAGGTCTGTAGTCGTTTAATCCTGTAACAGAGGGTTTCTTGGGAACTGGAATGATGATGGAGCATTTGAAGCAGGAAGGCACTTCACACAGCTCCAGTGATCTATTAAAGATCCGGGTGAAGATGGGGGCCAACTCGTTGGAGCAGACTCTCGGGCAGGACGGAGACACACCATCAGGTCCTGCAGCCTTCTTGATCTTTTGTCTCTGAAAGACCCGGCGCACCTCCTCTTCACAGATCGTTAGTGCTGGTAGGAGGTCAGAGTGGAGGAGGGATGGAGTTCCTGGGGCTGCAGATAATCCTTTTGTGTGGGTGGGAGGTGAGAACTGTAGGTTCTTTTCAAACCTACAGTAAAAGCTGTTTAGGTCGTTAGCCAGCTGGAGGTTTTCCACAGGGTGGGGGGATGGTCTCCTGTAGTTGGTGACATTCTGCAAGCCTCTCCAAACAGAAGCAGAGTTGTTGGCTGAGAAGTTTTGTTGTAACTTCTCACTGTAGCTCCTCTTGGCAAGCCTGGCCTCCTTCGTCAGCATGTTTCTGGCCCGCTTGTACAGACTCCAGTCACCAGTCCTGTAGGCCTCCTCCTTGGTCTGACGTAGCTGCCTGAGTTTAGGAGTGAACCAGGGTTTATTGTTGTTGTATGTGTAGAAGGTCTTGGTCTGCACACACATGTCCTCACAGAAACTGATGTATGATGTCACAGTGTCAGTGAGTTTGTTTAGGTTAATGGCTGCATCTTCAAAAACACTCCAATCTGTGCAGTCAAAGCAGGCCTGTAACTCCAGCTTTGATTCCTCATTCCATTTCTTCACAGTCCTTACAACAGACTTGGAAGTTTTTAGTTTCTGTCTGTATGTTGGAATAAGATGGAGCAGACAGTGGTCAGAAAAACCCAGAGCTGCACAGGGGACGGCATGATAGGCGTTTCTTAAAACTGTGTAACAGTGGTCGAGTGTATTTGTGTCCCTGGTGGGACATTTAATATGCTGTCTGTATTTAGGAAGCTCATTTGTGAGATTAGCTCTATTGAAATCACCCAGAATGATAAGCAGAGGGTCTGGATGTTTTTCCTCCACCTCTGCTATCTGGTCAGCGAGGTGCTGCAGTGCCTCCGCTGTACAAGCAGCAGGCGGGATATAAATTCCAACCAGAATAAACGAGGAGAACTCTTGCGGTGAATAAAAGGGTTTACAGTCAGAGTGGTAAACAGTAAACAATAAACCATGATGTTGATTTAAGGTGGAATTGCCCAGCCCTGGAGGTGTGATTCTGTGTGTTTTAACAGGACTAGTACAGTGCCCAGTCACATGATCATATAAGGTGTTGTTCAGTACCTGCTGAACTGAACAACTCCTTATAAGTCCTTTTTTTTTTTTTTTTTTTTTTTTTTTTTTTCCTTTGAAAGACAAAAGTAAAATAGAAAGATGTCTTTACCTTCTTTACATGTTTCAACTGCACTGCAGCCTTCATCAGAAGAGTCAGCTGATTGCTGCCAGGTGACATTTATCAGCTGATTTTCGTAGGCGGGGCCAGCTCAGCAGATCTGTCAGATCCGCCGAGCCGGCCCCGCCTCCCGCCGTCAGATGGTCTCTGGAAATGTCACCTGGCAGCAATCAGCTGACTCTTCTGATGAAGGCTGCAGTGCAGTTGAAACATGTAAAGAAGGTAAAGACATCTTTCTATTTTACTTTTGTCTTTCAAAGGAAAAAAAAAAAAAAAAAAGGATAAATAATTGAAAGAAGACAAAATGAACCTGTTTGACGAACTCCTTATAAGAAAAAGCTGGTTCTGGAGCTCAGATTGGGCCCAAACTTTTATCATTTTATCCCACCAGCCTCCAGAGCCTGCCCTGTGAATTTCAGCCCCCAACGCCCAGCAGGTACACCTTTTCCACCCCTGTGTTCATTTAACACAGTGGTACAGTGGTTATCTTACTGTCTTACTTACTTAAGTAAGACAGCTGTGTTTTATATTAAACTATTTTCCTTCTTGCAATACTCTTAACTTTAATGTTATGTGTGTTTTAAACCTGCTTGTTTGCAATAACTCGCTGCCATCCGTTTCAAAGTGAAATGCCGGTTCCATGTTGTCAACGCCATGAAGGGCTTAAATGACATTAACAGCCGGTTTAACCTCTGGATTATCTTAGCGACTTTGAGCCTTTAGTGGCATACTGACTTGGCCGTTTTATACAAAGCTGGATTCTTCAACACTTGAGACTTTTAACTGGAACAGCAACTCCTTAAAGACGAAGCCAAAGTAAAATTTTTAACATTTTGTATGGATTGTGGTCCGTCCCATGAGTGGTACTTGGAATGTTTGAGTGCAGGTGATCTGCAGGCAGAACTTCATTAAGGAATCCAAAGATTTTTATTCTTAAACGCTTCCAGCTGTATTCAGATTGACTGTTTTTGTTCAAGTCTTAATTAAGTTGGTTGCAAATACTCGTTTGAATTAAGAACTAAATGCGATCAAATGAAATTGTATGTTAAATGGCATATTGTATGATATAGTGTAGTTAGAAATGTACTTTAAGTCAGTTAACATTATTCTTAAAATGATGTTTTAAAAACTCAAAGCAATCAGAAAGTGGCCATAAGGACTGGAAGAGAAGTGGAAAAAAAAGAAAAATCAGCAAAATTTAAAACAATGTGTCATGGGTTTAAGTTTCCCCTGAAATTTGTTTCCTGAAATTGTGACTTAGATTAACCAATATAATTACCTCCGCCAAGGAGGTTATGTTTTCATCGGCGTTGGTTTGTCTGTCTGTCTGTCTGTCTGTCTGTCTGTTTGTTAGCAAGATAACTCAAAAAGTTATGGACGGATTTTCATGAAATTTTCACAGATTGTCAGAAATGCGGTATCCTACAGATGATTAGATTTTGGTGGTGATCTGGATCACCATCCACAAGAAAACCGCCATTACGCAAAATGCCATTTTCGTGAATAACTACTAAACCACTAATCCTATCATTGTCAATCCAATTGCTTGTCGAATCTGAAAATGTACACACAAACACTGTATGGGGGGAACTGTGGCGCTAAACCGCCATTACGGAAAATGCCATTTTCGTCAATAACTACTGAACCACTAATCCTATCATTGTGAATCCAATTGCTAGTCATATGTTTTCATGGTCAAGGAATCTGAAAACGTACACACAAACACTGTATGGGGGGAACTGTGGCGCTTGGCGGAGGTCTGCGCTCTCCGAGTGCTTTTCTAGTTCAATAAGTGACTCTGTGAAACACTCATGGCTGCTCTGTTCATTCACAGACCAGAAAATTCACGCTGTTATCCTGTTAAATCAAAGGGAATCTTCATTCTTTTGCACGTCCTTTTGTTGTTAAAATTGTGTTAACAGGCCTGAGGAGTTGTTAGTTCCTGTCCAGCAGGTCAGTTGGGGGGGAATCAGTGCTGCTGATAAAGCCACATTGTGGGTGACCCCCACAGCTTTCGGGACAAGCAGAGCGCTCAGCTGGAGCAATTAGCAGAACAATGAGACTGATATCAATAGGCAGCCTCTCCTTCCTGCCAGTAATCCTGCTATTGTTATGTGTGACTCTCATGTAAATGTCCCATGCATTCCTGCTGTACTGTGATGCTAATGTGCCAGGCATGCATTGTCTAGCTGGGTATATAAGTGAACTGAATATCGCTTGCTCTCACTCTTACGACTGCTCTTTTGATCACATGCATTGCTTATTATACCATCCGCCACACTGGTGACCCCGAAAGAAAGAACGCGCTGACGACGATGAACACAGCCCCCGGCGGTGACTCCCGACGACGAATAAACGCAGCTGCCTGACGCAAATGGACTGCCCTCCCTTCTGCCACACGGGAGACCTTGATGCAGATCCAACACCAGGCGAACACCTCGGAGATCATCCACGACCGGGAAGGCTGAAGAAAGCGTCATGGTGCGACCCTCGCCTGAGATCATGACATCCACGCTGGGACCGGCCGAGGGACAAAGATCGTCTACTCCCTCTCACCGCTCCTCTGTATCTACACGAGCGCGCACGCACCTCGTCCTCTCTCCACGACGGCGACCACCAGGGCCGACGGAGAACGCAGCGCGTGGACCAGAACGCACCATGACCCTGCACGAGCGATCGACAGCAACAGCCTGAACAGGGATGACCATTGGCGCCGACGACGCTGATCTCCAGCAAGCTCCCTGACCCTGACTCGCCTCGACAGCGGACCTGCCATGCACCAAACCCCCGCACGCACACCGGGGCGTTACGAGGACAGCGCACCATGCACGGGACAATAACGGCTCCACAGACCGCCACTGTCCTCCGCCGCTGCACATCGGAACCTTCAGGGCTGCTCACACACCTGAAGCACACACGCAGCCCGCACACAGGATTTTGTATGGGTCTCAGCCATGGCGCACAATGGGAATTCAGCCGTCTGCTGTCCCCGAGGGCTTTAGGGCTGCGCCCGCACCTAAAGCCAACCCGCCAAGTCCCTCAGCTTTTGTTTTTTCTCACAGCCGCTACGCAGCCTCGCAGAACTGAGCCGCGAGACGAGTCAGAGACAAATTTTTCTTCCCACAGCCGCTGTGGATCTCCGCCACGTTCAACGGGACAGCCCCTCAACATCGTGGATCCACATGCAATTTTTGTGCGGCCCAGACAACTTCACCGTCCCGGGCCGGCACTTGCTACCCCCACCCTCCTCCCTCCCCCTCCTCCGGCATAGAACTTTTCCCGCAGCTCGCTCCCAAAGCCGGACGATCGACACCTCAGCCCCCAGCTGAGCCCTCTGAGGGGGGGTGGTGTGGGTGACCCCCACAGCCTTTGGGACAAGCAGAGCGCTCAGCTGGAGCAATTAGCAGAACAATGAGACTGATATCAATAGGCAGCCTCTCCTTCCTGCCAGTAATCCTGCTATTGTTATGTGTGACTCTCATGTAAATGCCCCATGCATTCCTGCTGTACTGTGATGCTAATGTGCCAGGCATGCATTGTCTAGCTGGGTATATAAGTGAACTGAATATCGCTTGCTCTCTCTCTGACTACTGCTTTTGGTCACACGCATCGCCTGTTTGCTGACGAGAGCCTGAGGGCTCGCTCCAGCATGCTTACACAGTGCTGGAGTGAGTTCCGTGATGGCGGATGAATAAAACACCCTTTTAAACTTCAGTTCGCCGTGCCTTTATTATACCATCTGCCACAACGACACCCTTTAACCCTTTGGTTTCCATCTCAGCAGCAGCTCTGTTTAAACTGTCCTCAGAAGGGAACATGTAAATCGACAGAGGTGTGAAGTTTGTCCCAGCTGTTTCCACTGATGTCATGGGGGGGGGGGGGGTGATCTGTTGGGTGTCATGAGGTGTCATGTGTTTACTCATCCTGGGTTAACTGGATTATTTCTGCTGCTGGGGAGATTTGCAGAATTTAACACCTCCAAACACAACCGCTTAGTTCCTCCTCATGGCTGTCTTAAAAAAAAAAAATGGCCAACACATGCCAATTTATCACATCCTTATTCATGTAAATTAGAAACATTCTTTTGTAAATGTGAGGATTTTTCTCATAAATTTGCAGGATTTTCCTGCAGAGTTAGAGCCATTTTACTCAGAAATGTGCAGCTTCTTACTTGAAAATTTACAGCTTTTTATTATTCATAATTTTGCAGCTTTTTCCTCATGAATTTAGAACTTTTCTTACTCTTGAATTTGCAGTTTAAAAAAAAAAAGTTTAAACTTGCAGCATTTTACTCAAATCTTAGATCTGCAGCGTTTTTAGGTTGTAAACAGTTGGAAATTTACACCTTTTTTTGTCTTTTTGCTAAAGTTGCAGCTTTTTACCCATAAAATTGCACTTTTTTGGTCAGAAATTGCTACTTTTAACTGAGACTTACATCCCCCTTTTTTTTTTTTTTGGTCCGGTAGTAAGCATTGGCTTGCTTGCTACCGGATAACCATGAAAACCAGTACTACCTGTCTCATGGGTCGGGCCGTTGGCGACTCAACCGGCATCCCTACCCTTCTGAGGGCGTGAAGGGTGAAACTGGGAATCCTGGCAGAACTAAAAACAATATCTGTCACAGGTCTGTGGTGGACCACTCCCAGTTACACAGGGTGAGACTGGACATCCTGGCAGATAAACACAGCTGTTGCAAGGTCTGTGGTGGACTGTGCCAGTCGGTGCATTGTGACATGTACTACACAAAGAGCAGAGATAAACAAACCTATCATCTGGTCAGTCACTGAAACAGATACTGGAGTCAGTTTGTCTTGACTTGTCCTTGCCACTGATATTACCTTTATCTGCCAAGAATGTGCTGCTAGTCCAGCAAAAGCTAACAGTACTCAAATACTTTGCAAGCAGTTTCATGAAATGGTCAATCAGAAAGCAACTCATACCAGCTCGGATGCCGCCCGGGCTTACAAGGTCTGCGCTGATCTGTTCACACTCCGACAGGCAGCGAAAAGTAAGCTAGGAGCAGGAAGACAAAAGAAGAGGAAAACAGCAACCTTGTGTGTAGCAGAATGGAATGTACGCACTCTGTTGGACTGAACAACATCACAGCGCCCAGAAAGACAGACCGCGCTTGTGGCCCTGGAAATGAACAGGTACAATATAGACATAGCTGCACTTAGTGAAACAAGATTGCTTGGATATGACAGCTTGGAAGACCATGGGTACATCTTCTTTTGGAGTGGGAGATCAACTCAAGAAAGGAGAGAAGCAGGAGTGGGCTTTGTAGTTAGAAAGGAGATAGCAGCAATGCTTGATGAGGAACCGGTGCCAATCAACAACAGGATAATGACTATGAGACTCCCACTACAGCGGAAGATGTATGCCACACTCATCAGTGTATATACCCCAACAATGACCAACACAAAGGAGGTGAAGGAAGAGTTCTACAGTGATTTACGTGAGACTATCAGGCGTGTACCGACTGATGACAGGCTGATACTCGTTGGAGATTTTAATGCCAGAGTTGGTTCGGACACTGAGAAATGGAAAGGAGTGCTAGGCAGTCATGGAGTAGGCAAATGCAATGCTAATGGAGAACTTCTACTTGCACTATGTTCAGAGTACAACCTTGTGATAACCAACACTCTATTTAAGCACAAAGACACACACAAGAAGACATGGATGCACCCAAGATCCAAGCACTGACACTTATTAGACTACATCATAGTCAGGCAGAGAGACAGAAGGGATGTATTGGACACCAGAGCAATGAGAGACGCGGACTGTGGCACTGATCATGTTATGCTGAGATCTACATTAAGGATTAGCAGATGAAAACAGCACTGCAGGACGGGTGCGAAGCCACCACGGAAGCTAAACACTAGTGCACTGAAAGGCCAAAAGAAGCAGGAAGAACTTACACAGGAAATGGATGAAAACTTGAAAGACTGGGACAGCAACAACTCTGAGAATGACATAGAAGAGAAATGGGCAACACTGAAGGATACGGTGTATTAGACTGCGAGTGATGTACGTATTAGGCTACCCTGAGAGGAGACGTCAAGATTGGTTTGATGAGCATGATGAACACCTGAAGAAACTACTAGAAGCAAGGAATACAGCTAGGCAGGAAAACCTACAGTGTAACACAAGGTCGAAGAAGAAGAAATATTCAAAGGCTCAGAGTGAGCTACAGAAGTACACCAGAGAGATGAAGTCCAACTGGTGGGATGAAAAAGCGGAGGAACTTCAAACTGCAGCAGACAGGAAGGACATGAAAACATTCTTCACAGGTTTGAGAGAAATCTACGGCCCTAAACCAAGAGGACTGATCCAACTAAAGGCTATGGATGGTGAAACGGTTTTGCAGGAGAAAGACAAGATCCTGGACAGATTTGCAGACCACTTTGACCAACTACTAAACAACCCTGGAGATCTCACTGAAGAGGCTAAAGAAGCTCTAGTGCAGTGACCAGCTGTATCAAGTCTGGATGAACCACCAAATTTTGATGAACTAATGGCAGCTATCAGGACAACACAGGATGGTAAAGCTCCAGGAAGGGGTGGAATTCCAGCAGAAGTGTGGAAATTTGGTGGTGTTCAGCTGACCAACTGCCCGCACAAGCTCATCCAAGAGATATGGGATGCCCAGAAAGTACCTCAAGACTGGAAGGATGCAAGTATTGTGCCTTTGTTCAAGAAAGATGACAGAAAGGATTGTGGAAATTTCCGAGTACATCACTACTAGCCACTGTTGGTAAGATTCTCTCACGTGTACTACTTAACAGACTCAGTGAACACATCTCGCAGAATGTACTACCGGAAACCCAGTGCGGCTTTAGAAGTGGAAGAAGCACAACGGACATGATTTTCTGCTTCAAACAGGTTCAAGAAAAGTGTATCGAACAGAACATGCCGCTTTATGTAGTCTTCATAGACTTCAGTAAAGCCTTCGATACTGTTTCGCGACAAGGACTTTGGCAGGTATTCAAGAAATATGGTTGTACAGAGAAGTTTGTCAGCCTGATCGAGGCACTCCATAAAGGTATGCAAGCAAACGTGGCAATGAGTGGTTCAGTATCTAAAGACTTTTCAGTAAGCAACGGGGTGAAACAAGGGTGTGTGCTGGCACCTACACTCTTCTCACTATATCTGGCAGCCATGCTTGAGGTGGCCTTCAAAGACACTTCAGAAGGAGTATACATTCAAACAAGAAAAGAAGCAGACTTGTTCAATGTGGCACAGTTTAAAGCCAAGAGTAAGACATCGATAAAGATAGTATGAGAAATGCTCTTTGCCGACGACAGTGCTCTAGTTGCACACAGTGTGGAAGATATGCAATCTTTAGTGGAGAAATCTGCAAGAGCAGCTAGCCAATTCAGCCTCAAAATCAACATCAAGAAGACAGAGTGCCTTTATCAACCACCAAAGTTCCAATTATCAACATCACTACCAGAAGAGATCAGCATTGGTACAGAGCCACTAGTCAAGTGCAAGACTTTCAAGTACCTAGGGAGTACTGTTTCAGAGAATGCTAGGCTGGAGGATGAACTATCTCTCAGAATGGGAAGAGCGAGCGCTGTGTTTGGAAACTTGAGGGAGAGACTGTGGAACAATCGACATGTGTCTATCCGTGTGAAATGCAAAGTGTACAGAACGACAGTACTGGCTACTCTATTGTACGGTGCTGAAACTTGGACTGTCTACAGAGCGCAGGTGAAGAAACTCCACGCGTACATGATGAGACGCCTTCGAGCCATAATGAACATCTCATGGAAAGACAAGATAACCAACATAGAAGTGTTGAAACGAGCTGGTCTACCATCAATGGAGGACATGCTAATACAGATGAACCTGAGATGGTTCGGACATGTTGAGAGGATGGACCACCAGCGTCTCCCTCGGCAGTTACTCTACTCACAGTTATGCGAGGGCAAACGCAATCAGGGTAGACCAAGGCTCAGATTTAAAGTAGAACTGAACTGAACGGCATTGAACGGCACTGGGTGATAGTACATACAATTATAAAGATAATTTATCATTGGCACCCCCTCCACAAATCGCGGAATCTTGGAGAAAATCGCGATTTTGAATTTCCCGCCCTGAAAAATCAGACAAATCCGCCGAAGCGCAGCCAGAGTTCCGCGTGACGTCACGAGTGTGACCCAGTCCTCATGTTTACCATTGCGAGCACGTCAACACTGGTTGTTTTTGGTGCATTTTGTCGTGATAGTCGACTACAAAACACTTCCAACACCTGGGAAGATCTGTTCAGTGGCCAAGGAAAGCTGTCATGGCGACGAAAGAAAAGAAAGGGGGAGGAAAAGCGACCGGGAAGCGATGCGTTTCTAGATATACAGTGATCCATCACTTATCGCGTTTAATGGGGACCAGAACCGACCGCGAAAAGTGAAAGACCGCGAAGTAGCGTCACCCCCCCCCCCAAGGGCGTCACAAGCACTATTTTGCACAAAAAGGCACAAGAGAACAGCGAAAAGTGCCACTAAGCAACACGAGCGATAAAGAAGGCGCTCTGCAGGGAGAGAAGCTGGGTAAAACGTCTCGGCCAATCAGCTTGCAAGGTGAAACGTCTCGGCCAATCAGCTTGCGAGATTCCCGAGCGGTGAAGAGGTGGGCGGAGAGGAGTGGAGCGGTGTTCAGAGAGGTAGATTTTGAGCTGTGCGGGCTCTCCGTGTTGATACCTGATGTTCTAATGAGAAGGCAGGGAGACTACATTAGAACATCAGGTATCAACACGGACAGCCCGCTCTCCCCGGCTCCCCAGCCCGCTCGGGAATCTCGCAAGCTGATTGGCCGAGACGTTTTACCTCGCAAGCTGATTGGCCGAGACGTTTTACCTCGCAAGCTGATTGGCCGAGACGTTTTATCTCGCAAGCTGATTGGCGGAGACGTTTTACCCAGCTTCGCTCCCTGCCGAGCGCCTATACCCAGCGAAGGAAGACCGCATTAAACGCGATAAGTGAGGGATAACTGTAATAAGTTGGAAAAATGCTGATGTTTTTTTTTTCCTTTCTTTTTTATTGTTAATTTTCCTTATCCTGACACCCCAAACATGCCAAAGTAAAGACTCACCATTCTGTATTCAATAAGCGACTCTCCTCCCCATCACTGCTGCGGTCTGAGTCGGTGCTGGAATCCCCCGAAAATTCTGGCTCTAATCTGTACGGTTCGATGCCTCCCTCGCTCTCTTCCTGTTCACTTGACACTCCTGCATCCTCCTCTGTCTTGTCACCAATCCTGAATGCCTCTTCACTCTGAAAACTCTGGTGTTCTTGACTGCTGGAACTGCTATCATCTGCCATTGTTGTTTTGATAAGGATCACACTCGTGACGTCACGCAGCGTCGTCTGCACTACTTCCGGTTTGTTTGGCACTGCCAGCCAGAGGCAAAAGTTTATCGGCTTATAGCTTGGCCATCGCACGGCCTAAAAATTTCTTTTATGTGTTGAAAAATACAATAGGTAATAAGGAATTAATCTGCTATTCTACTTTTTTGGCAAAAAGGTGAGTTCAGTTCTACTTTAAAGACACAGTAAAAAGAAACCTGAAGAAGATGGACATAGACAGGAGTTCCTGGCAGCAGAAGGCTAAGGACAGAGCTGTGTGGAGGAATCTGATCAGACCTAAATGAAACAGTCATTGTCGCCCATGACAGACTGCTATGATGAAGATGATGCCCAGCCCCAATGTATGGTCAATCCAATTATGACAGTCTTGTTATTATTATTATTATTATTATTATTATTATTATTATTATTATGTAGTCATATAATGTAGTCATATTGTTTTTGCTGTCATTTCTCTGTCTGTTAATAATAATAATAATAATAATAATGGACTGCATTTATATAGCGCCTTTCATTCAAAGTTTCAGGAAAGGTGTGTAATGGCACACTGAACACATGATTAGATTTTGGTGATGATCTCAAAATGCATACATCCACCAAGGCTCTTATCTTCTCACAGAATGTTAGCAACAGTACTCCAGAACTACTGGATGGATTTGGATGAAATTTTCTCTAAGCCCTAGGCCTACACACAAACCCATTACATTTTGAAGGTGATCCATGAGGGACAGAAGGAGCCTTGGAAGAAGTCTGCGCTCTCTGAGTGCTTTCTAGTTTGGGGGATGTTTTCTGCAGCAGGAGTTGGGCCTCTTGTTCAGCTACATGTCTAGGTGAATGCAAACGTTTCTGTGAACCTCCTTCAGCAACATGCAATTCCTTCACTGCAACTGTCTCCCAATCTGCCCACTTTTCATGCCCCCTGTCACACTGCAAAACAGGTTAAACGGTTCCTTGAATCTAACAATATTGAAACAATGAAATGGCCAGCATAGAGTCCAGATCTAAACCCATAGAGAATCTCTGGAAAATCCTTGGTGGCAAAGTAATGGCTAAAAAGACCTGTGGAAGAGAGAGAAGAGGAATGGACCAAGATCAAACCAGAGCAGTGTGACAAACTAGTGATGTCCTGGGGGCGCAGATGTGCTTACAGTTAGTCATTCAAAGCAAGGGTCTCTATACATCCTGTTAATTTTTGAATCCTATAGCCCTAAAAAAAAAAAAAAAAGTTTAAATATTCTCTTCTGACACAGTGGTCACTTTTCTCCAATTTGGCTCACTGTTGTTGTTTTTATTTTTACAAAATAAATGTTTGTGTTGAAGTGCCTTGGTTATTTAAAAAAAATCATGCTAGTACAGCAGTGGTATAGACACAGATGAAATTCTGTCAAATTCTGAACAATGAAGAATAACAATATTTCAGAATAAATCAAGTATTAATACAGTGTTCTCTAATTTTGATCTCCACTGTTTATGTTTGTACGTCATGATAAACTGGTGAATACCCCCCCATCCCCCTTGTTGAAAAATACCAAATCATCCACTGCTTAAGAGTAAGATAAGATAAGATAAGCCTTTATTAGTCCCACAACGGGGAAATTCCAGGATTGCAACAGCACAGGGATAGCAACACTCAGAGCAACAATCAGAAGGCAAGAAAAAAAACAAGCAAGCAAGAGCAGCTAATATACATATGTACATATTACTATAAAATATATATATACACACACACACACAGACACACAGTGCAGAGCATTGTAGCTGGATGGAATAAATATATGAATATATGAACACACAGTGCAGAGCATTGTAGCTAGATGGAATAAATATGTAAATATATAAACACCCACAGTATGGAGCATTGCAGCTAGGTGGAATAAATATGCAAGTATATAAACACACACAGTGCAGAGCAATGTAGCTAGATGGAATAAATATATAGATATATAAATATAAACACACCCAGTGCTGAGCATTGTAGCTAGATGGAATAAATATATAGATATATAAATATAAACACACACAGTGCAGAGCATTGTTGCTAGATGGGATGAAACAGCATAACCGTCTACTTAGTTATCCTACATGGTATGATTATGTGCCCATACATATTCTCACTCTCCATAGCGACCGGTATGTTCCTAGTTGTATGCCAGAGGGGACCATTGTGTAAGTCTATTGCATCTTTTGCATTCAAAAAACTATTAGTTTGTTACGTCTTTTGCTATCTCTGCGAGCAGCCCTGCTTAGGTTGTACAGTCTGACAGCTGTTGGTAGGAAGGACCTACGAAACCTCTCGGTTGTGCACCTGGGATGATGTAGTCTGCTGCTAAATGAGCTCCTCAGTGCATCCAGTATGTCCTGCATAGGGTGGAACTCGGACTCCAGCAGAGATGACAGTTTAGCCACCGTCCTCCTCTCTCCTATCTCCTCCATCGGATCAAGGCGCTGCCCCAGGACAGAGCTAGCTTTCTTAATCAGTTTGTTCAGTCTCTTCCTATCGGCTGCAGTAATGCCACTGCCCCAGCAGACCACTCCAAAAGTGATGGCTGATGCCACCACCGTGTCATAGAATGACTTCAGCAGCGCCCCTTGTACACCAAAAGACCTGAGTCTCCTCAGCAGGAACAGCCTGCGCTGTCCCTTCTTGTAGAGTGCGTCAGTATTGTGTGACCAGTCTAGTTTATTGTTCAGATGAACACCCAGGTACTTATAGGATGTCACCATCTCGATGTCTGTTCCCTGTATATTTACTGGTGCTGTGAGGGGCTGCCCATGCCTGCGGCAGTCCACCACCAGCTCCTTAGTTTTCCTCGCGTTGATCTGGAGGCAGTTCCGATGGCACCAGTCCACGAAGTCCTGGATAAGCCCTCTGTACTCAGCTTCATCTCCATTGGAGATGAGGCCAACGATCGCAGAGTCATCAGAGAACTTCTGTAGATGGCAGTGTGTTGTGTTGTGTGAGAAGTCCGCAGTATAAAGAGTGAACAGGAAGGGAGCCAGCACCGTTCCCTGGGGGGCCCCCGTGCTACTGATGATCGTGTCGGACACACAGTCCCGGGTTCTCACAAACTGAGGCCGGTTCGTGAGGTAGTCCAGGATCCATGATGACAGGTGCTGGTCCACCCCTGCGCGCAGCAGCTTGTCCTTCAGGATCATCGGTTGGATGGTGTTGAAAGCACTGGAGAAGTCAAAGAACATGATCCTCACCACATTCCCGGGCTTCTCCAGGTGGGACAGAGAACGGTGAAGGAGGAAGATCACCGCATCCTCCACCCCAATGCCATGCTGGTAGGTGAACTGGAGTGGATCCATCGCTGGTTCCACCAGGGGGCGGAGGTGAGCAAGGAGCAGTCTCTCCAGGGTCTTCATCAAGTGGGACGTCAAGGCCACCGGTCTGTAGCTGTTCAGGTCTTTGGGGTGGGAAGTTTTTGGTACAGGTACCACACAAGATGTTTTCCACAGCTGTGGTAAAACTACAAACTTGCAAATGTTCAAGAAAAAAGTTGGAAATTTGTGAGAGAGAATTCACAAATTTAAGAGAAAAAATATGAATTTGTGAAATTTATGAAAAAGCTGTTTTTGTCTATTTGGGAAAGAAATTCTGCTGCTATTGGCAGCAGGACGGTTTCCTATCACCGACGTGTGAATGCAGCATAATGATGACACCACCATACTCTCCTTATTATTTTACACTGATGACTGTCAGAGGAAACTTTTACAAAACTTTATTAATCTGGGTTTGTTTCCATTCATTACCGATTTCAGGCACTTTGCTCAACATGAGGAAACAGAGCGACCGAGCCTGTCCAGAAGTGTGCAAGTGTTTTTCCCTGCTGCTTAAGCCATGGATGGAGTCAACGGGAAACTATGCATTTGATTTTTAACGCACACACATGTACAGGGAGAGCTTTCACAGTGTTAGTGAGGGTGGAAAAAGCTGCAAAGGAAATGAAAAGTGTGAGTTTGTGTTTTTGGTTCATGTCTGGCCTACACTTGTCTTTTTAAAGCCAGAAAAATGCTCTAATTTATTAATCCATGGTAGGTAATGAACTGATCACATATGCTACATTAAAAGTAAAAACTACAGCACACTTACTGTGGCTTAAACAGCTGATGTTTGTGTGTTTTTTAAAGGGGTCACTGAAATTGGCAGAGAAGAAAAATTTAACAGGCATCCAGGTGAACGTTCAGAAAATGTTGAAAATTTATAGGAAAAAATGTGCACATTTGTAAGGTTAAAAAAGATGATTTTTTTTTTTGAGAAAAAGTTGCAAATCAATGAAAAAAGTTGCAAATTTAAAAAAAAATAAAAATCACATTTTTGAGAAAATGTCTGCAAATTTACAAGAAAAAAAATTCACAAATTTCTGAGAAAAAAGTTGCAAATTTCTGACAAAAAGGTTGTAAATCTATGAGAAAAAGTTTCACATTTATGAGAAAAGGGTTGCAGATTTATGAGAAAAAGTCGCAGATTTGTGAGAAAAAAGTTGCAGCTTAAGAAAAAGTTGTGAATCTACAAGAAAAAAGTTGCAAACTTGCAAAAAAGTCTAAAATTTACGAGAAAAAGTTGCAGATTTCTGAGAAAAAGTTGCAAATTTATAAGAGGAAAAATATGCACATTTATGAGAAAAAAATAGCAGATTTAAAAGGAAAAGGTTGCAAATTAATGAGAAAAAAGTTGCAGATTTATGAGGAAAAGGTTGCAAATTAATGAGAAAAAATTTCAAAATTTCCAGGACAAAAGTTGCACTATTATTTTAGAAAAATGTTGCAAACTGACAAGAGGGTCAAAAAAAATCACAAATTTATGAGGAAAAAAGTTTAAAAATTACAGGAAAAAATTAACAAGAATAAAATGTGCAAATTTGTGAGCTGCAAATGAACGTTGCTAATTTTAGCACAAAGTGAGCCACCTTCACAGTCCTGTAAAGCCCTTGCAGGCAGCACATGAAAGATGGGGAAAGGAGGCGGAGATGTGAGGCAGGCAGGAAACAGATTTACGGATCAAGACAACATCTGGACACGCTAGTGCCTGCGTTATTTTAGGGTTGGCCTGAGGAACAACGTGGGGGATTCAGCGGACAAAGAAGAACTGAGGGAGATGAAAGGAAGTGCGAGGGAAGGGCAGAGAGACACTGAGAGACAGAGAGAGAGAGAGCTTTATGACTGCTGAGAGCATGGGACTGTTTATTTCCACAAATCTATCACTTATTATAGTGAAGACAAAAAATCCTGTTAAAGCTGCAGTTTAAAACTGCTCCTCACCAAATGCTCAGAAGGTCTTTAGAACGGTTCAGACAAACATTTAAAGGGAAAATAAGACACACAAACACCAGTTTTTATTGTAAATTTGCAACTTCCGTCCTGCAAGGGGTGAGCATAAACTTTTCTCTGCTCCAGAACTGCTTAAAAATAATTTTGATCCAACAATTCTAAGCAGAAATACAAAAAAAAAAAAAAAAAAAAAAAAAAAGTCTTACAAATTTTCAACTTTTTCCTCAAACATTTCCATTTTCTCACATAAATCTGCAGCTTTTGTTCTTGTTAATTTGCCAGTTTGTTCTGTAAATTTTCAGTTGTTTTTCTCATAGATTTGCAACTTTTTTCTCATGGATTTTGTAAATTTTCTCGTAAATTTGCAATTTTTTCCTTGTAAATTTGCAACTTTTTCTCAGAGATTTGCAAGTTTTTTTCTCATAACTTTGGAATGTTGGGGGGAATTTGCAACTTTTTCTTGTAGATTGAAACTTTTTCCTCAAACATTTGCAATGTTTTTCTCATAAATCTGTACCTTTTGTTCTTGTTAATTTGTCAGTTTCTTCTGTGAATTTTCAACTTCTCATAGATTTGCAACTTTTTTTTCTCATGAATTTGCATGTTTTTTCTCACAGATTTGTAGGTTTTTCTAATAAATTTATGATATTTGTTCTTGCAAATCTGCAACCCTTTTCTCAAAATTTGCAACTTTTTTCCTGTAAATTTTCTATTGTTTTTTCTCAAAAATTCTCATAAATATTGAATTTATTTAAACTTTCAATAAAGAATGTGCATTTTTAAAGGCAGTACGGACCTCTTGCACAATGGAGAGTAACGTATTTCTACATTCCAGTCCACCCGCAGCTCCGGTTCCACTTCCATTGTATTTTCTCATTCCCTGGTGCTTTCTCGTCAATAAATCAATTTTATCACTTTCACTTACCATTGTATATACTGGAAATAGTGTGCGAGAAGATCATTTTTTTCTTTATAAAGTTCATATTTCACACTTTGACCGTTTTTGTAACCATACTGATCAGTATAACAGTTCCCCATTTAGCTTAGCAGCTAGCAGCTATTGTGTTTATGTCTGTACCATTCCAGATACCACTGCATGGGCTGTCATAGACCTGTGTAATGGACCTGTATTGGACAAAGTCTTTACACGAGCTCAGTCACATTCATTTGAGTCCATGCAATGTCACTAGGAGTGAGTCAAGGTTTATTACGAGAAAAAATAATACACTAGCAAGTGGAAGCTAACTAAGCTAATATCAACAACAGTAATAGCAACATCAATAACTGAGGGATTCTGCATACACAAGAAGTCAGGTAACAACTGGGAGTCGGACATATGTTTCAGTGAGTTTATCAGGTCTATTACAGCCCATGCAGTTGTATTTGAAATGGCACAGATATAAACAAACACGATAGCTTCTTTCTCGTCAATGGACCATCACCTTATCGTGGTGGGGGGTTTGCGTGCCCTAGTGATCCCAGGAGCTATGTTGTCTGCGGCAATTTGCCTCTGGTAGGGTCATCCAAGATGAACTGGTCCTGGGTGAAGGGCCAGACTAAGAACGATCCAACAGACTCTCATGATGAATGTTAGAACAAGGATTCAGTGTACCCTGCCTGGTATGGAGTTACCGAGCCCGCACCAGAGCCAGGTCTGCAGGAGGAGCTCGATGGTGAGCATGTGGTGACTGGGCTTCTTTCCACGGGACCCGGCCGGGCTCAGCCCGAAGGAGCTACGTGGGTCCGGCCTCCAGTGGGCTCACCACCTGTAGGAGGGACCGTGGGGGTCCGGTGCTATGCAGATCAGGTGGCGGTTGAAAGTAGAGACCTTGGCGGTCTGATCCCCAGCTTCTTAAACTGGCTTTTGGGATGTGGAACGTCACCTCTCTGGTGGGGAAAGAGCCTGAGCTGGTGCATGAGGTCGAGAGATATTGTCTAGATCAAGGGTCACCAACGCGGTGCCCGCGGGCACCAAGTCGCCCGCAAGGACCACATGAGTCGCCCGCAGGCCTGTTCTAAAAATAGCACAACTCGCAAGTGAGCTGCGTCTAAGATGTAATTTTTTCTGCCGCTATTTTTTAAAATCACACTTGCATTTATATAGATTTTAAAATGACAATGTCTTAAAAAAAATGAAAATATGTTTATTATACGTAACGTTAAGGTGAACTCTGACCTAGTTCAAAGGTCAGTATTGTGCGCATGACAAAACCTTCGCGCTTGTGGAGCGTAAGCTAGTGGGCAGTGAAGATGGTGAGCAGAGTGCAGTTTCCTAGCCCCAAAACATGGCAAAAAAAGACAGAAAATTTATCATTTTCAAAATGAGCGGGAGGAAGAGTTATTTTTTACTACTGTGAAAGGAAGCTGCGTGTGTTTCATTTGCGGGGCGACGGCGAAGCGGCACAATGTGGAGCGACATTTCAATACACGTCATGAAACTGCTGCCCACTCTTTTTTTTTTTTTTTTGTACCCGTAGGTAGATTTGTTCTGCAGTCCGGTGACAAGCCACCAGCTGCCGGTCGCTGCATGCGCAAGCGCCCCTTAACTCCCTAACCTGCATGTTTTTGGCATGTGGGAGGAAACCCACGCAAACACGGGGAGAACATGCAAACTCCACACAGATCACTGTTGGCTGGAGACAGGGATCGAACCCACGATCCCGCGGCCGAGGGTAAACTGCTGCCGCGGTGCTGGTTATTACTCCAGCATGATTCTTGGCAAGAACTGTATGGATATAATTCCAGTGAAGAAGAACACACAAAAGTGTGTTTATTAAATGTAACAGATTTTGAGCAGAATTGCAGCAGATTTGTTCAGTTAAAAATGTGATAAGATTTATTTAATATGAAAGTTGATTTTTCTTAAATGTTGCATAACTTTTTCAAACATAGTTCAGCATAGTTCATGAATTAAAAGGGTTTATTTTTTATGGTTAAAAGGGACTGGTGAAAACTGGACATTTTTTTTTAATGAAATGTAGAAGTGATCATCTGAACAATTGCTGAGTTTAATAAAAGATAAAGTGTTGAATATTGATCTTGTCTGTTACCCACTCTAAGTTATTGATAATTATTTATTTGTGTGTGTGTGTACGTGTGTATATGTGTGTGTGTGTGTGTGCGCGTGCGCGTGCGCGCGCACACACACACACACACACACACACACACACACACTATTTTGCCCCATACAGTGGGGCAAAAAAGTATTCAGCCACCAATTGTGCAAGTTCTCCCACTTAAAAGATGAGAGAGGTCTCCAATTTTCATCATAGGTATACCTCAACTATGAGAGACAAAATGAGGAAAAAAAATCCAGAAAATCACATTGAATGATTTTTTTTTTTCCACAATATCTTTATTGAACCTTTTTTTTTTTTTTTAACAAACATGATACAAACAATCAAACACTAACACTAAAGTACTACAACAAAAAAAAAAATGCACTAAAAACACCAACAACCACCAACAAAATCAAGTCTTCAACAATGCTCCTCTGTTTAGTCTAGACAATCCAATACATAAGTATACATATTATGTTCACCAGTTTGGAATTTACAAGGTCCACACACATCATTCACCTTCTTCTTCAAGAGTTATGTTTAAATTTTTTACATAATCAATAAAAGGTCTCCATATATTCTCAAACACAATTTCCTTTGATTTTAGTATATATGTTATTCTTTCTAATGGAAGGTTTGTTAACATCTGTCTTAACCACTGAGTCACATCTGGTCTATGAGTCTTTTTCCATAATAGTGCAATACATTTTTTGGCATTAAGCAAACTGAGGTCTATGAATGTTCTTTCACTTTTATTAAAATTGTGCTTTTCTGGGTACAGACCCAACAAAAACAGTTTAGGATTCAGTATGATTTGTTTTGAGATTATTTTTTCAATTGTTACCCTCACCTCTTCCCAAAACATTCTTATTAATCTACATTCCCATAAACAATGAAATAGGGTTCCTTTACTTTCCATGCATTTTGTGCATGTATCTGGTATATTTTTGTTATATCTATTTAACTCCTCCGGTGTAACATACATCCGCATTAACCATTTGAAATGTATCAATTTAAGGCATGCATTTATTGATTTGGTTTGAGCTTCTGTACAAGCCAATTCCCATTGTTCCTCTGAAATTTCAATTTGCAGATCTTCTTTCCAGTAGTTTAATCTTTTCAGTGAATTTTCACTTGAAGATAGTGTCAATGAGTTATAAAACTCTGAAATAATACCCTTTCTTTTACTATCTTTCATCATCATTTTTTCCAAGGATGAATAAATAGGTCGAGTGAGAGCTTTATTTTGATTTGATCGAATAAAGTTTCTAAGTTGAAGATATTTAAAAAAATGTGTTCTATTGAGATTAAATTTGATCCTCAGCTCTTCAAAAGACATTATGTTGTCTGCACATGGCAAATATAAATCCTGAATCTTTTGTATCCCTTTTAAATTCCATACTTTAAATACAGCGTCCGCTCTCCCTGGTTTAAAATATTGATTACCCCATATTGGACTAAATTGTGACAATAACTGTGGTTCTTTTAAATAGTTTTTAGCTTCACACCATATTTTGATCATATGCTTTACAAATGGATTTTTAACTTGTTTTTGTAATTTTTTTGCCGAATCTGAGTATATGAATATGGGAAGAGGTAAAGGTAAATTGTATGATTCCATTTCAGTCCAGTGAGGGAGATCATTTGATGAAAAATAATATGTCATAGACCTCAGTTGTGCCGACCAATAATACAACATAAAATTTGGACATTTCAGACCTCCACGATCAAATGGTAAATATAATAAAGACAAACGTAATCTAGCCCTCCTGTTGTTCCATATAAATTCCACTAACTTTTTTTTTATTCTTGAGAATAGATCTAAAGGTGGTGATAAGGGAATGTATTGAAATAAATAAAGTATTTTAGGTAAAATATTACTTTTAAGTATATTGATTCTCCCGATCATCGACATTGGTAGTGACATCCATCTCTGAGTTAACTCATTGATATCTGACATTAAGGCTTCATAGTTGACGCTGGCGACTGATTCTAGCTTAGGCATAATTTGGATTCCTAAATATTTAAACTGATTTACAACATTGAATTGATTTACCTCAGGGGCTGGGTAATTTCTCTGGGTCTCATTTAGCATTAATATTGAAGATTTAGTTTTATTTATTTTATATCCTGATATTTCCCCAAAATTCTTTATTAAATTCAACAAGGTTGGAATTGATTTTTTTTAGATTCGACATAAACAAAATTATATCATCGGCGTACAGGGAGATTTTATGTTCTGTTGGTCCAACTTTAATTCCATATATTTGTGAATGTAAACGTATCGCTATCGCTAAAGGTTCAATTGCCATAGTAAACAGTAAAGGTGAAAGTGGACAGCCTTGTCGACATCCTCTATTGATCTTTATTGGTTTTGAAATATTGTTATTTGTTAGGATTTCTGCTGTAGCATTATTGTATATTATTTGAACCCATTTTATGAAATTATTTCCAAGTCCAAACCTTTGTAGGACTTCAAAAAGAAAGGGCCATTCAACTCTATCAAAGGCCTTTTCGGCGTCCAATGATAGGAGAGCTGTATCCGGTGCTTCTTTATTAAAATAAATAATATTAAATAGTCTTCTTACATTATGGAAGCCTTGTCTACCCTTTATAAAGCCATTCTGATCTCGATTAATAATATTTGGTAAAATTTCTTGTATTCGTCTTGCTAAAATTTTACAGATTATCTTAAGGTCGGCGTTTAATAGGCTTATTGGTCTCATATTTTCACATTTATTAGAGGGCTTACCTGGTTTTGGCAGCAGTATAATTAAGGCATTATTTATGTATGATGGTAAATTATTATTTTGAAATGCTTCTAAAACCATTTCCAAAAAAGGTTTTATTAATTTATTCTTAAATTTTTTATAAAGGTCAACTGGAAGACCATCTGGTCCTGCACTTTTTCCTGATTTCATATTATCAATGGCTAGCCCAACTTCTTCTTGACTAATTTTAGACTCCAATATCTCCCTGTTTTCATTTGGAATACACGGTATAGATAGTTCGTTCAAAAACCCATTTAGTTTTGTTAAATCAGGTTCATTTTTGGTATCATATAATTTTTCATAGTAATCTCTAAAGGCTCTATTAATTTCTAAAGGATCTATAACTACCTGTCCATCACTTATAATACTGGTAATTGGTGTTTTAATTTCCAATTGTTTAATCTGCCATGCTAATAATTTTCCTGATTTTTCACCTTGTTCATAAAAAGATTGTTTCAATCTTAGAAGACTCGAGGCAGCTCTATTCGCTGATTTTTTGTCGTATTCAGCTCTCAAAATCAGTAATTCATTCTCCAACCTTGGGTCACTTCCTGCATACACTTTTTCCTGAAGACTTTTTATTTTATGTTCCAATTTAGCTCTCTCCTCTCGAGTCTTCTTAGATTTTGATCCTGTATAACTAATAATATGTCCCCTAATAAAAGCTTTGAAAGCCTCCCACTTTACACATGCCGATGTTTGTGTAGTATTGATGTCAAAGAACTCGTCTGTTTTTCTATATACTTGACAAATTCCTCATCCTGAAGCCATTTATGCTGAAATTGCCATCTACCTGATTCCTTTGTCAATTTTTTATCTACATATATTAGACAACAGGGTGCATGATCAGAGATCACGATGTTATCATAAAAGCAGTTTTGAATCTTGGACCTTAATTCTGTGGAAATCAAAAAATAATCAATACGTGAGAATGTCTTGTAGGTACTGGAATAACAAGAATAGGCTTTAACTTGTGGTTTCATTTCTCTCCATATATCTAACAATCTCAATTCTTTCATAAAATGATTAATAGTCATCCTACATCCAATGTGCGTACAATCCAGTCCTGTTGATCTATCCACACCTGGATTCAATGTACAATTAAAATCCCCTGCTATTATATGTTGCCCTGTAAGTGATGATAAGATGAGAAATAAATTAGCAAAGAACTTCTGATCATCTATATTGGGACCATATAAGTTCACAAGATTTATATTTTCTAATAGCAAAGAACCTTGAATGATTACATATCTTCCAAATTTGTCTCCAATTACATTTTTCACTTGAAAAGGAACTGATTTATGTATGAGAGTCATAACTCCCCTGGCTCGGGATGAAAATGAAGAGGTGAATACACTTCCCTGCCATCTACTCCTAATTCTTTTAACATCCTCCTCTATCAGATGAGTTTCTTGTAAAAACACAATTCTTGAACCCATGTCCTTTATTTTATTCATAACTTGTTTAAGTTTTTTTAAATTTTGTAGACCTCTGCAATTCCATGAAGTTAAATTAAGATCAACACTTTGGTCCATGATCAATAGAGAGTTTGGGATTACCTTGCAGTGTAAACATGCTCATACAGAGAAGCAAAAACATGAGTGGTTGAACATTCATCCTACAAACTACACACAAACAAATTTCCCCTTCCCACACTTGTGGCAAACCCCCCAAAATCAAAAGAAAAATTCTGTCTCCCGATATAGCCATCGACCGTTCCACACCCACGGGGAACAGCCTAAGCCACTCCTTCTTCATCCTCCCAATCACCCTAACTCTACTGCTTTTAATGACGTAACATTAACTCTCCTCTGTAGTTTTCCAACTTAACTCCAAAATTTTTAACAACTTTGTACATCATAGTTTTTTTTTTTGTTTGTTTTGTTTTTGTTTTGTTTTTTTAATATATAATACAATCTATATTTTGTAAACTTACTATTTACTTCAAGTCAGTCAGATGCCTGTGCAAATGCTTAATTATTCTACCTTATATTTTGTTCATGCTTAGCTCCCACCAGTCTCTTCTTCTTCTTTGATCTTCTTGATGAACTCCTGCGCCTCCTCTGGGGTCTTGAAGATGTGGGTTCTGCCCTCATACGTGGTCAGCAGTCTCGCAGGATAGATTACACCATGACGAATCCCAAGGTTGCGCAGCTCCTTACGTACGGGATCAAACTGCTTCCTCAATTGCTGGATTCCTGTGGCCAAATCTGGGTAGAACCGCACCTGCTGGTCCTGGTGTTTAATCTCTCCTTTTTTAGCTCGTGCAGCGTTGAAGATCTTCATCCTGTCTCTGTTGCTAAGAAACTTCATAATTAAGGTCCTCGGCGGTCCCTTATCTCTCCGTGGGCCAATACGATGTGCTTTTTCCAGAATCACTGCTGATTGCAACTCCTCGCTGCCCAGCACCTCCGGAATCCACTTTTCCAGAAAGGAGCATACGTCCCGACCTTCTGATTCCTCTGGAAGACCCACCAGCCTCAAATTATTCTGTCTCGACCGAGATTCCAAATCCAAAATATTATCTTCCAGAGATTTTTTTTTTTTTTCCAAAGTGCGCACCTTTAATTGAAGACGGGTGACGTCATCTTCAGCACTAGCGAGACGGAGCTCCATCTGCGCCGTTCGTTCTACACAGTCACCCAATTCCTTTCTTATTCCTTCCAACGCTGTCATAATCCCATCAAATTTAGAGGAAAAGTCCGCTCTCATTGAACTCATGGCAGCCATCAGCGCATCTGCGCCATTCCCCGCAAATATCACACCGCCGCCAGCCTCCTCCGCCATATATGGAGTTTTGTTTGCTGCGTCACAGACCTGAAAGTCCATTAATTTGGACTGTTTCGGCGGCTCGCTTTTTCCTTTTCCTGGTTTTCCAGCCTTAGGCTTCGCCGACATATCCTCGCCCAAATGCTGGGATACGTTCTGTCCCAAATGAGAGAGTTATTTGCCGATTTTTTTTTTTCCAGGAGCAGAGCAGAGCGAGACACGTCCGTCCTACGTGGCAGCCATAACCGGAAGTGACATTGAATGATTTTTAATGAATTTATTGGTAAATTCCTCAGTAAAATAAGTATTTGGTCACCTACAAACAAGCAAGACTTCTGGTTCTCACAGATCTGTAAATTCTTCTTTAAGAGGCTCTTCGGTCCTCCACTCGTTACCTGTATTAATGGCACCTGTTTGAACTTGTTATCAGTATAAAAGACACCTGTCCACAACCTCAAACAGTCAGACTCCAATCTCCACTATGGCCAAGACCAAAGAGCTGTCAAAGGACACCAGAAACAAAATTGTAGACCTGCACCAGGCTGGGAAGACTGAATCTGCAATAGGTAAGCAGCTTGGTGTGAAGAAATCAACTGTGGGAGCAATTATTAGAAAATGGAAGACATACAAGACCACTGATAATCTCCCTCGATCTGGGGCTCCACGCAAGATCTCACCCTGTGGGGTCAAAATGATCATGAGAACGGTGAGCAAAATCCCAGAACCACACGGGGGGACCTAGTGAATGACCTGCAGAGAGCTGGGACCAAAGTAACAAAGGCTACATCAGTAACACACTACGCCGCCAGGGACTCAAATCCTGCAGTGCCAGACGTGTCCCCCTGCTTAAGCCAGTACATGTCCAGGCCCATCTGAAGTTTGCTAGAGAGCATTTGGATGATCCAGAAGAGGATTGGGAGAATGTCATATGGTCAGATGAAACCAAAATAGAACTTTTTGGTAAAAACTCAACTTGTTGTGTTTGGAGGAGAAAGAACACCATACCTACTGTGAAGCATGGGGAAGAAAACATTATACTTTGGGGCTGTTTTTCTGCAAGGGGACCAGGACGACTGATCAGTGTAAAGGAAAGAATTAATGGGGCCATGTATCGTGAGATTTTGAGTGAAAACCTCCTTCCATCAGCAAGGGCATTGAAGATGAAACGTGGCTGGGTCTTTCAGCATGACAATGATCCCAAACACACCACCCGGGCAACGAAGGAGTGGCTTCATAAGAAGCATTTCAAGGTCCTGGAGTGGCCTAGCCAGTCTCCAGATCTCAACCCCACAGAACATCTTTGGAGGGAGTTGAAAGTCCGTGTTGCCCAGCGACAGCCCCAAAATATCACTGCTCTAGAGGAGATCTGCATGGAGGAATGGGCCAAAATACCAGCAACAGTGTGTGAAAACCTTGTGAAGACTTACAGAAAACGTTTGACCTCTGTCATTGCCAACAAAGGGTATATAACAAAGTATTGAGATGAACTTTTGTTATTGACCAAATACTTATTTTACCGAGGAATTTACCAATTAATTCATTAAAAATCCTTCAATGTCATTTTTTGGATTTTTTTTTTCTCATTTTGTCTCTCATAGTTGAGGTATACCTATGATGAAAATTGGAGGCCTCTCTCATCTTTTAAGTGGGAGAACTTGTACAATTGGTGGCTGACTAAATACTTTTTTTCCCCACTGTGTGTGTATATATATATATATATATATATATATATATACAATTTGTTATTTTAGAGGAGTGTGCCAAGTTGGTGCCCTTCACATGATTCGATACCCATGGAGTAGCTCTTGGTTTCAAAAAGGTTGGTGACCCCTGGTCTAGATATAGTCGGGCTCACCTCAACACACAGGTCTGGTTCTGGAATCAGTCTCCTGGAGAGGGACTAGAGCTTGGCTTATTCTAGAGTTGCCCCGGGCAAAAGGCGGTGAACAAGGGTGGGTATTCTTGTATTCCCCCAGCTTGCAGCGTCTACATTGGAGTTTTCCCCAGTGGATGAAAGGGTTGTTACCCTGCGCCCTGAGGTTGGGAAACAGGTCCTGATGATCAATTGTGCCTATGCACCAAATGATGGTTCAGAGTGCCCACCCTTTTTGGAGTCTCTCCCTGGGGTGCTGGAGGGTGCTCCTCTTGGAGACTCCATTGTCCTACTGGGGGGCTTCAATGCACACATGGGCAATGACAGTGAAACGTGGAAGGATGTGATTGGGAAGAATGGCGTGCCCAATCTGAACCCGAGTGGTATTCAGTTATTGGACTTCTGTGCCAACCACGGTTTGTCCATAATGAACATCATGTTCAAACAAAAGGGTGTCCATATGTGCACCTGGCACCAGGACACCCTTGGTCACAGGTCAATGATCGATTTTGTTATCGGGTCATCAGACCTGCAACCATATGTCTTGGACACTCGGGTAAAGAGAGGTGCAGAGCTGTCAACTGATCACCACCTGGTGGTGAGTTGGATCCGATGGCAAGGGAGGATGCCTGGTAGACCCAAACATATAGTGAAGGTGTGCTGGGAACATCTGGCTGAGGCCCCTGTCTGGGAAGTCTTCAACTCCCACGTCCGGAATAACTTTGACCACATTCCGAGGGTGTCTGGAGACATGGAGTCTGAATGGGCCATGTTCTCCACCTCCATTGATGAAGCAGCTGCCCAGAGCTGTGGCCGCAAGGTTGTCGGTGCATTTCGTGGTAGCAACCCCCGAACCAAGTGGTGGACACCAGTGGTGAGGGGGGCCATCAAGCTGAAGAAGGAGTCCTATTGAGCTTGGTTGGCTTGTGGGACTCCTGAAGCAGCTAAGGTGTACCGGCAGGCCAAGCGGAGTGCAGCTCAGGTGGTTGCTGAAGCAAAAACTTGGGTATGGGAGGAGCTCAGTGAGGCCATGGAACAAGACCTTTGGTCAGCCTCAAACAGATTCTGGCAAACTTAAAAAAAAAAAACTCTTTGGTGGCCGGGCCCCAGGGATGGACAAGATTCATCCCGAGTACCTCAAAGCTCTGGATGTTGTAGGGCTGTCATGGTTGACATGTTTCTGCAACATTGTGTGGAGGTTGGGGACAGTACCTTTCGCGTGGCAAATCAGGGTAGTGGTTCCTCTCTTTAAGAAGGGGGACTGGAGGGTGTGTTCCAACTTTCGGGGATCACACTTCTCAGCCTCCCTGGTATGGTCTATGCCAGAGTACTGAAGAGGAGAGTCTAGCCGTTGGTCAAACCTCGAATTGAGGAGGAGCAATGTGGTTTTTGTCCTGGCTGTGGCACATCAGACCAACTCTTTACCCCCTCGAGAATCCTCGAGGGTTTGTGGGAGTTTCCCCAACCAGTCTACATGTGTTTTGTGGACTTGGATAAAACATTCGTCCCTCGTGTTGTTTTTTTTTTTTTTTGTGGGGGTTGCTTTGGGAGTATGGTGTATCGGGCTTGTTGTTACAACCTATCTGGTGTCTATACGACCGTTGTGAGAGTTTGGTTCATATTGCCAACACTCGGTCGGACTTGTTTCCAGTGAGAGTTGGACTCTGTCAAGGCTGCTCTTTGCCACTGACCCTGTTCATAATTTTTATGGACAGGATTTCTAGGAGCAGTCAAGGAATGGAGGGTGTCATGTTTGGTGACAACAAAATCTAATCTCTGCTGTTTGCAGAGGATGTCGTCCTGTTGGCTTCATCCAGCAATGACCTACAGGTCTTAGTGGGACGGTTTGCTAAAGAGTGTGAAGTGGCTGGGATAAGAATCAGCACCTCCAAGTCCGAGTCCATGGTCCTCAACTTGAGAACGGTGGATTGTCCTCTGCGGGTTGGGGACAAGCTCCTGCCCCAAGTGGAGGAGTTTAAGTATCCTGGGGTCTTATTCACAAGTGAGGGCAGAATGAAACGAGAGACTGACACACCAATCAGAACAACCTCTGCAGTGATGCAGATGTTGTACCAGTCTGTTGCAGCTAAGAGGGAGCTGAGCTCAAAAGCAAAGCTGTCAATTTACCGCTCAAATCTACGTTCCTACTCTCACCTATGGTCATGAGCTTTGGGTAATGACTGAGAGAATGAGATTGTGGATACAAGTGGCTGAAATGAGCTTTTTCCAAAGGATTGCTGGACTCACCCTTCAAGACAGGGTGAGGAGCTAAGTCATCCGGCATAGGCTCAGAGTAGAACAGCTGCTCCTCCACATAGAAAGGAGCCATCTGATCAGGATGCCTCCTGGATACCTCCTACTTGAGGTGTTTCAGGCACATCCCACTGGAAGGAGACCTTGGGGCAGACCCAGGACACGCTGGAGAGACCATGTCTCCCAGCTGTCCTGGGAACGCTTTGACATCCCCTCAAAAGAGCTGAAGCAGGTGGCTGTTGAGAGGGAAGTCTGGGCTTCTCTGCTTGAACTGCTGCCTCCACGACCCGAACCTCCAGAAAAGCGATAGAGGATGGATGGATGGATGACAGCTGCTAAGCAAACTGGGGAACTATTAAACAGCTCAGTATGGTTACAAAAACAATCAAAATGTTAAACATGAACTTTATAAAGAAAAAAATGATCTGCCCACACACTATTTCCAGTATGTACAATAATAAGTGAAAGTGATAAAATTGATTTATTGATGAGAACGCACCAGGGAATGGTAAACTATAATGGAAGCGGAACCGGAAATGCAGGTGGACTGGAATGTGGGAAGTACTTTACTCTACATTGCGCAAGAGGTCCATTAAATGAGTTAGCTAAGCCAGCCCGTTCTCACCTTAAAGAAGCTCCCACTCCTGTCAGTGAGTCCACAGGAAGGATTTCTGGGTGCTGAGTTGGAGGCCATGTTGTCTTCCTGTGGTTCCACACCTCCTGAGGTCTGGGACAAGGGTGTCTGCAGAGGCTGTGAGGGACAGAAAACACGCTTCAGTTCAGACACTTCTGCTGTGGTGCAGACAGGAAATTCCTGCTTTGGCCGCAGTCAGTCAGTACTGTGGAGGCGATCTTCTTCCCTCTAACCTCCACATTCATCTCCCTGACTCCCTCCGTCCTCTCCTGTCACTGCTCCAACAGAATCACAATGTTACAAGAGAAAAGGTTGAAAATTTGAGACTTTTCAATCAAAAATAAATTATAACTTGCACAAGAAAATCTTTTATTTCCTAAAGAAACTACAACATGAATGTTGAAATCTGAGATACCCCAAATACTAGAAAAATGTCTTAAAAGTTAAACATGGATGTTAGTTTACTAGCTAAATTCTCTTAAGTGCTAGCGTTTAAGTTAAACTAGCTCAAACAGAGAAAAACAATATTAATAAAAACTGAAATAGCTTAAAGTTTAATAAGCTTGTGGGTGACCCCCACAGCCACGGACAAGCAGAGCACTCAGCTGGAGCAATTAACAGAACAGTGAGATGTATGGACTGTTATCAATAGGTGGAGAGGAATTCTGGCCAATTATCCTGCTGTTGTTATGTGTGACTCTCAAATGCAAATGTCCATGCTTACTGCTGTGCATGTATTGTCTGTAGCTGGGTTTATAAGCCAACTGAATATCGCTTGCTCATTCTCTCTCTGACTGCTCATCTGACTACACGCATTCCCTGTCTCCTGACGAGAGCCTCCGGGCTCGCTCCGGCCCGCCTGCACGGCGCTGGAGTGAGTTCTTGTGATGGCGATGAAATAAAACCCACTTTTAAACCTCAGTTCGCTGCTTATTATTTCATGCCGCCACAAGCTCAAGTAACAAAGCTGAGTGTTATCTTAAAAGATAAAATAAAGTTAAATGATAGCTTTAAAGCTAATAGTCAACACTATTTTTTTTTAGCTTACAAGCGAAACCTGACAGCATACTAGCTGTATTACCTTAAAAGTACTAGTACTGAAGCTAACCCAGTTTAAGTTAAGGGTTAGCAAAATGATAAAATGGCTTAAACTTAAATATCATCATAAAAGCTGTAATACATTAAAACTAAATAATAACTTAAGTAAAATTAACATTTTTTTTGTATTTTGTATCCACCTTATTCCTGGGGGTGGAGCTGTAGGAACGATTATGGGCAGAGCTTCCGGTTTCCGCTGACCTAGTGTTAAATCAGTCAATAAGAGTGGAGTAGTGGGGCATTTAAAATAGCGTTTTTAAAAGTTTTTCAAATTCCTTTTAATGTATAGTCCACATATGTGTTTTGCACTCAAGTGGCAGCTAATTTCAGCTCTTCTAGTTTTTATATTTTTTGAATGTTTTGGCATAGTTCTGGTACTTGTTGCTGGTGTTCGTGGTTGTGCCAATAGACTGGATAAATGGAGGCTTCTCACTGTGTGGTGAGAAGCCGACTTTACTGCAGTGGAGACGTGCTGGTCGGAATGCGCAATGCGTCATTATGAGTACAGGCAACGAGAAGTCATAAATCATAACTCTTTCTTTGTTTGGTAGCGGCAAAGTCCCAGGAAAACCCCCATAAGTGTCTGGTATCATTGGAAAGCTTAGAAATCGTACTTTCTAAAAATACCTATGCTTTTGTGGAAGACGTAACTCCCGACCGATCGAATGCGAGTTTTCAACCTAGCCAAAATAAACAAATCATCTTTTTTGGGTCAGTTTTTGTGCACTTCCTACAAATTAAATATGATTTGAAGATCTTTTAATACAGAATATGGAAAACACGTTACATCAGTTTTGAAAATGTCCTCAAAGTGACTCATTTTGTCAGCAAGGGTCATCTGTTTACAGTGTGAGCATCTTAGCAGCGGTGCTAACTGATGGAGCTACTGTGTACGAGGCCACTTTTTAAGGTCATCTCCCATCCCTCGATAGTCGTGGGAAGTGGTATGATTATATTACTGTTTTGAGGTGCAAGAGGCCGTGTTCCCGCATTTCTGATGCCGAAGTCATTATTTTTTAACAAGGAAAAGTGTCCCGTTTTAGTGACAACCATATGTTCTAAACTAGTACCGGAAGTTGCTACCATAATTCATGCAAGGCATCATGGGGCCTAGGAACAAGGTGGATACTTTATTCATCCCCAGAGGGAAATTCAGGGCATCCACCCAGATGGATGAGGCAGCCACGGTACGGCGCCAATCACTTCACCATTCACACACACATTCACACCTAGGGCCACTTTAGAGTCTCCATTTAACCTAAGTTGCATGTTTTTGGCCTGTGGGAGGAAACTGGAGTACCTGGGGTAAGCACACGCAGACACGGGGAGAACATGCCAGCTCCACACAGAAGGGTCACTGATGGCCAGGGGTGGAATCAATCCGTGGCCTTCTTACTGTGCTGCCACAGTGCTAACCACTGCTCCACTGAGCTGCCCAATAAAGTTGAATAACTTAAAGTTAAGTAATAGTTTTTAACCTAGCAGTCAAATAATTCAGCTTAAAAACTGTAAAATTGTTTAAATGAAATATTTTGAGCCAAATAGCATAAACTTATCTGTTAACTTTAAGTTATTTTAGCTTCTAAGCTAACAGCCAGCTTTATGCCATTTTAGCTTAAAAGATAAAACAACCTAAAGTTAAATTAAATCTTTACCAAAAAAAAGTAATAAACATCTTTCCAAATTTAAATCTGCTCTTCTCTTTTTGGTTTTCCTGGATGACTATCTTTCCACACTTGAAACACCTCAGTCTTTATAGGTGCGCTGTGATCGTCCAGTAGTGTACTTTGAAGCGGACTGCAAAGGGTATTCTGCCATGTTAAGTGAGATTCCAAACCTAAAGGAGTGAAAGATGTTCAGTTCAAAGGGAACCGAGGACTGAGCAGGGAAGAAGTGAACAACCATACATCGCTATCCCTAAACGCAGGACAGCATTTGGTAAATCGACTTTCTCTTTTGTTGCCTTAAATCAATGGAACACCCTCCCAAATAAACTCATCACATGTACAGACTTTAAAACTGTTTCCTGTCAAACCAAACGCTGGATACTGTCACAACAATCATGTAAACATTTGTGAGTGTGATAGTGGGTCTTCTCTCTTTAACTTGAGGAGCTGAGGAAATTACAGTATCTCACTAAAGTGAGTACACCCCTCACATTTTTGCAAATATTTTATTATATATTTTCATGGGACAACACTGAAGATATGACATGCTGATACAATGCAAAGTAGTCAGTGTACAGCTTGTATAACAGTGTGAATTTGCTGTCCCCTCAAAATAACTCAACACACAGCCATTAATGTCTAAACCACTGACAACAAAAGTGAGTACACCCCTAAGTAAAAATGTCCAAATTGTGCCCAATTAGCCATTTTCCCTCCCCGGTGTCATGTGACTTGTTAGTGTTCCAAGGTCTCAGGTGTGAATGGGGAGCAGGTGTGTTAAATTTGGCGTTATCACTCTCACACTCTCTCATACTGGTCACTGGATGTTCAACATGGCACCTCATGGCAAAGAACTCTCTCAGGATCTGAAAAAAATTGCTGCTCAACATAAAGATGGCCTAGGCTATGAGAAGATAGCCAACACCCTGAAACTGAGCTGCAGCACAGTGGCCAAGACCATACAGCAGTTTAACAGGACAGGTTCCACTCAGAACAGGCCTCGCCATGGTTGACCAAAGAAGTTGAGTGCACGTGCTCAGCGTCATATCCAGAGGTTGTCTTTGAAAATAGATGTACGAGTGCTGCCAGCATTGCTGAAGAGGTTGAAGGGGGGGGGGGGGGGGGGGGGTCAGCCTGTCAGTGCTCAGACCATACACCACACACTGCAACAAATTGGTCTGCATCGTTGTCGTCCCAGAAGGAAGCCCCTTTTAAAGATGATGCACAAGAAAGGCCACAAACAGTTTGCTGAAGACAAGCAGACTAAGGACATGGATTACTGGAACCATGTCCTGTGGTCTGATGAGACCAAGATAAACTTATTTAATTCAGATGGTGTCAATTGTGTGTGGCGGCAACCAGGTGAGGAGTACAAAGACAAGTGTGTCTTGCCTACAGTCAAGCATGGTGGTGGGAGTGTCATGGTTTGGGGCTGCATGAGTGCTGTCGGCACTGCGAGGCTAGAGTTCATTGAGGGAACCATGAATTCCAACATGTACTGTGACATACTGAAGCAGAGTATGATCCCCTCCCTTCAGAAACTGGGCTGCAGGGCAGTATTCCAACATGATAATGACCCCAAACACACCTCCAAGACGACCACTGCCTTGCTAAAGAAACTGAGGGTAAAGATGATGGACTAGCCAAGCATGTCTCCAGACCTAAACCCTATTGAGCATCTGTGGGGCATCCTCAAATGGAAGGTGGAGAAGCGCAAAGTCTCTAACATCCACCAGCTCCGTGATGTCATCATGGAGGAGTGGAAGAGGATTCCAGTGGCAACCTGTGAAGCTCTAGTGAACTCCATGCCCAAGAGAGTTAAGGCAGTGCTGGAAAATAAATATTCCACACTAAATATTGACACATTGGGCACAATTTGGACGTTTTCACTTAGGGGTGTACTCACTTTTGTTGCCAGCGGTTTAGACATTAATGGCTGTGTGTTGAGTTATTTTGAGGGGACAGCAAATTTACACTGTTGTACAAGCTGTACGCTCACTACTTTACATTGTCTCAAAGTGTCATTTTCTTCAGTGTTGTCCCATGAAAAGATCATAAAATATTTACAAAAATGTGAGGGGTGTACTCACTTTTGTGAGATACTGTAGGTTTTAGGATATTGAGGATATGAGTGTGATGGTAATTGTACCTTTGCAATTATGCACAATTAAGTGCTTTGTTTGACTGTACTGTTTTGTATGTTTGTTTCTTTGTTTTTGACTGTACCATCATCCTGCTCAGGGACTACGGGTGGAAAATAGCAACTTGCTAAAACTTGGTACAATGCATCTCTCCTTGTCTTCAGCAAGGTTAATGTTTTATTGTACATTGTTCCTGTTTTTTGTCAGGTCAGGCATTGGCTTGCTTGCTACCGGATAACCATGAAAACCGGTACTACCTGTCTCATGGGTCGGGCTGTCGGTGACTCAACCGGCAACCCCACCCTTCCAAGGGTGTGGAGAGTGAAACAGGGCATCCTGGCAGAACTAAAAACAATATCTGCCACAGGTCTGTGGTGGACCACTCCCAGTTACACGGGGTGAGACCGGACATCCTGGCAGATAAACACATCTGTCGCAAGATCTGTGGTGGACTGTACCAGTGCATTGTGACATGCACTACACAAAAAGCAGAGATAAACAAACCTATCATCTGGTCAGTCACTGAAACAGATACTGGAGTCAGTTTGTCTTGGCTTGTCCTTGCCACTGATAATACCTTTATCTGCCAAGAATGTGCTGCTAGTCCAGCAAAAGCTAGCAGTACTCAAATACTTTGCAAGCAGTTTCATGAAATGGTCAATCAGAAAGCAACTCATACCAGCTCGGATGTCGCCCGGGCTTACAAGGTCCGCGCTGATCTGTTCACACTCCAACAGGCAGTGAAAAGTAAGCTAGGAGCAGGAAGACAAAAGAAGAGGAAAACAACAGCCTTGTGTGTAGCAGAATGGAATGTACGCACTCTGTTGGACAGAACAACATCACAGCGCCCAGAAAGACAGACTGCGCTTGTGGCCCTGGAAGTGAACAGGTACAATAGAGACATAGCTGCACTTAGTGAAACAAGATTGCGTGGATAAGACAGCTTGGAAGACCATGGGTACATCTTCTTTTGGAGTGGGAGATCAACTCAAGAAAGGAGAGAAGCAGGAGTGGGCTTTGCAGTTAGAAAGGAGATAGCAGCAATGTTTGATGAGGAGCCGGTGCCAATCAACAACAGGATAATGACTATGAGACTTCCACTACAGCGGAAGATGAATGCCACACTCATCAGTGTATATGCCCCAACAATGACCAACACAAAGGAGGTGAAGGAAGAGTTCTACAGTGATTTATGTGAGACTATCAGGCGTGTACCGACTGATGACAGGCTGATAGTTGTTGGAGATTTTAATGACAGAGTTGGTTCGGACACTGAGAAATGGAAAGGAGTGCTAGGCAGTCATGGAGTAGGCAAGTGCAATACTAATGGAGAACTTCTACTTGCACTATGCTCAGAGTACAACCTTGTGATAACCAACACTATTTAAGCACATCGACACACACACACAAGAAGACATGGATGCACCCAAGATCCAAGCACTGGCACTTATTAGACTACATCATAGTCAGGCAGCAAGACATAAGGGATGTATTGGACACCAGAGCAATGAGAGGTGCGGACTGTGGTACTGAGCATATTACGCTGAGATCTAGATTAAGGATTTGGAGACGAAAACAGCACTGCAGGATGGGTGCGAAGGCACCATGGAAGCTAAACACAAGTGCACTGAAAGGCCAAAAGAAGCAGGAAGAACTTAAACAGGAATTGGATGAAAACCTGAAAGACTGGGACAGCAACAACTCAGAGAATGACATAGAAGAGAAATGGGCAACACTGAAGGATACGGTGTATCAGACTGCGAGTGATGTATTAGGCTACCCTGAGAGGAAACATCAAGATTGGTTTGATGAGCATGATGAACACCTGAAGAAACTACTAGAAGCAAGGAATACAGCTAGGCAGGAAAACCTACAGTGTAACACAAGGTCGAAGAAGAAGAAATACTCAAAGGCTCAGAGTGAGCTACAGAAGTACACCAGAGAGATGAAGTCCAACTGGTGGGATGAAAAAGCGGAGGAACTTCAAACTGCAGCAGACAGGAAGGACATGAAAACATTCTTCACAGGTTTGAGAGAAATCTACGGCCCTAAACCAAGAGGATTGATCCAACTAAAGGCTATGGATGGTGAAATGGTTTTGCAGGAGAAAGACAAGATCCTGGACAGATTTGCAGACCACTTTGACCAACTACAAAACAACCCTGGAGATCTCACTGAAGAGGATAAAGAAGCTCCAGTGCAGCGACCAGCTGTATTAAGTCTGGATGAACCACCAAATTTTGATGAACTAATGGCAGCTATCAGGATAACACAGGATGGTAAAGCTCCAGGAAGGGATGGAATTCCAGCAAAAGTGTGGAAATTTGGTGGTATTCAGCTGACCAACTGCCTGCACAAGCTCATCCAAGAGATATGGGATGCCCAGAAAGTACCTCAAGACTGGAAGGATGCAAGTATTGTGCCTTTGTTCAAGAAAGGTGACAGGAAAGATTGTGGAAATTACCGAGGTATGTATATCACTGCTAGCCACTGTTGGTAAGATTCTCTCACGTGTACTACTGAACAGACTCAATGAACACATCTCGCAGAATGTACTACCGGAAACCCAGTGTGGTTTTAGAAGTGAAAGAAGCACAATGGACATGATTTTCTGCTTCAAACAGGTTCAAGAAAAGTGTATCGAACAGAACATGCCGCTTTATGTAGTCTTCACAGACTTCAGTAAAGCCTTCGATACTGTTTCGCGACAAGGACTTTGGCAGGTACTCAAGAAATATGGCTGTACAGGGAAGTTTGTCAGCCTGATCGAGGCACTCAATACAGGTATGCAAGCAAATGTGGCAATGAGTGGTTCAGTATCTAAAGACTTTTCAGTAAGCAACGGGGTGAAACAAGGGTGTGTGCTGGCACCTACACTCTTCACACTATATCTGGCAGCCATGCTTGAGATGGCCTTCAAAGACACTTCAGAAGGAGTATACGTTCAAACAAGGAAAGAAGCAGAGTTGTTCGATGTGGCACAGTTTAAAGCCAAGACTAAGACATCAATAAAGGTAGTAAGAGAAATGCTCTTTGCCAATGACAGTGCTCTAGTTGCACACAGTGTGGAAGATATGCAATCTTTAGTAGAGAAATTTGCAAGAGCAGCTAGCCAATTCAGCCTCAAAATCAACATCAAGAAGACAGCATCAAGAAGACAGAGTGCCTATATCAACCACCAAAGTTTCAATTATCAGCATCACTACCAGAAGAGATCAGCATTGGTACAGAACCACTAGTCAAGTGCAAGACTTTCAAGTATCTAGGGAGTACTGTTTCAGAGAATGCTAGGCTGGAGGATGAACTCTCTCTCAAAATGAGAAGAGCAAGCGCTGTGCTTGGAAACTTGAGGAAGAGACTGTGGAACAATCAACATGTGTCTATCCGTGTGAAATGCAAAGTGTACAGAGTGACAGTACTGGCTACTCTATTGTACGGTGCTGAAACTTGGACTGTCTACAGAGTGCAGGTGAAGAAACTCCACGCGTACAAGATGAGACACCTTCGAGCCATGATGAACATCTCATGGAAAGACAAGATAACCAACATAGAAGTGTTGAAACGAGCTGGTCTACCATCAATGGGGGACAGCTAATACAGATGAACCTGAGATAGCTCGGACATGTTGAGAGGATGGACCACCAGCGTCTCTCTCGGCATTTACTCTACTCACAGTTATGTGAGGGCAAACACAATCATGGTAGACCAAGGCTCAGATTTAAAGACACTGTAAAAAGAAACTTGAAGAAGTTGGATATAGACAGGAGTTCCTGGCAGCAGAAGGCTAAGGACAGAGCTGTGTGGAGGAATCTGATCAGACCTAAATGAAACAATCATTGTCGCCCACGACAGACTGCTATGATGATGATGATGTCCCTGTTTAAATAAAATTACAATTACAATTTACTTCACCGGAAGCTGACAAGAAGATTACCCATAAGTTATTGCACCTCGAATATCAGTAAAACAAACTATTGTTACTCACATTTTTAACAAGCTAAACAACTACTACTGCTACTACTACTACTACTACTAATAATAATAATAATAATAATAATAATGTTGGTTATCATTTTTACCGATTAATAGTGATAAAAACATATTCACATTTTATATCAGTATTGTCCATGGTTACCATGGTAGCGGGAAGTACCGTTGAAGTGCACTGCAGATGGGAACATAGCTTCTGTCTCAGTTTGATTCTCTTCCCCTTTATGTCTCAGGCCTGAAACTTTTAGGTCAGCCCTTCCAGGCCGAGCTTCCCAGTTCTGCTGAAGAACCACAGCCATTCTCTCTGTCACCTACATGTCGCTCAGAAAGGAAACCATAACCCCCCACTGAACGAGGAAGGAGGAAGAAGACACCATTGGCAAAGCCGAAGCAGACATTCAGACAAGTGAAGGAGATTTGTCTGAAACTTTCACCTCAAAAGGCTCATTCTCGACAAAGTTGCAAATTTAAGAGAAAAAAAGTTGTAAATTTTTGAGAAAAGTTTCAAATCTACATGAAAAAAAGTTGTAAATTTACAAAAAAAAAAAATTTTTTTTAAAAATTGCAAATTTTTGAGAAAAAAAGTTGTAAATTTAACCGCATAAAATTCCGGTGTTCCACCAGCAGGACATTTCAAATTTTCTACTGCCACTCAGTGAAGAAAGAATTAGATTTTCTTTGCATATGCTCAATTTAGGGAAATTGGCTGGAATGCTAAGGGGTTAAATATGATGAGTTTTGGACCACTGGCCAGGTTTAGAAAGAAGGCAGAAGAAGTGTGTAAAGTTAAACAAAAACTGACTCAGCAACATACAGTATATGTATAGTACAAAGACTGGGGTCACGTCCCTGACTGACTCAAAGCAGAAGTGATAGGTTGGCTCTAACATGATGCTTTCATTTCTATAAAAACAGGAGAACATGGGGATGAAAACAAAAACACACAGGGGACGAGAAATATGAAAACAAGTTTTAGTGATGATTCGGCTGTCAGTTCTATAAATGATCCAATAGAAGATACGCCAATAAAAAGTGCAATATTAACAAGTCTACATGCATAAACCTCTGATTCATGGATTAGACAAGAAGCATGTTGGGTAATGTAAGAAACAAGAGGACAAACATGTCCTGAATCCCAATGGATGATTTGTTATTATATTGGGGTGGGGGTCACAGATTTAGTATAAGGTACAAATGGATAAATGTAAATTACAGTCATGTGAAAAAATTAGGACATCCTATGGAAAGCCTGTGTGTGTGGGTTTTTTTTTTTAACATATTTGGACATATGGATATTTAATCTCAATTTTAACAATACTGGGAGATTCAAGTAATATAACTCAATCAATCAATCAATTAAACTTTATTTCTAAAGCACTTTAAAAAACAACTACAGCTGATACAAAGTGCTGTACATCAGGAATAGATAAAATGGATAAGGATATAAAAGACAATAAAATGCAACTAAAAAGGTATAAAACAAAACAAGTAAAAATGACAATCATATAATAAAAGCAATAAAACAAGTACAATTGATGTCTCATGCTGAGTTGAAGGCCAAGGGGTAAAAATGAGTTTTAAAATAAGTTTTAAAAGTGGACACAGTGAAGGCACCTGTCTAATAGGCAAAGGAAGACTGTTCCAAAGTTTAGGAGCAGCAACAGAAAAAGCTCTGTCCCCTCTGAGCTTCCTCTTTGATTTTGGTATCTCCAGGAGCAGCTGATCAGCTGACCTGAGAGACCAAGCAGGAGTGTAAAAGTGAAGAAGCTCAGAGAGGTAAGGTGGGGCAAGGCCAATCAATGATTTAAAAACAAATAAAAGAATTTTAAAATGAACCCTAAAGTGCACAGGCAGCCAGTGGAGGGAAGCTACAGTGGATGTAATGTGGTCCCTCTTACGTGTTCCAGTTAAAAGACGTGCAGCAGCATTCTGAACCAATTGGAGACGTGCGAGGGAAGACTGGCTGACTCCAAAATAAAGTGCTTTACAGTAATCCAGCCGAGATGTGATGAAGGCATGGATTACCTGTCTCAAAGTGCTGTTTAGAGAGAATGGGTTTAGCCTTTGCCAGTTGTCTTAAATGAAAAAAGCTGCACTTCACTACTGCAGCAATTTGACGATCCAGTTTAAAATCACTGTCCATCTTAAAACCCAGATTAGTGACAGTAGGTTGGACAAATCCTGTCAAGGGGCCCAAGTCAATAGGGGGGACTCACAGGAGCCACTGAGTCTAAACACAATCACTTCTGTCTTCTTTTCATTAAAACTTAGGAAGTTCATTGTCATCCAATCTTTAATGTCATTAAGGCATTCATGAAGTGATTTAATTGAGAAGGCCTCCTTCTGCCTTATTGGAACATAAACCTGACAGTCATCAGCTTAGCAGTGGAAGGAGATGCCATGCTTTCTAAGAACTGAACCCAGTAGAAGCAAATAAAGTGAAAAGAGCAGAGGCCTAAAAAATTGAGCCCTGTGGGACCCCACATGACAGGGAAGCAGAGGAAGATTCAGAACCAGCAAGGCTTACACGCATGGTTCTATCAGTTAAACAGGACCTGAACCATTCCAATGAAATTAAAATTTCATGGTCACTGCATCAAAAGCGGAAGTTAGGTCTAGCAAAATAAGAACCACATGATCACCAGAATCAGACGTCAAAAGGATGTCATTAAAAACCCTTAATAGTGCTGACTCGGTACTATGTGGGGTTTTAAAACCAGACTGGAACACCTCCAAAATATCATGTTCATCCAAAAAATCGTTCAACTGGAAATAAACAATTTTCTCCAATATTTTTGAAATAAAAGGCAGCTTGGAGATTAGCCGAAAATTAGTCAACACAGTGTGGTCAAGACCAAATTTCTTAATTAAGGGGTTTAACTACTCCATGCTTAAAATTTGCAGGAACCACACCAAAAGATAAACTATTGTTTAAAATGGTTAAAACTGATTGACCTATGCTAGGAAAGACTTCTTTAAAAAAAGCAAGGAGGGAGAGCATCACAAGGAGAACCTGAGGGCTTAATATGATCAACCACATCCTGTAATTGTTGCAAGGTAACAGGCTCAAACTGATTAAAAACAGCAGAGCAAGGGACAGACAGAGGGGTCAGAAACAGGAGCTGGGATGAGAGCCCTAATGGTGGTGACCTTATCAATAAAAAAATGTAAAAAGTCACTGCATGTTACAGAAGACACTTCCATGCTGACAGATTGTAAGGCATTAAGAACAAAATCAATAGGTTTTAAATAGCACACGTGGGTCATGAGTTTGCTGCAATAATATTAGATAGATATTCCCTTTTAGCCTCTTTAACACAGTTTTGGTAGAGTTGCCAACAGTCCTTTAAGATTTGAAATGATACCTGCAACTTGTCCTTATTCCACCTGCGCTCAGCTTTGTGGAATTCCCGAGGCTGCCCCAGTTCTGTCATTAAACCACGGTTTGCGTTTGGCTCTGGGCTGCTTAATTTTTAATGGAGCCACAGAGTCCAGGATGGTTTGGCATGAGGAGTAAAACCAGGAACTGAGGTCCTCTGTATCAGAAGAAGTAAAATCCGGAAGAGCGCAGAGCTGGGTAAAAGCAGCAGAAAACCGGCCAGCAGTGGAGGGGTTAAAAATTCTACAGCGGCGAGCAGGAGCGCAGGTTTGAACTCTGGTGCAGGATAGACAAACATCAAATAAAATAGGCATATGGTCAGAAAATAAAGCATCCCCAATCTCCAGATTAGACACAGACAAACCATGAGAGAGAACAAGGTCTAAAGTGTGTCTATGTTCCTGTGTGGGTCCACCAGGTAAAAACTGTTCCAGGCTAAAAGAATAAATGAGGTTTAAAAAGTCATTCACCAGTGGCTTATCTGGACAGCACACATGGATATTAAAGTCTCCAACAATAAGGACTTGGTCATACTTTGGCATAATTTCTGCCAGAAAATCAGCGAAGTCATTCATAAAATCCTTATTGTATTTGGGGGGGTCGGTAAATGACAGCGACCAGCATCGGGTCAGAGCGACCCACCTCAAATAAATTCATTTCAAAACTGGGGAACGATGATGATTTAAAAAAAAAAAAAAAAAAAAAAACACTGCTTACATTTGAAGTTGTTTTTATAAATAGTTGCTGTTCCTCCCCCTTGACCTAATGTCCGCGGGGAGTTAAAATAAGAACAATCAGCTGGTAAAAGTGCAGAAAAAATGCTACAGTCACCGACACTCAACCAAGTCTCACACATGCAGAGGAAATCCAGGCCACGGGAGGTGAAGAAATCCCTGAGGATAAAAGTTTTATTTACCAGTGATCTGGCGTTTACCAGGCCAATCCTGGCAGGAGCTGGGGCGGGTGGTGGAGCGGACCGGGGAGCCCGATGCAGTAGCCGCAGGTTCCCAAGGTTCACGCTGTGCTGGCGAAGCCGGGGAGAGCAGGGGCGGCTGGGCTGGGGCACCTCATCCAAGCCGGTCACAGGTACTAGGCAGGCATCAATTGGATCCAAGGAGCGCCAAGGCACAAACAAAGGAGAAGAAAATCCATACTCTGCTCAGGAAATGGAAGAGGAGCACGCCAGGCAGAGTTTGAGCTTGACCGGCCAACTGGCACGTTTACCGCAGTGATGGTGACGCTTCCGGCGGGAGGATGGAACCGAAGCCCAGTATAGGTGAGTGGAAACTCCCAATAAAACTGGAGGAAAAGCTTTCTGTCCATTAAAATCAGATGAAGCTAGGTCTTTAACACAAGACCGGAGATCCAGGAGAGTTTGGTGATCATACACCAGCAGTGACTTGATTTGTTGAGTGGAAAGGGTTAGACATAAAAATAAACACAGAAATGACAGAGGTAGACGATCAGCCACACACACTGGCACCATGATAAGGCAAGATGGCGAAACTAAACAATTAAACTAAAAATTAGAAACTAAAAAAAATAAAACTGAAGAAAAGACTTTTTTTTAAATTTTCTGTAAAATGTTATTCTAAAAACATGCAGTTTCTGGTGAGGAATAAATTAGGACACCCCCACATTTAGGCTGCATGTCCACCAAATGCATTTTTTGTTGCCCGACCTCCCTGAACGTCTCTTTTTCAGCGCTTGTGCACTGCACTCTGGAAAAGGAAGTCTGTGCCCTGTATCCTAGCAATAACTTGTCACTCACAGCTCAGCACTTCTGCTTTTCCTATGGTCAGACTTATTTACTTTTTTACTTATTTTTTAATAGCAGTCTCTAAATAACAATGGGCAGGAAATGTATTCTGGCATTGGTAGCAGCTCTGGATGCAAAATATGATAACATGGAAAAGAAAACAGGAGTCTGGGTACAGACTGTACCAGCGTTCTACAGTCATGTGAAAAAATTAGGACACCCAACTAAATATTCAGTTTTTATTAAGAAATGTTCACATATCTATGTTGAACCTTGTTTTTGTTTTTATTTGCATTTTTAAACCTTTGAGTGTGAGAATTTGCGTGCCCCTAGTGGCAGAGCGCAGCACTGTGCCTGCCTTCTCACTCTGACTTTGTCAAAAGTAAGTGAGAAATTTCTGTTTTGTTTTTTTTTTTAAATGTACTGATTTCTTGTTCATATACTTTGAAGATAAGATGATGAGGTACCTCTGTACAAAAAACGGTGTCAAAAGACTGAAGCATTTTTTGTGTAAATACGTCCAAAGTCCAGTTTTGACTGAGTTATGGAATTTAAAGAGGTGTCGTGACATTATGCAAATTTGATGCATAAATTTATTCCTATCTGAAACTTTGGATCATATTTTACATCTTTCTGATTGACAGTCAGCCATTATCTCTTACCACTTTCAAGATATAGCTTTGGAAATCTGAACAATTTTATTGACAAAAAATATTTACCACTCTTGACCACTAGGGGGTATGTCGCAGTTTGGCAACATACACACTCAGAGAGTTAAAGGCGACGGACATTGACATTTTTTTATTGAACCAATCAACTGATTGTATGAAAATATTCCATTCTTCCCATTCCCCTGATTTAATATGTGTCACCATCCTACATAAATGAAATTATTTGGTCATAGCCCATCTTTCACTCAGTGATGCTGCAGTACCGCCATCTGCCGATAGGTGCGTGCAGCCTTCACGTCAATTCGGTATGAAAAAAAATTGCAGAACGAGAGCAAAGTGATTCGGACAGCGATTATTTTCTAGAGTTTGACGACCTCAATATAAATGATTACAAATGATTACATTGACAATGAAGACGTTTTGGGTGGTGTGTGGGCTGTCAGCCTTATTTGTTCGAGGGAGAGGAGGAAGACGCAACACGGACGGGAAAAGAACACGTTTACGATCGGCTGTAAGATATTTCTAGGTAAAAGATGCTTACAAATATTTTTCTTTGGCGACATGCATGGTCACACACTTAATTTTTTTTTTTCCACAATATCTTTATTGAACCTTTTTTTTTTTTTTAACAAACATGATACAAACAATCAAACACTAACACTAAAGTACTACAAAAAAAAAAAAAATGCCCTAAAAACACCAACAACCACCAACAAAATCAAGTCTTCAACAATGCTCCTCTGTTTAGTCTAGACAATCCAATACATTAGTATACATATTATGTTCACCAGTTTGGAATTTACAAGGTCCACACACATCATTCACCTTCTTCTTCAAGAGTTATGTTTAAATTTTTTACATAATCAATAAAAGGTCTCCATATATTCTCAAACACAATTTCCTTTGATTTCAGTATATATGTTATTCTTTCTAATGGAAGGTTTGTTAACATCTGTCTTAACCACTGAGTCACATCTGGTCTATGAGTCTTTTTCCATAATAGTGCAATACATTTTTTGGCATTAAGCAAACTGAGGTCTATGAATGTTCTTTCACTTTTATTGAAATTATGCTTTTCTGGGTACAGACCCAACAAAAACAGTTTAGGATTCAATATGATTTGTTTTGAGATTATTTTTTCAATTGTTACCCTCACCTCCTCCCAAAACATTCTTATTAATCTACATTCCCATAAACAATGAAATAGGGTTCCTTTACTTTCCATGCATTTTGTGCATGTATCTGGTATATTTTTGTTATATCTATTTAACTCCTCCGGTGTAACATACATCCGCATTAACCATTTGAAATGTATCAATTTAAGGCGTGCATTTATTGATTTGGTTTGAGCTTCTGTACAAGCCAATTCCCATTGTTCCTCTGAAATTTCAATTTGCAGATCTTCTTTCCAGTAGTTTAATCTTTTCAGTGAATTTTCACTTGAAGATAGTGTCAATGAGTTATAAAACTCTGAAATAATACCCTTTCTTTTACTATCTTTCATCATCATTTTTTCCAAGGATGAATAAATAGGTCGAGTGAGAGCTTTATTTTGATTTGATCGAATAAAGTTTCTAAGTTGAAGATATTTAAAAAAATGTGTTCTATTGAGATTAAATTTGATCCTCAGCTCTTCAAAAGACATTATGTTGTCTGCACATGGCAAATATAAATCCTGAATCTTTTGTATCCCTTTTAAATTCCATACTTTAAATACAGCGTCCGCTCTCCCTGGTTTAAAATATTGATTACCCCATATTGGACTAAATTGTGACAATAACTGTGGTTCTTTTAAATAGTTTTTAGCTTCACACCATATTTTGATCATATGCTTTACAAATGGATTTTTAACTTGTTTTTGTAATTTTTTTGCCGAATCTGAGTATATGAATATGGGAAGAGGTAAAGGTAAATTGTATGATTCCATTTCAGTCCAGTGAGGGAGATCATTTGATGAAAAATAATATGTCATAGACCTCAGTTGTGCCGACCAATAATACAACATAAAATTTGGACATTTCAGACCTCCACGATCAAATGGTAAATATAATAAAGACAAACGTAATCTAGCCCTCCTGTTGTTCCATATAAATTCCACTAACTTTTTTTTTATTCTTGAGAATAGATCTAAAGGTGGTGATAAGGGAATGTATTGAAATAAATAAAGTATTTTAGGTAAAATATTACTTTTAAGTGTATTGATTCTCCCGATCATCGACATTGGTAGTGACATCCATCTCTGAGTTAACTCATTGATATCTGACATTAAGGCTTCATAGTTGACACTGGCGACTGATTCTAGCTTAGGCATAATTTGGATTCCTAAATATTTAAACTGATTTACAACATTGAATTGATTTACCTCAGGGGCTGGGTAATTTCTCTGGGACTCATTTAGCATTAATATTGAAGATTTAGTTTTATTTATTTTATATCCTGATATTTCCCCAAAATTCTTTATTAAATTCAACAAGGTTGGAATTGATTTTTTTAGATTCGACATAAACAAAATTATATCATCGGCGTACAGGGAGATTTTATGTTCTGTTGGTCCAACTTTAATTCCATATATTTGTGAATGTAAACGTATCGCTATCGCTAAAGGTTCAATTGCCATAGTAAACAGTAAAGGTGAAAGTGGACAGCCTTGTCGACATCCTCTATTGATTTTTATTGGTTTTGAAATATTGTTATTTGTTAGGATTTCTGCTGTAGCATTATTGTATATTATTTGAACCCATTTTATGAAATTATTTCCAAGTCCAAACCTTTGTAGGACTTCAAAAAGAAAGGGCCATTCAACTCTATCAAAGGCCTTTTCGGCGTCCAATGATAGGAGAGCTGTATCCGGTGCTTCTTTATTAAAATAAATAATATTAAATAGTCTTCTTACATTATGGAAGCCTTGTCTACCCTTTATAAAGCCATTCTGATCTCGATTAATAATATTTGGTAAAATTTCTTGTATTCGTCTTGCTAAAATTTTACAGATTATCTTAAGGTCGGCGTTTAATAGGCTTATTGGTCTCATATTTTCACATTTATTAGAGGGCTTACCTGGTTTTGGCAGCAGTATAATTAAGGCATTATTTATGTATGATGGTAAAATATTATTTTGAAATGCTTCTAAAACCATTTCCAAAAAAGGTTTTATTAATTTATTCTTAAATTTTTTATAAAGGTCAACTGGAAGACCATCTGGTCCTGCACTTTTTCCTGATTTCATATTATCAATGGCTAGCCCAACTTCTTCTTGACTAATTTTAGACTCCAATATCTCCCTGTTTTCATTTGGAATACACGGTATAGATAGTTCGTTCAAAAACCCATTTAGTTTTGTTAAATCAGGTTCATTTTTGGTATCATATAATTTTTCATAGTAATCTCTAAAGGCTCTATTAATTTCTAAAGGATCTATAACTACCTGTCCCTTACTTATAATACTGGTAATTGGTGTTTTAATTTCCAATTGTTTAATCTGCCATGCTAATAATTTTCCTGATTTTTCACCTTGTTCATAAAAAGATTGTTTCAATCTTAGAAGACTCGAGGCAGCTCTATTCGCTGATTTTTTGTCGTATTCAGCTCTCAAAATCAGTAATTCATTCTCCAACCTTGGGTCACTTCCTGCATACACTTTTTCCTGAAGACTTTTTATTTTATGTTCCAATTTAGCTCTCTCCTCTCGAGTCTTCTTAGATTTTGATCCTGTATAACTAATAATATGTCCCCTAATAAAAGCTTTGAAAGCCTCCCACTTTACACATGCTGATGTTTGTGTAGTATTGATGTCAAAGAACTCGTCTATCTGTTTTTCTATATACTTGACAAATTCCTCATCCTGAAGCCATTTATGCTGAAATTGCCATCTACCTGATTCCTTTGTCAATTTTTTATCTACATATATTAGACAACAGGGTGCATGATCAGAAATCACGATGTTATCATAAAAGCAGTTTTGAATCTTGGACCTTAATTCTGTGGAAATCAAAAAATAATCAATACGTGAGAATGTCTTGTAGGTACTGGAATAACAAGAATAGGCTTTAACTTGTGGTTTCATTTCTCTCCATATATCTAACAATCTCAATTCTTTCATAAAATGATTAATAGTCATCCTACATCCAATGTGCGTACAATCCAGTCCTGTTGATCTATCCACACCTGGATTCAATGTACAATTAAAATCCCCTGCTATTATATGTTGCCCTGTAAGTGATGATAAGATGAGAAATAAATTAGCAAAGAACTTCTGATCATCTATATTGGGACCATATAAGTTCACAAGATTTATATTTTCTAATAGCAAAGAACCTTGAATGATTACATATCTTCCAAATTTGTCTCCAATTACATTTTTCACCTGAAAAGGAACTGATTTATGTATGAGAGTCATAACTCCCCTGGCTCGGGATGAAAATGAAGAGGTGAATACACTTCCCTGCCATCTACTCCTAATTCTTTTAACATCCTCCTCTATCAGATGAGTTTCTTGTAAAAACACAATTCTTGAACCCATGTCCTTTATTTTATTCATAACTTGTTTAAGTTTTTTTAAATTTTGTAGACCTCTGCAATTCCATGAAGTTAAATTAAGATTAACACTTTGGTCCATGATCAATAGAGAGTTTAGGATTACCTTGCAGTGTAAACATGCTCATACAGAGAAGCAAAAACATGAGTGGTTGAACATTCATCCTACAAACTACACACAAACAAATTTCCCCTTCCCACACTTGTGGCAAACCCCCCAAAATCAAAAAAAAAATTCTGTCTCCCGATATAGCCATCGACCGTTCCACACCCACGGGGAACAGCCTAAGCCACTCCTTCTTCATCCTCCCAATCACCCTAACTCTACTGCTTTTAATGACGTAACATTAACTCTCCTCTGTAGTTTTCCAACTTAACTCCAAAATTTTTAACAACTTTGTACATCATAGTTTTTTTTTTGTTTGTTTGTTTGTTTTGTTTTTGTTTTGTTTTTTTAATATATAATACAATCTATATTTTGTAAACTTACTATTTACTTCAAGTCAGTCAGATGCCTGTGCAAATGCTTAATTATTCTACCTTATATTTTGTTCATGCTTAGCTCCCACCAGTCTCTTCTTCTTCTTTGATCTTCTTGATGAACTCCTGCGCCTCCTCTGGGGTCTTGAAGATGTGGGTTCTGCCCTCATACGTGGTCAGCAGTCTCGCAGGATAGATTACACCATGACGAATCCCAAGGTTGCGCAGCTCCTTACGTATGGGATCAAACTGCTTCCTCAATTGCTGGATTCCTGTGGCCAAATCTGGGTAGAACCGCACCTGCTGGTCCTGGTGTTTAATCTCTCCTTTAGCACGTGCAGCGTTGAAGATCTTCATCCTGTCTCTGTTGCTAAGAAACTTCATAATTAAGGTCCTCGGCGGTCCCTTATCTCTCCGTGGGCCAATACGATGTGCTTTTTCCAGAACCACTGCTGATTGCAACTCCTCGCTGCCCAGCACCTCCGGAATCCACTTTTCCAGAAAGGAACATACGTCCCGACCTTCTGATTCCTCTGGAAGACCCACCAGCCTCAAATTATTCTGTCTCGACCGAGATTCCAAATCCAAAATATTATCTTCCAGAGATTTATTTTTTTTTTCCAAAGTGCGCACCTTTAATTGAAGACGGGTGACGTCATCTTCAGCACTAGCGAGACGGAGCTCCATCTGCGCCGTTCGTTCTACACAGTCACCCAATTCCTTTCTTATTCCTTCCAACGCTGTCATAATCCCATCAAATCTAGAGGAAAAGTCCGCTCTCATTGAACTCATGGCAGCCATCAGCGCATCTGCGCCATTCCCCGCAGACATCGCACCGCCGCCAGCCTCCTCCGCCATATATGGAGTTTTGTTTGCTGCGTCACAGACCTGAAAGTCCGTTAATTTGGACTGTTTCGGCGGCTCGCTTTTTCCTTTTCCTGGTTTTCTAGCCTTAGGCTTCGCCGACATATCCTCGCCCAAATGCTGGGATACGTTCTGTCCCAAATGAGAGAGTTATTTGCCGATTTTTTTTCTCCAGGAGCAGAGCAGAGCGAGACACGTCCGTCCTACGTGGCAGCCATAACCGGAAGTCCACACACTTAATTTTAAAAATAAAACTACCCATTGGTCACTCGCTGCCTGATGACATGTTTTTAATCATCATCTTCTCAGCCGCTGATTAGCACCTGCTGGTCTATGCGCAGCTGGAGCTGATGAGACAGATGAAGCGGCCGTCATCGTCCACACGAGTGAGTTTATAAACAATATTTATTCATTTGATTTAATTTCCCAGATGAATTATGAAGAAACCATTCAATACATTCAATAATCAATGCAAACGGAATAATCAATGCCAACCCCATATTTTTCAGGCGATACAGATTCATAGTGTTGGGGATTTTTTTGGAGAAGAAGTGAGGGTTATGTTGCCTGCCTGTGCGGTGAGCCTCATCAGAGAAACATTCCCATTTCATCACTACAAGGGATTTTGCCTACCAAGATTAGATTTGTGAACAATGTTATGCAACTTGCAAACACTAAGGAGGCGTACACCTCATCACAACTCCCCCCACTCGGGAGATCGGATCACAACTTGGTTCATCTCCGGCCGGTGTACAAACCCCTAGTGCACAGACAACCTCCGGCCATGCACACTGTGGAGTTATGGTCTGAGGAGACAATGGACACCCTAAAGGGCTGTTTTGAAGCCACCGCCTGGAAGCAGCTCTGCGATCCACATGGTGAGGACATCGATGGCCTCATTCACACCTTCACGGGCTACCTCAGCTTCTGTGTGGACAAATCCGTTCCCACCAAGACCATACGGCGTCACTCAAACAACAAACCCTGGATCAACCCTGAGATAAAAACACTTCTGAGAGAGAAGAAGAGGATCTTCAGGTCAGGGAACAGGGAGATGCTGAAGTCCGTACAGAGGGAGCTGAGGAGAAAGATCAGAGAAGGCAAGGACAGCTTCAGGAAGAAGATGGAGGACAAGCTGCAACAGAGCGACATCAGCGGGGTCTGGAGAAACCTCAAAACCATCTCGGGGCTCCAGAATACCTCCCCCCAGGCCACAGGGGGCAGGGAGTGGGCGAACAACCTGAATCTGTTTTTCAATAGATTTGACCAACCGCCCTCCCCCCTGACTGCACAACAACCACTGCTGCCTCTAAAGAAATCAAGTCCTGCTGCCCACTCCCCACTCCACCAACACCCCCCCCACTCCCAACACACAGCCCCCCATCCTGACCCTGACCAGGACCCAGGTGAGGACGGAGCTGAGGAAGATCAAGGCGAGGAAGGCGCCGGGACCGGACGGCATCAGCGCAAAGCTCCTCAAGTCCTGTGCAGACCAGCTGTGTGGGATTGTGACGTATATCTTCAACACGAGCCTGAAACTGGGGAGGGTACCACAGCTGTGGAAAACATCTTGTGTGGTACCTGTACCAAAAACTTCCCACCCCAAAGACCTGAACAGCTACAGACCGGTGGCCTTGACGTCCCACTTGATGAAGACCCTGGAGAGACTGCTCCTTGCTCACCTCCGCCCCCTGGTGGAACCAGCGATGGATCCACTCCAGTTCGCCTACCAGCATGGCATTGGGGTGGAGGATGCGGTGATCTTCCTCCTTCACCGTTCTCTGTCCCACCTGGAGAAGCCCGGGAATATGGTGAGGATCATGTTCTTTGACTTCTCCAGTGCTTTCAACACCATCCAACCGATGATCCTGAAGGACAAGCTGCTGCGCGCAGGGGTGGACCAGCACCTGTCATCATGGATCCTGGACTACCTCACGAACCGGCCTCAGTTTGTGAGAACCCGGGACTGTGTGTCCGACACGATCATCAGTAGCACGGGGGCCCCCCAGGGAACGGTGCTGGCTCCCTTCCTGTTCACTCTTTATACTGCGGACTTCTCACACAACACAACACACTGCCATCTACAGAAGTTCTCTGATGACTCTGCGATCGTTGGCCTCATCTCCAATGGAGATGAAGCTGAGTACAGAGGGCTTATCCAGGACTTCGTGGACTGGTGCCATCGGAACTGCCTCCAGATCAACGCGAGGAAAACTAAGGAGCTGGTGGTGGACTGCCGCAGGCATGGGCAGCCCCTCACAGTACCAGTAAATATACAGGGAACAGACATCGAGATGGTGACATCCTATAAGTACCTGGGTATTCATCTGAACAATAAACTAGACTGGTCACACAATACTGATGCACTCTACAAGAAGGGACAGCGCAGGCTGTTCCTGCTGAGGAGACTCAGGTCTTTTGGTGTACAAGGGGCGCTGCTGAAGTCATTCTATGACACGGTGGTGGCATCAGCCATCACTTTTGGAGTGGTCTGCTGGGGCAGTGGCATTACTGCAGCCGATAGGAAGAGACTGAACAAACTGATTAAGAAAGCTAGCTCTGTCCTGGGGCAGCGCCTTGATCCGATGGAGGAGATAGGAGAGAGAAGGACGGTGGCTAAACTGTCATCTCTGCTGGAGTCCGAGTTCCACCCTATGCAGGACATACTGAATGCACTGAGGAGCTCATTTAGCAGCAGACTACATCATCCCAGGTGCACAACCGAGAGGTTTCGTAGGTCCTTCCTACCAACGGCTGTCAGACTGTACAACCTAAGCAGGGCTGCTCGCAGAGATAGCAAAAAGACGTAACAAACTAATAGTTTTTTTTTGAATGCAAAAGATGCAATAGACTTACACAATGGTCCTCTCCGGCATACAACTAGGAACATACCGGTCGCTATGGAGGGTGAGAATATGTATGGGCACATAATCATACCATGTAGGATAACTAAGTAGACGGTTATGCTGTTTCATTCCATCTAGCAACAATGCTCTGCACTGTGTGTGTTTATATATTTACATATTTATTCCATCTAGCTACAATGCTCAGCACTGGGTGTGTTTATATATTTATATATCTACATATTATTCCATCTAGCTACATTGCTCCGCACTGTGTGTGTTTATATACTTGCATATTTATTCCACCTAGCTGCAATGCTCCGTACTGTGGGTGTTTATATATTTACATATTTATTCCATCTAGCTACAATGCTCTGCACTGTGTGTTCATATATTCATATATTTATTCCATCCAGCTACAATGCTCTGCACTGTGTGTCTGTGTGTGTGTGTATATATATATATTTTATAGTAATACGTACATATGTATATTAGCTGCTCTTGCTTGCTTGTTTTTTTTCTTGCCTTCTGATTGTTGCTCTGAGTGTTGCTATCCCTGTGCTGTTGCAATCCTGGAATTTCCCCGTTGTGGGACTAATAAAGGCTTATCTTATCTTATCTTATCTTATCTTATTTAAATAAAGTTTTGTAAAATCATATATTGAGTTATTATTAGTATATTGAGTTTATGAAATATAAATTGATCAAACAGGCACAACCACCTCCCTATACAGCACTGAATATTTCATATTTGATGAGTATGAACACCCTAATATGCTAATATTTGATAAGTTGGTAAGGCAATGCAAACCATGGCTTGGAATTCATTTAAGATGTTTAGTAAACATTTGCAGTGAATATTAAAAATAAAAAAACGTACCCTGTTTACTTCTCGTGTTCTGACAGTTGATCGTCACTGACCCCGTTCTCAGAGTCACACTTGGAAATCGAGGCATATATAGTTGGAATAGCCGTTTTCTTTATCAGAAATCTTTTGGCAAATTTCATTTCAAATTGACATAATGTCTGGCCCAGGAAACACGCACGCAGGCTCAGGATAGATTTAACAGCTTTATTCAACAAGCAGGTGTGTGTGAATGGATGTATGGGGATGTGCTGACGAGGGGCAGGTGTGCGCGCAGCTGAATCCGCTGAGGAGCGGCGAGTCGTGACACAAATTGCATCTTATTCTCGAAATCGCTGTCAACGAAATCTCTACTGCACATTTTTGGTGTTTTACCGACATAAGTCCATTTTTTTTTGCGTTTTCTGAACGAATTTCACCCATGCCGTTCTGATTTTCACAGGGACGGGACATTCAAAAACACTCACAGCATGCTCCTCTGGTATAACGTCGCACCCGTACACAACACAACGACAAACCATAATTAATTTGATTCCTGAAATCCTAATGTTAATAAATAATCTATTTGTAATCCAAAAGTATTCCGAGAAATATCAGTAATCGCCGATTTTAAAACGTACACATCAAATAAAAAAAAGCAATGTCCGCCGACTGTGTGCCACACCGAAATGACGTCACACAGTCAGTGGCCATTTTAGCCGCTGATCTTGGCTGGGTCAGACAGCTCTCCACAACAGCGTACTTCAAGAGCGCATTGTCACCTTATGCGACATACGTTGACACCAAAACATGTGGGGTTCCAATTAGCTCGTCTCAGACAACAATTTGAGATATGATTTAGCGATTTTGAGTTTTCGTCTGTCCGTCACCTTTAACATTTATTTTAGCCATTGTAAGTGGGAATGAATGTGGGGTGTCCTAAAAAAAGATGGGGGGGCCCTAATTTATTCTTCACTATTTGTTTAGGATTACATTTTACAGAAATTAAAAAAAAAGTCTTTAATTCATTTTTAATTGTTTAGTTGTATTACATGAATTTTCCAGTATTTTTAACATTGATATTAAATATCCATATGTCCAAATATGTTTAAAAAAGCGCAGGCTTATTCAGGGTGTCCTAATTTTTTCACATGACTGTATGTCCTACCCTTCCTTAATTCTGATTGTCTGCTTAGAAAGGTCTGACATTGACGAGCTCAGCTGTAGTCTGAAAAGTTTAACTTTTTTCAGCCCTGAGTGCCACGACAAAAAGCGACCACTGCCGATAGCGTTTCAGCACCGAGGGCACTCAGCGCTGTGAACGCTGGACTACATAGAGAATGAGTGGAAAATAATTGCCCCACAGCGGAAAAAACATGTTTGGTGGACATGCAGCCTTATTCCCACTTAAAATGGTTAAAATCATACACACAGGTGTATCACATCAGGTGCACATGATTAGAACATCACTAAGATAAGATAAGATAAGCCTTTATTAGTCCCACAATGGGGAAATTCCAGGATTGCAACAGCACAGGGATAGCAACACTCAGAGCAACAATCAAGAAGACAAGAAAAACAAGAGAAGCGAATATACATATGTACATATAAATATATAAACAGTGCGGAGCATTGTAGCTAGATGGAATAAATATATAAATATATATACACACAGTGCGGAGCATTGTAGCTAGATGGAATAAACAGCATAACCGTCTGCTTACTTATCCTACATAGTATGAATATGTACCCATACATATTGTCACCCTCCATAGCGACCGATATTGTCCTAGTTGTACAGTATACTGGAGGGGACCATTGTGTAAGTCTGTTGCGTCTTTTGCATTCAGTACTATTAGGTCGTCACATTTTTTTGCTATCTCTGCGAGCAGCCCTGCTTAGGTTATACAGTCTGACAGCCGTAGGTAGGAAGGACCTGCGAAACCTCTCAGTTGCGCACCTAGGATGATGTAGTCTACTGCTAAATGAGCTCCTCAGTGCGTTCAGTATGTCCTGCATAGGGTGGGACTCGGACTCCAGCAGAGATGATAGTTTAGCCACCATCCTTCTCTCTCCTATCTCCTCCACTGGGTCAAGGCGTTGCCCCAGGACAGAGCTAGCTTTCTTGATCAGTTTGTTCAGTCTCTTCCTATTGGCTGCTGTAATGCCACTGCCCCAGCAGACCACTCCAAAAGTGATGGCTGATGCCACCACCGTGTCATAGAATGTCTTCAGCAGCGCCCCTTGTACACCAAAAGACCTGAGTCTCCTCAGTAGGAACAGCCTGCGCTGTCCCGTCTTGTAGAGTGCGTCGGTATTGTGTGACCAGTCTAGTTTATTGTTCAGATGAACACCAAGGTACTTGTAGGATGTCACCATCTCAATGTCTGCTCCCTGTATGTTTACTGGTGCTGTGAGGGGTTGTCCTTGCCTGCGGCAGTCCACAACCAGCTCCTTAGTTTTCCTCGCGTTGATCTGGAGGCAGTTCCGATGACACCAGTCCACGAAGTCCTGGATAAGTCCTCTGTACTCAGCTTCATCTCCATTGGAGATGAAGCCGACGATCGCAGAGTCATCAGAGAACTTCTGTAGATGGCAGTGTGTTGTGTTGTGTGAGAAGTCCGCAGTATAAAGGGTGAACAGGAAGGGAGCCAAAACCATTCCCTGGGGGACCCCTGTGCTACCGATGATCGTGACAGACACACAGTCCCGGGTTCTCACAAACTGTGGCCGGTTAGTGAGGTAGTCCAGGATCCATGATGACAGGTGCTGGTCCACCCCTGCGCACAGCAGCTTGTCCTTCAGGATCATTGGTTGGATGGTGTTGAAAGCACTGGAGAAGTCAAAGAACATGATTCTCACCGCATTCCCGGGCTTCTCCAGGTGGGACAGAGAACGGTGAAGAAGGAAGATCACTGCATCCTCCACCCCAATGCCATGCTGGTAGGTGAACTGGAGTGGATCCATCGCTGGTCCCACCAGGGGGCGGAGGTGAGCAAGGAGCAGTCTCTCCAGGGTCTTCATCATGTGGGACGTCAGGGCCACTGGTCTGTAGCTGTTGGGAAGTCTTTGGTACAGGTACCACACAAGATGTTTTCCACAACTGTGGTACCCTCCCCAGCTTCAGACTCAGGTTGAAGATGAGCTCCACAATCCCACACAGCTGGTCTGCACAGGACTTGAGGAGCTTTGCGCAGATGCCGTCCGGTCCTGACACCTTCCTCGCCTTGATCTTCCTCAGTTCCATCCTCACCTGGGTCTTAGTGAGGGTCATGTTGGGGGGCTGTGTGTTGGGAGTGGGGGGGTGTTGGTGGAGTGGGGTGTGGGCAGAAGGACTCGATGTCTTTAGAGGCAGCAGTGGTTGTTGTGCAGTCGGGGGGAGGGCGGTTGGTCAAACCTATTAAAAAACAGGTTCAGATTGTTTGCCCACTCCCTGCCCCCCGTGGCCTGGGGGGAGGTATTCTGGAGCCCAGAGATGGTTTTAAGGTTTCTCCAGACCCCACCAATGTCGCTCTGTTGCAGCTTGTCCTCCGCATTCTGAAGGAGGCTTGTCCTATTTAAACCTCAGACATTTAGTTTGGTGTGTTCCTGACTGTTGAAGTGAGAGTGAACACCATGGTGAGATTAAAAGAGCAGTCTGAGGCCTTCAGAAAGAAGATTGTAGCAGCTTATGAGTCTGGTAAGGGATTTAAAAAGATCTCAAAAGAATTTGAAATCAGCCATTCCACTGTCCGGAAAAGAGTCTACAAGTGGAGGACATTCAAAACAACTGCCAACATGCCCAGGTCTGGCCGTCCAAGCAAGTCCACCCCGAGAACAGACTGCAAGATGGTAAAAGAAGTCTCCAAAAACCCTAAGATGTCATCACGGGACCTACAGCAGGCTCTTGCTACTGTTGATGTGAAAGCGCATGCCTCTACAATCAGAAAGAGACTGCACAAGTTTAACTTGCATGGGAGGCGTGCAAGGAGGAAACCTTTGCTCTCTAAAGATGCGTTCACACCAAACACGAACGGGCAAATTTTTCGCGTGGCACAATTACATTATAACTCAGTGTAAACACGCGAACAGACATGAATCCCCCTTCTGAGTAAGATGCAGACAGGCGAAGTTGCCTTTAAAACTTCTGCAGCTGTGTTCAACCTGCTGTGGAAATTCCCAAAATAACGTCATGCTTAGGTTTACATTATCCGACCAGGGGCTCACCTGAAAATGTTGTCTCAAGCCTCCAAAAGTTCACAAGATGAGGGGTGTTTACGTTGCTGGCTTGCTAGCTTGTCCGTGACAGAAAACCGTGGGTAAATAACAATGACATCCCAATTCAGGTGAAGGGCTCCCGGTCCTCCTGAGTCTCCAGGTGAGTGAGTCAAATTTTCAAACTAGTTTACTCTGCAATGGTGATACCTTTACTCCGGTGACGGCAGAATCACAAAGCTAGCAGCTAACTAGCTAGCTAGTGTAGTGGATTTAGATTAATGGGTTTATAGGTGTTTTATTGTTGGTACAAGTATTAATGTAAATATGAATGTGAGCTTGAGCTTGAGTATTGTCGTTTTCATTTTGAGATTGTTCCAGTTTCTTCCTTAATGATTTGTTCTCTTCCTGGAGAGAGAACGTTGTTGATTGTTGATTCCTTAGCTCATTCTCGGTGCATAACGTTTTAGCTCAGCTACTTTTAATCTCGCAACTAATGCTAACGTGAACTTTCCTAACGTGCTAGGGAGATTCTTCCCTTTTGATGGGTTTTCTGCATCATCATCCAAAAGTTCTTCAGTGAATTGCTTCAGATCCTCTGGTGGTGTTTTCTTGGCCTGTGTTGTGAAGCTAGACATAAAATCAGAAGTCCATTCTTCCAATGTTGCTTGAAGGTCATCCAGTTTGGTAAAGCGGTAGCTTGTTCGTAGACCCGCCATGTTTTACAGTTGTTTGCTAGTTAGCTTAAAAATCAACTTGTTGATTATAGCTAAATTTGTTAGTCAAGGGTTAACCTTGTTATTTTATATTAGTGGTAGTTATAAGCCCTCTTAGAACTTGTTCCAACTTACAGGCTTGTAAGAAGGGAGGTAGAATTTTGGATTTATTGTAGAAATATGAAGATGTGTTAATTTATTTGTTGGAACTGTATTTTGATTTGTAGTTTAAGATTTGTGTGGACTGACTTCTTTACTTAAATTTTCAAAGCGTAGTATTGGAACGGTCATCAATAACTAGCTTTGGAATTTTTTGTTGAATGTTACTTTAAAGTGATGATTTTATTTACAAAAGGGGAACAACAAAAATAGAAAAGGTTAAATGCTTTAGATATTTAAGGTTATACGTTTTCACTTTCTTTTAAAGTTAAGGTTGACTTTGTCTTTATTGTTAAAGCATATTTTCATTTGAAGCTTGAAATGTTTTAATATTTACAGATTAGGAAACACAAGTGAATTGTTTTGTGTATTTTCATCAAGGATTTCTTAGGATTAAAGCTAATGGTGATTTACATGATTGTTATCTGTAAAGTTTTTATTTACAGAATAATTAATGTTTCCACCTAATAGCTCAAATGGGTTCATTTTGTCTTCTTATAATTATTTACCTTTTGTTCTTATTAAAGACAAAAATAGAAAGGAGATGTTTTTACCTTCTTTTCATGTTTCGACTGTGCACTGCAGCCTTCGTCAGAAGGATACCTTTTGTTCTTTAATAAGAACAAAAGGTAAATAATTATAAGACGACAAAATGAACCTATTTGAGCTATTACGTGGAAGTTATGGACAAAACTGCATCAAAGACTTCTGCCGGCTGGAGAAACTGGAAAAAACACGGGCACGCTACAGAAACCACCTGAGATTTAACCTCTGTTGCAGAGATGAGGATGTCACACCAGCAAGCCTCAACATAAAAAATCCAATCCCGACCAAAAACGCAGAGAAAATTATCAATAAAGCATGGAAAGACCTAATCAAAAAATGGATAAGAATGACAGCAAACAAAGTGGACAGAATTAACAACCAGATCAAGGAGGAAATGGACATTTCAAGAAACACTACCCGACTGACCAGGAAACGCAGGAGCAGATAAAAGCACAATTAAAACATGCACACGAACAGGAATTCATTATAACGAAAAACCACCAATTAAAAAAAAACCTAAAAAAACTTACAGAAAGGAAGAACGGACGAAGACAAACACACACAGAAACAAACGCTAAGTGGGTCAAAAACTTATCAAAACGCAGACTCACGGACACAGAGAAAACAGTGCTGAGCAGAGGACTGAACTTCGCCATCACACCAGCCAAAATACCCCATGAAGAATACATCCTCGCAACAGAACTCGCATGCGAAAAAATCCAGGACCAAGGGGAAAAAGCATCACTCCGGAACGCAGTTGCGGGAATCCTCAAAACGGCCAAACTACCACAAAGCAGCTTTACAAAATAAGAAGAAAAAGCATTAATCTCACTCAAGACAGATAAAATAATCACAATTCTCCCATCTGATAAAGGCAGAACCACAGTAGTAATGGACACGGAAACATATGAAAAACAGATGAAAACCATGTTGGCAGATAACAGCACATATGAAATCATTAAAACAAACCCCACAGAAGAAAAGAAAAAAATGCTAAAAGCCCTTCTCATACCCCTATTAGAAAGCAAAAAAAATCACAAAGGACACATACGGTCACCTGATTCCCACAGCCAGCATCACCCCCCGGATCTATGGAACCCCAAAAATACATAAGAAGGATATCCCACTGCGGCCAATAATAGTATCGGATCAGTCACGTACAACTTATCAAAAGCCCTGGTTGAGACTTCCGGTTATGGCTGCCACGTAGGACGGACGTGTCTCGCTCTGCTCTGCTCCTGGAGAAAAAAAATCGGCAAATAACTCTCTCATTTGGGACAGAACGTATCCCAGCGTTTGGGCGAGGATATGTCGGCGAAGCCTAAGGCTGGAAAACCAGGAAAAGGAAAAAGCGAGCCGCCGAAACAGTCCAAATTAACGGACTTTCAGGTCTGTGACGCAGCAAACAGGGCTCCATATATGGCGGAGGAGGCTGGCAACGCTGCGATTTCTGCGGGGAATGGCGCAGATGCGCTGATGGCTGCCATGAGTTCAATGAGAGGGGACTTTTCCTCTAGATTTGATGGGATTATGACAGCGTTGGAAGGAATAAGAAAGGAATTGGGTGACTGTGTAGAACGAACGGCGCAGATGGAGCTCCGTCTCGCTAGTGCTGAAGATGACGTCACCCGTCTTCAATTAAAGGTGCGCACTTTGGAAAAAAAAAATAAATCTCTGGAAGATAATATTTTGGATTTGGAATCTCGGTCGAGACAGAATAATTTGAGGCTGGTGGGTCTTCCAGAGGAATCAGAAGGTCGGGACGTATGTTCCTTTCTGGAAAAGTGGATTCCGGAGGTGCTGGGCAGCGAGGAGTTGCAATCAGCAGTGGTTCTGGAAAAAGCACATCGCATTGGCCCACGGAGAGATAAGGGACCGCCGAGGACCTTAATTATGAAGTTTCTTAACAACAGAGACAGGATGAAGATCTTCAACGCTGCACGAGCTAAAAAAGGAGAGATTAAACACCAGGACCAGCAGGTGCGGTTCTACCCAGATTTGGCCACAGGAATCCAGCAATTGAGGAAGCAGTTTGATCCCGTACGTAAGGAGCTGCGCAACCTTGGGATTCGTCATGGTGTAATCTATCCTGCGAGACTGCTGACCACGTATGAGGGCAGAACCCACATCTTCAAGACCCCAGAGGAGGCGCAGGAGTTCATCAAGAAGATCAAAGAAGAAGAAGAGACTGGTGGGAGCTAAGCATGAACAAAATATAAGGTAGAATAATTAAGCATTTGCACAGGCATCTGACTGACTTGAAGTAAATAGTAAGTTTACAAAATATAGATTGTATTATATATTAAAAAAACAAAAAAACAAAAACAAAACAAACAAAAAAAAAAACTATGATGTACAAAGTTGTTAAAAATTTTGGAGTTAAGTTGGAAAACTACAGAGGAGAGTTAATGTTACGTCATTAAAAGCAGTAGAGTTAGGGTGATTGGGAGGATGAAGAAGGAGTGGCTTAGGCTGTTCCCCGTGGGTGTGGAACGGTCGATGGCTATATCGGGAGACAGAATTTTTCTTTTGATTTTGGGGGGTTTGCCACAAGTGTGGGAAGGGGAAATTTGTTTGTGTGTAGTTTGTAGGATGAATGTTCAACCACTCATGTTTTTGCTTCTCTGTATGAGCATGTTTACACTGCAAGGTAATCCCAAACTCTCTATTGATCATGGACCAAAGTGTTAATCTTAATTTAACTTCATGGAATTGCAGAGGTCTACAAAATTTAAAAAAACTTAAACAAGTTATGAATAAAATAAAGGACATGGGTTCAAGAATTGTGTTTTTACAAGAAACTCATCTGATAGAGGAGGATGTTAAAAGAATTAGGAGTAGATGGCAGGGAAGTGTATTCACCTCTTCATTTTCATCCCGAGCCAGGGGAGTTATGACTCTCATACATAAATCAGTTCCTTTTCAAGTGAAAAATGTAATTGGAGACAAATTTGGAAGATATGTAATCATTCAAGGTTCTTTGCTATTAGAAAATATAAATCTTGTGAACTTATATGGTCCCAATATAGATGATCAGAAGTTCTTTGCTAATTTATTTCTCATCTTATCATCACTTACAGGGCAACATATAATAGCAGGGGATTTTAATTGTACATTGAATCCAGGTATAGATAGATCAACAGGACTGGATTGTACGCACATTGGATGTAGGATGACTATTAATCATTTTATGAAAGAATTGAGATTGTTAGATATATGGAGAGAAATGAAACCACAAGTTAAAGCCTATTCTTGTTATTCCAGTACCTACAAGACATTCTCACGTATTGATTATTTTTTGATTTCCACAGAATTAAGGTCCAAGATTCAAAACTGCTTTTATGATAACATCGTGATCTCTGATCATGCACCCTGTTGTCTAATATATGTAGATAAAAAATTGACAAAGGAATCAGGTAGATGGCAATTTCAGCATAAATGGCTTCAGGATGAGGAATTTGTCAAGTATATAGAAAAACAGATAGACGAGTTCTTTGACATCAATACTACACAAACATCAGCATGTGTAAAGTGGGAGGCTTTCAAAGCTTTTATTAGGGGGCATATTATTAGTTATACAGGATCAAAATCTAAGAAGACTCGAGAGGAGAGAGCTAAATTGGAACATAAAATAAAAAATCTTCAGGAAAAAGTGTATGCAGGAAGTGACCCAAGGTTGGAGAATGAATTACTGATTTTGAGAGCTGAATACGACAAAAAATCAGCGAATAGAGCTGCCTCGAGTCTTCTAAGATTGAAACAATCTTTTTATGAACAAGGTGAAAAATCAGGAAAATTATTAGCATGGCAGATTAAACAATTGGAAATTAAAACACCAATTACCAGTATTATAAGTAACGGACAGGTAGTTATAGATCCTTTAGAAATTAATAGAGCCTTTAGAGATTACTATGAAAAATTATATGATACCAAAAATGAACCTGATTTAACAAAACTAAATGGGTTTTTGAACGAACTATCTATACCGTGTATTCCAAATGAAAACAGGGAGATATTGGAGTCTAAAATTAGTCAAGAAGAAGTTGGGCTAGCCATTGATAATATGAAATCAGGAAAAAGTGCAGGACCAGATGGTCTTCCAGTTGACCTTTATAAAAAATTTAAGAATAAATTAATAAAACCTTTTTTGGAAATGGTTTTAGAAGCATTTCAAAATAATAATTTACCATCATACATAAATAATGCCTTAATTATACTGCTGCCAAAACCAGGTAAGCCCTCTAATAAATGTGAAAATATGAGACCAATAAGCCTATTAAACGCCGACCTTAAGATAATCTGTAAAATTTTAGCAAGACGAATACAAGAAATTTTACCAAATATTATTAATCGAGATCAGAATGGCTTTATAAAGGGTAGACAAGGCTTCCATAATGTAAGAAGACTATTTAATATTATCTATTTTAATAAAGAAGCACCGGATACAGCTCTCCTATCATTGGACGCCGAAAAGGCCTTTGATAGAGTTGAATGGCCCTTTCTTTTTGAAGTCCTACAAAGGTTTGGACTTGGAAATAATTTCATAAAATGGGTTCAAATAATATACAATAATGCTACAGCAGAAATCCTAACAAATAACAATATTTCAAAACCAATAAAAATCAATAGAGGATGTCGACAAGGCTGTCCACTCTCACCTTTACTGTTTACTATGGCAATTGAACCTTTAGCGATAGCGATACGTTTACATTCACAAATATATGGAATTAAAGTTGGACCAACAGAACATAAAATCTCCCTGTACGCCGATGATATAATTTTGTTTATGTCGAATCTAAAAAAATCAATTCCAACCTTGTTGAATTTAATAAAGAATTTTGGGGAAATATCAGGATATAAAATAAATAAAACTAAATCTTCAATATTAATGCTAAATGAGACCCAGAGAAATTACCCAGCCCCTGAGGTAAATCAATTCAATGTTGTAAATCAGTTTAAATATTTAGGAATCCAAATTATGCCTAAGCTAGAATCAGTCGCCAGTGTCAACTATGAAGCCTTAATGTCAGATATCAGTGAGTTAACTCAGAGATGGATGTCACTACCAATGTCGATGATCGGGAGAATCAATATACTTAAAAGTAATATTTTACCTAAAATACTTTATTTATTTCAATACATTCCCTTATCACCACCTTTAGATCTATTCTCAAGAATAAAAAAAAAGTTAGTGGAATTTATATGGAACAACAGGAGGGCTAGATTACGTCTGTCTTTATTATATTTACCATTTGATCGTGGAGGTCTGAAATGTCCAAATTTTATGTTGTATTATTGGTCGGCACAACTGAGGTCTATGACATATTATTTTTCATCAAATGATCTCCCTCACTGGACTGAAATGGAATCATACAATTTACCTTTACCTCTTCCCATATTCATATACTCAGATTCGGCAAAAAAATTACAAAAACAAGTTAAAAATCCATTTGTAAAGCATATGATCAAAATATGGTGTGAAGCTAAAAACTATTTAAAAGAACCACAGTTATTGTCACAATTTAGTCCAATATGGGGTAATCAATATTTTAAACCAGGGAGAGCGGACGCTGTATTTAAAGTATGGAATTTAAAAGGGATACAAAAGATTCAGGATTTATATTTGCCATGTGCAGACAACATAATGTCTTTTGAAGAGCTGAGGATCAAATTTAATCTCAATAGAACACATTTTTTTAAATATCTTCAACTTAGAAACTTTATTCGATCAAATCAAAATAAAGCTCTCACTCGACCTATTTATTCATCCTTGGAAAAAATGATGATGAAAGATAGTAAAAGAAAGGGTATTATTTCAGAGTTTTATAACTCATTGACACTATCTTCAAGTGAAAATTCACTGAAAAGATTAAACTACTGGAAAGAAGATCTGCAAATTGAAATTTCAGAGGAACAATGGGAATTGGCTTGTACAGAAGCTCAAACCAAATCAATAAATGCACGCCTTAAATTGATACATTTCAAATGGTTAATGCGGATGTATGTTACACCGGAGGAGTTAAATAGATATAACAAAAATATACCAGATACATGCACAAAATGCATGGAAAGTAAAGGAACCCTATTTCATTGTTTATGGGAATGTAGATTAATAAGAATGTTTTGGGAAGAGGTGAGGGTAACAATTGAAAAAATAATCTCAAAACAAATCATATTGAATCCTAAACTGTTTTTGTTGGGTCTGTACCCAGAAAAGCATAATTTCAATAAAAGTGAAAGAACATTCATAGACCTCAGTTTGCTTAATGCCAAAAAATGTATTGCACTATTATGGAAAAAGACTCATAGACCAGATGTGACTCAGTGGTTAAGACAGATGTTAACAAACCTTCCATTAGAAAGAATAACATATATACTGAAATCAAAGGAAATTGTGTTTGAGAATATATGGAGACCTTTTATTGATTATGTAAAAAATTTAAACATAACTCTTGAAGAAGAAGGTGAATGATGTGTGTGGACCTTGTAAATTCCAAACTGGTGAACATAATATGTATACTTATGTATTGGATTGTCTAGACTAAACAGAGGAGCATTGTTGAAGACTTGATTTTGTTGGTGGTTGTTGGTGTTTTTAGTGCATTTTTTTTTTTTTTTGTAGTACTTTAGTGTTAGTGTTTGATTGTTTGTATCATGTTTGTTAAAAAAAAAAAAAGGTTCAATAAAGATATTGTGGAAAAAAAAAAAAAGCCCTGGTTGAAATCATCAAACCCCTCCTTGGATTATCAGAATTCCACTGCAAAAACTCAAAAGAGCTGGCACAAGAACTCAAAAATATGAAAATAGAATCAGACAAGATCCTCATTTCACATGATGTCATTTCATTATTCACAAAGACCCCTGTTGATGTCACACTACATGTAGTGCAAGAATGCCTCAGTAATGACAGAACCCTTAAAAGACGCACCAAGCTCACAGTTCACGACATATCTGAACTATTACAATTTGTTGCAAAATCCACCTATTTTCAATACAGAGGAAAAATCTACAGACAAAAAGAAGGATTTGCAATGGGAGACCCACTAGCAGCCATTATGAGCAGTTTTTTTCATGGAGGATCGGGAAAACAAAGCCATCAACATGGCACCTACACAGAGTAAACCCACCCTCTGGAAGAGATACGTGGACAACATTCTGGAGAAAATAAGGAAAGGACACACACAAGAACTCACTGACCATCTGAATAGCACGGACAGCATTGGGAATATAAAATTCACATACGGAGAGGAAGGAAATGGCACCATAGCCTTTCCGGACATGAAAATCCACCACAATGATGATGGCAGCATAAAAATCACAGTCTACAGGAAACCAACCCACACAGATCAATACCTACTATGGACATCAGAACACCCCACAGCACATAAACTATCAGTTGTCAGGACGTTATATGAACGGGCCACCATCATCACAGACCAAGAAGACAGACAGGAGGAGGAAAACCACATAAAACATGCACTCATACGCTGCCAATATCCAGTATGGGCCATAAACAAAGGTTAACAGCAAGTCAAAAACAAAGAAAACAAACAGGAAATAAGACACAGAACAAAAGCCAAAATCAAAAACAAGGACACCATAACTATACCATACATCCAAGGGATCACGGAACCAATTCAAAGGATCATGAAAAAATACAAAATAAACACAGCAGTAAAACCACACAAAAAATTAAGACAGTTATTGGTACACCCTAAGGACAAAATACAACAAGACAAAAAATGCAATGTAATATATGAAATATGCAGATCATGCAACAAAACATACATTGGAGAAACTGGAAGATCATTCATCACAAGGAAAAAAGAATACCAGAAGGAATGTGAGAAGGAAACACAAGGACAACTCACAAGATCACAAAAAGAAAAGGCAGAACAAGAAACATTAAAATCAGCATTATCAGATCACTGCAAAAGAAATAATCACATCATGGACTGGGACAAAGCAAAAATTATTGGATCGGAGAGCAACAGACACAAACGCTGGATCAAGGAGGCCATAGAAATCAGGAAGCGGGGAAAAGATACCATGAACTGGGATGAGGGGGCCTTTATGCTTTCCCATACCTGGGACCACATTCTCCAGAGACCATCTGACGGCGGAAAGCGGGGCTGGCTCGGTGGATCTGACAGGTCTGCTGGGCTGGCCCCGCCTACGAAAGTCAGCTGATAAAACTACACCTGGCAGCAATCAGCTGACTCTTCTGACGAAGGCTGCAGTGCACAGTCGAAACATGTACACACATGGACAGAATTGTTGGTACCCCTCTGTTAATGAAAGAAAAACCCTCAATGGTCACAGAAATAACTTGAATCTGACAAAAGTGGTAATAAATAAAAATTCTATGAAAATTAACCAATGAAAATCATACAATACTTTTGCATTGTGGTTCAACAGAATTATTTAAAAAAAAAAAACTCATGAAACAGGCCTGGACAAAAATGATGGTACCCTTAACTTAATATTTTATTGCACAACCTTTTCAGGCAATCACTGCAATCAAACGATTTCTATAACTGTCAATGAGACTTCTGCACCTCTCAGCAGGTATTTTGGCCCACTCCTCATGAGCAAACTGCTCCAGTTGTCTCAGGTTTGAAGGGTGCCTTCTCCAGATGGCATGTTTCAGCTCCTTCCTCAGATCTTCAATAGGATTTAGATCAGGGCTCATAGAAGGCCACTTTAGAATAGTCCAATGTTTGGCTCTTAGCTACTCTTGGGTGTTTTTAGCTGTGTGTTTTGGGTCATTATCCTGTTGCAAGACCCATGATCTGTGACTGACACCAAGCTGTCTGACACTGGGCAGCACATTTCTCTCTAGAATACCTTGATAGTCTTGAGATTTCATTGTACCCTGGTCAGATTCAAGACACCCTGTGCCAGATGCAGCAAAGCAGCCCCAGAACATAACAGAACCTCCTCTATGTTTCACAGTAGGGACAGTGTTCTTTTCTTGGTATGCTTCATTTTTGCGTCTGTGAACATAGCGCTGATGTGCCTTGCCAAAAAGTTCCAGTTTTGTCTCGTCTGTCCATAGGACATTCTCCCAGAAGCTTTGTGGCTTGTCAACATGCAGTTTGGCAAATTCCAGTCTGGCTTTTTTATGATTTGTTTTCAACAGTGGTGTCCTCCTTGGTCGTCTCCCATGAAGTCCACTTTGGCTCAAACAATGACGGATGGTGCAATCTGACACTGATGTACCTTGACCTTGGAGTTCACCTTGAATGTGTTTAGAGGTTGTTCTGGGTTCTTTTGTTACCATTCGTATTATCCGTCTCCTCCTGCGGCCACGTCCAGGGAGGTTGGCTACAGTCCCATGGATCTTAAATTTCTGAATAATATGTGCAACTGTAGTCACAGGAACATCAAGCTGCTTGGAGATGGTCTTATAGTCTTTACCTTTAACATGCTTGTCTTCCTGAGACAACTCTCTCCTTTGCTTCCTCTGGTCCATGTTTAGTGTGGTACACACCATGTCACCAAACAGCACAGTGACTACATGTCACACTTTAAACAGGCCGACTGACTGATTACAAGTTTGTAGACACCTGTGATGTTAATTAGAGGACACATCTTGGTTGAACATGTCCCTATGGTCACATTATTTTCAATCTTTTCTAGGGGTACCATCATTTTTGTCCAGGCCTGTTTCATGAGTTTTGTTTTTTAAAATAATTCTGTTGAACTACAATTCAAAAGCACTGTCTGATTTTCACTGGTTAATTTTCATAGAATTTTTATTTATTACCACTTTTGTCAGATTCAAGTTACAGTATTTCTGTGACCATTGTGGGTTTTTCTTTCATTAACAGAGGGGTACCAACAATTCTGTCCATGTCTGTAAATAAGGTAAAAACATCTCCTTTCTATTTTTGTCTTTAATAAGAACAAAAGGTAAATAAATGTTTCCACCTTTTGACTTTTCTCTTTTAAATCCTGGTGAGAAGTAGGGAGTTGGTTAATGTTTTCCTTTTCCTGTGGAGAAAAAAAAAACACAAACCAAGAATACCACAATGACTTTGAATAACACTTAGGGCTTGAATGTTAACTGATTAATGTGGTTTACTATTTTGAAAAATTTTGGTAAATATTCATTGAATCACTTAAATCCTTTACCAGCATGCACTGGGTTAACATTACTTTAAGGTCACTTTTAAATAAACATTGCCATTTATTCGAATCCCAAAGCTGAACTGGACTCCCTGTGGAAGAAATCAAACAATGCAGCTTAAACACACATATATAGCTTCAAAAGTTTGCAATTGTAGCTTAAAATGTATATATATATATGTGCCTTTAACTTTAAAGGTTAAAATGTGTGGTTAAAATAAGTGATTAAATACAAAGTGTATGCTTTTATGCATTTCTAATATGCAAGTGGGGGTGGCTGTGGATCAGGAGGTAGAGCAGGTTGTCCAATAACCGGATGGTTGGCAGTTCGAATTCAGCTCTCCCCAGATATCCTGCCTTTGTCCCTGGGCAAGAAAATTGCCTCCAGTGTCCATAACACTGGGTATGAATATGTATAAATGTTCGGTAGTGCCCGGAGAGGCTGTTGGTGCAGATTGGCAGCCATGTTTCTGTCAGCCTGCCCCAGGGCTGCTGTGGCTACAGTAGTAGCTTGCTGCTACCATTGTCTGTCTGGAGTGAGTGAATAATGTATCTATTTGTAAAGCGTCTTTGAGTGTCTATGATAAAGCGTTATATAAATCTGATGTATTATTATAATGATCCACCAGTGACAATAAACCTTCAAGAGCCAAAAAGTTTCCTTTTCGCTGCTTTTGGCATAGAAACTTTAAATTGGTTTGAAATTTAGGTTATTCTGAATAATATAGATCACTTTGAAGTTAGTTTGGAAGCCCAGTTTGGTTAGAAATTGGCTTAACAGATTAAAAGTTTTAGATGTAACTTTATTAAAGGATGCAGTTCTTATGGTTGACCAAAAGACAGAGGCAGTTCCTTCTGCGCTCAAGGAGGAGGAGACACAGTGACATCGCTTGGGGCAGCCTGTCTCAGCTCCAAAATGGATGCCAGGATGACTCACAATGGCAGTATGTAAAAGTAAAATGGCAGTTGCACTGCTTAGTCTGCATATGTGCTGCACCCATGCAAAGGGGAATGATATGTGGCCCTTTCAGTCGTGCATGAATGCAAACGTGCACCGTAGCTTGCGGATTCAAACGCAGCTTGCTGACCAACCACACCTTGCTTTGTTTCTTTAAAAAAAACTGGAGAGTTTATCTCTCTTTAATTCGGTTTGTCACTCATGCAAGAATAATCTTACAATTTTAACTGTGCGTGCGATTCGGCACTATTGCCTCAACCGATTTCCTCTCAGTAACTTTTATTACTGTTCAGTGTGAAGTAGCTAATTCCACCGCTTTACCACTGAGGTTAAAAAAGAAAAAAAATGGTTAATTCAGATTATCCTGCCGGGAATTCTCACCGAACGAGTTGAATTAACAAAAAACGGATCGAATTTCATTGTGCTTCCATCTTTTCAGGCCTTATTTTAATTATTTCAGCATATGGCTATGCTTTTTCAACTTTAGCATACTTAAAAAAACAGTCTGTGCGTTTGTGGAATTTTGAGTGGGGGCAAATTCCCTCCTCCCTTCTCTGTGCTCTCTGCTAGGCTCAGGCAGATTAGGGGGGGGGGTGAATCACCTCCTCCCTTCTGTATTCCTCACACAGAGACTTGGCTGAGCAGATAAGGGGGTTCAACACTGGCTGAGCAGCCAGTTAGATACAGAGAAAAAACAGTTTTACTGTGCAACAGATCAGATTTGGCTTTACCCACACAGCTTGTAAAATCATAATTTCATGTCCATTTCTAGATTCTAGCAGAGCCTCACATGGGGCACATTTATAAAAGGTAGTGGATTAAGATGAATGGGTTTATAGGTGTTTTATTGTTGGTACAAGTACAGGTACATCTAAAAAAAATTAGAATATCATGAAAAGTTCAATATTTTTTTGTCACTCATTTCAGAAAGTGAAGCCCATGTATTATATAGAGTCATTACACAGAGAGTGATATATTTCAAGTGTTTTATTTTAATTCTGATGATTATGGCTTACAGCCCATGAAAACCCCAAATTCAGTTTCTCAAAAAATTAGAATATTACTTAAAATTAATTTTAAAAAAATGTTTTTTTAATAGAAATGTTGGCCGACTGAAAAGCATGTCCATGTACACACTCAATACTTGGTCAGGACTCCTTTTGGATTAATTACTGTATCAATGTGGCGTGGCATAGAGGTGATCAGCCTGTGGAACTGCTGAGGTGTTATATGAAGGTCCAGGTTGCTTTGAAACCAGGTTTTGATACTTTTGGCAGTGTGTGTGTGTGTGTGGGGGGGGGGGGGGGTGCCAAGTCCTGCAGGAAAACGAAATCAGCTTCTCCATAAAGCTTGTCAGCAGATGGAAGCATTAAGTGCTCTAAAATTTCCTGGTAGACAACTGCGCTGGCTTTGGTCTTGATAAAACACAGTGGACCAACACCAACAGATGACAAGGTTCCTGAAATCATCACTGACTGTGGAAACTTCACACTAAACCTCAAGCAACTTAGATTCTGTGCCTTTCCACTCTTTCTTCAGACTCTGGAACTTTGATTTCCAAAAAAAAATGCAAAATTTACTTTTACTGAACAGAGGTCATCTGCTGGTGTTAGTCCACTGTGTTTTATCAAGACCAAAGTCAGTGCAGTCGCCTAACAGGAAATTTTAGAGCACTTCATGCTTCCCTCTGCTGACAAGCTTTATGGAGAAGCTGATTTCATTTTCCAGCAGGACTTGGCACCCCCCCCCCCCCCCCCACACACACACAAAAGTATCAAAACCTGGTTTCATGACCATGGCATCACTGTGTTTGACTGGCCAGCAAACTCTCCTGACCGAAATCCCATAGAGAATCTATGGTTCATTTTTGTAGGTTTTTTTATTTGGGTTTTAAATCTTGTATTGGGTTTTAGACTTCAGACTTTTGAGTTTTTTTTTTTTAATCTCTTTGACTTATTTTTTAAACTTTTTTTAATATGACCCTTCTCTCTTATCTCTTTGTCTTATGCCCTGACTGGTGGAGCATTGAGTACTTTTATTGTGTCTATAGTCAGCTTCCTGTGTGCCCGTGTTTGTGTTCATGTTGAACGTAATTGTGGTTTGTAAATATGTGTCTAAAAGGATGTCACCTGACTGCAAAACAAATCTGCCTACAGGTACAAATAAAGTAACCTGAACCTGAACCTGAAGGACGCGAGAACAAACTACTTTGCTCAGCTTATATACTTAAACAAGGGAAATCCCAGGTTTTTGTTTGACACCATTAATTCCATTGTCTCAACTGATTTAGCCATGGCTCCTGGTTATTCTAATGCTGAATGTAATGACTTTGCAAATTTTATGGTGATTAAAGTGAATGATATTGGAGTAAGCACAACACCATCTGCTGAGGACCTTGGCCTGAATCAGGACACTTCTAACACGTGGTTCTTATTCACTCCAATCACGCTACTGGATGTACAGTAAATGGTCTTCTGGCCTCTATGAAGCTCTCTTCAAGCATCTTAGAGATTGTCCCAACTTCACTGTTTTTCAAAATATTTGACTCTATTGGGCTTTTAATTGTCGAAATCATATACTGGTCAGTTTTATCACGCACTGTTCCCAGTTCTTTCAAACAAGCAGTGGTTGAACCCAAATTAAAGAAGCAAAACCTAGACCCTAAAGAACTGAACAATTAGAGGCCCATTTCAAAGCTCCCTACCGATCCAAAATGCTTGAGAAAGTAGAAGCTGAGCAATTAACATTCATAGAGAGAGATAAAATCTCAGATACCTTCCAGTCTGGTATCCATAAATGCACTCCACTGAGACAGCACTAATTAAAGTCTCCAGTGACATCATGTTGGCAGCAATTTCTGGTCAGTACTCAGTCCTGGTGTTGTCGGATCTCACCGCTGCTTTTGACATGGACAACAATATATTGATAAATAGGATGAAGGACACTTTTGGTATTCCGGGATCAGTTCTGAAATGGTTCTCATCTTATTTAACTGACAGAGGTGTTGTGTCTGGATGTAGACTGGAAATGACGAGGCCAGGTGTACAACTGAACTCACGTTTATTAAAGGTATCACACACACCACACTACGACCACCAGGCAGGGGTGATGGCGAAGAGACCCGCCCTTCCTGCCTGCTGCTCTTTATAGGCACGGTGTGGTGGCACTCATTTCCGTTTCTGCCATTATTAAGAATCATGGTGAAACCTGCCTTTGATCTTTGAAGGCATCACTCTCAGTGATGCCTACCTTTGATCTTTGATGATGCGTCTGCCTGGTAACAGTAACCATGGCAACATCTGTGCGTCTATGATGTCATAGCTATGAACACCCATAGCTCCCCTACAGACGTTCATTAAAGATTTCCCCTCCTAAACTACTGCATATCCGGGGAGATGGAAATTCGGGGATGCACACCCTCGTAACCTCAGCACAGCACATATAAATTCTGAGGCCTGTCTGATGAACGGCTCAAGAGATATACGTGGAACAGACAGACACACAGACAGAGATTTCTTGCATTTATAGAGACTATTGCATTGCCCGTAGAACCAAGTATTCCTGTCTGAAACAGGTATCCCAATCAGGCTTTCCAGACCAAAATGTAGGCTGTGTTTGAAAGTGGAATACAAAGAGGTGTAGCCTACATGTAGGCAATCACATGTTAGACTTTGACAAATATAAAAGGGAGTAAATGGCACTAAGATTTATTTGACTGTGTGAATATTAATTAAAGAATACCTAAATATTGAAAATGAATGGGACATCCATTATTAGTGACTGTTTCAGATCCCTTGTTTATTTGTTTGTCAGATCACTCATTTGTCTGATCTTTTATCATTTACAGTGCATCTGGAAAGTATTCACAGCGCTTCACTTTTTCCAAATTTTATGTTCCAGCCTTATCCAAAAGGGATTTCCCCCCCCCCCTCACAATTCTACACACAATACCCCATAATGACAATGTGAAAAAAGTGGGGTTTTTTTTTGTAATTTTTACTAATTTATTAAAAATAAAAAACTAAGAAATCACATATACATAAGTATTCACAGCCTTTGCTCAATACTTTGTTGATGCACCTTTGGCAGCAATTACAGCCTCAAGTCTTTTTGAATATCATGTCACAAGCTTGGCACACCTATCTTTGGGCAGTTTCTCCCATTCCTCTTTGTAGCACCTTTCAATCTCTATCAGGCTGGATGGGAAACATCGGTGCACAGCCATTTTCAGATCTCTCCAGAGATGTTGAATTGGATTCAAGTCTGGGCTCTGGCTGGCCCACTCAAGGACATTCACAGAGTTGTCCTGAAGCCACTCCTTTGATATCTTAGCTGTGAGCTTAGGGTCGTTGTCCTGCTGAAAGATGAACCGTCGCCCCAGTCTGAGGTCAAGAGCGCTCTGGAGCAGGTTTCCACCCAGGATGTCTCTGTACATTGCTGCATTCATCTTTCCCTCTATCCTGACTAGTCTCCCAGACAAGCGGCAGACTCAGCGGCAAACATCCCCACATCATAATGCTGCTACCAACATTAGCATGGTTATGAACGGTGCCTGGTTTCCTCCAAACATGACGCCTGGCATTCATGCCAAAGAGTTCAATCTTTGTCTCATCAGACCAAAGAGTTTTGTTTCTCATGGTCTGAGAGTCCTTCAGGTGCCTTCTGGCAAACTCCAAGCGGGCTGCCATGTGCCTTTTACTAAGGAGTGGCTTCCATCTGGCCACTCTACCATACAGGCCTGATTGGTGGATTGCTGCAGAGATGGTTGTCCTTCTGGAAGGTTCTCCTCTCTTCACAGACCAATGCTGGAGCTCTGACAGAGTGACCATTGGGTTCTTGGTCACCTCCCTGACTAAGGCCCTTCTCCCCTGATCGCTCAGTTTAGATGGACGGCCAGCTCTAGGAAGAGTCCTGGTGGTTCTGAACTTCTTCCATTTACGGATGACGGAGGCCACTGTGGTCATTGGGATCTTCAAAGCAGCAGAAATTTTTCTGTACCCTTCCCCAGATTTGTGCCTGGAGACAATCCTGTCTTGGAGGTCTGCACACAATTCCTTTGACTTCATGCTTGGTTTGTGCTCTGACATGCATTGCCACAACTGTGGGACCTTATATAGACAGGTGTGTGCCTTTCCAAATCATGTCCAATCAACTGAATTTACCACAGGTGGACTCCAATGAAGCTGTAGAAACATCTCAAGGATGATCAGTGGAAACGGGATGAGCCTGAACTCAATTTTGAGCTTTATGGCAAAGGCTGTGAATACTTATGTACATGTGATTTCTTAGTTTTTTATTTTTAATAAATTTGCAAAAATCTCGAAAAAACGTTTTTCACGTTGTCATTAGGGGGTATTGTGTGTAGAATTTTGAGGAAAAAAATGAGTTTAATCCCTTTTGGAATAAGGCTGTAACATAATAAAATGTGGAAAAAGTGAAGCGCTGTGAAGACTTTCTGGATGCACTGTATATCCAAGATAATACTGCATCTTCACTTTGGGGAACAGGAGTTGTTCAGTCACTATAATTATTTTAGTTTATATCACTGCTCAGTGATGGAGTTCAGTGTAATGTTGAATTTCTTCTGTGCATCAATTCATCAATAAAGCCATGCAGTACTATAACAGGACACGTTTACAAATATTTGAGACCCATTGTAGTGCATCATTTTATATTTTAGCAATATTTTGTTATTAAAAGGTTTTTTAAAACTTTAATGCTCACATTGAGGCATGGTTATATCGTCACGCTGGGGCGATACTGAGGCCAAACAATGATCTGAAGCTTGAGGGCGTGACTGGCAAACACTGAGCACTGCCGCTCTATTGTAAGCGTCTGTTTCTTATTGGTGCAAGATTATCATTATTATTATTTATTATTAATATTATTCTGCCTAAACAATTGCATTTTTGACCCTCTAAACATTAACCAAAATGCATTTTTTTTCCCCCCACACACACCTCAGACCCAGTGAAAAATGTTATAAACTGGAAAAAATATGCACCCCATGCTGAAAATTTATCCAGCGTATGTGGGGACCCGTGGTGCCGCAAAAGACATCACTGGCACACAGGTAAAGCAGCAGCAGAGACTCCCGTTGCTCAGTCAAAATATATACCATAAAGTTGCTGTGATTGATAATTTGGCATGGAGAACACGGGGGGGGGGGGGGGTGCTGCTTCTCCCAGCATGTTCTGTGTTGCTTTGTCAGACCTGGTCCCCGCTGATGCTCCACCCAGTCTGCTCGTGCACCTTATTCACCACATATGGCGAATGATCCTTTAGACCTACACAATCACGGCAACTTTATAGTATATTCTTCAGTTTTATCTTTTTCTGTCTTTCTAACTTTCATTTCCTTGTTTTGTCCCGGGAACACTGTGGTGACTGACAGGTCGCGATGCTGTGTGGCATCCAATCAGCATGGTCGTGATGCAGCGTATTCTCCAATGAGTACGGAGTCAATCCGAAACCCCGCCCACACTTCTTGAAGCCGGGGGGGGGGGGGAGGGGGGAAGACATAGAGCAGTCACACAGCGGTGGCTAGACTTTTATTGATAAAAATTACATATTTTGCCTGAGCGACTCCATATTCGGGGATGCACACCCTCATAGCTTCAGCAAAGCACGTTGAGTGACAAACGGTTTGCGAGATATCTGAGGAACACACACACACAAACAGACAGAGATCCCTTGAATTTATAGATGGATGATATGGGGTCATTTTGCCAGCAACATTTGGAAAACACAAAAACACACGCATCTTTGAAACAGAATAAACTAGAACATAAGTGCATTAAACAGCAACTAAGAAGCATACAGACTTTATTGTGTTTCCCATGATGCAACAGAAACGACAACAGGACTTCATGAAGTTCTGCTGTGTTTCCGACTGATTTACGGTGGTACCCCAATCCTGTCCCAGTGGGTGTCAGCCTGTTTTTTTCTCCGTGTCAGTGTCAATTAGAGGCTGCAGTGTTTGATGGCCCTGACCGGATGTATCTCAGCTGCTAAAACACACTCGAAGTTTTAGTGTCACGTTTATATATTTAAAGTGGCCACAGGTTAGTCTGTGGTTGTACTGGGCAGCTTCCAGGTGTGAATGTGTAACTGTGTGAGTGTGAACAGGACGTTCTTGAAAAAGGGAAGTTGCCTCTCAGCGGAACTACCCTGTATAAATAAAGGTAAAATAAAATAAATAAATATAATTAAAGGTTTCTGTTGTGTAGTGTGATGCCGTACCCGCCCACAGGGTGGCGTCAGGCCGGCACGGCCACTTGTGTATATAAGTCTGTGTTCTGATAATAAAGGTTGATGGTTGTTGGTTCCCTGCACAAGAGAGACTCCGTCTCCTTTCTTCATTCATAACATCTGGCGATGAGAAGTAAAATTATGGCAGCGTATGGGCTACCTCAACCTCTGGTGCTGTTTCTAGAGTACACGGGAGAGCCGGTGATCCTGTGGCCGAAGTGGCGGGCCATGTTTGAGGGTTACATCGGGGTGCTGGGCCTAAGTAGACTTGACAGGAGAAGACGACGAGCGCTTCTGGCCCACCATCTCGGCACGGAGGGCTGAAGAATTCTCGGTACGTTGGGTGAGACAGAGTGTGATGAGGATGCTGTCGAGCGGCTGGCCGAATTCTTCACCGGGCAGACGAGGACCATGAAGCTGTGGGTGGCGGGAATGTTGGCGCCAAATGAGGCTAGGCTAGTTAGCTCGGAGAAGCTAACGGCCCACTCATTGTCTATGGGCAAGTTAGCCACAAAGCCAACTGTGCATCAAAAGCGGGCTCCAGGCTACCAGCTAGGCATCGAGGTGGGACCGGGACCGCAAGAGGGGGAGTCCCCAGTCACTGAAGACGGCGTGCCAACTAAGAAGCGCAGAAAGGTGCAGGACTGTAGCGCTAGTGTGTTTGACGGCACGGCAAATTTGTAAACATCTTGCTGGTGTGCATGAGAGTATGTATGGTATAGGATTATTTTATATGTTTTTAGAGACTAGGTCCAATTTTAATTATTTTTTTTTTTGGATGAGTGTGTTATCACAGTTAATTATTCCCTGTTCCTTAGTGTGCGATTCGGGTCCTAAATTGGGGAGGGTCTCGATTGTGTGTGTGGTCTTACACTTTTGTAAGGGGGAGGGGAATGTTGTGTAGTGTGTGTGTGATGCCGTACCCGCCCACAGGGTGATGTCAGGCCCGCACGGCCACTTGTGTGTATAATTCTGTGTTCTGATAATAAAGGTTGGTGGTTGGTGGTTTCCTGCACAAGAGAGACTCCGACTCCTTTCTTCATACATAACATTTGGCTCTGAGTTCATACATAACAGTTTCATCTGTAATGCTGGAAAACCTTACTTGGAGCGAGCAAACTGCAGCCAATTATCTGTTGATTGTGTCAACAACTGCAGCTCCCTTATTATGCCTCGGTGAAACTGTGAGGTATATAGTAATCAGTTATTGCGTCTGTTTGTGGCTGTGTGTATCTGTCCGTCTGCCTCTTTGTTTCAGCTTGCCCAGTCAAAATTAAGTGGAACTAAAGGCTTGTATCACTGTATCGCCATTTTTTCTAGACTTTTTATTTGCCAGAATTTTGAAATAATGCTTTGTTTTTTATATAAACACAAAAATAGTTCACCTTTATCGTCAATGGAGCGGTACTGTGCATGTGCCCGGAAACTCCCACCAGAAGGAAGTACTCAGCAGTTCGCCAATACTGGGTGAACTAATGTCCGTCTTTTTGCCCGTCTGCTTTCTTCCTCTGCCACTAAACAGCAAAAGCTCCTGTTTGTCTTGATTGTCATTGTATTCATGTACCTCCATCGCCTCCGCCATTTAAAATGTCTGCCACCGTGCTCTTCTTTGTGTTTAGATTGCAGCTGTTCAAATCAGTTTGGTGGCTCTTGGCTGCCGCCAACAGCACAAGCATGTGAGCTGCAAATTATTTTCACTGTGCATGTGTGTATGCTAAAACTACTGGATGGATTTGAATGTAATTTTTACCAGAGGTGGTGGTCCTTGGGCTACAGAGGAACCCATAACATTTTGGTGATGATCCGAAAATGCATACCTCCGCCAAGGCATCAGCACCTTGGTGTTTTCATTGGTCCCAGCAGGTGTCATTGGCCTCTTTAAATTCCAGTGTTCCACCGACGGGACATTTCAAATTTTCTACTGCCACTCAGTGAAAAAAGAATTTGATTTTCTTTATGCATGCTCAGTTTAGGGAAATTAGATGGAATGCTAAGGGCTTAAAAGAAAAGTTTCAAATCTACAAGAAAAAAGTTACATTCATAGGAAAAGGTTCCAAATATTTAAGAAAAAAGTTACAATTTTTTGAGAAAAAAGTTGCAAATTTACAAGAAAAAAAATTGAAAATTGAGGAGAAAAAGTTGCAAATTTAAAAGAAAAGTTTCAAATCTAGAAAAAAATTGCAAATTTACAGGAAAGAAGTTTCACGTTTACAAGAAAAAAAAAATTGCAAATTGAGAAGAAAAAAGTTTCAAATTTAGCCTCTTAAGGTGTTCCACTGGTGGGAGTTTCAAATTTTCTACTGCCACTCTGAAGAAAATTTGAATTTCTTTGCGTATGATAAATTTAGGGAAACTGGATGGAATGCTAAGGGGTTAAAAACGAGGGTTTTCTAGCTTTACAAAAAAAGATTTGATGGTCTGGCTTCCTAAAGGAGTATACAAAAGTGTGCAAAATTCAAAGCTGGAAACTATGTACTAAAGTTGCACAAGGAGTGCTGCAGTGTTCAAATAAGCAAAATAGCATGTGGAGTGAATTTTTCACCATTTGTCTCATCAGCATGCAAAGTGAGGCATTTTTGTCCTGCCTGCAAAGCGACGGGTGGAAACAATTCAAATAAGATTGTTGCACACATGCACACAAAGCTGATTTATCAAGGTGACACGCAATTGTTCTGTTTTTGCATCTACAAACCCTAGTTCCAGTGAAGTTGGGAGGTTGTGTAAAACATAAAAACAGAATACAGTGATTTAAAAATCCTGTTCAACCTATACTCAATTGAATACACTACAAAGACAAGATATTTCATGTTCAAACTGATGAACTTTATTGTTTTGTTGCAAATATTCACTCATTTTGAATTAAATACTTGCAACACGTTCAAAAAAAGCTGGGACAGGGGCAACAAAAGACTTTCTAGAACATTCCACAGGTGAACTTTTCTGGAAACACGTGAGTGTCATGACTGAGTATAAAAGAAGCATCCCTGAAAGGCCCAGTCATTCACAAGCAAGGATAGGACGAGGTTCACCACTTTGTGAACAACTGCCTGGGAAAATAGTCCAGCAGTTTAAGAACAATGTTTCTCATTGTACAATTAGAAGGAATTTCATCATCTACAGTTCAATATTATCATCAAAAAATTGAAACAATCTGGAGAAATTTCTGCATGTAAACTACAAGGCCGAAAACCAACACTGAACGCCTATGACCTTTGATCCCTCAGGTGATACTGCATTAAAACCCAACATCATTCTGTGAAGGATATTACTACATGGGCTCAGGAACACTTCAAAAACCATTGACAAACCATTGTCACAATGAACTGTTAACACAGTTCATCGCTACATCTTCAAGTGCAAGTTAAAACTCTGCCATGTATCAACAACACCCAGAAGCACTGACAGTTGGGCCTGAGATCATCTGAGATGGACTGACGCAAAGTGGAAAAGTGTGCTGTGATCTGATGAGTCCACATTTCAGATGGTTTTTGGAAATCATAGACGTCGTGTCCTCCGGGCTAAAGAGGAAAATAACCATCCAGATTGTTATCAGCGTTAAGTTCAAAAGCCAGCATCTGTGATAGTATGGGGGGTGTCAGTGCCTATGCCACAGCTGTGAAGGCACCATTAATGCTGAACGTTGCAAACAGGTTTTGGGGCAACATATGCTGCCGTCCAAGCAACATCTTTTTCAGGGATGTCCCTGCTTATTTCAGCAAGACAATGACAAGCCACATTCTGCACGTGTTATAACAGTGTGGCTTTGTAGTAAAAGAGTGCAGGTACTAGACTGGCCTTCCTGCAGTCCAGACCTGTCTCCCAACTGAAAATGTGTGGAGCATTATGAAGCATAAAATATGACAACTGAGACCCCGGACTGTTGGCCAACTGAAGTCGTACATCAAGCAAGAATGGGAAAGAATTCAACCTACAATGCTTCAACAATTAGTGTCCTCAGTTCCTAAACGCTGATTGAATGTTGTTAAAAGGTGCTGTAACACAGTGGTAAACATGACCCCGTCTCGGCTTTTTAGAGCGTATTGCAGGAATCAAATTCAAAATGAGTGAATATTTACAAAAAACCCCAACAAAGTTTATCCACTTGAACATTAAATATCTTTTCTTTGTAGTGTATTCAGTTGAATATTGGTCAAAAAGGATTTTTTAAATCATTGTATTCATTTTTTATATATGTTTTACACAACATCCCAACTTCCCATTAACACACAGTCCTGCTTCCTTTAACAGCTGAACACAGTACTGCTCTTTTATGTCCTTTTTAAAGAGTTCATCCAGAGTACAAGACTACATATTGTCTCTCTTATCTCCAAAGCAGGTCATGCACTAATATGTACGCATGTCCAACTGGTGTTAACTTGAACTACAGAAGACAAACTAAAATGTGGCTCCAGGTGAGCGTAGAGAGCAAATAGAGCAGCAGAAGTGAAGGGGGGGGGGGGCTGTAGACAGCTGCACAAACCCTCCACAGACACATGTGGCTCATGTTAACGTCCTGGGGGCACTACATGATGGCGGGGGACAATAAACACAACATTTTCTCCAGAGTAGACCGACGGGGACACTAGGTAGTCGGGACAGGATGCAGGATTGGTTTTTTTTCCCCTATTTTTGTAATAGAGAAGAGTTCAAACCATTTAAAACAAGAACTTTATAAAAACAAACGAGTCATTACAAATTTACAACAAAAAAGTTGCAGATTTATGATGAAAAAAGTTGCAAATTTATGAGAAAAAAATTTGTAGATTTAAAAGAAAAAAATGCACATTTATGAAAAAAGTCAAAAATTTATGAGAAAAAAAGTTGCAAATTTGTGAGAAAAAAGTTGCAAATTTATGTGGGGGAAAGGTAAGAAATTTAAAAGAAAAAGAATCACAATTTGATTAAAAAAGTTGCAACTTTACAACAAAAAAATTTGCAAATTTACAAGAAAAAAGTTGCAGATTTAAAAGAAAGTTGCAGATTTAACAGAAAAAAGTTGCAAATTTGCAAGAAAAAGTTGAAAATTTATGCAAAAAACATTGTAGATTTGAAAGGAAAAAAGCACATTTATGAGGGAAAAAAATCATACATTTACAAGAAAAAAGTTGCAAATTTAAGAGAAAAAAAGTTGCAGGTTTAAAAGAAAACATTTTCAAATTTACAAGAAATGTTCCAAATTTGCAAGTTTTTTGTTGTTTTTGCATTTAGCATCGGTGCTTCAAAGTCTTCTATAACATGATATTAAACATTTATGATGATATTGGGGGGGATTCTCCCTTTTTTTTCAAGGTTGGGGCGTCATGCCCCCCCCCCCCCCTCCCCGATTTCCACCCATGTACAGGACAGATATCAGAGGGCTTTAATTAGAACACTGCAGTGATTAAAACCTGGAACAAAGCCGCAGCCTCAGACGTGTTCCTCAGACCGGTGCGAATGTTCCTCAGAGCTGAATGTGGGTCAGTGGTTCTCACCGGGTTCAGCTGAACCGCTTCACCCATACCGAGTCTGTTAAGGAGGAAACACCCCAGGAATCTGACTGCTCACAGCTTCCTCAGTTAAAAACTGAGGACAACTTTCACTTTCCCCCCCCCACCATGAAACGCTCATGAAGAACCCTGAACTCTAACGACGACTCTGAGATGAGAATAACCCTCAAATTAAAAACAGAACGATAAGAGGATTAAATCACAGCGGAAAACCAGGAACGCCCAAGCACCACTTCCCACATGAGCGGTGAAGAGCAGAAGACCCTGGACTGTTCCCGTTTAAATGAGTCTGGATGGAGCCGATGACTTCCTGATGCACAGATTACACAGTCAGAAGGGAGGAACGGAGGCAGATAACTGTGGACCGTCCAAGCATTCCAACTACCAGGAGAAAAGAGATAAGGGAGACATCTGGAGGCTAAACAAGCTGAATTACTTCAGAGTCGAGGAGTCCACACATTCCCCCGTGGCCTTAAGGAAAAGCGTGAACATCTGCATGATAAATGTGATCGTTCCTCGATTAGTTTGGCTGAAAAATAACAGAAGCTTTTGCAAATGTATGAAGAAAAAAAAGTCACAAATTTTTGAGACAAAAGTTGAAAATTTACAGGGAAAAAAATCTGCTAATTTATGAGAAAAAAAAGGTCATAAATTTTGGAGAAAAAAAGTTGAAAATGTGCAAGAAAAAAGGCGAAAATTTACAGGAAAAAATTGACAAGAACAAAACTGCAAATTTATGAGAAAAGAAGTCACACATTTTTGAGAGAAAAATCTACAAGGAAAAAAGTTGCAGATTTATAAAGAAAAAGTTGAAAATTTATGAGAAAAAGCTGAAAATGAACAAAAAAAATTATGAGAAAAAAGCTGAAAATGTCTAATTTTTTTTTTTTCATATCTGCTTAGAATTGGTGGTTCAAAGTCATGTTCTATATAGAGAGAGTCTCCAATGAACCTAACCTGCATGTCTGGCCTGTGGGAGGAAACCGGAGGAAACCCGCGCAGACACGGGGAGAACATGCCGACTCCAATGGTCAGGGGCGGAATATCCTGTGCAGTCCATTTGGGAGTACACTACTGGGCGATCGGAATGTGCCTCTGCTGTCTGTGAGGTCATCACATCATTACCTAAAGCTGGATTCATGCTGCACCACTGCTGTCCACGTCTGCTCGACCGCGTGGCTTGTGTGATGTAAATTACATCATCATCTCCAGTCCGCGGACGTCCGTGTGCAGTCCAAAAAAAAAAAACAATACCTTTGTGCTGTTTTTCTCCTCTTGGGAGTCTTCTTTCATTGGTCAGGAAACAGGTGGTGAGGTTTGAGTAATCTCCCGCCATGATCGTGTTTACGGATGTGGGACGATGGGAGTTGTTGTCCGCTAATCCATCCATCCATCCACCCATCTTCTACCGCTTTTCCGGAGGTCCGGGTCGTGGAGGCAGCAGTTCGAGCAGAGAAGCCCAGACTTCCCTCTCCCTGGTCACCTGCTCCAGCTCTTCAGAGAGGATACCAAAGTGTTCCCAGACCAGCTGGGAGACGTAGTCTCTACGGCGTGTCCTGGGTCTGCCAAGGGGTCTCCTCCCAGTGGGACATGCCCCAAACACCTCAAGTGGGAGGAGTCCAGGAGGCATCCTGATCAGATGCCCAAACGCCTTCAGCTGGCTGCTTTCGATGTGGAGGAGCAGCGGTTCTACTCTGAGCCTCTCCTGGGTGACTGAGCTCCTCACCCTATCTCTGAGGGTGAGTCCAGCGATCCCACGGAGAAAGCTAATCATTTAAACAAAAACTAAATATTACTCTGTTATTATACGACAACTGACAACTTTAATTACGTGGAAAAGGTCTTTTAAATTGACAAACATCATATGTTTAACTCATGGCAAAATTTGATCGGGATCAAACGATTATTTTGCTCTTGCCATTCATTTCAATGGAGAATTTTTTTTTGTTGATTTAAGGTCCCATATGTGGAAGTAGAGAGGACATGACTTCGGCGCTCTATTTTGCTATTTTCCCCAGCGTGACACGAGTACCAGGCGGCGTGGTGAATCAGCACGACAAAGAATGACTGCTTCAACAGCACATAGTTGAGCTCGCACCATTCTGTTACATTTTGGCTGCTACAGTTTGGCAGATTTGGCTGCTAATGTGAGCTGGTCTGGACGGCTATAGCCGGAACTTCTGCCATGTACAAAATGACAGAGGAGTCTGCTAGCTTAGCTGCTGCACATTCGTTTGTGTCCATTTTCTATATAGTCTGTCCATCGCCTCTGTACTCCTATTTAAATACCAACCCTTGACCATACATTTTATTGATAGATGTTATTTTAACTTATTTTATTACAGTTACAGCCTGGACATGGCGTTTCCTCGATAAGCAGCGGTTAGCTGCTGTTAGCAATGTTAGCCATTCACTCGTTGTCGTTTTGGTGCTCATGACACCCGAGGGACCGCTGCTACTGTATGCTACCACCCACACCACACACTTCTATGACAAATTTGCAGCTTTTCACTCATGAATTTTCAACATTTCCTCCATAAATCTGAAGGAAGAGAACATAAAAATAACCTTTGCATCGATTCCTTTCCTCACAGTAACCAAAACTCTGTGCAGGAGAAAAAGAAAAAAAAAAACCCTGCAGGGGTTTGCAACTATAATCTGCAGATTCCACTGAAGATTATCCCCAGGTTATCCCCAATAAACTTCAGCTTAATGTTCACTTTAAAAAGGGAGAGACTTGAGTGCAGCAGTAAAACAAGAGCAGGCATGTCGGGGGAAAACAGTGGCAGGAACACCAGACAGATTTCAACAATTTCTGGAGCTGACTGTAAAAAAACAAAGCAAAAAGAAACCCATGAAGTAAACAACTGTGAGGCTAACGTTAGCTGGCTAGGTCCAGCCGTCCAGCCCATACAGCCCGAGCTAGCAAACCTAGAACTGACTGACTGGATCATTGGAGACTGGGGGGTGTTGTGGACCTTAATCTCCACAGCCAAGCGCCGTTAGAAAGACACAGGCTGGACAACCTGGAAACTGTTCTCCTGTTCTGGGTTCATGCTAACAGTTAGCGCTGTTGGCTGTGTTAGCGCACTTTGATAATTAGCTGCTACCCCCAGCAGGTGATCTGAGGGGGGATGAGGGGGACAATGACCAAAGTCACCCCTATTGTTAACCTGCCATGCCCCCCATCCCCATTCACACGCATAAATAATGAGGGGGGGGGATGTCCTTCCTAACCTGCAAAAAGAGAGAATTGTCCCCCCCCCCCCAATATCATTGCAATCTTTTTTTTTTTAAATAAATCATGTTACATAACTGAATAAAATTAATGTAAAGCACAATTCTAAGCAGAAATGCAAAACCAAAAAAAAATTGCAGCTTCTTAAGTTTTTTCTTGTAAATTTGCAACTTTTTTCCTATAAATCTGCAACTTTGTTCTAAAAGATTTGCAATTTTTTCTTAAAAATTTGCAAATTTTCTTGAAGATTTGCAACTTTTTCCCTGTAAATTTGTACCTTTTTTTCTCAAAAAATTGTAATTTTCTTCTGAAAAATGTACATCTTTTTGTTCCTGTAAAAATGCAAGTTTTTCTCAAAAATTTGCAACCTTTTTCCCTATGAATTTGCAATTTTTTTCTTATTTGCAATTTTTTTCTAATAAAAATTAGCAACATTTTTCTCAAAATTTTGTAACTTTTTACCTATAAAAGGTAAATGTCACAAACATTTCATTAAGAAATGTGGGCTGTAGGTGATTTGTTATTTTTCATCAAGGGGGATGGAGAAACACATAAATGTAAATTAGGTAGAAATTGGCAAGAATAAAGGTGCAACGATATGATAAAAGATGTCAATTTAGAAATAAAAAAGTCACAAATTACAATTTAATTATACAGAATAAAAATTTAACCAGCATCCAGATGAGCGTTCAAATTTTACAGGAATTTTTTTTTTTAATTTACAAGACAAAAACTGCAAATTTATGAGAAAAAAAAGTTGCAGATTCTTTAGAAATAAAGTTGCAGATTTATAGGAAAACGTTTCAATTCTACAAGTTAAAATTTGCAAATTTATTAATAAAAATTTGCAAAGCTTTGAGAAAATAATTGGCTATTTTTTTTTAGAAAAAAAGATGCAAATTTATGAGAAAAAAGTTTCAAGTCTACAAGGGAAAATTAGCAAATTTACAGGGAAAAAATAGCAAATTTATGAGACAAAAGCTTCAGATTTTTCAGGAAAAAGTTGCATACAGGGGAAAAAGTGAAAAATTTACAAGAAAAAAACTGCAAAATTAAGAGGAAAATGTGCAAATTTATGAGAAAAAAGTTGTAAATTTATACCTCCCTTTTTTTTTTTGCATTTCTGCTTTTTTCCAGGTTGGGGGGGTCCCTCCTGTCCCCCCATGATTGACACCTACGAATGGTGCTGGGGGGGGGGGCGGTGGCAGGTAAACTGGGGGAGGATTTGGGGTCACTTTGCCAACCTCCCCCAACATGTGGCAAACGTCCAGCCGGTTTGAAAGGGTCTGAATCAAAAATGGACCCACAGAAACGCCGAAAGTGGCCCTGACTCTGCGCACTGCTCACAGAGCCAAAGCGCAGAAGTGCGACATTTCCTGGAGATGTGCGGCAGCTGCAAAAGTCTCCGCTCACCTTAAAGTGTGCCGTGGCTCCGCCGCTCCAGGATTTCAGGTGAAAAGTGACAGAAAGGAGCGGCTGTTGATCCACTCCAGCTGCCTGCTCTTCTCACACGCCTCTGCAGGGTTCGGGTCCCGAGCTGGTCTGGATCAGCGGTCTGAGGGGCTTTTGGGGGCGTGGAGACGGGAATATGACTCCTCTTCGTGATTGGTTAAAAGAAAGATTTTTTTTTTTTTACCCTCGACTTTTCATTTTTATTAATTTGTGACTTTTTCTTTTAATGCGTGTCTTTGTTTCTCTTAAATTTGCTACTTTTTCCCATAAATTTGCAACGATTTTTTTTCTTATAAATTTGTAGGTTTTCCACAAAATTACAAATTTTCTCTGATGCATATTTGCATTTTTTGCTTGTAAATTTGCAACTTTTTTCCAATAACTTTTATCCTCTAAAAATGCATATTTTTTCTCTGTAAATTTGAAAGATTTTACTCAAAAACTAGCAACTTCTTTCCAATAAATGCACTTTTTTTTCTTGTAGATTTGCAACCTTTTCTCATAAATTTTGCAACATTTTTCATAGAAATTTGCAACTTTTTTTCCTATAAATTTGCAACTTTTTTAAAGGGAAGCTTTTATCTCCATGCTTTAATTTTGAAGTGGTAACTTTTATTAATTCTTTTTCCACAAATGTGTGTCTTTGTTTCTCTTAAATTTGCTACTTTTTTCTACTTAAATTTGCATCGATTTTTTTTTTTTAAATTTGCAGGTTTCCCACAAAATTACAAATTTTCTCTTTGCATTTATTCTTGTAAATTTGTACCTTTTATGTGATTTTCTTCTTTTTTTTATTTTTATTTTTTAAAGTTTTTTAATTTTTTAAATTTTTGTATATTTTTAAATTTATTCATTTTCATTTTTTCATTTTTTTTTTAAATTTTTTCTTCTAAAGTGCAGTTTTTTGCAAAATTTTTTCTCCAAATTCGTGATTTGTTTTTCTTTTAAATTTGTGACATTTTTCATTGTAAATATGAAAACTTTTCCTGCTAAACTGAATTCAGGTTTTGTGGATTTTTTCCTTGTAAATGTGCATTTTTTGCTGCAAATTTTCCGTGTTTTTCCTCGTAAAATATGTGACTTTTATTGATTATTTTCCACAAATATGTGACTATTTCTCTTAAATATGCTACTTTTTCTTCATAGATTCGCACATTTTTGTCGTAAATTTGTGACTATTTTCTAATAAACTTCGAGGTTTTTCTTCATAAAACTGCATGTCTTATGACAATACACTGTATATCTGTTTTTTCTTGTAAATTTGTACTCTTATGTTATCTTCTTCTCTGTAATTTTTCCTATTTTTTCCCCAAATTTTCTCTCCAAATGTATGATTATTTCCTTGTAAATTTGATTGTTTTTTATTTGAACATTGTTAAAGAAAGAAAGAAGAGAGTTCAAAACACAACAAAAAAACAAACCAAAAATAAAATGTTCAAAAGGAGTGGGAAGAAGCCAACACTTATACAGTCCCACCCCTTCTCCACACCAGACAAATTACAGTATTACTCATAATCATCATTATCCCACAACCACATTCACCATAATACACCCATAGTCAAATTATACAACAAAATGACACAACAATGACAGTCCATATCCAACAATATTACAACAACAATAAACATACACTTCTGGCATGTTCAATACAAACTCAGACAACACCATCACCTTCACAATCACCATAACACAACAACAACCTTCCCTCACTGAAGACACAATGTAACATCACTGCCCTTCATTCTCATACTGCTCAAAAATCATTTCTTTATATGTTGATTTAAATATATGGATGTTGGGACATTGCCTGTGTTTCTCCCCCAACCCATTCCACAATTTTACCCCACACACAGACACACAAAAACTCCTCCGAGTAGATCTTACTAAGTGCATTTTAAATTTTGTATTCCCCCGTAAATTATATTTCCCTTCTCTCTCCCTGAATAGATTCTGTATATTGCGTGGCAAGAGGTTTTTACTGACTTTAAACATTAATTGTGCTGTGTAATAATGAACCAGATCCCATAATTTCAACAACTTCGAATGTAAAAACAATAAATTAGTATGTTCGAGGTACCCGACTTTGTGTATAACACGGACTGCCCTTTTTTGTAATATTAACAATGAATTAAGTTTAATTTTATAACTGTTACCCCAAACCTCTATACAATAAGTATGGAAGTACTAATGAACAATACAAAATATGAAGTGATTTATAATCTAGGACCTGCTTAATTTTATTTATAATTGCAATATTTTTTGCAACTTTATTTTGTATCTGACATGTGGTTTCCAACTAATTTTATCATCCAGTATTACACCCAAAAACTTGATCTCCTTAACTTTTTCAATAACTACATTATCTATATGAATGTGTATATCTTCTTTATTTTTACAATTACCAAATATCATTACCTTAGTTTTATCTATATTTAGTGATAGTTTATTATAATCCATCCATTTTTTTTTTAGCTTATTTAATTCATTATTCAACTCCTACAGTTATTCACACCATCTCTCCGAGCACCGGTGGCCGTACGTACTACTGTATGGTGAAATTGGATGTAGTGGAGGTGCCATTACTGACTGACACGGGCGCAGTGAGGTCCGTGTTGAACTGGCCTACTGTGAGGAGTTTTTCCCCCCAATACTATCGAGTGAGAGGTCTTTCAGCGCCATTTTCTGAGTATGGAGGAAACAGACTGGCCATTGTGGGTTTGCTGGAACTGACGGTGAGGTACAAGTCAGCGGAGGTATCCAACCTGCAGTTTGTGGTGACCGCCAGTGGTGCGAATGTTATGGGCTGTGACCTTTTTTATAGACTGGGTTTTACGATCACCAGTGGTGTTGGAGAAGAGTGGTTGGGCCGTGGCTTGTGGGACTGGCTGGTTCTGCGAGTGGTGGACGATGCTGTATGGGAGGAACCTTGGCCTAGTATTCTGGAAGATGAGCAGGACCAACCCCACCCAGGGCCATCGTGAGAGGGTTCCTGCGCCGGAGCCCAAGTTACCCTAGCTGAGGGAACTGGGCGGCGCGGTGGCACGCCCATGACAGTGGATGGAGCCGAGTGGCTGGCCCATTCTGCTTCCAGAGTTCAGCTGGGAGGTACCGAGAAGCAAAGGGCCACAACGGCTTCGCCAGCATCTGAAATGAAAGCGAGCGGGGTAGGACTGGCTGGCACGGTGAAACAACGTGCCACTCAGGGACACTGGAAACCGAGTCGGGCTCCTCTGGGGGTCGCGGATGTGGTCCAACCCAGAGAGGAGGCCCAGTCGAGAGGGGTTCGTAGAAAGCGCAAACGGCAGGGGGACCAGGGGCGGCTGCAGGTGGTGGCTGTCCGGGAGGATGGCTACCTTCAGCTGTCTGACTGCTCATGGAGACATCCCAACAAGCTGCGGCGTGCCAGTGATGAGATGGAGGCGTCTGGGCTTCGTCGTGGGTCATCTCCAGGCACAAAGAGAAGAAGATGCTTGGGATGGGACCCGCCTGACGGGTCTCCGGGGGGTGGTCTCTCTACTGGGACTGACTGGTAGTTGGGGGGGGGGGGGTGTTCGATACATGTTGTTAGTATGTCAGTTGCCCAGGTTATAGTAGTTATGTTGAAGTGAGAATTATTCAAGTTGCTTATGAAATTTGTTAATTGAGGTATAACCTGTTTGTATATATGTTCTGTTATGGGGATTGTTTTATGTTACTTATTTCAGGAGCATGGCGATTTTATGTTTAAAGAATTATATTTTAGCAGAGACGGCAGAATAATCTGTCTAGCCGTGTGGAACAGTCGTCCACCTGTTTCCCCCTAGCTTTAGTTGTTTTGTGGGAGTGTTATGGGCTCTGATATATTTCTATTTACTTTCAGTGCGTGATTCGGGTTCTAAATTGGAGAGGGTCTTGATTGTATGTGTGTTTTGGACCTTTTGTGGGGGTGGGTGGGTGATGTTGTTCATAGGATGCATTATTGTGTGACACGGGTGGTGGCTCCACCTTTCCGGTTCCGCCGCCACCCAGAGTATAAGAGGGCTGTCCAGAACAGGGGCGGCCTCTCTGACCACCTCTCAGCCTAGCATGAGTGCCTCTGTGTAATCAGTGAGTCTGTAATTAAGTCCTGTCAAGTTCACCACTCAGTCTCGTCATTGGGTCACGTTTTACATACATAACAGACTGTTCCCCCCCTAAGTTTACAGTATTCCTTCTTGTAATTTTTACACTGAATTTCTGACTTTGTCAGGGTGTGGGCCGGGTCTCATGCCCTCATCCTAATTTATTATTGTTATCTGGTCTTCAGGGCATGGGCCTCAGCCCTCGCCTTAGGTTTCATTTTGGTATTTTCTGTATTTCACTCTGGTTATTGTCTTTATTTCTCCTCGTCTCATTTCTCCTTGGGTCGGCTTCTTAGTTTATCATCATTATTTTTTTTATTATATTAATATTATTATTATTATCGTCCTCATTATGTGCTGTGGTCTCGTCTCCCCTCTGACTGTTGTGCATCCTCTGTGTGTGATTATCTGTTCAGTCCAGCCCGTCCTGTGTCTGAGATCATCCCGGCCGTCTCCATCTGCTGTCACACTGAGCCCCTCCGGGGCGGAATTCAGACCCAAACGCAGGACTTAAGTTTGCAGGTTTTAATGAAAAAACACAAAATAATCCATGAGTGGTAAACTAACAAAAACTCACAGGTCTTGGCAGGAGACCCTCATAACAGGCAGGCAGAGGCATGTGGTCCACACCAGCATGACATGGAAGGATGTCGCCCAAAACTACCAGGCGGCATCCCTTAAATAGGACAAAAATAATTAAACAAATAGCAAACAGCCATAAATACTTTATATTTATGTCCAATCCGTGTTTCCTCATGTGTGCCGTTAGCTCCTGCTCTGACCTGTATCCTGGCCTGATCCTGCCTGATTTTTGTGTAAGTTTTGTTTCAGCTTCCAAGCCTCCAATTTTTTGTGTTTTTTCAAGCTGCGCCCGTCTGGCCAGCTCATTAATAAACCATCACTGCTGGCTTTAAATATCGCTTTTGGGTCCAGTTTTCCACCTCCCGTGACAGAACGACACACATCCATGGTCCCAGCTTATTTAAAGCTGAAGCTTATTTAAAGTTTTGGCGTTTGGGCCTCAATGAGAAGGAAGCATGGGAAGCGACTAACACTGAGGCCTGCATCAAGGATGCCCGCACCTTCCACATGCAAGAGGAAGTCCTCCTCTGCCTCAAATGGGCCGAGGAGTTGAGTGAGGCGCTTCCAGCCCGCCGATGGTTCCCTCAGCTCGTCTGTCTGCATGAGCAGAGCATTAACATGCAGATCATCAGCCAGGGGGTGATGGAATTGTTCCCAGCGGTGGGAGAGGTACTGATGGAGGAAGGACTGCATCCATCCGGGGGAAGACATGGTCATCGCCGGCGCTGTGGGACACAGCGGCCTGGCTTCTCATCCCCGGCGAGGGCACACCAGGCTTCCATTTCCTCCTTTGATTCACTATGAGTATACCACCATTGGGCATCCTTCCCCCGTCTGACGAGCTCCAGCTTCTCCCAGGAGGTCTCGCCGGACGGGTCAGCGGCACTAGAGCGGGAATACAGGCAAGTACCTGTTCGTTTTTTTTACATCAGTGAATGAAGGGGCTTGTCTGATTCCTGGCTGTCTCCCGCTGCTGAGTTCTCTCCACCCCACGCTGCTTTTAACTCTGCTGCCCTGTCCATCCACCCATCCTCACCTGCATCTCCTGTGTTTCATTCTGGTTTTGTGAGAGACTGGCTATACTGGGTGGCAGTAAACTGGTCTGGGATGAGCCGGCTGCCTCTGAAGCTCCTCCAGCTGCAGCTACCTCCAGGAGGGGGTTCCAAGTAGCTGTAGCCCCCAGACCTGACGCTCCACCAGTTGCTGTTGCTGCATCTGGGCTGTGTGAGGATCATCCAGTACCGGTTCCACACCACTCCCCAGCTCCAGTACCAGCACCACGTTGCTCCCCAGCTCCAGTACCAGCTCCATGTCACTTCCCAGCGCCACCACCAGTTCTGGCTCTTCTCCGGACAACTCCAGTTGCTCATGAGGTGTGCACCCCAGCTCCAGCTGTTCCTGAGGTGCACACAACAGCGCTAGCCATCCCCAAGGTGCACACAATGGCTCCCGCTGTCTGTGAGGTGCACATGATGGCTCCCGCTGTCCCTGAGGCACGCGCCACAGCTCCAGCTGTTCCCACAGAACACATTTCAGTTTCTGCCCTACCCGAGGTCCACGGCTCCTGCGGCTCATCCTGAGGAAGTCACCCCAGCAGCAGAGCATCAGGAGCTCAGGCAAGTGCTTTTCTTTACTTTTATAACATCAATGCTAGTTAAGACTTGCCTAGCTCCTGGTGTTTTTGGTGACGCCTCACCCTTCCTTTTTCCCCCATCCAAGGTGACTGCAATGGGGGTGGTTTTCCAGGCGTTGGAGCCAGACACTCCAGCACCATCTGCCCAAGAGGTCGAGCAGTCTGCTCCACCCATCGTCCAAGAGGTTGAGCAATCTGCTCCACCCGTCGTCATCCTAGAGGTTGAGTAGTCCACGCCACCCACCATTGCTCAAGAGGTTGAGCAGTCCACTCCACCCGTAGCCCAAAAGGACAGCATGCCTTCAACCGTTGGCCAAGAGAACAGCGTGCCTCCACCTGTTGTTCCGGAGGCTGGGGTCAGCGTGAAGCAGTCATTGGTCACAGAGCATTGGGCTCCTCTGTGTTTGTTTGGTGAGCTCTGTGCTTCTGCGACTACTGTTCCACCTTGTTCTCCAGTTCGGTAGCCTATGGACATTATACCGGACTGGCTCCGCATTCCGGTCTGGGGATCCATGGACTGGGGCAGGCCCCCCGACCCACGTTGTTCTCCAGTCCGAGGGCCTATGGACTTTGGTAGACCTCCTGACCCATTGTTTGTTGCGGTCAGGTGGCCCATGGACTTGGGTAAACCACCCAACCCGCTTTGTTTTGGATTTTGAGGCCTTGGACTTTATCTGGCCCATGAACTGTGTTTGTTTTGGACATTTCTGTGGAGGGGTTACAGTTTGTTTCGGCCCACTTGGTCTTGTACCCTCACCACCCACCCTGCGAGGTTTTTTTTTCTTTTGTTGGTGTTACCCTGGGGTCATCTGGAAGTTGCCCCTCAAGAGGGGGTACTGTCAGGGCGTGGGCTGGATCTCATGCCCTCATCCTAATTTATTATTGTTATCTGGTCTTCAGGGCATGGGCCTCAGCCCCCACCTTCGTTTTAGGTTTCATTTTGGTATTTTCTGTATTTCACTCTGGTTATTGTCTTTATCCTGGTTTGCCATTTTCATTATTCTGTTTGGTATATTTATTTCTCCTTGGGTGGGCTTCTTATTTTATCACTATTATTATCATCATCATTATGTGCTGCAGTCTTGTCTTCCCTTTGACTGTTGTGCATCCTGTGTGTGTGATTATCTGTTCAGCCCCACCCGTCCTGTGTCTGTGATCATCTTGGCCATCTCCATTTACTCCTGACTATGATCACCTGTTCTGTGTTATGTTTGATTGCTCCCGTCTCTATTTATGTCAAGCCTCAGTCTGTATTTCCTCACGTGTGTTAGTCATGTCTGTGTGAACATGCTCCTGTATCTTGGCCTGATCCTGTCTGATTTTTGTAGGAGTTTTGTTACAGCTTCCAGAGCAGTCAGTTTTTTGTGTTTTCTCGAGCTGCGCCCTTCTGGCTAGCTTGTTAATAAATCATCACTGCCAGCTTTAAATATTGCGTTTGGGTCCGGTTTTCCACCTCCTGTGACAGACTTTTTCTCGCATGCATTTTTGCTATGATTTTTCACTCTTCTTAGATGTTTGATTTCCATCCATCCACCACTTTTCTGAGGGTTAAGCAATTTTTTAAATAAAAATATTTTTTTCTTGTACATTTTGATATATTTACAGCGGGGAAAAAAGTATTGAACACACCAACATTTTTCTCAAACATATTTCTGATGGAGCCATTGACCTGAGATTTTCACCAGATATCAGTAACCAAGTAATCCATACATACAAACAAATCAAGGCAATTTTGTTCACAAAACAAGTTATATTTAATAAAGTGGAATGACACAGGGAATAAGTATTTAACACATGAAAAAGTGGTAAAAAAGGCATAGAAAGCCAAGAAACCAGCTGAAATCCATCAGAATTTAGGAAGACATCCCATCCCCCATCAATGCAAATTAATTTCAGCTGATTTAGTCCTGATAGCTTTTAAAAAGGTCTGTGAATATCAGATTGTTACATCACAAAGAACTCATAGCAAAGAGCTCTCTCTAGAACTTTGTAACCTTATTGTTGGAAAACATAATGATGGCCTTGGTTACAGGCGCATTTCTAAACTACTGAATGTTCCAGTGACCACTGTTGGAGCAATCATTCGGAAGTGGAAAGAACATCATTTTACCATAAACCGGCCACGACCAGGAGCTCCTCACAAGATTTCTGACAGAGGAGTCAAAAGAATTATCAGAAGAGTTATCTAAGAGCCAAAGACCACTTGTGGAGAGCTCCAGAAAGACCTGGAGTTAGCAAGTACTGCTGTTTCAAAGAAAACAATAAGTAATGTACTCAACAGACATGGGCTCTATGCCCACTCACCTCCCAATACTCCATTGCTGAAGAAAAAGCATGTTAAAGCTCATTTAAAGTTTGTTGCACAACATTTGGGCAAGCCAGTAAAATACTGGGAGAATATAGTCTGGTCAGATGAGACCAAAATTGAAGTTTTTGGATGCCACAACACACAGCATGTTTGGAGGAGAAATGGCACTGCATATCCCATCATGGTGTGGGGGTGTTTTTCAGCACATGGTACAGGCAGACTTCATATAATTGAAGGAAAGATGAATGGACAAATGTACAGAGACATCCTTTATAAAAACCTGTTGCCATCTGTCAAGATGCTGAAGATGAAATGAGGGTGGCCATTTCAGCAAGACAATGATCTGAAACACACAGCCAAGGAAACTCTCACCTGGCTCCAGAGAAGGAAAATAAAGCTGCTAGAATGGCCCAGTCAGTCACCTGACCTGAATCCTATTGAAAAGCTATGGAACAAATTGAAGATCAGAGCTCATAGAAGACACCCATGTAACCTTCAAGATTTGAAGACAGTTTGAGTGGAAGAATGGGCTAAAATCACTCCTGAGCAATGCCTGTGCCTAGTTTCTTCATACAGGAGGCATCTGGAAGCTGTTATTACCAACAAAGGCTTTTCTAGTAAATATTAAATGAATTTCACCAAGTGTGTTCAATTATTCCCCGTGTCATTCCACTTTACTAAATACAACTTGTTTTGTGAATGCAGTTGCCTTGATTTCTTTGTACATATGTATGGATTACTTGGGTTGTTACTGATATCTGGTGAAAATCTCAGGTCAATGGCTCCATCAGAAATATGTTTAATGAGAAAAATATTGACGTGTTCAGTACATATTTTCTCCGCTGGATATATGCGTATATCTCCAGTATATATGGCAAATTTACAGGGTTTTTTTTTTTTGTAAATTTAAACTTATATTTTACTTCTTGAACATTTGCAACATTCTCTTGTGAATTTGCAGATTTTCATGCGACTATTTTCTTAAATTTGGGACTTCATTTTCAGATTTTTATCAAAATTTGATATTTTTGATTGTCTTCTAGTAATTACGACACTTTCTATGCTTCAATTTCATCTTTTCACTTAAATCTGAAGTTTTTAAACAATTTTCTTTACATTTGTGACTCTTACGTGAAAAAAACTGAAAAACAAAGTGTGGATGTAAATCAATAATTTATTGCAGGAAGGCCACTGGCATCAGTCCAGAGGTCATCATCATCATCATCTTAGTCAATGAAAAGGAGGATTTACAAACAACTGAACAGACATGAGCATAAAACCACGAGAATTAGCAGAAAACTAAGAGCCTAAAATACTGTGTAGACCTCACATCAGAAGTTACTCCTGCACTGACGCGTTTTCTTCCTCCTGATATGTACAGCATAATAATCCGGACTGAGATGCAGTAAAATTACACACAAAAAAATCATCCGAAGAGTGACAGATGTGTGGGTTTCCTCCGGTTTCCTCCCACATGCCAAAAACATGCAAGTTAGGTTAATTGGCATCAAACTGGGGATTCTAAATTGTCCTTAGGTGTGACTGTGAGAGTGAATGGTTGTCTGTCTCTCTGTGTTGGCCCTGCGATCTGTCCAGGGTGGACCCTGCCTCTTGCCCAAAGATGCTGGGATAGGCTCCAGCTGCCCCACGACCCGAAAAGGATTAATCAGAAGAAGATGGACGGATGGATCACCAGTCCCCCAAAAATCCCCAAATCACCCTCAACTGTGTGAGTGAGTGGTAGAGAAATGGCTCTACAGCACCCTCTGGTGGCCACAACATGAAGACACGGGTCAGATTTTCCTAACTGGTTCTGCTGGTCTGTCTCACTCATTGGCGAATATTTCATGTCTATGTTTAACAGAAGATTTTCTGCAGAGTAAATATTGAGGGGGACACCATAGGTGTTATTGTAGTGGTGGCCTTTTTTGCAAAATTGTTTTAGGAGCTCATATGTTTGTCATAGACAAGAGTTCAAACCCTTAAAAACAAAAATAAAAACTTGAGACATTATCTAGATGAACAAAGAAAATTTAGTTACACAGAAATCACACAGCATTCATATGAAGGCTGCAAATTTGGAAGAAAAAAAGTCTCGTTTACAAGAAAAAAGTTGCAGATTAATGACAAAAAGTAGTGTTTATGAAGAAAAAATAGCAAATTCATGAGGATAAAAGTTGCAAATTTACAAGAAAAAGTTGCAGATTTAAAAGGAAAAACCTGCAAATCTACAAGAAAAAAACTGATAAATTTCTGAGAAAAAAATGTAGCACAATTATGAGAAAAAGGGTTTAAATTTATGGGAAAAAAGTTGCAAATTTACAATAAAAACACTGCTTATTTATGAAAAAAGTTTTAAATGTGAGAAAGTTGCAAATTTACAATAAAAATGCTGCAAATTTATGAGAAAGTTTTCAATGTATGAGTAAAAAGTTGTAAATTTACAAGAAAAATGTTGCAGATTTAAAAGAAAAAAGTTTCAAACGTATGTGGAAAAAAGTTGTAAATTTACAAGAAAAAAGTCGCAAATTTATGATAAAAAGTTGCAATTTATGATAAAAAGTTGCAAATTTACAAGTAAAAAGCTGCAAATTTATTAGAAAAAGTTTTAAATTTACAAGAAAAAAGTTTTACATTTATGAGGAAAAAAAGCTGCAAATTTAAAAAGGTTGCAAATTTATCAGAAAAAAGTTGCAGATTTATGAGAAAAAAATTAAATTTACAAGAAAAAAGTTATACAGTACATTCATGAGGAAAAAAGTTGCAAATTTACAATAAAAAAACTGCAGGTTGATGAGAAAAAGTTTTAAATGTATGAGAAAAAAGTTGCAAATATACAAGAAAAAGCTGCAGAATTTGAAGAAAAATTTATGACAAAAAAAGCAAATTTAAAAGAAAATTGTAGATTTAAAGTTGTCACTTCCGTTATATTTTATTCTAATTAACAGGATATAAAAAGGTTTATGATGAATTGGGTGGGTGGGGGGTTCAATTCTGTTTTTTCCAGCTGGGGGGCATGTCCCCACCGTCCCCCCTTGATTTCCACCTATGGTCTCACTGTTAGTAAACTCACATCAAAACCAGTAACCAGATTTCAGAGGAATGTGCTGTCAGGGTTTAGTGTGGACCAATAAAAGAACACAACAGATTCTGGAGTGGATCAAACCTTGGAGGGGGTAGGGGGTGTCCAGGATCCCCCCCCCCACACACACACACACACACTTTCTTTAAAGAACCCCTATTCTGCTTTTTTGGGATCCTCTTTATTTCAATGTGTTATGTAGGATTTCTGTCATTATATGTCCTGTAAAGTCAAATAAGGCAGAGTCCTCCTCCACAGGAGTTCTCCTCTCCCACAGAATCTAGGACAACAGATATGTCTGAAATGCCTTGTTTGGATTGGCTGTTCTCTTCTGTAAGGTCATCACATCATTACTTAGGATTTTCACCATAAAATAATGTTTCTCTCTGAAGGGGTGAACGTCACTTCCCCCGCCGTCTTAAGTGGGCTCACATGGCCTACAAATGCTCAGTTCTTGGTCGGAACACTGAAAAGACTACAACTATGGTCGAAGTTTGAGACCATGTCTCAATGGGTCGGGGCTGGACTCAATGCCTCGATGGTTCAGGGCTGGAGTCCACGTCTCAATGGGTCAGGGCTGGAGTCCATGCCTCGATGGGTCGGGGTTTGAGTCCATGTCTCGAGAGGTTGGGGCTAGAGTCTATGCCCTGATGGGTCAGGGCTGAAGTCCATGTCTTGACGGGTTAGGGCTGGAGTCCATGCCTCGATGGGTCGGGGTTTGAGTCCATGTCTCGACAGGCTGGGGCTTGAGTCTATGCCCTGATGGGTCAGGGCTGGAGTTCATGTCTTGACGGGTTAGGGCTAGAGTCTATGCCTCGACGGGTCAGGGCTGGAGTCCATGCCTCGATGGGTCGGGGTTTGAGTCCATGTCTCGACAGGTCGGGGCTTCAGTCTATGCCCCGACGGGTCAGGGTTGGAGTCCATGTCTCGATGGGTCAGGGCTGGAGTCCACACTTTGATGGGTCAGGGTTGGAGCCCATGTCTCGATGGATCAGGGCTGGAGTCTATGCCTCGACAGGTTAGGGCTGGAGTCCACGCCTCAATGGGTCAGGGCTGGAGTTCATGCTTCAACGGGTCAGGGCTGAAGTCTATGCCTCAATGGGTGAGAGCTGAAATCTATGCCTCGATGGGTCAAGGCTGAAGTCCACGCTTTGATGGGTCAGGGCTGTTTTGTCAGCAAAAGGGTGACCAACACAATATTAGTCAGGTGGCCACAATGTTATGCCTGATCGTGTATAAACCATTAAGCTAGCTGCAATGTAGATAAGTGAGCTCTCAGACTCAGTGTTAAACAACTTTGTCTCTAAGGAAAGGGCAGTCCGGACTAAATAAACAGGCTAATGAAGGGGAAACCCCAAAAAGCATAATAGAGGTTGTTTAATGATGAGAAAGTGCTGTGTTGTCTGGCCTTGACAGGAAGTGAACTAACTGGGAGCACGGAAAGAGGAAGTATGTCACCGCTACATTGTGCAGGTATTCTGTTGTGTCCCCTTGGTCACTTCTGTTGTGCTGCATTAGCAGCACCCGTGTGCTACCATTTTCATGAAGAAGTTCACTAATTTACCACGTTAGGGGCACCCAGAGGCCTGTAAAATAACTCCTCTGTTAAAAAAAAATCATCTGTTCCCAATCCCGCATACAAACATTGCAATAAGGTCCCAACCTATACAAAAATCCTTATAAATTATCATTTCTATTCTTAAATATAAACAACATCAAGTCAGTTTCCAGTACTTAGATTACATTTATGTTAGTTACAGTACTTACATCAGACAGGGCTGAAGCTGGAGCTCAGACACAATCTTTGAATAAATTAATTCATAAATAAATCACCATTGTGTTGTCCCTAGCAACGCCCTGTTTATGATTGTGACACACACGCATGCACGCACGCACACACACGCACTCACACTGCATTCCACTCTGTAATCTCCTAGTCTAAAAATACTTTTGGCTTTAAGAGTAAAAGACTTTATACTCGACTACAAACTAACTCTAAAGCTTCAGTAGTTTACAGGAGAATGGACATTTCTAAATCCATAAAGTGACGGTGCTGCACATCAGTTAACAGGCAGATCCCTTTTTTTAAGTTGAAATGAAAATTTTAGGAAAGAAAACAGCTAAGAAAACAGCAGACACTAAAGTTGAGGTTTCCAACCTGCGGCTCCAGATCCACATGCAGCTCAAAGGAATCCAGAGGATTAAAAAAATAATGATAATTAGAAATTCACAAGAATTTATGAGAAAAGGGTTTCAAAACTAGGAGTAAAAACATTTTCGAGCAAAGCGCACAGAAGATAATACAGAAATGCACCAATGCTAAATCGTCATTAGCCTCTAACCACTATCCGCATCAGCTCGACCGTTTACAATGGAGGAACGAATGACAAAAGGAACAAACTGAGGTCGTGTTTACTGTTCCAATCAGAGACTCGTAATCCCTATGTGGTGCTAACATTAGCTACATCAACACAGCTAACAAGCTAACTAGTTACCGGCACGACTCACAAGACCCACAAAGCTGACCTAACAGGTGGACCGGTGTGCATATAAACACCAACTTCTGCACCGGACAATATTTAATGTGGCTACATGTGTGTAAAATGACAATAGGCCTATTCTTTTCTATATTATGCTAATTGAGAAGACGACATTTAACTGCAAAGTGGGTGCAGCTGCTATAGCTAGTTTTCAATCACGTGACTTCCGGTGGGCTCTCCTCCAACATGGCTGCCGTTTATTTACCTACGCAATGGAGCGAAAAAAATGTGAAAACCTTCGAAACTTAAATAAAAATGAAATTATTGATAATGACTCTAGACAGAGATCAACTTAGCTTTAATTGAGAAGCAGGACCCTGACTTGGAAATGACTAAATTATGAGCCAGTGTTTAGTTGCTAAACATAGTTCCGTGAAACTTGGTCAGAAGATTGTTTTGCACAGTTACTGTGGGTTAAATAAACATGTCAGTTTGTCACTCCTAACAGTGATCTTACAACCAAAGAGAGCACAGTAGTTTGCCATATTTACAACATTTTTCTGCTGAATGCAGCAGCTTCACCTACAACATGGTCGGTGTGTGACATCATACTAAAACTATCAAAACTTTTGATATATTATTTATACATCAGCTGACTGTCATCTCTGACCTAATGCCAACATCTTGCCAATGTACAAACAACCTCTATAAGATGTATTCCCAATGCAGACTTGCTAATGTTGAAACAACGTACATGTGCTGTTGAGGTTAAATGACAATAGGCCTATTCTTTTCTGTATGATGCTCATTTAGGTGTTTAGCAACTGTTAACTACTGTAGGTGCTAGTTTTCTTGGTGAGCAAAATAACTGGTTAAAAAAGCAAAAATCATGATATTTTGTCCTGTATTGTTATCATATAATAGCTTATCAGTAGGCGAATTATTATTTTTTAACAAGGGGGATGAGGGTATTCACCAATTTAGCATTAGGTGCAAATGTGTAAATGTAAATTGGGTACAAATTTGCAAGAATGAAGGTCTAAAAATATGATAAAAGATTAAAAAAGCTGCAAATTACAATTTAATTACACAGAATAAAAACTGTAATCACCATCCAGATGAACGTTACAAATTTACAAGAAAAAAAGTTAAAAAATTTCAGGAAAAAATGTGAAATTTTTTGGGGGGGAAAAAGCTGCAAATTTATATAAGTTGCAAATTTAAAAGAAAACAGTCAAATATTTAGGAGAAAACTGTTGCAAATTTATGAGGAAAAAAGTAGAAAATTTACAGAGAAAAAATTGCAAATTTATCAGAAGAAAGTTACACATTTATGAGAAAAAAATTGAAATTTTACAGGAAAAAAGTAGCAAATTTTTGAGGAAAAAAGTTGCAGATTCAAAGGAAAAAGCTACAAATTTACAAGAAAAAAACTAAATTTTTGAGAAAAAAGTTGCAAATTTATGAGAAAAAGTTGCAAATTTATTAGATTTTTGCTTAGAATTAGTGGTTTAAAGTCATGTTATACATTTATGTAACATGATATAGAACGGTTTTTGATTATTTTTCCAGGTTGGAGCAAAATAACTTATTAATCAAAACAAAAATCATAATAGTCTGTCATGTATTGCTGCCACTTAAACTGTACTTATGGAACTTTTGTACAAAAGCAAAATTACACTGGAGGTTGTGCGGCATCACGAATATATCACCATCGTGATGCCTTCTTGAAATGACGATAGACCTATTCTTTATAATGCTATGCTCATTTACTACTGAATCACTGCAGTGACTGATTTATTGATACTGGACTCTCCTCTCCTGTAATGCCGCTCAATTATTTTATTCCATTTTTCCTGAAAACCACATGGAGCCACTTTATTCTTATGAGCAAAAGATGCCACATGTGGCTCTGGAGCCACAGGTTACAGACCCCCTGATCTCACTTCCTCTTTGAGCGCAAAAACCTGCAGCCAGCACAGCATGCGATATCAGCTGGAATCCAGACATGCTGAAGCACTTCCAGTGTTTCTTTTTTTTTTTTTTTTTTGCTTGCTCGCAGATAAAATCAAAAAAAAGAGAAAAAATCCCGTTTGTGCATAAGAGAAGACGTCAACAAATATCAGCACAGGTGCACCGAAAAAACAACAACATCAGGATTTATAAGTTAAGATATAATCATCAAAATAAAAAAAGAAAAAGCTTGAGATGCTCATCTTCATGTGTAATAAAAGTAGCATATTTACTATTCATGATATTCTAATTTTTTTGGTGCACCGTCTGTCTGTTAATCTGCAAATATATACAGAGAAAAGCCTTTTTCTTTCTTTTTTCCTTTTTTGCTTAAAAATACCTCAATCATGTGCTTATAATATATAATAATCCAAACTTGTAGAAAGAGTAACAAACGACTTGGCCCAAAAACAGCCGATATCTCGTGTTTCTCCCCATCACTCCGTAGCAGCTCCATCGCCAAACTGTCGGCGTTAATACGTTTTATTCCAGCTTTTTTTTTGAGTTCTGCTCCACACTTTCACGTTAGGCTTCTGTCCTTCATGTATTGCACCGATGGATGAATCAGAGCTCTGAACTCCTAAAAGATAAAAGGTAGCACTTCGCTCCAGGAGGATTAAAGCCAGGCTTCGCTTTTCCTCCATGAGCCAGAGGAGGAAGCAGAAGAAGGAAACGAGGAGCAGCAGGAAGGAAGGGAGGGAGGGGGGAGGTCAGTGGATGTCCCGGCACATGGGCAGGTTGACGAAGATGAAGACGTTGAACTCGATGAGGATGGAGAAGCTGAGGAAGACGGCGTACATGAGGAGGCAGACCAGGCCCAGCCGGCGGTCTAGAGTCCACTTGTTCAGATGGACGCCGACCACCTGGAAGGAGGCAGGAGGAGACACAGCGGATGTTTGGGTGAAGTATGTGGATGAGAGGACTTTATCTGGCAACATTTAGCGACCTTTGCAACAGGTTTCAATTACAGCCGTGGACAAAATTGTTGGTACCCCTCTGTTAATGAAAGAAAAACCCTCAATGGTCACAGAAATAACTTGAATCTGACAAAAGTGGTAATAAATAAAAATTCTATGAAAATTAACCAATGAAAATCACACAATGCCTTTGAATTGTGGTTCAACAGAATTGTTTTAAAAAACAAACTCATGAAACAGACCTGGACAAAAATGATGGTACCCTTAATTTAATATTTTGTTGCACAACCTTTTCAGGCAGTCACTGCAATCAAACGATTTCTGTAACTGTCACTGAGACTTCTGCACCTCTCAGCAGGTATTTTGGCCCACTCCTCATGAGCAAACTGCTCCAGTTGTCTCAGGTTTGAAGGGTGCCTTCTCCAGACACCATGTTTCAGCTCCTTCCACAGATGTTCAACAGGATTTAGATCAGGGCTCATAGAAGGCCACTTTAGAATAGTCCAATGTTTTGCTCTTAGCCATTCTTGGGTGTTTTTAGCTGTGTGTTTTGGGTCATTATCCTGTTGCAAGACCCATGACCTGCAACTGAGACCAAGCTGTCTGACACTGGGCAGCACATTTCTCTCTAGAATACCTTGATAGTCTTGAGATTTCATTGTATCCTGCACAGATTCAAGACACCCTGTGCCAGATGCAGCAAAGCAGCCCCACAACATAACAGAACCTCCTCTATGTTTCACAGTAGGGACAGTGTTCTTTTCTTGGTATGCTTCATTTTTGCGTCTGTGAACATAGAGCTGATGTGCCTTGCCAAAAAGTTCCAGTTTTGTCTCGTCTGTCCATAGGACATTCTCCCAGAAGCTTTGTGGCTTGTCAACATGCAGTTTGGCAAATTCCAGTCTGGCTTTTTTATGATTTGTTTTCAACAGTGGTGTCCTCCTTGGTCGTCTTCCATGAAGTCCACTTTGGCTCAAACAGCGACGGATGGTGTGATCTGACACTGATGTACCTTGACCTTGGAGTTCACCATGAATGTGTTTAGAGGTTGTTCTGGGCTCTTTTGTTTCCAGTCGTATTATCCGTCTCTTCCATTTTTCATCAAGTTTCCTCCTGTGGCCACGTCCAGGGAGGTTGGCTACAGTCCCGTGGATCTTAAATTTCTGAATAATATGTGCAACTGTAGTCACAGGAACATCAAGCTGCTTGGAGATGGTCTTATAGCCTTTACCTTTAACATGCTTGTCTATAATTTTCTTTCTAATCTCCTGAGACAACTCTCTCCTTTGCTTCCTCTGGTCCATGTTTAGTGTGGTACACACCATGTCAACAAACAGCACAGTGACTACTTGTCACCCTTTAAATAGGCAGACTGACTGATTACAAGTTTGTAGACACCTATGATGTTAATTAGAGGACACATCTTGGTTGAACATGTCCCTGTGGTCACATTATTTTCAATCTTTTCTAGGGGTACCATCATTTTTGTCCAGGCCTGTTTCATGAGTTTGTTTTTTAAAATAATTCTGTTGAACCACAATTCAAAAGCACTGTCTGATTTTCATTGGTCAATTTTCATAGAATTTTTATTTATTACCACTTTTGTCAGATTCAAGTTATTTCTGTGACCATTGTGGGTTTTTCTTTCATTAACAGAGGGGTACCAACAATTTTGTCCACGTGTGTATGTTTCCTTGGAAATAGATGACAACGTTGCTCTCAGCAAGTTTTCAGTTATTGTCATTAAAAGTTCCAAGTTTTTTTCTGTAAATTTTTTACTTTTTTTCTTGTAGAATTACTATTTTTTTCTCAAAAATTTTCAACTTTTTTCTCAAAAATGCTCACATTTTTGTAAATTTCTAACTTTTTTCTTGTAGATTTGCAACCTTTTTTCATAAATTCCCGAAAGTTTTTCCTATAAACTATCAGATTTTTTCTTATAAATTTGCAATTTTTTTCCTGTAATTTTTTTTTACTTTTTTCTAATAGATTTGCAGCTATTATCTCATAAATTTGCACTTTTTCTTATAAATTTCCAAAATTTTCTCTGTAAACATTTAACTTTTTTCTCAAAAAATGTTCAAATTTTTTCTCGTAAATTTGCAGCTTTTTTTCATAAATTTCCATATTGTTCCTGTAAATTTTCAACTTCTATCTAATCAATGTGCAACTTTTTCCATTTAAATTTCAAAAATTTTCCCCGTAAATTTTAAAGCTTTTTCTCAAAAATTTTCAACTTTTTTCTCAATTTTCACATTTTTTCTTGTAAATTTGCATTTCCTGTAGATCCATCCATCCATCCATCTTCTACTGCTTTTCCGGAGGTCCAGGTCATGGAGGCAGCAGCTCCAGCAGAGAAGCCCAGACTCCCCTCTCCCCAGCCACCTGCTCCAGCTCTTCAGAGAGGATACCAAGGTGTTCCCAGACCAGCTGGGGGACATCGTCTCTCCAGTGTGTCCTGGATCTGCCCCGGGGTCTCCTCCCAGTGGGACGTACCCAAAACACCTCAAGTGGGAGGTGTCCAGGAGGCATCCTGATCAGATGCCCAAACCACCTCAGCTGGCTCCTTTCAATGTGGAGGAGCAGCGGTTCTACTCTGAGCCTCTCCTGGTTGACTGAGCTCCTCACCCTATCTCTGAAGGTGAGTCCAGCAATCCTACGGAGAAAGCTCATTTGCGCCGCTTGTATCCGCGATGTCATTCTTTCGGTCATTACCCAAAGTTCATGACCACAGGTGAAGGTAGGAACGTAGGATTGACCGGTAAATTGACAGCTTTGCTTTAGAGCTCAACTTCCTCTTCACCACAACAGACCGGTACAACGTCCGCATCACTGCAGATGCTGTTCCGATCCATCTGTCAATCTCTCGCTCCATTCTCCCCTCACTTGTGAATAAGACCCCGAGATACTTAAACTCCTCCACTTGGGGCAGGAGCCTGTCCCCAACCTGGGGAGGACAATCCACCTTTTTCTGGCTGAGGACCATGGACTCGGACTTGGAGGTGCTGATTCTCATCTCAGCCGCTTCACACTCAGCAGCAAACCATCCCATCATTTGGTGCACAGGCACAAATGATGGTCAGGACCCATTTCCCAACCCAAAGGTGCAGGGAAACAACCCTTTCATCCACCAGGGAAAACTGCAATATAGAGGCGGAAAGCTGGGGGGGATACAAGAATACCCACCCCTGCTTGCCGCCTCTCGCCTGGCCACCAGACGCTAGCCATCGAGACCCTTCCCCAGGCCTGGCTCCAGGGTGGGGCCCCGGTAACCCCATACCGGGCGGGGCACACTGAATCCTTGTTCCAACATTCATCATGAGAGTCTGTTGGATGGTTCTTAGTCTGGCCCTTCACCCAGGACCAGTTTATCTTGGGTGACCCTACCAGAGGCAAATTGCCCCGGACAACACAGCTCCTGGCATCACTAAGGCACACAAACCCCCCACCACGATAAGGTGGCGATCCATGATGGTCAAATCCTATAGATTTGCAAAGTTTTTCCTCATAAATTCCCCCAAATTTTTTCCTGTAAATTTGCTACTTTTTTCTCATAAATTTCCAAATTTTCCTCAGTGAATTTTTGACTTTTTTCTCGTAGGTTTGCTACTTTTTGTCTCATAAATTTTCAACTTTTTTCTCACAAATTTTCACATTTTTTCTTGTAAATTTGCAATTTTTTTCTCATAAATTTGCATTTTTTTTCCCTGCATTTTTAAAAAACTTTTTCCTCATAGATCTGCAGCTATTGTCTTATAAATTTGCACTTTTTCCCGATAAGGTTCATACTTTTTTCTCATAAATTTCTAAATTTTTCTTTGTAAATTTTTGACGTTATTTTCCTCGTAGATTTGGTTCTTTTTTCTCAAAAATTTCCAAATTATTCCTCTAACTTTTCAACTTTTATCTAATCAATTTGCAACTTTTTTCCTTATAAATTTGAACTTTTTCCAATATATTTCCAACATTTTGCTCATAAATTTCCAAATTTTTACCAGTAAATTTTAAACTTTTTAAAAAAAAAATCACATTTTTTCCTGTAAATTTGGAATTCTTATCTAATCAGTTTGCAACTTTTTCCCTTAAAAATTTTCAACTTTTTCCTCATAAATTTCCAAAATTTTCCCTGTAAATTTTAAACTTTTTCCCATCAAAAATTTTCAGCTTTTTTTCCTTTAAATTTCCAACTTTTTTAATTATAAATTTCCCAAAATTTTCCTATAAATTGTCACCTTTTAGCTCATAAATTTGCATTTTTTTCCCTGTAAATTTCTTTTTACTTTTTTGTCGTAGATTTCCAACTTTTATCTAATGAATTTGCACTTTTGTCCAATAAATGTTCAACTTTTTGTCTCATAAATTTCCAATTTTGTTTTTCCTATAAATTTTTTTTAACGTTTTTGTAGCTTTTCAACTTTTTTCTCATAAATTTCCAACATTTTTCCTGTAAATTTGTAACTTTTTTCTCATCCATCCATCCATCCATCTTCTACCGCTTTTCCAGAGGTCCGGGTCATGGAGGCAGCAGCTCCAGCAGAGAAGCCCAGACTTCTCTCTCCCCAGCCACCTGCTCCAGCTCTTCAGAGGATACCAAGATGTTCCCAGACCAGCTGGGAGACATAGGGCCGTATTACAACGACGTGTTCGGTTAGTCAGTTGTCAGTGACGCACAGTGTTTATGGGCATTTCCAAGTTCATTTCCTTATCACAATGGTGTAAAAACAAACTTTCTGCCGGCACATGACGCAGATAGGCTGGTCTAATCATTCAGAGATGTGTTTTGGATAATCCAATCCAAACGCTCATGTCCATCTCTTTAATACAAAGGGCGCATTATGTTAAGTGTATTCTGATCATGACAGTTTAAGACGGGTTTTGGCCTGACCAAAGCCCGTGTGTGTGAGCCAAAATGCAAGCGATAGTAATGCTGCATGGTAATAAGGAAGACATCAATCACAGTTGATGCCCAGTTAGTTATGTTAGAAGCACAAACAGTAAAGAATAGGCTGAAAAATCAACTGAATTGTTTAATGTGCGCACGGATGCAACACAGACATGAAGAAAAGAGGATGATGCCTGTGCAGACGTTCATAAACTTTCATTAACGATGGCATGGACGTCGCTCCCAACGTGTGGGGAGATGGATTGCTCCCTCTCCTGTTGCTTTCACTGACCAAGGGTCTACCCCGTCTCGTGCAGGGGTCTGCGGCTCTCTGTTCCAGTCCCTCGTGGGTGGGAGGATCAAAAAAGATCTGGCGGGAGGATAGAAAAAGATCTTTCCGTCCACGGCAACCCCAGCCACAAAGCAAGCCTGCTTTCGGAGGCTTCTGCTGGCCCCTGACAGGTGGCAGTCGGAGACCTTGCTGGTGGAGAACTGCAACCCTTGGTGCAGTGCAGGCAACCTCAGCCCACCTGGAAACCCGGGGGCGTGCAGCCGAGGCAGATGTCGATACATCTCCTGTCTCTCTGGGGAGTTACAGTGAAAAGTAAAACACTGTACACTCCTTGTTCATTCATTTGTTCCACTAAAAATAAACACATTAATGCCCAATAAGTCCGTGATGAAAACGACAATGTGAATGGAATAAAAATCTTCAGACTGACACCCCTTCCCGCGTGCGCACTGATGCTCCCTGTTCATTCATTCATTACCCTAAAAAAAAATCCTACATTAATGCCTGATCTATAGACTCCAATAGTACGTCTGCAGTTAAAATGAGAGTGTGGATGGAGTAAAAAACAAAACAAAACTAGTGTGTGATAATCATATAATTAAAATGACGGGCGATTATATGAAGACTCTCTCCATTAAAATAACAGAAAAACCCAGCGGATGCTGTTTCCTCATGAGCTCTGGCGCTGCGCAATGTCAAAACATGCCACTGAAATATCATTAAACAATGTGCTTCTGACGACAGACCTCCTTTTTCCTGATCAAAAGCAGATTCTCATGGAATGCACTATAATAGTAATGCGCATTAGATTACATGCCACCACACCTCTTTGAAATGAGCCTCCGCCTACACTCACACTGTTTACTGGTAATTTGATGGTGTGACACAAAGCGTAAAAAACTGACAGTGTGCTGACAGAGACTAACAAAAACACTGGCATACGGCAGAAAGTCTGGTAGAAACGTCCACAGATGATCATTGTAATAGGGCCCCTTGTCTCTCCAGTGTGTCTTGGGTCTGCCCCGGGGTCTCCTCCCAGTGAGACATGCCCAAAACACCTCAAGTGGGAGGCGTCCAGGAGGCATCCTAATCAGATGCCCAAACCACCTCAACTGGCTCCTTTCAATGTGGAGGAGCAGCGGTTCTATTCTGAGCCTCTCCCGGATAACTGAGCTGCTCACCCCATCTCTAAGGGTGAGTCCAGCAATCATACGGAGAAAGCTCATTTCAGCCGCTTGTATCGGCAATCTCATTCTTTCAGTCATTACCCAAAGTTCATGACCAGAGGTGAGGGTAGGAACATAGATTGTGGTAAATTGACAGCTCAGCTCCCTCATCACCACAACAGACCAGTACAATGTCCGCATCACTGCAGAATCTCCTGCTCCATTCTCCCCTCACTCAAGAATAAGACTGTGAGATACTTAAACTCTTCCACTAGGGGCAGGAGCCCATCCCCAACCTGGAGAGGACAATCCACCTTTTTCTGGCTGAGCACCATGGACTCAGTCTTGGAGGTGCTGATTCTCATCCCAGCCGCTTCACACTCAGCAGCAAACCGTCCCAGTAAAGACCTGTAGGTCATTGCTTGATGAAGGCAACAGCAACATCCTCTGCCAACAGCAGAGATGAAATCCTGAGGTCACCAAACATGACACCCTCTCTTCCTAGAAATCTTGTCCATAAAAATCCTGAAAAGTTATGAGGAAAAAATTGCTAATTTATGAGAAAAAAGCTGCAAATTTACAAAAAAACCCCCAAATTTATGAGAAGGAAGTTTCTGCCTGTTGCATTTGCATCCTCTGGTTTATAGTCAGAAACCATACTCACTGTAAAGAAGACCGAGGCCAGCAGGAGTCCAACAGAGAAGATGAGTCCTCTGCTGTTAATGTGGATCTATAGATAGATAGATATGGTTTTAAGAATGTTCTGTCAATTATTTAGACAGCATAAACAGGCAGTTGTGAGTTGTTATGGATTTTAACTTTTACCTAGAAATGTCTCTTTAATCTGGTAAATAAAGACAAAAGCTGTAGTCTAAGGATGCATTTTTAGTGACTTAGTTTCATTATTTTAGCCAAAAAGGGAAAAGACACATTAACACTGCACACAGGCAGTTGCGACGGGATTATTTTCTGCATCTCAGAGCGAGTATAGCGTTTCATACAGTGAGATGAAAACAGATAAGCCTGGAATGTTGAGTCAGCAGTTCTTAGAGGGTTCTGTGAGAAATGGAGCCTGAGTGTCTTGTGAGTCGAGACACAGTGTCTAAGCATGATATGCTTTGCAGTATCAGGAACAAAGTGTACAATTAAAATATGCAATTAAAGCTGCAAGCAGCTGTAAGCGGGCCTTCGCCTCCCGCGCGCCCGTGGAAGCCAGCACCCATCCTACCTTGCTGGCTTGGAAAATTTCCCGTCATCGCTGCAAGGGCTGCGTGAATAATAAAGTAAACCGTTTGGCACAGAACTTCTTGTGAGCAGTAAGTGGCACTATAACTTTTGTCAAATATTTTTATGTAGGAGCGTGCGGAGCGGGACTAATCTCCATCATAGCAATTATGGGGAAAATCCGACACAGTTTGTCCAAGTTACAACTGTCCAATGTATTGCGATAAGGTAAACTTGGACAAGTGGCTATGGCAACACTTACATTTTAGGTACATGTTGCAGACCCATACAGAACTACAGAAGAGAGTCACCTTGACTTAACGTTCCACATTTGGTGTTCCTTAGACTTTACCAACCCTCCAAAGTATAAAACGTATTGAATGGCAAGGATGGGGTTTCCATGGCAACTGTGATTATCGTAGGACAAAAGTGACTTCCACTGAGCATAATCCAATGCGCTCTGAGAAACCACTGAAAATGTCATATCATTCTGACTACTGGTCTTTGTGCGAAAGTTGATCCAATTTTGTGCAGTACCTCATGTCAGCTGTAGGTGGTGGTGTGACAGTTTTGTGAATATTGATATGTAGATGTGTTCAGAGTGAGATTAGTATGATTTGTGCAAAGTTTGGTCTAAATCAGACAAGGATGGTCTCAGCTGTAACTATCATGTTTTGCATGGCAAGGAAACCATTGAAGCACGCCGGTCACCATGGAAACAGTTCTGTACAGTTCTGTACTACTTCTGATACTACTCGCTATTCAAAACTATGTACATGGACTGTCAATGAGCCCTAGTCATTCCTTCATGTCATTTTTTCACCTGGTGAGAGAAAAATAAAGAAAACACTTTTCAGCAATTCTTCCTTTAATCACTAGGAGGTGCTATAACTTTTTCTTATTATTTTTATATAGATGCGTTTGAGGCAGGAATAATATTGATCGTAGAAAATTTGGTGAAAATCGTACAAAGTTTGTCCAATTTTCAAGTGTCCGTTGTTCTTACCACAAGGTGGCGCTATAACTTTTGTAAATTATTTTTACATAGGCGTGTGCAGGATGGGACTTATATCCATCATAGAAAATTTGGTGAAAATTGGACAAAGTTTATCTATAAGTTTATCTATAAGTTACAAGTGTCCGATGTAACCACACGGTAACACTTCCCTGTTAGTTATGTGTTGTCCACCCATATAGGACTACATATAACAGTCACCTCAACCTATGTTCCAGATTTCATGACTCCAGGTCGTTCCCAACCCTCCCAACAAGATCACGGATTGAATGGCAAAGAGGGCGTGTCCATGGTGACAGCAGTGACGCCATGCTAAAGGTGATGTGCAGTTATGATCAACCAGGTGGTCTGATAACTCTCAGAAAATCTCACGTCATTCTGGCAAGTGGCGCATGAATAATAAATAAGTTTTCAGCAATTCTTTCTTTAACCACTCGGTGGCGCTATATCTTTTGTCAATTCTTTTTATGTAGACGCGTTTAGGGCAGGACTATTACACAGGGTTAAAAAAATAATTTTTTTGTAAGTTGTCTGTGTTTTTTCAATTGATTTTAGACAATTTTGCACCGCTGAATCCGAAAATGACATCCGTTTCTCTCGATCAGGTGCTAAGTAAAAACCTGTACTTACTTAGTACTGTCCATGTACTTACCTTTATATAAAGGTAAGTACATGTAAATTGAATGTTATGTCATCATTGTTCAAAATTCAGAGAATTTAAGAAGACAAAACAGACATAAAAAAAAGAATTTTGCATCATATAAAGCGAAAATACCTGTACATGTAAACAAAAATGTATAAAACAACATGTGGCCATAATTCAAAAAGTTGACCTGATTGAGCAAAACTAATGTGATTTTTGGATTCAGCACATCAAAATTGTCCTAAATCAGCTAAAAAAAATTAGACAATAAATTTGGTGTTGACCAGTGTTATCCATCATGGAAACTTTGGTGGACATCGGACAAGATTTGCTTTAGTTACAGCTGTCTGATGTTGTAAGGGGAGGAGTCAAAAGTTGCCATGGTGTCGTGGCCACACCTTTTGAGATTGTGACTCACATTTCATAACTTTTATTGGCCAATACCTATAGATGCCGCCATGTAAAAATGAACTCAATCGGAGAAGGCCCCTAGGACTAGTTCATTCAAATGCGAGGGGTGGTTTTTGGCCGATTTGGAGGTGGAGCAACTTTGAGGCAAGATGGCGGCCTTCCTGTTTGCGGTGGGTAAGGGACACAATGATGTTTTTTGCATGTCTTGAAGTGATGCACACCTCACCCAAATTTTATGTCTCTACGGCAAAGTTTTCGGTCGCCAGTGTCCATAGATCTTGTATGTTTGGCCCCGCCCACAAAAATTAGGGGGGGGGGGCACATATCTTTTCCAGTTTATCGAATTTTTCACCGGGTTTGAGGGGTTTGCGAAAAAAAATTGCCTTTTGGTTAACGTTCAGAGGGTGAAAAATACGATCGTTTAGGCGGAATAATAATAATAAGAAACACAGCAATTACAATAGGGCTTTCGTAAAGGAATCTCTGACAAAACCAGACCCACCCCCCCCCCCCCCCCCCCCCCCCGTCAAAAGCTGAGAACTCACGTCGGAGCCATAGTCGATGCAGAGGGTCTGCAGCGCCCAGGGGAGGCCCAGGCCCACCAGGATGTCAAAGACGTTGCTGCCAATGGAGTTGGAGATGGCCATGTCACCCAGACCTGAGGAGAGGACAGCCGTTACTCCAGCACACTTGGCTGGACTCTGAGATGCCTTTGATTTGAATATGGGCTGAGCTTTTCTTTTATCAGCTTTGAAATCATGAACTATGACAAAAAAGGAGCAATTTAGAAGAAAAAAGTCACAAATTTACAAGAAAAAAGTTGCCCTAGACCTCAGGAGGTTACCACCCTGTATTGCGTGTATGTGTGTACCTTGCCGTGCCACTATAACACTGGCCATGCAGTCTGGGACACTGGTGCCCGCCGCCAGAAAGGTGATGCCCATGATGACGTCGGGGATGCCGAGCGTGAAGCCGATCACTGTCACCTGAAAAGACAGACGCCACACAGATTCACCCCCAAAGAACATTCAGCACCTGCTGCACCAAACAGAAACGGTTCCCATTTACCAACATGAATTATGGGGAAGTTTTTGAATTGTTAAGATTCCTTGGTGATGGTGTCCATGTCCATGTCATGGTGTTCATGACATGAGTTGGTCAGAACACCTCGGGGTTTAACTATGGCCGTATCATTACACACGGGGAAGGAGCTCTCCTCAAACTGGGCTGTTTTTATGGCGTATTGCTTTAAATGCTAATGAGCCCTCGATCTTTCAACATTTTGCTGATGTTTTTGTGTTGATTGCAGCATTATGTTTAAGGCTAACAATTCCTCTTGGCTTTAGTTGTCAGCAGTAGATGATTTGACGAAGGGTGGGGGGGATGCTACCCCCTTGTTAGCAAAATGACCCAAAATGTTCCCCCTTGTTAACTTGCCATGCCCCCCCCCATCCCCATTCATAGGTGTAAATCATGGGGGAACAGGGGGACATTGCCCCTCATCCTGGACAAAAGAAAGAATTGTCCCCCCAATATCATTGTAACCCTTTTTTAGTCACGTAATGCAAAAAAAGTTTTCTTATAATGCAACTTTTTTCTTATAACTTTGCCACTTTTTCCCAGTAAATTTCCAACTTTTTTCTCAAAAATTCGCAACTTTGTTCTTATAAATTTGCAATTTTTTTCTTGTAGATTTGCAACTTTTTTCTTTTAAATGTGCACATTTTTTCTCCAAAAACTGCAACTTTTTTTGTAAATTTGCATCTTTCCACAAAAATTTACAACTCTTTTCTTGTAAATTTGCAAATTTTTTCTCAAAAATTTGCAAATTTTTTCTCATAGATATGCAACATTTTCTCATAAATTTACAACACTTTTCTTGTAAATTTGCAACTTTTTTCTTACTAATTTGTAACTTCTTTCTTATAAATTTGTAACTTTTTCCTCAAAAGTTTGCAAATTTTTTCTCATGGATGTGCAACATTTTCTCAAAAATTTACAACTCTTTTCTTGTAAATTTGCAACTTTTTTCAAAATTTTACAAATATTTTCCTATAAATTTGCAACTTTTTCCTTAAAAAGTTACACCTTTCCCCCCAAAATTTGCAACTTTTTTCTCAAAACTTTGCAGCTTTTCTTATATATTTGCAGTTTCTTTCTTATAAATTTGCAACTTTTTTCTTGTAAATTTGCAACTTCTTTCTTATAAATTGGAACTTTTTTCTCAAAAATTTGCAACTTTTTTCTCATAGATGTGCAATATTTTCTCAAAAATTTACAACTCTTCTTGTAAATTTGCAAACTTTTTCCCAAAATTTTGCAGCTATTTTCCTGTAAATTTGCAACTTTTTCCTTAAAAAATTGCACCATTCCCCCCAAAACTTGCAACTTTTTCCCCCTCAAAAATTAGCTAAATTTTTCTCATAAATTTGCAACTTTTTTCTTGTAAATTAACAAGGGAAATAATTTGTGATCATTTTCCAACAGGAGGATAGCATCCCCCCCCCTCAGATCATCTACTTTATGTAGTCCGAGATTCTGTGGGCGAGGAGAACTCCTGTGCAGACCAGACCAGATGATGTCACAGAAGTCCTAAAGAACACATTAGAACAAAGCTGAAGCTCAAAACAGCTGTGAACATGAAAACATCAGGAGGGGCATGACGTGTCTGAAGGCACCGACCATCCAGACCATGATGTAGGAGAGTCCGGCGATCCAGATGGTGGCGATGAGGAAGGTGACCATGAACCAACGCTCCCAGCGGCGTTTGGCGCAGTTGGGCACAGTGAAGAAGAGCAGCAGGGACAGCGGCCACATGGTCAGCCACTTCAACTTGTTACACACCCCCCCTGGACGGAGAGAGAGACATCCATTACAGACACTGTGTGTGTGTGTACTTAGCTACTTAGTTACTTTTTCCCTCCGTTTTTGTACCAGGAACTTTAAACGGCACCAGTGGCCCATTGCCGTCCTTCTCTCCCTCTCCTTCCTCGCCGTTCTCGTTGTTCTCATTGTCCTCATTCTCGTTCTCCGTCTCGTTTTCGGATTCCAGACGCTGAAGGCGGCGCCGCCCGTTCAAGCCTAGCTCCAGCCCGCCCAGCCCGTTCTCCAGGCCCCGCCTCCCCTGAGCCCGCGACGCCGAGTCTGAGTCGCCGTTGGTGATGCGGTTCACTCGGGTCTCCGTGGTGTTGATCAGCCGTTGTCTCTGAAATGGGAGCAAAGACAGTTTGACTTTTCCTGTTAATTCACTTTGTACATGTGTGTGTTTGTGTGAAATGGTCTTGGAATTTCTGGCCTCATGTGTCCTGGGAGTCTCTGGTCTTAACGAGGTCTTAACAAGGTCGATTCCACACACTGTACAAAAGACGGTTCTGCATATTGTAAAACAAATACAGTTCTGCATGCTGTAAAGAAAAGATATTTGTGCACGCTAACAAAAATGACGGAAGATTTAGCACACTGTAAATAAATTTGTTCTGCAAACTGTAAAATGGTTCTGTGTGCTGTAAAAGAAAAATCAGGGCTTCATATGTGGTAATATATGGTTCTGCACTTTAAACTTCAGATGACAACTTTGCATGCTGTAAAAATTATGGTTCTACAAACACTTAAAAAAATTAGCATTTTTTTCACAATGAAAAAAATGATGTTTCTATGTGCTGTAAAAATGATGGACTGTTCTGCACATTAATAAAGGTCCCACTCAAGTTCTTTGTAAGGAGGCGTTTCTCCAATTAGACTTGTGGTGCAAAGCCAAGAATATCCAATTCAAAAGTAAACAAGAGCACTCTGAGGTGAGTGCAATATCCCCCACCTCTGTTTTCTTTGAAGATCCCAATACTTACTGATGGAGAGCAGTGTTCAACTTTTCAATATAATTACTGTGGCAGAACTAGGTTTTTTTTTTTTAATTTATTTTGTATACTTTATTGATCCCCAGAGGGGAAATTGAGGGCATCCACCTGGATGGATGAAGCAGCCACGGTGCGGCGCTATCCTTTTACCATTCACACACACATTCACACCTAGGGCCACTTTAGAGTCTCCAATTAACCTAACTTGCATGTTTTTGGCCTGTGGGAGGAAACCGGAGAACTCCCGGAGTAAACCCACGCAGACACGGGGAGAACATGCAAACTCCACACAGATCACTGTTGGTCAGGGGCTGGGATCGAACCAGGGATCCCATGACCAAGGGTGAGTTGCTGTGCTGCCGCAGTGCTAACCACTGCGCCACCAAACTGCCCGAGGATGATGATGATGATGATGGGTTATGACAAACCCATCATCCATGAATATACAACAAAGTATACAACCCATAGTTGTAGGTCAGGATCCCGAGGTGAACCTGTGTAGCAAGTATGGTGACCCGAGAAAGTTTTACACGTTCTATCGTAAGAGAGCATAGGGAGTGCCAACCTTGACCTTTTGACTCCAAACCTGTAGTCAGAGGTCGTGGTGTCAGAATGAACCTGTGCACTAAGTTTGGTGACCCTAGCTTTCTTTGCTGTTGAGATATACTGTACTTTATAAGGCATTTTGATGTTGACCTTTGGCCTTGCGATCCCAAAACAATAGTCGCACTTCAGGGTCACAGGATGAACCTGTGTACTGAGTTTGGTGGCCCTAGCTTTACCTGTACAGTAATAAGGCATAGAGAATGTTAACCTTGACCTCTGACCCCAAACCCATAGTCTAAGATCAGGATCCCAAGGTGAGCCTGTGTGCCAGGTTTGGTGACCTTGTGGTGGACACACATACGGGACCTGTTTTGTGACTCACATTTTAGGTCAGAACAAAGTAAGAGGCTTCCTTGGTGATTACAGGAAGCTGCAAGAATCTTAGCTTTGGTATGCAAGGCCTGAGACTGTGGGGGGTTTAATTAAAGGATTAAAGAAGAGATGCATTGTAGACAGTGGAAGTGATATCATCGAGAGAGGATGCATTGTTACTGTCTTTATAATGCAAGGTGATTCATGTGACGTGTGAACTGTAAGAGTCCTGATATTTAAGGACAAGAGTTTCCTGTGTGTCTCTCTTACTGCTTTGAGACGATGGTGATGTGAATAAAGCTGACTTGAGAGAGAACTCTGCCTCGTCATTCTCACATCTCCACAACCTGAGCTTTACTCATTTTATAGTAATAGTAAATGTAGCATTTACCATTGTGCAACTGCAATGATAACTTTAAACAATGACCTTTGACCCCAAACCCATAGTTAGGTGAGGGCGTAAGTCGTCCAAGATGTGTATTAGATAGAACTACTGTATCGATTTCAAAAGCCTACATCATTTCTTTCAGTAGTTATTGTGTTTAGAAGATTTAGGGAAAAGTCTGACCTTTGACCTCAAGGTCATCGATGAGAGTGAAATTGGAATATGTGCATCAGAGTATATCAAACCATGGTACCAAGTTTCAAGTTGATTTCACAAAAGTGGGACAGACAGAGGGATTGACCCATAACATAATCCCCCCGCTGGGCGTCAACCGGCAGGGGGTAAAAAGGCAACACACACCAAACTTGACAGTTTAACTATCTTCCAATTTACCAATTTATTTTGGCCAATGTCAAAAATGTGCTAATGTTTCAGCCTTCTGGCCTTCATCAGAGCATGAAACAAAATATCTTTCTGGACTTTTACACCCTGAATCAACATATGATTGGTTAAAATGGTCACATGACATTTCACTTCTTCTGGTCACAGGAGACCAGATATAAATACTTTTCAGCATTTTTATTAATGACCTGCCATTACACTGCTCAGCTGCAACATGTCAACTTTATGCAGATGATGCAGTTATTTACACAGCTGCTAAGACTCCAGCTCAGGCTGCAGACGTCCTGTCTTCAAGCATGGTTGATGTCCAAGAGAGGATCATTCAGAACCATCTACTGCTGAACCTTCAGAAAACGGTTTCAATGTGCTTTTCAATCAAAAAATGTAATTTGCAACATTTTAAAGTTAACATACATGATCAAGATATTAGTTCAGTTACAGAATTCAAATACCTTGGCATTGTACTAGATCCTCAACTCAAATTTAATCTTCACATAAAGAAGATTTCTAAAACAGTAAAAAAAAAAAATTGAATTGCTTTAAATTAATTAGACATTACATACCACACCAAGCAGCCGTACTGTATATGCATTCTATGGTTTTTTCGCATATATCAGTAGTCTGACAGTTTGGGCTCAAGCAGCTCCTTCTACAATAAAACATATAGGTTCATTATATAATCAAACTCTAAAAATTCTGGATAAAAAGCCCATTAGGTGGCATCATTGTTATATTCTAAAAAAATATAATCTACTGAGTTTTGAGAGTTTCATTGACCTTTGTTTTCTGAAATTAATTTTTAAATGTTTCCATAAATCAGCGCCAGAGCCACTTGTTGGATTCATCCAAAGACAGGACAGCAGCAGAGCCACCAGGAGTTCTGTTAACAATAACTGTAAAATATCCCACCGCAGAACCACATTTGGACAAACAGCTTTTTCTATAAAGGGCAGTCATATCTGGAACACAATGCCAAATGCAATCAAAATAATAACGGATTTTAAAACATCTACTACAAAGGTTAAAAACTGGCTGAAAAGTAAACAAGAATGTACCCATGTATGAAATGATTGTCTGCAGGGTGTGAGTGAAGAAGGGAAGGCAAATGTGTAACAGGCATTTTACTGTAACAGGCAAATGTGAATCAGGTTTTTATATTGTGTATTTATAATTTTGTTTGCATTGATGTATGTGGATAATGTTTATACTGTTTACCTCCGCCAGGAGGTTATGTTTTTGCCGGGGTTTGTCTGTCTGTCTGTCTGTTTGTCTGTCTGTTGGTTAGCAAGATAACTCAAAAAGTTTTGGACGGATTTCGATGAAACTTTCAGGTGTTGTTGGAAATGGTACAAGGAAGAACTGATTAAATTTTGGGGATGATCCGGATCACCGTCCAGAAGAAAACCGCCATTACGCAAAATGCCATTTTCCTGAAGAACTACTGAACCACTAATCCCATCATTGTCATTCCAATTGCTAGTCATATGTTTTCATGGTCAAGGAATCTGAAAACGTACACACAAACACTGTATGGGGGGAACTGTGGCCGCCATTACGGAAAATGCCATTTTCATGAATAACCACTGAAAACCACTAATCCTATCATTGTCAATCCAATTGCTAGTCATATGTTTTCATGGTCAAGGAACCTCAAAACGTACACACAAACACTGTATGGGGGGAACTGTGGCCGCCATTACGGAAAATGCCATTTTCATGAATAACTACTGAACCACTAATCCTATCATTGTCAATCCAATTGCTAGTCATATGTTTTCATGGTCAAGGAATCTGAAAACGTACACACAAACACTGTATGGGGGGAACTGTAGCGCTTGGTGGAGGTCTGCGCTCTCTGAGTGCTTTTCTAGTTTCATTTTGTTTGTTTTTTTTCATCTTTTTCTCTTTTTATCTGTTTCTTTTCTCTAAAGCCCATCCAGGGACAAGAGTTGCAAACTAGCTTAATGCTATACACTCTCTGTGCAACACATCAGATTTTCTTTTTTGTCTATGTTTATTGCACTGTCCCTGACAAATAAACAAATAAAATAAAAAAAATGACATTTCACTTCTTCTGGTCACCAAAAAAGAAAACCCATAATTAAATAAATGGAAAAAGTTAAAATTGAAAAAAAATATATATAGAGGAAAACCTAATAAATGAAAAAAAATTAGGTTTTTCTATTTTGATTTTTTTTTTCAATTTTTATTTTTTTCAATTTGATTTTTTTTCATTTATTTATTAGGTTTTCCTCCCTCCCCCCAATTATTTATGTTTTCTTTTTTTTTTTTTTTTTTGGTGACCAGGGGCCTCATGTACAAAGGGTACTTCTGCACAAAAACATGGCGTATGTCCTTTTCCATGGAAAATTTCAGATGTATCAAGAATGAAATGACCGTGGAAATATGCGCAGCCCCATGCCAACTTCATGGCTGGCGTACGTACGTTTCTGCTGATATTGGTCTGTTGGCGACACTTAGAGGTGATGTTGGAAGACTGATAATGACCTGAAAATGATTGCACACACCAGAGACACATGATGAACAAACATCCAAATGTGCACAATTAGATGAGTGGATATAAAAGCAAGCGCAAAGAAGTGCAGAATATGCCTCTAACAACAGAGGATTAGAGGATATTGCAAATCGCGCAGTGAGAAGAGAAAGGGTATTTAGAGACAAAAGATTTTCTGGCTCAGGTTTAGGTTTCCACGGGCAGTCTTTGTGGAACTGTGCTCAGAGCTACGGCCGCTCTTGGAGTGCAACATGGCGAGAAGCCGTGCGCTGCCCGTCCCAGTGGAGGTGCTAACAACTCTGGGGTTCCTGGCAACAGGGGCATACCAGAGGGAGCTGGCAGACCAATCAGGAATTTCCCAGTCAACCCTGAGCCAAGCTATGACAGCTGTGTGGGATGGCATTATCCGGCTGTCACCCAGGTACATCATATTCCCATACAATGCAGTTGAACAGGTCAACATCAAAGCGCAATTTGCAGCAACAGCCAGTTTTCCTAATGATTCTAATGAACAGCATTGTTGGAAACAAACTACAAGCTGGCACTGTGCGGATGCGTTGCTTCTTTTAGGTCCGGAGGCAAGGAGAAGCCGAGAGGAGTGCAGCATGAGCTGAGAGAGATGCTGAGGAGGTGCAAGGACAATTATAGGAGGAAGTTGGAGAATAAACTCAGGCAAAGCAACGCTAAAGATGTGTGTGTGGAAATGAAACAAATAACTGGGTGCAAGGGGAGAGTCAGACAGACATCTGGGAGCCAGGAGAGAGCTGAGGAACTGAATCTGTTTTTTAATAGGTTCAACTCACAGTCTGTCACCTCAACAACACAGCCAGACCCCTATACACCCCTCCCCCCACCCTCCTGTGCAGCATCTCTCTCCATCTCCCCCCTCCTCCTCCTCCTCCTCAGGGGACAACAGGCCCCTCCCTCACGTCACTGTGACTATAGACCAGGTTAAGTAACAGCTGGAGAGACTCCGTCAGCAGAAGGCGGCGGGCCCTGATGATATCTCTGCCAGGATCCTGAGGACCCGTGCCAACCAGCTAGCTCTGGTACTGAAATACCTGTACAACCTGAGCCTGAGTCTGGAGAGAGTACCAGTGCTGTGGAAGACATCCTGCCTGGTTCCTGTCCCCAAGAAGTCATCTCCATCGGACCTGAATGACTATTGACCAGTTGCCCTCACATCTCATGTGATGAAGGTCCTGGAGAGACTGGTCTTAGCTCACCTGAGGCCGCAGGTGAAGATGTGGCTGGACCCTCTGCAGTTTGCATATCAGCTCCATTTAGGAGTTGAAGACGCTGTCATCTACCAGCTGCAACAAGCCCATCTGCACCTGGATGGCAGAGGAGATACTGTGAAAATCACATTTTTTGATTTCTCCAGTGCCTTTAACACCATCCAGCCACTGCTGCTGGGTGAGAAGCTGCGGGTGATGGGGGTTGACAGCTCTATGATCTCCTGCATTACTGACTACCTGACAGGCAGACCACAGTTTGTGCAGCTGAGCAGTGTCTTGTCTGGTGTGGTGGTTAGTGATATGGGGGCTCCACAGGGGACTGTGCTCTCTTCTTTTCTCTTCACCTTATACACCACTGACTTTCAGTACAACACTGAGTCATGCCACCTGCAGATAATTCTCTGATGACTCAGCTGTTGTGGGGTGTATAAGAGGGGGAGAGGAGGGGGAGTACAGGGCATTGGTAGACAGATTTGTGGAGTGGACAGAGCAGAATCACCTGAGGCTGAATGTCAGCAAGACCAGAGAGATGGTGATTGACTTCAGGAAGAAGAGGATGCCTTCTCAGCCATTGCAGATTAGGGGAGAGGATGTGGGGGTGGTTGAGGACTATAAATAACTGGGTGTCTGGATCAGCAATGGGCGATCCAACACCGATGCTACGCACAAGAAGGGATGAGCAGACTACTTCCTGAGGAAGCTGAGATCCTTCAACATGTGCAGCAGGATGCTGGAGCTTTTCTACCAGACCGTTGTTACCGGCGCCATCTTCTTTGCTGCCGTCTGCTGGGGTAGCAGTATCAGAGCCAGCGACACCAACAGATTTGACAAGATTATCAAGAGGGCTGGCTCTGTGATTGGTCTCAGGCCGGAGACCTTTGAGACAGTGGTGGAGAGGAGGACACTAAATAAACTGCGATCCTGATCACCCCCTACACCACACACTGGACAGACAGCGAAGCACTTTCTCCAGTAGACTACTACAGCTTCGCTGTCAAACAGCCAGGTACAGGAAATCTTTCCTGCCGCATGCCATTTCACTGTACAATAACTTACTCTGATGTTGTATTTTTTTTTTTATTTTGTATACTTTATTGATCCCCAGAGGGGAAATTGAGAGCATCCACCTGGATGGATGAAGCAGCCATGGTACGGCGCTATCTCTTTACCATTCACACACACACATTCACACCTAGGGCCACTTTAGAGTCTCCACTTAACCTAACCTGCATGTTTTTGGCCTGTGGGAGGAAACCGGAGAAATCCCGGAGTAAACCCATGCAGACACGGGGAGAACATGCAAACTCTACACAGATCACTGATGGTCAGGGGCTGGGAAAGAACCAGGGATCCCATGGCCAAGGGTGAGTTGCTGTGTTGCCACAGTACTAACCACTGCGCCACCGCACTGCCCAAAATCACATTCTGGTCATAACTATGCTGCCATACTGCACCTTACAGTCTAACTGGTACCTCACATTTCACTCTGCTCCTGATAGTCCTGCATTGTGCAGCGGATATGATTCATGTGTTTATACGGGTCGCCATCTATTCAGTCATGATGTATAGAGGCTTTTATAGTAGTGTTAGTTTTACTAACGGGTGGCTGTGGCTCAGGAGGTAGAGCAGGTCGTTCAATAACCGGATGGTTGGCAGTTTGAATCCCGCTCTCCCCAGATATCCTGCCATTGTGTCCCTGGGCAAGACACTTTACCCACCTTGCCTCGTGTCCATAACACTGGATATGAATGTGTATAAATGTTTGGTAGTGGCCGGAGAGGCTGTTGGTGCGAATTGGCAGCCACGTTTCTGTCAGCATACCCCAGGGCAGCTGTGGCTACAGTAGTAGCTTGCCACTATCATTGTTTGGCTGGAGTGAATGAATACTATATCTATTTGTAAAGTGTCTATGATAAAGCGCTATATAAATCTGATGCATTATTATTACCTTGAAATGCAACAGTCTCACCCGTTCCCTGGCGCACTTCATTCATTTACAATAGTACTGTGTGTAATCCATGTAAGTTGTACTGTATATAACTAAAAAGGATGAGATTTGCATTTTGTACAAAAAATATGTACTTGTCGAGTCTAATATGATCTGCTTTCAACTGACAGGTGATCGTGGCTACTCACTAAATAGGTTCAAATTGTCTTCTTTTTCACTACTGCTCTCCTTTATTTAACTAGCTGATCCACCCGGCTGGTCACAAATTGATTGACTGATTGATTTATTCATCGTTTAAAATAACATTGTATAAAAGACACAACATACATTTAAAAACAATGGGATGGCACAAGAAAGTGCGCACAGTTATTTCCATTGTGGTACCTGAAAGAGATCACAGTTGGTCTCGTACTTGGAACCTTCTGCTTTGAAATCTGGCACTGTAACCACTGAGCTATACACAGTATAAATCACAGTGATCAGCTGATGCTTCTGAGGATGACTGCAGATGTCAGTCTAAACATGTCAAAGTTACATAAACATCTCCTTCTTATCCCTGTCTGAATAAAGGAAACAATAAACTAATCTTATAGGGCTGTGAGCAGACTATTGGATTACCTGTATCCAGCGCTAATGCCAGAGGACAGCGTGCCAAAAGAAACGTTTTGACATGCCTCTATCTCATTCAGAAGCACCTCCAACTCACAGTCCATGAAATTCCATTAAATCCATTATTTTTGATCGTGGATACAGGAGAATCAAACGTGCAGCGCTTGAATATACCTATTTGCATCTAATTGCATATCCAAATGGAGGTGTGTCAAGGGAGGAGTTGGTATTTCCTCACATGCGTTCAATTTCAAGTAGATTGGAATGTACAAAGGAAATGTGCTTGGATTCTTGCATACAGACGGTTTCATACATCTGGATTATTTTTTTGCTTATGGCGTTTTCTTGATTTAAATGTACGTCATCTTTCAGTAGGAAATCCACGTAAATCTTTGTGCATGAGGACCCAGGAGAAGTGAAATGTCATGTGACCATTTAAGCCAATCACCTGTTGATTCAGGATATAAAAGTCCAGAAAGTCGTTTTGTTTCATGCTCTGATGAAGGCCAGCAGGCTGAAATGTGAGCATGATTTTTTGACATCGGCCAAAATAAACTGGTAAATTGGAAGACAGTTGAACTGTCAAGTTTGGTGTGTGCTGCCTTTTTTTTACTTTTGAAAAGGTCCCACTCACTCAAACATGGCATGTTTGTGGGTTTTAACATCTAAAATGCTTTCATGGGTCACACGACTACAGTAACAATGTTAAAATATTTAAATTTTAATATTTTGGCAGAATGGCCAGAAGACTGTTTTGTTCTTGCAAATCTTTTTTCCTACATCACTGACAGAAGCTTCAGTCTTCGGTCACAGCCATCGCCGTGTTAGTGGCTGTGATGATCCCACCCACAGGTGTTAGCTTCAGAGCTAAGAGTGCTACCAGAGAGGTAGCTTACCAAGCATGGTTTATATTGTTACTTTCTTTAAGCTTCAGTCACCCTGGCTGACAAGATATTTTTTCTTGTCTTGCAGTTTTCTGTAAGAAAATTTTAATCTAGTTTAAAGTTAAAAAAAAATCTGCCAATAGAGGAAGAAAATTTTACTTATCAAATTACTTGGAACAATTAAAAATTTCCTGCCCAAAAAAAGTACTTCTTCATCTTCTACCGCTTAATCCTTTTTGGGCCATGAGGGGGCTGGAGCCTATCCCAGCATCTTTGGGTGAGAGGCAGGGTACACCCTGGACAGATCACCAGTCCATTACATGGCCAAAAAATATACTCGTTTTAAGTAATTTGATAAGTAAAATTTTTTCCCTCCATTGGTAGAATTTTTCTTCCACAATATCTTTATTGAACCTTTTTTTTTTTTTTAACAAACATGATACAAACAATCAAACACTAACGCTAAAGTACTACAAAAAAAAAAAAATGCACTAAAAACACCAACAACCACCAACAAAATCAAGTCTTCAACAATGCTCCTCTGTTTAGTCTAGACAATCCAATACATAAGTATACATATTATGTTCACCAGTTTGGAATTTACAAGGTCCACACACATCATTCACCTTCTTCTTCAAGAGTTATGTTTAAATTTTTTACATAATCAATAAAAGGTCTCCATATATTCTCAAACACAATTTCCTTTGATTTCAGTATATATGTTATTCTTTCTAATGGAAGGTTTGTTAACATCTGTCTTAACCACTGAGTCACATCTGGTCTATGAGTCTTTTTCCATAATAGTGCAATACATTTTTTGGCATTAAGCAAACTGAGGTCTATGAATGTTCTTTCACTTTTATTAAAATTATGCTTTTCTGGGTACAGACCCAACAAAAACAGTTTAGGATTCAGTATGATTTGTTTTGAGATTATTTTTTCAATTGTTACCCTCACCTCTTCCCAAAACATTCTTATTATTCTACATTCCCATAAAGAATGAAATAGGGTTCCTTTACTTTCCATGCATTTTGTGCATGTATCTGGTATATTTTTGTTATATCTATTTAACTCCTCCGGTGTAACATACATCCGCATTAACCATTTGAAATGTATCAATTTAAGGCGTGCATTTATTGATTTGGTTTGAGCTTCTGTACAAGCCAATTCCCATTGTTCCTCTGAAATTTCAATTTGCAGATCTTCTTTCCAGTAGTTTAATCTTTTCAGTGAATTTTCACTTGAAGATAGTGTCAATGAGTTATAAAACTCTGAAATAATACCCTTTCTTTTACTATCTTTCATCATCATTTTTTCCAAGGATGAATAAATAGGTCGAGTGAGAGCTTTATTTTGATTTGATCGAATAAAGTTTCTAAGTTGAAGATATTTAAAAAAATGTGTTCTATTGAGATTAAATTTGATCCTCAGCTCTTCAAAAGACATTATGTTATCTGCACATGGCAAATATAAATCCTGAATCTTTTGTATCCCTTTTAAATTCCATACTTTAAATACAGCGTCCGCTCTCCCTGGTTTAAAATATTGATTACCCCATATTGGACTAAATTGTGACAATAACTGTGGTTCTTTTAAATAGTTTTTAGCTTCACACCATATTTTGATCATATGCTTTACAAATGGATTTTTAACTTGTTTTTGTAATTTTTTTGCCGAATCTGAGTATATGAATATGGGAAGAGGTAAAGGTAAATTGTATGATTCCATTTCAGTCCAGTGAGGGAGATCATTTGATGAAAAATAATATGTCATAGACCTCAGTTGTGCCGACCAATAATACAACATAAAATTTGGACATTTCAGACCTCCACGATCAAATGGTAAATATAATAAAGACAGACGTAATCTAGCCCTCCTGTTGTTCCATATAAATTCCACTAACTTTTTTTTTATTCTTGAGAATAGATCTAAAGGTGGTGATAAGGGAATGTATTGAAATAAATAGAGTATTTTAGGTAAAATATTACTTTTAAGTATATTGATTCTCCCGATCATCGACATTGGTAGTGACATCCATCTCTGAGTTAACTCATTGATATCTGACATTAAGGCTTCATAGTTGACGCTGGCGACTGATTCTAGCTTAGGCATAATTTGGATTCCTAAATATTTAAACTGATTTACAACATTGAATTGATTTGCCTCAGGGGCTGGGTAATTTCTCTGGGTCTCATTTAGCATTAATATTGAAGATTTAGTTTTATTTATTTTATATCCTGATATTTCCCCAAAATTCTTTATTAAATTCAACAAGGTTGGAATTGATTTTTTTAGATTCGACATAAACAAAATTATATCATCGGCGTACAGGGAGATTTTATGTTCTGTTGGTCCAACTTTAATTCCATATATTTGTGAATGTAAACGTATCGCTATCGCTAAAGGTTCAATTGCCATAGTAAACAGTAAAGGTGAAAGTGGACAGCCTTGTCGACATCCTCTATTGATTTTTATTGGTTTTGAAATATTGTTATTTGTTAGGATTTCTGCTGTAGCATTATTGTATATTATTTGAACCCATTTTATGAAATTATTTCCAAGTCCAAACCTTTGTAGGACTTCAAAAAGAAAGGGCCATTCAACTCTATCAAAGGCCTTTTCGGCGTCCAATGATAGGAGAGCTGTATCCGGTGCTTCTTTATTAAAATAAATAATATTAAATAGTCTTCTTACATTATGGAAGCCTTGTCTACCCTTTATAAAGCCATTCTGATCTCGATTAATAATATTTGGTAAAATTTCTTGTATTCGTCTTGCTAAAATTTTACAGATTATCTTAAGGTCGGCGTTTAATAGGCTTATTGGTCTCATATTTTCACATTTATTAGAGGGCTTACCTGGTTTTGGCAGCAGTATAATTAAGGCATTATTTATGTATGATGGTAAATTATTATTTTGAAATGCTTCTAAAACCATTTCCAAAAAAGGTTTTATTAATTTATTCTTAAATTTTTTATAAAGGTCAACTGGAAGACCATCTGGTCCTGCACTTTTTCCTGATTTCATATTATCAATGGCTAGCCCAACTTCTTCTTGACTAATTTTAGACTCCAATATCTCCCTGTTTTCATTTGGTATACACGGTATAGATAGTTCGTTCAAAAACCCATTTAGTTTTGTTAAATCAGGTTCATTTTTGGTATCATATAATTTTTCATAGTAATCTCTAAAGGCTCTATTAATTTCTAAAGGATCTATAACTACCTGTCCCTTACTTATAATACTGGTAATTGGTGTTTTAATTTCCAATTGTTTAATCTGCCATGCTAATAATTTTCCTGATTTTTCACCTTGTTCATAAAAAGATTGTTTCAATCTTAGAAGACTCGAGGCAGCTCTATTCGCTGATTTTTTGTCGTATTCAGCTCTCAAAATCAGTAATTCATTCTCCAACCTTGGGTCACTTCCTGCATACACTTTTTCCTGAAGACTTTTTATTTTATGTTCCAATTTAGCTCTCTCCTCTCGAGTCTTCTTAGATTTTGATCCTGTATAACTAATAATATGTCCCCTAATAAAAGCTTTGAAAGCCTCCCACTTTACACATGCTGATGTTTGTGTAGTATTGATGTCAAAGAACTCGTCTATCTGTTTTTCTATATACTTGACAAATTCCTCATCCTGAAGCCATTTATGCTGAAATTGCCATCTACCTGATTCCTTTGTCAATTTTTTATCTACATATATTAGACAACAGGGTGCATGATCAGAGATCACGATGTTATCATAAAAGCAGTTTTGAATCTTGGACCTTAATTCTGTGGAAATCAAAAAATAATCAATACGTGAGAATGTCTTGTAGGTACTGGAATAACAAGAATAGGCTTTAACTTGTGGTTTCATTTCTCTCCATATATCTAACAATCTCAATTCTTTCATAAAATGATTAATAGTCATCCTACATCCAATGTGCGTACAATCCAGTCCTGTTGATCTATCCACACCTGGATTCAATGTACAATTAAAATCCCCTGCTATTATATGTTGCCCTGTAAGTGATGATAAGATGAGAAATAAATTAGCAAAGAACTTCTGATCATCTATATTGGAACCATATAAGTTCACAAGATTTATATTTTCTAATAGCAAAGAACCTTGAATGATTACATATCTTCCAAATTTGTCTCCAATTACATTTTTCACTTGAAAAGGAACTGATTTATGTATGAGAGTCATAACTCCCCTGGCTCGGGATGAAAATGAAGAGGTGAATACACTTCCCTGCCATCTACTCCTAATTCTTTTAACATCCTCCTCTATCAGATGAGTTTCTTGTAAAAACACAATTCTTGAACCCATGTCCTTTATTTTATTCATAACTTGTTTAAGTTTTTTTAAATTTTGTAGACCTCTGCAATTCCATGAAGTTAAATTAAGATTAACACTTTGGTCCATGATCAATAGAGAGTTTGGGATTACCTTGCAGTGTAAACATGCTCATACAGAGAAGCAAAAACATGAGTGGTTGAACATTCATCCTACAAACTACACACAAACAAATTCCCCCTTCCCACACTTGTGGCAAACCCCCCAAAATCAAAAGAAAAATTCTGTCTCCCGATATAGCCATCGACCGTTCCACACCCACGGGGAACAGCCTAAGCCACTCCTTCTTCATCCTCCCAATCACCCTAACTCTACTGCTTTTAATGACGTAACATTAACTCTCCTCTGTAGTTTTCCAACTTAACTCCAAAATTTTTAACAACTTTGTACATCATAGTTTTTTTTTTTTTTGTTTGTTTTGTTGTTTTGTTTTTTTAATATATAATACAATCTATATTTTGTAAACTTACTATTTACTTCAAGTCAGTCAGATGCCTGTGCAAATGCTTAATTATTCTACCTTATATTTTGTTCATGCTTAGCTCCCACCAGTCTCTTCTTCTTCTTTGATCTTCTTGATGAACTCCTGCGCCTCCTCTGGGGTCTTGAAGATGTGGGTTCTGCCCTCATACGTGGTCAGCAGTCTCGCAGGATAGATCACACCATGACGAATCCCAAGGTTGCGCAGCTCCTTACGTACGGGATCAAACTGCTTCCTCAATTGCTGGATTCCTGTGGCCAAATCTGGGTAGAACCGCACCTGCTGGTCCTGGTGTTTAATCTCTCCTTTTTTAGCTCGTGCAGCGTTGAAGATCTTCATCCTGTCTCTGTTGCTAAGAAACTTCATAATTAAGGTCCTCGGCGGTCCCTTATCTCTCCGTGGGCCAATACGATGTGCTTTTTCCAGAACCACTGCTGATTGCAACTCCTCGCTGCCCAGCACCTCCGGAATCCACTTTTCCAGAAAGGAACATACGTCCCGACCTTCTGATTCCTCTGGAAGACCCACCAGCCTCAAATTGTTCTGTCTCGACCGAGATTCCAAATCCAAAATATTATCTTCCAGAGATTTATTTTTTTTTTCCAAAGTGCGCACCTTTAATTGAAGACGGGTGACGTCATCTTCAGCACTAGCGAGACGGAGCTCCATCTGCGCCGTTCGTTCTACACAGTCACCCAATTCCTTTCTTATTCCTTCCAACGCTGTCATAATCCCATCAAATCTAGAGGAAAAGTCCGCTCTCATTGAACTCATGGCAGCCATCAGCGCATCTGCGCCATTCCCCGCAGATATCGCACCGTTGCCAGCCTCCTCCGCCATATATGGAGTTTTGTTTACTGCGTCACAGACCTGAAAGTCCGTTAATTTGGACTGTTTCGGCGGCTCGCTTTTTCCTTTTCCTGGTTTTCCAGCCTTAGGCTTCGCCGACATATCTTCGCCCAAATGCTGGGATACGTTCTGTCCCAAATGAGAGAGTTATTTGCCGATTTTTTTTTTTCCAGGAGCAGAGCAGAGCGAGACACATCCGTCCTATGTGGCAGCCATAACCGGAGCCCATTGGTAGAATTTTTACTTAAAACCAGATTAATTTGCTGAAAAAATATCTTATAATAAGAAAAATTTCTTACAAAAAACTGCATAAGAGCAGAGCTTGAAGAAGTAGAAATATTTTTCCTCTTAAACAACAATTAAATAAATAGAATGAAAAAAATAAAATTACTTTTTATTATTAAAATTGTAAATAACCATTTTGGTCACATCTTACTCCAGCATGTCTCAAAGTGCATAAAAACTCAATGTGTACTGTTGGTAGCATTAACATTTGTTTCCCTTTTGAAATAAAATATACCACACCCTGGTCATAACTGACCTTGGCACATCACAAAGTGCACTTAGCTGAATAAAAAAAACAAACAAACTGTCAAACATTTCAGTGCACAAACCCCCCAAGAAAATATTGATAATTAACATTACAAACATTACACATCCACCATTGTGGTTTGTTTTGTTTTAAATCACCAAATGTGTGAGTAGGAACCTCTTTTTATAACTTCACACACATATCAGTCAACCAAACATTTCTAGTAGAGTTAAGGGTACAAAAAGCACCCACTTAAAAACTTGAGTAATGACTTCAGTCTTGAAGGTTTTGAGGTTTTTCTCCAAAATTTATAACAATTTTCTTATAGCTTTCTATTTTCTCTGTAAATTTATCTAAATTTGAAACCATTTTCCTCAAATTTGTAATTTCCTCCTGTAAAATTGACTTTTGTTGTACATTTGAGACTTTAGTATAAATTTGTGGATTATTTTATGGCTAATTTTTTATCTATTTTTTAATAAAATTACTGGGTTTTTTTAATAAATTTGAGACAAATTGTGGTAAAATCGACTTTTTTTTTTCCTTATACAATTTGCACTTTTGACCATAATTTTGCAGAGCCAGAACAATTATCTAACTCTGATTTCAAAGAAAAAAATATTTATAAAATTACAATTTAATGAAATAAATTAACTTAAATGACCAATGATTCCATTATTTCTGTTAAAATATTTCTATATATTTATAGTTTTTTAGAACTCTCCTCACCACCCAGACAGCAGGAAAAGCTTCCCTTATTTTGAAATCCAAATGTTGGCACGTTTAGTTTGTCTGAAGGCTGCTGACGGATTAGTCATTGACTTGGTGAATTTCGGTCATCTTAACCCTGTGAGTGTGTATGTCGACGAATTGCAACATAACCCCTAGTGGTCAAGAGTGGTAAGTATTTTTTGTTAATAAAATAGTTCATATTGCCAAGGCTATAACTTGAAAGTGGTAAGAGATAATGGCTTACTGTCAATTAGAAAGATGTAAAATATGATCCAAAGTTTCAGATAGGAATAAATTTATGCATCTAATCTGCATAATGCTGCGGCACCTCTTTAAATTCCATAACTCAGTCAAAACTGGACTTTGGACGTATTTACACAAAGAATAGTCCAGTCTTTTGACACCGTTTTTTGTACAGAGGTACCTCATCATCTTATCTTCAAAGTATATGAAGAAGAAATCAGTACAATATTTAAAAACCCCCAGAAATTTCTCACTTACTTTTGACAAAGGGGGGCTGGCTGGCTGGCGTGGACGCTGCGTTTTCACCCATCGTGGTCCTTATTTTGCGTTCTGGCAGTCATTTAAAGTCTCTACCACATCTACAAAGTCTTATGATTATCCCACACAAATTTTGCTTGTATCCCGCAGCTATTTTCCGTGTGCAAAGCCAAGAAAGTGAGAGTGACCGATTGCAGCCATATTAGCTTTCTGGGCTAAAATGCTAAAAACAGGAAAAGGAAATGAGGAGTTCTTCTTCTTTGGTGTATTATGTGTCATCCATTGAGTTCTCCAACGGATGTCTGCCACCTTTTGAAACTGGCAAATCAGTACAAATCAGTACAAATCCCCAATGCAGGCGATCATGTGAGAGTGAGACGGTAGGTGCAGTGCTGCGCTCTGCCACTAGGGGCACGCAAATTCACACACTCAAAGGGTTAACTTGCCAGGTACATAATAATGAACATAAATTATTGTAATGGCTGGTGAAGTAAATCCTCAGCGACCCTGTCACTCTTGTCTCTTTCCCTGCATATGAAGTCTAACCCACACCTGTTTGCTCAGCAACTCTTATTGTTCCCTTTACTGGCAGGTTAAAACCACAATAAATGCCTCCACTGCTTACATACCTCTTATGCATTTTTCCATGTTTAAAGTACTTCAATAAGCTCATACTTCTCTTGGACAGGAATGTTAGCGAGACACTGCCTGGCCTGCCGACTGGAATCCAGCTGAATGCTCACGTGGGCGGGGTGCTTCTGAACTCCCCGTGGATGGTGGTCACGCACGTTATTTGTGTGTGCGCTTGCGAACTGTCATTCCTTTATATTTTTTTTCTTAAGTTTATATTTCCTTGGCATGGCCTGGACCCATGGGCCACTCGGAGGTTGGTTCTGGGCTGCATGTGGCCCGCAGGCCGCTAATTGAATAGGTCTGCTGTAGAACATTGGAATCCAGCACAGTGAAGCAAAGTCACTGAGTGTCTTGATGCAATAGATTTATACACTGCCAGGCCAGAAAAATGTCACACTAATATTTTGTTGGACCGCCTTTAGCTTTGATTACGGCATGAACCACCAGTGATGGAATAACCTGGTCATTCAGTATATCCAGGTAGTCAGCTGATCTCATTCTTTGGGCACATAACATTGCTGAACTAATCCCAGATCATTGCACTGCCCCCACAGGCTTGTACAGTCGGCACAACTGATGCATCACTTCATCTGCTTCTCTTCTTAACCTGAGGCGCCCATCACTCTGGAACAGAGTAAATCTGGACTCATCGGACTACATGACCTTCTTCTATTGCTCCAGAGTCCAATCTTTATGCTCTCTAGCAAATTGAAACCCTTTTTCCCCTGATGGTGGTGACTTTTTTGGCCAGGCAGTGTATATTTATAATTATACAACAGTTAGTTCTGACCGAGCAACCTGATTGGACAATAGGGATTCCATGAGTTACTGTATCCCATGATAATTGCACTCCAACCTTTCACTGGATATGTATCACTCCACTTCAAAGGTCTTCATGCAACCGTTACTTACTAACAGTAATTTACTGTCAACACTCAGTGAGAATTGCAATACTGTGTTGGATACCTTAATTTCCATAGTGAGGTGCTGTTTGAAAAGGAATCTTACCTGACCCGGAAGTCCCACCCTTTTGACAAAAACAAATGAGTTTAGGGCCGGACGATATGCCAAATATATTCGTTATATTGGTACATTTGGCAGCCTGCGATACATAAATAGTGGTATCGCCTATATTCAGGTATCTGCCTTGCCCCCTATGTGCTGACAGAGAAAGAGGGAAATTTACACTGCAGCGAGCAGAGATGAAAAGGAAGATAACACAATAAACGTAGGCTCACCTTAAGCACAGGAAAGGGGGGGAAAGGGTGCAGGAGTAGATAAACATTTTGAGTCTGAACTCTACAGCTAAGTCACTTAGCGAACGAACTACGCTATTTCACATCTGTTAAAAAAAAATAGGCAGTGCTAGAGTTGATTTATTGTCTCGATTAACAAACCACAATACCTTTGTGGTGATGGACTGTTTGTTTCATCTAAAAATGCCAAGAAAAAGTGAGCAAAGTGTGCCAAAGCCAAATCGCTAGCATGCTAACTAGCGTTTTGATCTCAGTCCTTCTGTGGTAACAGCTGAACAGGTGACCAGTATGTTTTATAAACACTTACTTCTGCACTTGACAATATTTAATTTGTTTACATGTGTGTGAAATGACAACAGACGTCTTCATGCTGATGAGATGTTTAACAACAGTTGCTGGCTACATGTAGAAGGGACTATTTTTTCTCAGCTGCGCAAAATAATTGGTTAAACAATCATAATATTTTGTCTAGCATTGTTGTCATTTATTTAATAACTTGTGCTTGCCGAACTGTTATATAAAAGCAATATTATGCTCGAGGTTGTACGGCATCAATGAACATAGAAACTGTGGGTGTGATACGTCTAATGCCCTCCGTGTAGACATATCACACCCACAGCTGCTATGTTCACTGATGCCGTACAACCTCGAGTGTAATATTGCTGAATTCATTTATGGAATTAAAAAGCAAAGGAAAGCATCCCTTGCATTTCTTAGAGATAGAATTTTATATTCTTAGGTTTTGTGTGAAAAATCAAAAAAACATGTTTGTTTAGTTTAGACTTGAATCTTTATGGCTGACTAAAAACAAACTAATTCCCCATTGTTTATTTTGTATTTCCGCAAATACTCTGGTTTTGAGCTGGGAGTTTACAGATTCACTTCATTTTCAACTTTTTTCTCATAAATCTGCAACTTCTTTTCTCAAAAATGTGCAACTTTTTTTTCCCTCATGAACTTACATTGTTTTTCTTGTAAATCTGAAAATTTTTCTTTAAATCTGCAACTTTTTTCTCAAAAACTTCGTGACTTTTTTTCCTCATAAATTTGCTACTTTTCCTGTATATTTTCAACTTCTTTCTCATAAATTTTCAACTTTTTTCTCATAAAATTTGTGACTTTTTCCTCATAAATTTGCTACTTTTCCTGTATATATTTAACTTTTTTCTCATAAATCTGCCACCTTTTGTCTCAAAAATGTGCAACTTTTTTCTTATGAATTTGCACTGCTTTTCTTGTAAATTTGGAATTTTTCCTTTAAATTTGTGACCTTTTATCTCATAAATTTGCAACTTTTTTACCCCGTAAATTTTCCATTTTTCTCATAAATTTGCAACTGTTTTCTCCTAAATTTTTGACTGTTTTCTTGTAAATTTGCAGCTTTTTCCCCCAAAAATTTTGCCATTTTTTCTTGTAAATTTTCAACTTTTTTTCTTGTAAATCTGAAACACTCACCTGGATGTGGGTTACATTTTTATTCTGTGTAACTAAATTGTAATTTGTGGCTTTTTAAAGCTTTTGTCATATCTTTGCACAATTATTCTTGCAAATTTGTACATAATTTACATTTACACATTTGTACCTCCGGCTAAATCGGTGAGCACAGATTCACTCATGTCGATTCCTTCTCAGCGTGACGTTTAAAGCTCTTTCTCTCTCTCTAGCAGCCCAAGCTCGTGTATGTGCACGTGCCGTTTGTACCTCGTTGATGAGCATGCGGGAGGCCATGGTGAGGCGGGTCCTGGGGGAGAAGTGACTGGTGATCATGATCCTCATCCCGGCCTCGGAGAAGGTCAGCTGGTGGGGGTACGCCGACAGCAGCTCGTCCACCATCAGCACCGATGGCGCGCAGTTGAAGTTTGCTACAGAGGAAAGTAGGAGTTACTGAGGACACGTTTGGTTTTACCTCCTTTGTTTGGTGAAGAAAAGGAAAGATTTACACTTCAGCCCACCACTCATCATTTATATGCAAATAATAATAATTTTCAACTTTTTTTTCTAGTAAATTTGTGACTCTTTTCTCATAAATTTGTGACTTTTCCTAAAAAGAAAACTGCAACCTTTTTCTTGTAAATTTTCAACTCTCTCATAAGTTTGCAACTACTGTATTTTCTTGTAGAGTTGCAACTTTTTTTCTCAAAAATTTGCTAACTTTTTTCATGTAAATTTTAAACCTTTTTTCATAAATCTGCAACTTTTTTTTTCTCAAAAATGCACAACCTTTTTCTTATGAATTTGCATTATTTTTCTTGTAAATTTGTATTTTTTTCCTTTAAATTTGCAACTTTTTCCTTGCAGATTTGCAGCTTTTTTCTCAAAAATTTGTGACTTTATTCTTAATAATTTGCAACTTTTTTCCTGTTAATTGTCAACTTTCAAATTCTTGAGAAAAAAAGTTGCAAATTTACAAGAGAAAAATCACAAATTAATGAATTAAAAAAAGGCAAATTTTTGAGAAAAAAGTGGAAAATTGAGAGAGGAAAAAACTGCAAACTTAGGAAAAAAATAAATTTAGGTGAAAAAAATGTTGCAGATTTCTGAAAAAAAAGCTGAACATTTTTCAGGAAAAGATACAAATTTACAGGAGAATTTGCAAAGTTGCAAGAGAAAAATCACAAATTAATGAGAAAAAAGTCACAAATTTTTGAGAAAAAAATGTGTAAACCTAGAAGACACAATGTTTTGTTGCATTTCTGTTTAGCTTCAAATGCCTTTTATTCGGTTCTGTAAGGTGATAAAGAAATGGAAGGACAGTCCTCTTTTTTCTAGGTTGAGGGTAAATGTCCCCCCCCCATACTTTACTTATACCTATGTATGGGGATGGGGGGTGATAGGTTAACCTCTTGCACTCCGGGATACCGCAGGCGGTCACGTCTCTGCGTCCTAGGGTGCACTGAAAAAAAAAAAAAAGCTGCAGACACAGCCGCGAACAGAAAGCCAAAGGAGTGCTTTGATTGGTTTAGATGTGATTGACCTCTCATTCGACTAATAAGAGCCTTGAATTGGGTTTCTGAAACCTTGAAGAACCAATGACTGAAAACCTAGCAAGAAGGATCCGCCTACCAACGGCTGCGAATGTAGCGAGCCAACTGAAGCAGAGAACTTCGACGATTGAAAGCGTACGTCCCGTGTGTAAAATCTGTTTTGTTTTAGCCGCTGGGTGACACACACGCGTTCGCCAGTCTTTTTTTCTTACTACTGTTCTTATTTGTTTTGAAAAATCGCTCGCCAAAACCGCAATCATGGAAACGCAAAACCGCAATAATGGAATCATGGTTTGACCGGATCACGTGACCAGAACCACAAGTCCGTAACAAGTGGACCAGCGTCATGTTCGTCTGACAATAAGGAAGAGAGGTTCGCCAGTGACACTGCTGTTGTGGACAGGTAAGTGTTATAATCTAAATTATTCTTTATCCCTGAAAATTGTAATCAAAATGACTTTTGACCGATCGGTAAATTACAACTGTGTGTCATCGCAACATAAAGACTGTGGCACACAGACTGGACGCGGTCCGTGCGCCGCATCCGGACCGTGAATGCCCCCCCCCCCCCCCGCTACTCTTCTGTAGCAGATTGCAGATATTTTAGTACAACTGTGCGTAGTAGACCGTGGTGCACCGTCCCCGCGGTCCGTCATGTAGCGATGGGCGATGTCCGTCCTCTGTAGCGGGGGTGGAGGGTGGGAGTTGTTATCTTCTACATTACAGATATTTTAGTATAATTTTTAGTGCACTGCAGGTTATTTTTTCTTGTAAAAAAAAAAAAGCCACACATTTTTTACGTGGCATGCTTCTTTGTGTGTGGGGACTTGTTTGTTCATTCATTCATTCATTCATGAATGAATAAACAACCCCCCCCCACACACACACAGCCCTTCACCTTTCATTAGAGCCCAAGATGAAGCTTCTATATTGAATCATTCAAAAGTTACAGACGTTTTTCCAAACTGTGCCATTTGGCACAATTTGGCACAGTTCAAAAACGCCTGGGAACTACCTGAGTAAAAAGCTGTGTAATATATTCATTTTTTGTGGTATTGTTACAAAATTTTGACCTCAGCTGGATAACACTTGGTTCTACATTTCTGTTGCATTTTCCAGCCCGTATCTGACAGCTGTGTGTTATTTGCAAGCACTTGTATCCAAAAAAACACCCAGGCGAAATTAATTTTCTTCAAGTTCAGTATGTTTAGATGACTGTTACTCAGTGGCCGGAGCACTTAGAGAGATTATGACTGTTTTGCCAAAAAATTCAAAGTGTTTTCTTTTAAATGAGACCAACCCCATGAAGATGCTGCAAAGGGTTGAAGAACAGCTTTTGATTTACTTTGGGTACGTTATTTTTAGGCGTTTTTAGGGAAATTGACCAGAGTGCAAGGGGTTAACGGGGGGGGGGTCATCCCCCTTCAAACCACCTACTTACAGTCCCTGTCGTCCAATCAAATTGCTCAATCAGAATTAACTCTTTTTTTAAACTTGCATGACTGATTTGCCACAGCTCTAACAACGAGGCAAGAACTTTTTTGCACACTTTTGTCCCTTTTTTGTTTCCGTCGTCTCTGAGCAGAATAAAAATAGCAGAGAAGCGGTGCCGCAGCTGCCTTCATGTTTATGCAGATTGCAGCAGGCAGGGATGAGCGGCTAAACCCTGCAGGGACTTATTTTTTTTAGGGGACAATCAGGACAGGCTCGTACCTTTCTTTAGCAGGACTGCAGTGGCGTCACACGTGATGTCATCCAGGTCAGTGCTTCCCGTTAGCCCATTCGCCAGATTCACCGCGCCTTTCTTTCTGCGGTCGAAGTAGCGATGAGCCCGGCCATTGAATCTGACGACAAATAAATCAATAAAAATGATGATATATAATTTACATAAGTGAGAACCAATAAATGTCAATAAAGCCAAGTAGTCAAATGTAATGGGCCCCGTTGGACACTAGGGGACCCTAAGGTACAAGTTCACACTCAATTTTTTTTTTTGCAGAAAAATTTAAATTACATTTAACTTTTTGTTTCTCGGAAACTTACACCTATTTTCTCATGAATTAGTTAATTTTCCTGTAAAATTTTCTACCGTCCCCCTACTTTAAGAGAGGAACCACCACCCCGGTTTGCCATGCCAAAGGCACTGCCCCCGACCTCCACGCAATGTTGCAGAGGCATGTCATCCATGACAGCCCTACAACATCCAGGGCCTTGAGGTACTCAGGGCGAATCTCGTCCACCCCCGGGGCCCAGCCACCAAAGAGATTTTTAACCACCTTGGCGACCTCAGCCCCTGTGATATGCGAGTCGTCCCCCTCATCCACAAGCCCTGCTTCCTCTGTGGAAGGCGTATCAGTGGGATTGAGGAGATCCTCAAAGTATTCCTTCCACCGCCCAACGATATCCCCAGTCGAAGTCAACAGCGCCCCATCCATACCATACACAGTGTGGACAGGGAGCTGCTTCCTCCTCCTGAGCCGCCGGACAGTTTGCCAGAATCTCTTCGAGGCCGACCGAAAGTCTTGTTCCATGGCCTCACCAAACTCCTCCCACACCCAAGTTTTTGCTTCAGCAACCACCTGAGCTGCACTCCGCTTGGCCTACTGGTACACCTGAGCTGCTTCAGGAGTCCCACAAGCCAACCAAGCCTGATAGGACTCCTTCCTCAGCTTAATGGCCCCCCTCACCACTGGTGTCCACCATTTGGTTCGGTGGTTGCCACCACGAGATGCCCCAACGACCTTGCAGCCGCAGCTCTGGGCCGCTGCTTCAACAATAGAGGTGTAGAACATGGCCCATTCAGACTCCATGTCTCCAGACTCCCTCGGAATGTGGTTGAAGTTCTTCCGGAGGTGGGAGTTGAAGACCTCTCGGACAGGGGCCTCAGCCAGACGTTCTCAGCACACCCTCACTATACGTTTGGGTCTACCGGGTCTGAGTGGAATCCACCCCTGCCATCGGACCCAACTCACCACTAGGGGGTGATCAGTTGACAGGTCTGCACCTCTCTTTACCCAAGTGTCCAAGACATGGATTGCCGCCTTACCGTGATGGGGGGTTTGCATGCCCTAGTGATGGCGAGCACCTGGTGGCCGGGTTTCTACCCATGGAACCAGGCTGGGCTCAGCCAGAAGGAGCTACATGAGTCCGGCCTCCAGTGGGCTCACCACCTGCAGGAGAGACCATGGCAGTCTGGTGCAATGTGGATCAGGTGGCGGCCAAAGACAGAGACCTTGGCGGTCTGATCCCAGGCTTTTCAAATTTGCAACTTTTTCCTTGTAAATCAGCAACATTTTTCTCATAAAATCGCAACTTTTTTTCTTTTAAACTTGCAACTATTTTTCTTGTAAATTTGCAACCTTTATCCTCTAAAATTTACAACTTTTTCTTTGTAAATCTGCAAACTTCTCATTAATTTTCAACTTTTTTTTGTAAATTTGCAAAATTTTTCTCTTATAAACTTGCAACTTTTTTCTTGTAAAGTACCATTTTTTCTTTTAAATCTGGCACTTTTTTCTTATTAATATATGACTTTATTCAGATTACTTTGCAACATTTTTCTTGTAAATTTCCCTTCCCCCGACACAATCTTGCATAGGGCATTTAAACAGCTTGAAACGGCCCTGCTCACAGCCTCAGGAGACGACACTCACTTCATGATGAGGATGTAGACAGCGTACATGAGGATCAGGACCAGAGACTCCCACCTGCACACAGACAAAAAGACTTCAGAGCCATCGTCCTCTGATTTTAAAACACCCTGCTCAGATATTCAGAGTTCTGCAGCGAACGGCGGTACGCACCAGCACACCTTCTCATCGTAGATGAACTACAGAGACAGAGAGGACACAGCAGGAAAGAAAAATTAGGAAGATGGGGAAGTTTCTGTGGGATAAACGAGAGGTGATCTGAAGGGGGATGAGGGGGGATATTAGCAAATTGACCCAAACTCATCCCCCCTGTTGACCTGTCAACCCCCCCTCCCCAGATCCTCATACAAAGGCGGAACTCATAAGACTTTTTAAAAATCATGTAACAGAACTGAATAAAATGACTCTGAAGCAACACTTCTCAGCAGAAAAAAATGAAAATCTTCTGAATTTGCAACTTTTTCTCACAAATTTGCATTTTTTTTTCCTGTAAAATTTTAACTTTTTCTTGTAGATTTGGAATTTAATTCTCATCAGTTTTCAACTTTTTCCCATAAATTTCCAAAAATTTTCCTGTAAATTTTCAACTTTTATCTAAAATAATTTAAATTTTTTCCTCACAAATTTTCAACTTTTTTCTCAAAAATTTTTAACTTCTCATAAATTTTAACTTTTTTCTTAAAAAAATTCAACTTTTTCATCATAGTTTTCAACTTATTTTGTTGTAAATTTGCACCTTTTTTCTCAGAGTTGCAACTTTTTTCTCAAACTTCCCAAATTTTTCTTCCCAAATCTAAAAAAATTTCATCTTTTCCTCATAAAATTTCAACTTCATTTGAAATTTCAACTTTTTTCTCAAATTTTCAAAATGTTTACATGAAATTTTTAACTTTTATCTCAAATATTTTAAAAAAAATTTTCATGTAAATTAGCATTTTTTTTCCAATTTTTATCAAAATTTTTAAAATTTTTCCTCATAAAATTTCAACTTTTTCCTCAAAAATTTTCAGCTTTTTTCCCTCATAAAATTTCAACTTTTTCTCATAAATTTTCAACCTTTTTCATGTAAATTTGCATTTTTTTGGATCATAAAATTTTTTAACTTTATTCTCATAAATTTTAAAGTTTTCTCCAAAATTTTTACTGTAAATTTTCAACTTTTATCTAAAAAAATTTAATTTTTCCTAACAAATTTTCAACTTTTTCTCAAAAATTTTTTAACTTTTTTTCCTCATAAATTTTCAACTTATTTTGTTGAAAATTTGCACCTTTTTTTCTGAGTTGCAACTATTTTCTTATAAACTTCCCAAATTTTTACTGAAAATTTTCAATTTTTATCTAAAAAATTTTCATCTTTTCCTCATAAAATTTAAACTTTTCTCATAAATTTTCAACTTTTTTCTTGTAAATTTTCACCTTTTTTCTCAAATTTTCAAAATTTTTACACTAAATTTTTAACCATTATCTCAAAAAGTTTCCTTTTTTTCCTGTAAATTTGGATTTTTTTCAATTTTTATCAAATTTTTAAAAATTTTTCCTCATAAAATTTAAACTTTTTCTCATAAATTTTCAGCCATTTTCTTGGAAATTTGCACCTTTTCCCCCTCATAAAATTTTAACTTTTTCTAAAAACATTTCAACTTTTTTCCTTATAAATTTCAACTTTTTTCTCAGAAATTTTCAACTTTTTCATATAAATTTTCATCTTTTTTCTTCATAAAATTTTTTAGCTTTATTCTCTTAAATTTTCAAGCTTTCTCAAAAATTTTCAAAATTTTTACTTTAAATTTTCAACTTTTATCTCAAAAATTTTTAACTTATTGTAAATTTGCAACTTTTTCCTCATCAATTTTCAACTTTTTTTCTCTTAAATTTCCTGCAAATTTTCAACTTTTATCTAAAAAATTCAACTATCTTAAAAATGTATACCTTTTTTCTCATAAATTTGCAACCTTTTTCAAAAATCCTAAAATCTAAAACAAAAGTATGCAAATTTGCACTTTTTAAATGATAAATTTCTAATGTTTCTCATCAATTTTCAGCTTTTTTTCCTGTAACCTTGTGATAACTAAATGTAATTTGTGACTTCTTGAATTTTTAAATTGGCATCTTATCCTGTTTTTGTACCTTTAGTCTTGCTAATTTGTAGCTAATTTACATTTATTGTAGGGCCGGGCGATATGAAAAAACTGCAGTCACGCTAAATTTTTTCATATTGATCGATATCAATATATATTGCGATATGAATCAAATCACTATTTCTGTCAAGCTTAAAGGTTCCTTGTTACTCCTAAGTGAGATGTGAAGCTATAACAAGATTCATTTTAAATATTTATTTTCTGTCAGAAGTTGAACCTGACAAATATAGTGTAGAACATGATACAACTGTATTTCAAATAATTATAAACATAAAATAAATATTTTATAATATTCTTCTCACCAACTTACCGATAGCTGAGGGAAGTTCATGCCCAAAGCACTGCAGCCGTGTCCACTTGTTTAGTGATGTGGCCTTCACTATATTTGTCTCACTGTCTGTTGTGATGCAGACTTATTTCTCTTCACTCCGTCTCCAGGATGTAAGTGCTTCGCTCAGTCCTAAATGACTTCACCTGTACGGTCTTCAGGTAAGTTTGAAGACATTTTCTTTTCAAATTCCAATCTTGATCAATGAAGTGGGCAGTGAGGCTCATATATGGTTCATATGTACGACTTGACAGCAAACCTGACGTAGTAGTGAAGCATGGCGGACTGTGCAGCTCCTTTTCAACCGTTTCTCTACATTTCATGTACAGCTGGGAAAGTGCCATCTGGGAGAAATATTTACGGCCAGGGAGCTGGTAACGAGGGTCAATTACTTTAATCAGCTGCTTAAATCTGACATTCTGTGTGCTCATCAGGATGGCACTGCTTCAGATGGTAAAAAAGATTTGTAGTGTTACCTGATTTTGTGGGAACGTGCTTGACAGTTTACAGTGCACGCTAAGCTGCTTCTTGTCAGACTTTAAATGGCCAAAATATCTCCAGGTTACTGAATTCCTCAGACCGTTCTTTTCAACAATCTCCTTGTCTATTGAGCATTGGACGGCGTCCATTTCGGGGTCTTCTTTGGTAACGCCGTCACGGGACTTTTCGTTAATGTTTTCTGTCGTCTCCTACACGATTTTGCTAGCCCAAACATTAGCAGGTGTGCTAGGCTAAGCCCCTGCTACATGCTGGTCACATATGCCTACACACACTGTTGTGTGTGTCAAATGAAGGTGACTTCCAGCCACATGATTGGTTCGGTGCGGTGTATTCTCATTTTCATTGGCTTTTTATGTTGCCTGTCAAAACACAGAACAAATGAGTTCTATTGAAGTTCTATCAAAAATGTTTTATGTCTCTATCGAGGAAAAGTTATTTTGCGATAATTATCATTTTATCGCCCAGCCCTAATTTATTGGTTTGTAGTTCATGCTAAATTAGTGAAACCCTCCCACCCCCTCATTAAAAAAAAAAAATCTATTGAGGATAAGTGATGGATTATAGCAGCCGTGCCACTAGAAGGTGTCAGAGAACCAGAGGCCGTTTGGTGTGATGATCAGTGTGTGTTAATGTGTGAGGTCTCACCACGATGAGGGCCGTGATGGAGAAGGTGTAGTAGATGGAGTCTCGGAGCAGAGTCCATTGAGTGAGCTTCACTGCCTAGAAGCAAAAAAATCACAGACAAACGTCAGTAGGAACTAAACACATTTAAGATAAGATAAGCCTTTATTAGTCCCACAACGGGGAAATTCCACGATTGCAACAGCACAGGGATAGCAACACTCGGAGCAATAATTAAGAAGATAAGAAAAATAAAAATAAAAATAATAATAATAATAAGAGCAGTGAATATACATACGTACACATAAATATATACAGTGGGGCAAAAAAGTATTTAGTCAGCTACCAATTGTGCAAGTTCTCCCACTTAAAAGATGAGAGAGGTCTCCAATTTTCATCATAGGTATACTTCAACGATGAGAGACAAAATGAGAAAAAAAAATCCAGAAAATCACATTGAAGGATTTTTAATGAATTAATTGGTAAATTCCTCGGTAAAATAAGTATTTGGTCAATAACAAAAGTTCATCTCAATACTTTGTTATATACCCTTTGTTGGCAATGACAGAGGTCAAACATTTTCTGTAAGTTTTCACAAGGTTTTCACACACTGTTGCTGGTATTTTGGCCCATTCCTCCATGCAGATCTCCTCTAGAGCAGTGATGTTTTGGGGCTGTCGCTGGGCAACACGGACTTTCAACTCCCTCCAAAGATTTTCTATGGGGTTGAGATCTGGAGACTGGCTAGGCCACTCCAGGACCTTGAAATGCTTCTTACGAAGCCACTCCTTCATTGCCCTGGCGGTGTGTTTGGGATCATTGTCATGCTGAAAGACTCAGCCACGTTTCATCTTCAATGCCCTTGCTGATGGAAGGAGGTTTTCACTCAAAATCTCACGATACATGGCCACATTCAATCTTTCCTTTACACGGATCAGTCGTCCTGGTCCCTTTGCAGAAAAACAGCCCCAAAGCATGATGTTTCCACCCCCATGATTCACAGTAGGTATGGTGTTCTTCCTCCTCCAAACACGACAAGTTGAGTTTTTACCAAAAAGTTCTATTTTGGTTTCATCTGACCACATGACATTCTCCCAATCCTCTTCTGGATCATCCAAATGCTCTCTAGCAAACTTCAGACGGGCCTGGACATGTACTGGCTTAAGCAGGGGGACACGTCTGGCACTGCAGGATTTGAGTCCCTGGCGGCGTAGTGTGTTACTAATGGTAGCCTTTGTTACTTTTGTCCCAGCTCTCTGCAGGTCATTCACTAGGTCCCCCCGTGTGGTTCTGGGATTTTTGCTCACCGTTCTCGTCATCATTTTGACCCCACAGGGTGAGATCTTGCATGGAGCCCCAGATTGAGGGAGATTATCAGTGGTCTTGTATGTCTTCCATTTTCTAATAATTGCTCCCACAGTTGATTTCTTCACACCAAGCTGCTTACCTATTGCAGATTCAGTCTTCCCAGCCTGGTGCAGGTCTACAATTTTGTTTCTGGTGTCCTTTGACAGCTCTTTGGTCTTGGCCATAGTGGAGTTTGGAGTCTGACTGTTTGAGGTTGTGGACAGGTGTCTTTTACACTGATAACGAGTTCAAACAGGTGCCATTAATACAGGTAACGAGTGGAGGACAGAGGAGCCTCTTAAAGAAGAAGTTACAGGTCTGTGAGAGCCAGAAATCTTGCTTGTTTGTAGGTGACCAAATACTTATTTTACCGAGGAATTTACCAATTAATTCATTAAAAATCCTTCAATGTGATTTTCTGGATTTTTTTTTCTCATTTTGTCTCTCATAGTTGAGGTATACCTATGATGAAAATTGGAGACCTCTCTCATCTTTTAAGTGGGAGAACTTGCACAATTGGTGGCTGACTAAATACTTTTTTGCCCCACTGTAAATGTATATACACAGTGCGGAGCATTGTAGCAAGATGGAATAAACAGCATAACCATCTACTTAGTTATCCTACATAGTATGAATATGTACCCATACATATTGTCACCCGCCGTAGCGACTGATATTGTCCTAGTTGTATACTGGAGGGGACCATTTGTGTAAGTCTGTTGCGTCTTTTGCATTCAATACTATTAGGTCGTCATGTTTTTTTGCCATCTCTGTGAGCAGCCCTGCTTAGGTTATACAGTCTGACAGCCGTAGGTAGGAAGGACCTGCGAAACCTCGCAGTTGCGCACATAGGGTGATGTAGCCTACTGCTAAATGAGCTCCTCAGTGCGTTCAGTATGTCCTGCATAGGGTGGGACTTGGACTCCAGCAGAGATGACAGTTTAGCCACCATCCTTCTCTCTCCTATCTCCTCCACTGGGTCAAGGCGTTGCCCCAGGACAGATCTAACTTTCTTGATCAGTTTGTTCAGTCTCTTCCTATCAGCTACTGTAATGCTGTTGCCCCAGCAGACCACCCCAAAAGTGATGGCCGATGCCACCACCGTGTCGTAGAATGTCTTCAGCAGCGCCCCTTGTACACCAAAAGACATGAGCCTCCTCAGTAGGAACAGCCTGCGCTGTCCCTTCTTGTAGAGTGCATCGGTATTGTGTGACGAGTCTAGTTTATTGTTCAGATGAATACCCAGGTACTTGTAGGATGTCACCATCTCAATGTCTGTTCCCTGTATGTTTACTGGTGCTGTGAGGGGTTGTCCTTGCCTGCGGCAGTCCACCACCAGCTCCTTAGTTTTCCTTGCGTTGATCTGGAGGCAGTTCCGATGGCATCAGTCCACGAAGTCCTGGATAAGTCCTCTGTACTCAGCTTCATCTCCGTTGGTGATGAGGCCGACGATCGCAGAGTCGTCAGAGAACTTCTGTAGATGGCAGTGTGTCGTGTTGTGTGAGAAGTCCGCAGTATAAAGGGTGAACAGGAAGGGAGCCAAGACCGTTCCCTGGGGGGCCCCCGTGCTACCGATGATCGTGTCGGACACACAATCTCGGGTTCTCACAAACTGTGGCCGGTTAGTGAGGTAGTCCAGGATCCATGATGACAGGTGTTGGTCCACCCCTGCGCACAGCAGCTTGTCCTTCAGGATCATCGGTTGGATGGTGTTGAAAGCACTGAAGAAGTCAAAGAACATGATCCTCACCGCATTCCCGGGCTTCTCCAGGTGGGACAGAGAACGGTGAAGGAGGAAGATCACTGCATCCTCCACCCCAATGCCATGCTGGTAGGTGAACTGGAGTGGATCCATTGCTGGTCCCACCAGGGGGCGGATGTGAGCAAGGAGCAGTCTCTCCAGGGTCTTCATCAAGTGAGACGTCAGGGCCACTGGTCTGTAGCTGTTCAGATCTTTGGGGTGGGAAGTCTTTGGTACAGGTACCACACAAGATGTTTTCCACAACTGTGGTACCCTCCCCAGCTTCAGGCTCAGGTTGAAGATGTGCTCCACAATCCCACACAGCTGGTCTGCACAGGACTTGAGGAGCTTTGCGCTGATGCCGTCCAGTCCCGAGGCCTTCCTCGCCTTGATCTTCCTCAGCTCCGTCCTCATCTGGGTCTTAGTGAGGGTCAGGTTGGGGGGCAGTGTGCTGGGAGTGGGGGGGTGTTGGTGGAGTGGGGTGTGGACAGCAGGTCTCGATGACTTTAGAGTTATTTACTCTTCTTTACACATTTACTCGTGTACATGGACTTCAGTGACGTTTCCACAAAACTGGACTCAGTGAGTATGAGGGGTTCCCATTAAAGATTTCCTCCAACCTACTTCCTGTTACTTGACAAGGCTGAAATGTCACATGTATGTAGCGTCAATCCCTTTGGCTCCAATCTATAAAATCACTCTTCACCTTAAAGAAATTGTTTCGCCCAAAAGTCTGGTCAAGAATTGTTTCCTTCATCTAAGAACCACAGTTTGAAAACACATTCCATGGTAAAAGGGATGGTAAGGATCCCATTTCATGCCAGGAACGGATTAGTCTGCAATCATAAATCCCGGAACTTCCTCCCCAACCAGGCAGTTTTATACTTCAAGTACTGTTTGAAACATTCCAGATACCTTGACCGAATTCCACAGGTCTCTAGGAATTATCCACAGCTCAACATCGCCCCCTTCTGTTCAACTCAGGAACACGTTGGATCTAATCAACATTGGGATTTTGTTTTATCTGCCTGAAAAAATCCTCTCTCCTCAAGACTTTGATATTTTTCCAGGAAATACTGCTCAGAACACTGTTGAAGATGACCACCTCTGTGTTGGACAATCATGGGTTTGAAATGTTTCATTAATCATTGATTTTAAATATATTGCATGTCTGAAAATATTTAAATGAGTTATAAAAGTGCATGCTCACTGAAAGTTGGTCATGAATCACTGAGGTTAGCTTAGATTTTATATATAAGTATATAATGTGAATTTCACAGTTAATATGCGTTTGCCTTCTAAAAACTTATGCCAGTCATCTGACTGGTACCAGCCAATCACCAGGCCATCTCTGTTGGATGACACCCCCTTTCATTCTATTGGTCGGTTACAGACAAAGGACCGCTTTCTTATTGGACCAGAGTTCATTTGCTTCTCCTGCGATGGGAGACAATTGGTTCCCTTTCATGTCAGTCAAGGTTTTCCCCTGAAAAAAAAAACAACAAAACTACTCAGTTTAAGTGAGGAACGCCCTAGTTCAGGCAGTTGTTCTTTCTGAAAGTTTGTCTAAGTTGTCTGCGTGTCCTGCCTTGAATTCTCTCTTTCCTTTAACCCATAAGAACCCAGACCCCTATCTTCTTCAAGGAAAATTATGGGGGTCTGTGTTCTTATGGGTTAAATGTCTGGGAAAAATACTTTTTCTTCTGTTTTGAGCTCAAACTTCTCTTTTATATGGAGTGAAACTCCGTGTTCACAGATGTTTTTCTATTTTATTCTGTTAAACTTTTTCTATTGATTTTTCTTAACTCACCGTGTTTTAAAGTGGACTGATCATTTTTCTCACACTGCAAACTGTTTTTGCCAATCCATATGACAGCTGAAGAACTTGGATTTCATGGCTTAAATAATTTTTTTTTTTTATTTTTGTCTCTTCAATTCTGTGACTTTGATCAGACTTTGAACTATCTCCAATTTATTTAGATCCGAGAAAGCCGCTGAAAAATTCACGTGTTGTCCACACGGCATACTCAGCGGCCAGCAGCCTCTCATCATTGTCACCGGATCTTAGCTCCTGATTGTTGTCCCTGGGAAGAAATATCTGCTGGCAGATATTCTCCGGTATCATCTTCAAATACAGCTTCAGCGGAGGATCCATCTAGAAGCCAATGCAAAGGCTTTTGCACGATTCCTTTGTTTCATCTGCTGAGTTAGTGCGATGTCCATCGCCTTAAAGTATGTCATAATTTGTCTCAGGTTTAAAACTAGTTCATAACTCTGATTGGAGCTATAGAATTAAAGAAAATAGTATCCCTCTTTTCATTAAATTCCATTTTTACTTTTTAGAGTAACCCAGAATTTCTTTTTCCATATAGTCAGCTTTTATAATTTTCTTCATAAAATTTGCATCCAATTTTCTTTATATTTTGGTTACAGTTATTTCAGTCTCCATTTTCATCACAGTTACAAATTCATATTAAGGTGTCTTTGGTTCCACAAATGTGATTACACTCTTTGTCTCAATGATCAGTTACAAGCTGAATGTGATGCTTGATACTTGATTATTTCACCATACCAACAAGTCCATTGAATGCAATGCCATTTAATCTGAGTTTGATCATTAAAACTGTAAACAGTATATAGAAGTTTCTGCTTGATTTCTTTTGTGTGTGTACTTTCCTGGGTCACGGCAGAAGAATTCACAAATATTGAGACTGGTTAATGAAAGGTTCAAGGATTAGTTATTAAATAAATTGTCCAAGTTTGGACTGGTACCCCTACGAGTGTTTCCCTCTTGTTTGTGAGTGTTTGTGGTCACGAAGTAAACCTCCATTTCCACACACACCTCTAAATATAAATTAAATAATCCTTGTACCTTATCACACTTATAACTAATTGTTCCTACATATAGTAGGAACCACCCTATGCAGGACATACTGGATGCACTGAGGAGCTCATTTAGCAGCAGACTACATCATCCCAGGTGCACAACCGAGAGGTTTCGTAGGTCCTTCCTACCAACGGCTGTCAGACTGTACAACCTAAGCAGGGCTGCTCGCAGAGATAGCAAAAAGACGTAACAAACTAATAGTTTTTTTGAATGCAAAAGATGCAATAGACTTACACAATGGTCCTCTCCGGCATACAACTAGGAACATACCGGTCGCTATGGAGGGTGAGAATATGTATGGGCACATAATCATACCATGTAGGATAACTAAATAGACGGTTATGCTGTTTCATCCCACCTAGCAACAATGCTCTGCACTGTGTGTGTTTATATATTTACATATTTATTCCATCTAGCTACAATGCTCAGCACTGGGTGTGTTTATATTTATATATCTATATATTTATTCCATCTAGCTACAATGCTCCGCACTGTGTTTTTATATATCTACATATTATTCCATCTAGCTACATTGCTCCGCACTGTGTGTGTTTATATACTTGCATATTTATTCCACCTAGCTGCAATGCTCCGTACTGTGGGTGTTTATATATTTACATATTTATTCCATCTAGCTACAATGCTCAGCACTGGGTGTGTTTATATTTATATATCTATATATTTATTCCATCTAGCTACAATGCTCCGCACTGTGTTTTTATATATCTACATATTATTCCATCTAGCTACATTGCTCCGCACTGTGTGTGTTTATATACTTGCATATTTATTCCACCTAGCTGCAATGCTCCGTACTGTGGGTGTTTATATATTTACATATTTATTCCATCTAGCTACAATGCTCTGCACTGTGTGTTCATATATTCATATATTTATTCCATCCAGCTACAATGCTCTGCACTGTGTGTCTGTGTGTGTGTGTGTGTGTATATATATATTTTATAGTAATATGTACACATGTATATTAGCTGCTCTTGCTTGCTTGTTTTTTTTTTTTTTTGCCTTCTGATTGTTGCTCTGAGTGTTGCTATCCCTGTGCTGTTGCAATCCTGGAATTTCCCCGTTGTGGGACTAATAAAGGCTTATCTTATCTTATCTTATGTATAATAATCCACATCTCTATAGGTCATGTTTTCATTTGCAGCTCTGAACTCCTCAGAGTTTCTCTACTACAGGTGCTAAGGTGGAGTAAGGTGTGATCATGGAGCCAGTTGGTCATCAGGTTCCTGGACTTGAGAGGCCGCACACCACGGGAGATGTTCCATGACAGGAAAGAGACTTATGGGGAGGATGATCCATTGTATGACATAGTCAAGCACTGGCATTCACAGTTCAAATCTATGAGAAAAAAAAGTTGCATATTTACAGGAAAAACAATCTAGAAATTTATGAGAAAAAAGTTGGAAATTTGCAGGGAAAAAGTTGCAAATCTACAAGAACAATGTTGCAAATTTATGAGAAAAGACTTGCAAATTTACAGGAAAAAAATTTTTTGAGAAAAAAAGTTGAAAATTTATGAGAAAAAAAATTACAAATTCATGAGAAAAAAAGTTTAAAATCGACATGAAAAAAGTTGAAAATTCATAACAAAAAAATGCAAATTCATGAGAAAAAGTTTCAAATCTACAAGAAAAAAGTTTAAAACTGAGTTGACAATTCATCGGGAAAAATGCAAATTTATGACAAAAAAGTTGCAAATTTACAAGAGTTGAAAACTGAAAATTTAGAGAAAAAAATTGCAGATTTTTGAAGAAAAGGTTGCAAGTTTTCTTCTGCATTTCTGCTTAGAACTGGTGCTTCAAAGTCATTTTATTCAGTTCTGTAGCATGATTTAAAAAGAAGTGTTGTGATTTACACCTATGAATGGGGATGGCGGGTTAATAAGGGGGATAACACCACCTCCCCCCCCATCAAATCACTGACTGACAACAGTAAAATGAGCGAAAATCATGCTTCCCTGAGCATCAAACTCCGGCGGTCATTTTTTAGAAGTTATCTCAGCAGGATTACATAACTCCTGATCTGGGATTGCGTCAGTGTTTGGATAAGCTTCAGATCGGGGAGCTTATCCGCGCACCGCTGTGCCAGACGGCAGCAGAGAGATGCCGCGCCGGTTCATTTTTTACCTCTGCAGATCATGGACGGGAGAAAAGCGGAGAAAACCCACAAATCACACACATCTGCTGACGTGAAAAAAGGTGAAAATTAATGAGAAAACAAAAACAACTACACAAATTTATGAAAGAGTCGCATTTATGGGAAAAAAATACATATATTTGTCAGAAAAAGTTTTAATTAAGGATAAAAATGTCATAAATTTACAAGAATGAGGCAATTTAGAAGAAAATTTAGAAGCTCTTCGAAAGAAAAACACATATCTATGACAAAATGCTGTATGAGAAAAAAATAAATAATTAATTTGCAACTTTACCCCCTCTTAAATTTGCACTTTTTTCTTGTAAATTTACAGCTTTTTTCTCTTAATTCTGGCACTTTTTTCATTAATATGTGACTTTACTCAAATTCATTTGCAACATTTTTCTCTTAAACATGCAACTTTTTTCTTGTAAATTTGTAACTTTATTCAGATTAAAATGAAACTTTTTTGCAGTTTTTCCACATTTTTTCTCAGAAATTTGCATTTTTTTTCTTATAAACTTGTAACATCTTTCCTGCAAATTTTCAACTTTGTCATAAATTTGTGATTTTTTCTCAGAATTGTGTAGCCTTTTTTCTCATAAATTTGCAAATTTTTTTCCTGTAAATTTTCAAACTTTTTTTCTTGTAAATTTGTTCATCTGCATGCTGTTCAGTTTTTTTTATTCTGTGTAATTAAACTGCAATTTGCTATTTTTTTTATTTTCAAATTGACATCTTTTATCATATTTTTGCACCAATATTCTTGCAAATTTGTACCTAATTTACATTTATACGTTTGTACCTCATGCTAAATCGGTGAAAACCCCCATCTCCCTTGTTAAAAAATAACAATCACCTATTACTATTGTTGTGAAATGGCGCTATATAAATAAAGTTGAATTCAATACTGTTGTTTTATCTTAGTTTTCAGGCTCAGGTGCTTTTTTTGGCTCCATACAGATCTTCAAGACTTAACCATAGAATAGTAAATCTGAGTGAACCATCCCCTTACATCACTCGAGTAAAACCCCTCATGCTGTCACTACAGAAATGGTCTGAATAAACATTTGTCACAGTTTCACATCTTTGCTATTTAAAGGTGACATTTAGGCTGTCGCATGCACACACTCTGTTCAAATGTCAAAATGTCACACCACATGGCCGGCGGCAGCGGTGACGTCATACCTGCCCAGCAAAGAAGCCGCACACGCCGATGATGCAGAGGATGTTGAAGACGGCCGAGCCCACGATGGTCCCGACACCGACGTCCCCTTTAGTGATGAAAACCCCTGTGGGTGAAGAAAGAAACATTCTTTTTAAGGTTAAAGTGTCGATATCGTGCCATTTCCACATGTTGTGGTCATGAAATATCTGTGACGTGCTCAGAATACCTCAGGGTTTAATGGTTACAGAACCATTTTACAAGTAGTCAAAGGAGCTTTCCTCCCAATAAGTTGTTTTTGTGCATTTCGCTTTAAATAGTCAGCCCAAAGTTCATTCTCTGTCATCATCTCTGAGATCTGTTGTTGACACAGCCAGTGCCATTTTGATGCTAACAGATGGCTAGCAGCTACTTATTAGCTTTGGCAGCTAACTTACATAAATTTGGCTGAATGTGATCCTTTAAAAGTGCAAATGAAGCACTGTTGGAGGCAGGGTTGTGTGGTCTGAGTGGATGGTTGGAAGTCTGCAAATTTACAAAAGGGGGGTGGGGTGGGGATTGCAAATTTACAAAGCTGGGAAAAGTTGCAAATTTATGAAACGGGGAAAAGTCAGCAAGTTTACAAAACTGGGAAAAAGTCATCAATTTACAAAACTCAAAATGTCTGCAAATTTACGAAACAGGAAAAATCTGCAAATTTACTAAACTGGGGGGAAAAGTAGCCTAGCCTATATTTTGCTCACAATAAAAACTTAATCAGAAGAACAGAAATCAGAAGAGCTCCAGTGACGGGCAGACATGTGTCCTAACCATCATACCTATGACGGACGTGAAGAGTTCAGGGGCCGAGCTGCCGGCGGCCATGAAGGTTGCACCTGCCACATCCTCACTGAGGTGGAGACGCTGAGGAGGAAGAGAGCAGCAGAAAATGATGGTTTCAGAAGGTGGATCATCACAACACCTGTGTATGGCCGAATCCCAGTCTCCTCCCTAAACCCTCCAGCCCTGAGCCCTTGTAGACTCAGGCTGCCGCCATCAGTAGTGCTTGAGTGTGCGAGTCTGTGAGGGGATGAAGTGGCTCAAAATGGTAGAAATGGGACACACTTTGTTATCTCGGCAACACTAAAAGTTTTTTTTTAATTTACTTTATTAAAAGGATCAGGAAACAAAAATAGTGTGTATATGATCACAAAAATAAAATCACAGGACAAAATAAAAACGGATTCCAGACAAAACTAAAATCAGAAACAAACAGGGTTTATTGTCAAAGGACAAAACAAAATGATCCTGAATGTTCAAGGCTGTGTGTGTTTCAGGGTCTTAAGAGGTTTTTGTGCAACTTCTTAAAATAAAATCCCGATTCTATTTTAAATTATTGCATTCTCCTTCATTTTTCCCCATCTATATTTATAATTGTAATATCTTCTCCCCTCATGGATCGTCACCTTATCGTGGCGGGGGGGTTGCGTGCCCTAGTGATCCCAGGAGCTACAGTATGTTGTCTGGGGCAATTTGCCTCTGGTAGGGTCTCCCAAGATAAACTGGTCCTGGGTGAAGGGCCAGACTAAGAATGATTCAACAGACTCTCATGATGAATGTTAGAACAAGGATTCAGTGTACCCCGCTCAGTATGGAGTTACTGGGGCCCCACCCTGGAGCCAGGCCTGGGGGAGGGTCTCAATGGCTAGTGCCTGGTGGCCGGGTTTCCACCCATGGGAAATGGCCGGGCTTAGCCCAAAGGAGTTACATGGGTCCGCTGTCCAGTGGGCTCACCACCTGCAGGAGAGACCATGGGAGTCCGGTGCTATGTGAATCAGGTGGAGGTCGAAGGCAGAGACCTTGGCGGTCTGATCCCAAGCTTCCTAAAATGGCTTTTGGGACGTGGAGTGTCACCCCTCTAGTGGGGAAGGAGCCTGAGCTGGTGCACGAGGTTAAGAGATACCGGCTAGATACGTATAGTGGGCCTCACCTCACACACAGCTCTGGTTCTGGAACCAGTCTCCTGGAGAGGGGCTGGAACTTGGCCTACTTGGGAGTTGCCCCAGCCGAGAGGTGACGAGCAGGGGTGGGTATTCTTGTATCCCCCCCACCCTGCTGCCTCTATATTGGAGTTTTCCCTGGTGGATGAAAGGGTAGTTTTGCTGTGCCTTCGGGTTGGGAAATGGGTGCTGACCATCATTTGTGCTTATGCACCAAATGATGGTTCAGAGTACCTACCCTTTTTGGAGTCTCTGACTGGGGTGCTGAAGGGTGCTCCTCTAAGAGACTCCATTGTCCTACTGGGGGATTTCAATGCGCACGTGGGCAACGACAGTGAAACCTGGAGGGGGGTGACTGGGAGGAACGGCCTGCCCGATCTGAACGCGAGTGGTGTTCAGTTATTGGACTTCTGTGCCTACCACAGTTTGTCCATAATGAACACCATGTTCAAGCATAAGGGTGTCCATATGCGCACTTGGGACCAGGACACCCTAGGTCGCAGGTCTATGATTGATTTCGTTATTGTGTTATCAGACCTGCGACTGTATGTCTTGGACACTCGGGTAAAAAGAGGTGCAGAGCTGTCAACTGATCACCACCTGGTGCTGAGTTGGAGCCGATGGCAGGGGAGGATGCCATTCAGTCCTGGTAGACACAAACATATAGTGAGGGTGTGCTGGGAACATCTCGCTGAGGCCTCTGTCTGGGAGGTCTTCAACTCCCACCTCCAGAAGAACTTTGACCACATTCCAAGGGAGTCTGGAGACATGAGTCATGTCATGTCACGAATGGGCCATGTTCTCCACCTCCATTGTTGAAGCGGCTGCCCAGAGCTGTGGCCGCAAGGTCATTGGTGCAATTGGTGGTGGCAACCCCCGAACCAAGTGGTGGACACCAGTGGTGAGGGTGGCCATTAAGCTGAAGAAGGAGTCCTATTGAGCTTGGATGGCTTGCAGGACTCCTGAAGCAGCTGAGGTGTACCGGCAGGCCAAGCGTGCAGCTCGGGTGGCTGCTGAAGCAAAAACTCAGGTATGGGAGGAGTTCGGTGAGGCCATGGAACAAGACTTTCGATCGGCCTTGAAGAGATTCTGTCAAACTGTCCGGTGGCTCAGGAGGGGGAAGCAGCTTCCTGTCCACACTGTGCATGGTGTGGATGGGGCGCTGCTGACTTTGAATGGGGATATCGTCAGGTGGTGGAAGGAATACTTTGAGGGTCTCCTCAATCCCACTGACACGCCTTCCACAGAGGAAGCAAGGCTTGTGGATGAGGGGTACGACTCGCCCATCACAAGAGCTGAGGTTGCCTAGGTGGTTAAAAAGCTCCTTGGTGGCTGGGCCCCGGGGTTGGAAGAGATTCGCCCAGAGTACCTCAAAGCCCTGAATGTTGTAGGGCTGTCATGGTCGACACGCCTTTGCAACACTGCGTGGAGGTCCGGGACAGTGCCTTTGGCATGGCAAACTGGGGTGGTGGTTCCTCTCTTCAAGAAAGGGGACCGGAAGGTGTGCTCCAACATTAGAGGGATCACACTCCTCAGCCTCCCTGGGAAGGTCTATGCCAAGGTACTGGAGAGGAGAGTCCGGCCGTTGGTTGACCTCGGATTCAAGAGGAGCAATGTGGTTTTCATACTGGTCGTGGCACATCAGATCAACTCTTTACCCTCTAGAGAATCCTTGAGGGTTCATGGGAGTTTGCCCAACCAGTTTACATGTGTTTTGTGGACTTGTAGAAGGCATTTGACCATGTCCTTCATGTTTTTTTCTGGGGGGGGGAGGGGGGCTTTGGGAATATGGGGTATTGGGCTTGTTGTTACAAGCTATCTGGTCTTTATACGACCCTTGTGAGAGTTTGGTTCGTATTGCCAACACTCAGTCGGACTCATTCCCAGTGAGAGTTGGAGAGTCCGCCAGGGCTGCCCTTTGTCACCAATCCTGTTCATAATTTTTATGGACAGGATTTCTCGGCACAGCCAGGGAACAGAGGGTGTCATGCTTGGTGACCACAGGATCTCACCTCTGCTGTTTGCAGATGATGTTGTCCTGTTGGCTTCATCCAACAATGACCTACAGGTCTTACTGGGACAGTTTGCTGCTGAGTGTGAAGCAGCCGGGATGGGAATCAGCACCTCCAAGTCCGAGTCCATGGTCCTCAACTGGAAAAAGGTGGATTGTCCTCTCTGGGTTGGGGACAGGCTCCTGCCCCAAGTGGAGGAGTTTAAGTATCTTGGGGTCTTATTCATGAGTGAGGGGAGAATAGAGCGAGAGATTGATAGCCGGATCGGAGCAGCGTCTGCAGTGATGTGGATGCTGTACTGGTCTGTTGTGGTAAAGAGGGAACTGAGCTCTAAGGCAAAGCTGTCAATTTACCAGTCAATCTACGCTCCTACCCTCACCTATGGTCATGAGCTTTGGGTAATGACCGAAAGAATGAGATCGCAAATATAAGTGGCTGAAATTAGCTTTTTTCATAGGATTGCTGGACTCACCCTCAGAGATAGGGTGAGGAGCTCAGTCACCCAGGAGAGGCTCAGAGTTGAACCGCTGCTCCTCCACATTGAAAGTTGCTAGTTGAGGTGGTTTGGGCATCTGATCAGGATGCCTCCTGGACGCCTCCCACTTGAGGTGTTTCGGGCACCTCCCATTGGGAGGAGACCCTGGGGCAGACCCAGGACTCGCTGGAGAGACTGTGTCTCCCAGCTGGCCTGGGAACATCTTGGTATCCTCTCTGAAGAGCTGGAGCAGGTGGCTGGGGAGGGGGAAGTCTGGGCTTCTCTGCTTGAACTGCTGCATCCATGACCCTGACCTCCGGAAAAGTGGTAGAAGATGCATGTATGGATGTAATATTTTCTTATTGAAATAAAGGGATCAAATCATGTCTTGTTTAATTTTCAGTGTCACCATTTTATTAAAAAATCTATCTTTTAACCTATTTATTTTAACCAAACTTTTAATTTGTGTGGCGTGAAAACATATGACCAATTATTGTGGGTCTCAGACTTTATTTCAGACTTATTACTTTGTTCAGGAATGAACTGAATTAAATGAGCTGCAGCCTCTTAAGATGATTTAATTGATTACAACTGCAAATCCATCCATCCATCTTCTTCCGCTTAATCCTTTTCGGGTCACGGGGGGGCTGGAGCCTATCCCAGCATCTTTGGGGAGAGGCAGGATACACCCTGGACAGATCGCCAGTCCATCGCAGGGCCAACACAGAGAGACAGACAACCATTCACTCTCACAGTCATACCTAAGGACAATTTAGAATCCCCAGTTTGATGCCAATTAACCTAACCTGCAGTTGTTTTTTTTTCCAAAAACAACTGCAAATCATCTTTTTTCAAACTGCATAATTAACCAAAAATTCAATTAAATTGCTTAAATGGTGTGTAATGCAAAATAAACATGAAGGTATTTTTTGTGGGGTGGGGCAGGGGTGGTGAACAGGTGACCAATCAGGAGTTTTCCCTTGAGAAACCCCTGCATGGCGCTATGAACTGTGGGTAATTCCCTTGGAAAAGGGGTCATTTAAGGGCTCATAAAGCCAGCGAGTGAGCAGTCAGCCACTTCCTGATTTCAGATTGGGACAGCCCTAAACCCTCAGCCACTTAATGTGAACAAGTCTGCAATGGCGGAGAATGAGTCTGGACCTATCAGTCAGGCTTGAGCTATGCTGGAGCGTTCCGCTTCATTTCATTATCATCAGTCATATATGCACTACGGCAATGGAGGAGGCTCAAAATTAAAACTATTCACAATCTCTACCGTGTTTACCACCATGCAGGAAATGTTGCTTCTGTCATGTTGATGCATAATGCAGGTGTATCATTAAAAACATAGAATATTATGAAAACCTTCATTTACTTTCCATAATTTATTTCTAAAATTAAACTTTTATATATTTTATAAGTGAAGCGAAATATTTCAGGCCTTTTTTGTTTTAATTTTGAGAATTATGATTTATAACTTATTAGTAATATATTCCCTGATAACCACATTTGGACATTTCATTGGATGTGTGGAGTTCTAGAAAAATCAGGAATTACAGTAACTGTCTTATACAAACCCCAGTTACAATGAAGTAGGGACGTCGTGTAAAACATAAATAAAAACAGAATATAATGATTTAAAATTCTTTTCACCCTACGGTATATTCAATTGAATACACTACACAGGCAACATATTTAATGTTCAAACTGATCAACTTTATTGCTTTGTTGCAAATATTCGCTCATTTTGAATTTGATTCCTGTGGTTTCTAAGTAAGAGCCATAATGTTTTGTGTACTTTAGTTTCTAGAGTCAGGCGTCCGCTGAAAACAGAAAGACTTCACAACCTGAAAACTGTGTTGTTCTGTTCTGGGTTTGTGCTAACAGTTAGCCTGGTTAGCTGCATTATCTTGATTTTAAAACTAGCTACGCCAAAGTTTAAATTAAAACCTCACAGAGTTTCTACTGAAGTGTCACAACAGTAATGTGCAGTTTTGACCTTTTCCTCTGAAGATGACGGCAAAAATATTGTAACGTCGGGGCTGTGTTAAGGGGCCGGGATTCTCCCGGCATGCTTGGGCCATGGAGGATTCAAAGAGTGTTATTATTCATGTGTTCTAAGTGTTATTGCTGTGTCATTATAACCGCATTATAATGACACAGCAGTGTAATAAGCCCAGTTAGAGCAGTGATCAATCATGTGTTTGTGTCACTGTAAGTGAGAGGGGGGTCTGTGTGAATGACCTCCCCTCCTGTCTGTGTTGAGTGTGTGTGTATAAATAAAGCCTGTTTCGTCACAGCCGTCTCTCCTTTCTTGTGTGAACCCTCACAACATCACACTGGTCTCAGAAATGGGATGTGGAGCAGATGGAAGCCAGAATCAGAGCAGAGATTCAGCAGCTGGAGCGGTTCATTGCTCAGCTGGGAATGGACGACAGAGCTGATACACCAACCCCTGGAGTTGCTCGCCGGGATGAATGGAGCAGCGGATCCGACGGGACCAGCGTACCCCGCCTTCTGCCTTTCTCTGATCTGCTAAGCAGAGCAGATCCGCCCCACTTCCCGCCCTTTTCAGGGCAAGATGGGCCGGCGATTCCACCGCGACCAGGGGCGGCGACCGACCAAGAGGCAACCATCCCACCAATCCACCAGCGGGCCAAACTTCCCCGCTTTAACGGCGAAATCCTGCTGGACGATTATCTGGTCCAGGTCGAGCTGACTGCTGCGTTGAACGGCTGGCCACCTGAAGAGACTGCCGTGCAGGTCACGTTGGCCCTGGATGGAAGGGCTCTCCGCACGCTGTCTGATCTCTGGCCCGAGGAACGTCGCAGCTGGCCAGCGCTACAAGGAGCGCTCTGGAGGCGGTTTGGGGGAGCGGCCAACACTGAGCACACCCAGGAACAGCTGGCCAACCATCGGCGAGGCAGCCAAGATTGCCTGGGAGCCTATGCAGCGGACATATGGCTGCTGACACGGTGTGGCTACCCGGATTTCGAGCTGGGGGCAGTGGAGAAGCTTGCCCTCCGGAACTTTATCTGGGGGCTCCGCCCGGCCCAGCTCCAGAGCCACATCTGGATTCACACTGCGAGCAGCTGGGAGACGGCTGTGGCAGAAGCGGAGCGGGTGGGACCGCTAATGGATTGTGCAGCTGATTCGTTGGCACCGAGGCAGAGAGCCTTCCAGGCCATGGCTGAGAGCAAGAAGGAGGAACTGCGCCATACCACAGTGGCGTGGCCAAGGAGAAGACAGCCAGGGCGGCGTGAGGAAGGGTGCTTCTGCTGCAAGGAGCCAGGACACATCGCACGGTACTACCTGGCACCCTCCCCCGCGACAAACCAGCCCCTTGCCAACGTTAAACTAGAGTGAGGTGGCATGGATGGGGACCTGCCGCCTCCCACAGACATTCTCCCCGATGAACTGTCACCATGCGTGGGCCGAACTGGATACTCGCCAGGGATGTGCCTACAGTGCAGCTTGATCGACACTGGTTCTACCATCTCCCTGGTCCGACCTGGGGTGCTGCCAGGTACGGATGAGGCAGAACCGCAGGGGTGGGAACCCACCGGGTGCTGTGTCACCACAGCCACCGGTGAGCGCGCCATACTGGGAGGGCGGTGAGTTCTTGTGGTGGAGGTGGCCGGCCAGAACACAAACCACCCGTTCTGGCTGGCTGACATTCAAGACCCCTGCATTATTGGACTCGATCTGCTCGCAGCATGGGGTGCAAAAATTGACACCGCCAGATCGTCCCTCCTGCTGGGGGCTTGGACCATCATGCTCTGCAGCGTGGCCCACAGGAGGAACCCGGAGGCCTGCGTGATCGAGGGGCCACCAGGACGGACCACACCAGGCGGGTCACCGCAAGTACTGAACACAATGGCGCCACCAGCACGAGCAGAGGGAGCGCAATCACCGATAGAGACAGCAAGGAGGAGGGCCACAGCGGAGCGGGTCAATGTGTCAGCAGAAACACAGCAGGCGGTCGAGGAATTGTTCCAGCAGAGCTGCAGTGGACTGGAATCGGGACAGAGACGTCAGCTGCAGGAGCTGTTGGACTGCTACATGGACGTCTTCGCTGCCAAGGATGAGGAGTGCACCCGAACCAGCTTGGTGCAGGACGGGATCGACACCGGTGAGACCAGGCCAATCCGGCTCCGTCCCGGCCGTCTGCTTTTTTCAAGGCGGGCGGTGGCAGAACAAAAAATAGGGGAAATGCTGGAGGCAGATGTTATTGAGCCCTCCAGCAGCCCCTGGGCAGTGCCGGTGGTGGTGGTTAGGAAGAAGGACGGTTCGTGGCGGTTCTGTGTGGATTACCGGCGACTGAACGACTGAATGACGTCATCCGCAAGGATTCCTACCCCCTGCCCGCATCGATGACGTGCTGGATTACGTCACCGGCTCCAGCCGGTTCAGCTCGCTGGACCTCCGCAGCGGCTATTGGCAGGTAGAGCTGTCACCTGAGACCCGCCAGAAAACAGCCTTCTCCATCGGGCAGGGATTGTATCAGTTCAAGGTGATGCCGTTTGGACTTTGCAACGCCCCAGCCACCTTTGAACGTCTGATGGAACGAGTGTTGGCTCACGTGCCCCGAAGCCGCTGCATTGTTTACCTGGAGGACCTGCTGGTTCACGAAGCTGACTTTGATGGCGCCCTGTCCAACCTCTGGGAGGTATTGGGCACCATCCGACAGGCGGGGCTGCGGCTACATCCGCGGAAATGCCACTTATTCCGGTGGGAGACCACCTTCCTGGGCCATGTCGTCAGCGTAGTGGGAGTCACCACCGATCCAGAGAAGGGGGCAGCTGTGAAAAACTGGTCAGTGCCGCAGGATGTGGGAAAGCTACGGAGTTTTCTCGGACTGGCCTCCTATTATAGGAGATTTGTGAAAGACTTCACCACCATCTCCAGCCCACTGCATCAGCTGACACAGAAGGGCCGTGCGTTTCAGTGGAGTCAGAGCTGTGATGCTGCTTTTTCCCGGCTTCGCTCAGCGCTCATCGGAGCCCCCATCCTGCAGTGTCCCGACCCCAACTGCCCTTTCATCATGGACACGGACGCCAGCAACCAGGGCATCGGGGAGGTGTTATCCCAGGAGGGAGAACACGGAGAGGAAGCAGTTGCTTTTTTCAGCCGCACTCTCAGCAGAGCTGAAAGGAATTATTGCGTTACTCGCAGAGAGCTGTTGGTTGTCATCCAGGGGCTTCGCCATTTTCGCCCGTATGTATACGGGGGAGGTTCCAGCTCAGGACGGATCGTGCTCACCTGGCCTGGCTGCTGAACTTTAAAGAGCCGGATGGACAGTTGGCGAGATGGCTGGAGGCACTGCAGGATTATGATTTTCTGATTGTGCATCGAGCAGGCCGCTGACGCGCTGTCTCAGCATCCCTGTGCTGCGGAGGACTGTCAGCACTGTCAGCGGGCAGAGGATCGAGACCAAGCCGTCTCACGGGCTGCTGCTCTCCGGACCGCTGTCAGCAGGACTAACACAGCGGTGCACAGCTCCTCCTCGGATAATCAGTCAGCTCTCCCCAGCGATGATGTCACAGAGGCCCTCGGTACGCAGCAGCTGCAGAGTAAGCAGGACAGAGACCCGGTCATTTCCCGGGTTTGGCAGTGACTGGACGCGGGCCAGCGACCCGCCTGGGAGGCTGTGTCTGCGCTGGACCCAGAGACCAAGGCCCTACACTCCCAGTGGGTCAATCTCCGCTGTCACGAGGGTGTTGTGTATCACCAGTGGCAGACTCCAGCCGGGCAGCGTCACGTCTGGCAGCTGCTGGTTCCCCGGCGGCTCCGGCCCAACGTACTCCAGCTGGTCCACGGGGTGGTGGGGGCGGGCCACTTCGGGGTGACGAAGACTCTGCAGCATCTTCGGGCCCAGTTCTACTAGCCCGGATGTCACCAGGATGTAGAGCTCCATGTCCATCGCTGCGACACCTGCACGGCTCAGAAGGGGTCGACTCAGCAATCCCCCACCCCCTTGCAGCAGTACCGGGTGGGAGCACCGATGGAGCGGGTAGGAGTGGACATTCTGGGCCCTTTCCCGACCACGGACTGGGGGAACCGCTACGTGCTGGTCGCAATGGATTACTTTGCCAAATGGCCAGAGGCGTACGCGGCCCCTGATCAGAGCGCTGCCACCACAGCATCAAAACTGTTGGATGGGATGTTTTGTCGGTTTGGCGCACCGGAGGAGCTGCACAGCGATCAGGGACGGAACTTTGATGCAGAGGTCTTCGGGGAGGTCTGCAGGCAGCTGGGCATCACGAAGACCCGGACCACCCCGCTGCATCCACAAAGCGACAGCCTGGTCCAATGGTTCAACCGGACCCTTACCACCCAGCTCGCTGTCCTAGTGGACCAGCGACAGCGAGACTGGGACCTGCATCTGCCCTTTGTTCTGTGGGCGTACCGGACAGCAGCACAGGAATCCACCCCGTGCACTCCTGCAGTGCTGATGTTTGAACACGAGCTGCGCACACCGGTGGATTTGGTGTTCAGTACCCCCCCCCCCCCCCCCCCCAGAGCTGGAGGTCAAACCGGGGTTGGATTATTTGTTTAGTTTGAAGGAATGTCTCCACACAGTGCACGGACTGGCTCGAGAGGCCCTGGCGGCGGCGGGGAGCCGGCAGAAGTGGGCATATAACTCCCGCTGCCAGGGGAGGGACTTTGCACCAGGAGATCAAGTCTGGGTTTTCTGCCCGGAGCGAAAAAGGGGACTGTCACCAAAACTGGCGAGCCATTGGTCGGGACTGTGCGAGGTCCTACAGCGACCGTTGGATGTAGTGTACAGGGTGAGGCTGCAGAAAAGAGACCAGGTCGTGATACTCCACAGTGACCATCTTGCCCCGTACCAGCCATCCACCCCGCGGGTGGTCGAACCAGGGCCTTCATCGAAACCAGATACTCCGGCCAAGACACAGATGGACACTAGTGAGCCTGTCCGTACTGGTCGTCGACAACGGCGGCCGCCAGACACCTGGACGGATTCGAATTGGACTTTTGAGCTGGACTTTATTATTCTGGGGACAGAAACCAGTCCGGGGGGGACAGTGTAACGTCAGGGCTGTGTTAAGGGGGCGGGGATTCTCCCGGCATGCTTGCGCCACGGAGGATTCAAAGAGTGTTATTATTTGTGTGTTCTAAGTGTTATTGCTGTGTCATTATAACTGTGTTATAATGACACAGCAGTGTTATAAGACCAGTTAGAGCAGTGATCCATCATGTGTTTGTGTCACCGTAAGTGAGACGGGGGTCTGTGTGAATGACCTCCCCTCCGTTCTGAGTGTGTGTGTATAAATAAAGCCTGTTCGCCACAGTCATCTCTCCTTTCTTGTGTGAACCCTCACAATGTCACAATATTGTGAACAGTAGATACTGATTGAGCGCCAGCTAGCGACAGTAGCTTGTAGGCCACTCAACTAAAACAGACCAGACTGATGGACTTTGGAAAAGTGCGTGGAAAAATGATGACTGATGGTTATATTCTATATTAGTCTCAATGTTTGTGTTAGCAACATTCAAGTTTTCTGGAAAAAAACTCCACCAGAGCAGTGACCATTTCTGGTTTTGTCGCAGTTTTTCAAAACTCATACCTCACATATCTTCTCCAGGGAGGGGACGAAGTAGTCGTCACAGACCAGGGCCAGAGCACAGAACATGTAAATGGTCTGTGAAGAGAGTGAGGAGGTGTTAAATATTCCATGGATCAGAGAAGTACAGAGACGCCATACATGTGATATGACGGGGTGAAAGATTAATAGAAAAACACATCTTTGATTTAACAGGAGATGTTTTAAATCAGCCCATCAGATGACTTGTGATTTCATTCCGCTCCACTCTCACTGCTGCATTAAACTTATATGCAAATGTCTGTGATAAATAAAACAGTCTATAAGCCGAAGAGTCACACGTCTATGCAAACTCAGCAGAGTGTGTTATTGGCTCTGACATTAAAACTGCATGAATAACATGAGTGTGCTCCCACGCTACTTACATTTTTAAACAGAGGAGTTAGTTTTCACTTGTAGAGCACAGAAGCATTAAAAAGGCTGTGATTGAAGCAAGGCAACATGACTTCTGACCATAGTGTCAAAAATAAATTATATATTTACTTACTAACATCAATTTATGAAAGAAAAGTCAACAGTCCCATTCGCTTCCTCATTTGCAATGTTCTTTCTCATAAAATTTGCAACTTTTTTCATCATCATCATCATGTTTTCCCACGTGGCAAGTGACCGGCCTTGGGGCGCAGCTGCTTGGAGCATGAAAATCAAACCTCTAACATCTGCATAAAGTCTTCTTTCCTCATCATTGTCTTCAGGGCCTGCTGTTTATCAACACCAAGCAGTTCGTCAACCCTCCTCCAATTTCTCCTCTTGTCAAACATAACTTTTTGGATTGCGTAATTTGGCATTCTGCACACGTGCGTTATGTATTTCAGATATTGGATGTGACAGAAAACTTCACTGGGTTGTGACTGGGTTATTTGGTAGAGCTTAGCATTCGAGATCTTGAAAGTCCAGTCCAAGTCCCCATCGACTATGGATGCTAGGTCTGTCTCCTTCTTACGTTGACTCACAGGCATTGCGTTCTTTGTTGCATAGCCCCCAGCTATCATTTTTCTTAAGAAGCCATTACAAACAGCATTGAGCTTCTGGAGCTCCGCACATGACAGCTCCCACATCCGCACGTTGTACAATAGCCGAGACAGCACAATGCTATCAAGATGTTCATGTGAGTATTGAGATGGATTTTGCGGTCAGTAAGCATGTGTTTCAGCTCTGTCCATTTTTCAAATGCTGATGCTATCCTGTGGTGCAGGAACTTTGATGACTTCCCGGTGTTGGTAATAAGGTGGCCAAGGTAACGGAACTGTCTCACGTTTTTTTATCTCGACATTGTTACCCGTCAGTAGGGTCAATCTAGACTGTATACTTTCGTCAACTTTAAAGGCCATTGTCTCCGTCTTTTTGTACGACATTTGTAAACCAAATCTTGAGAAAGTGTTGTCATATATCTCTAAGATTTCCTTTAGTTTGTCTAAGTTCTCGGAAATCGCTACAATGTCGTCAGCATACATGAGTTCTAATATTCTGATTACACCATGTGAAGTCCTAGTACGAAGTTCGCGGGAAGACACCTTGTTCGGTACTACAAACTCGATATGTGCACCTGCCTAAGGGAGCTGGTTCTTGATCTCGTGGTTGGCACATCTCATGACAAAGTCAGGTACACATTAAAGATGCTTGGACTCTCAAGACTCTCAAGACTCTCCGGACCTCCGGAAAAGCGGTAGAAGATGGATGGATGGATGGATGGACTCTCAAGTACACCTTGGCGACACCCTGCACAAGTGCTGAAATATTGGTTAGTACCCTTTATGCAGGCCATTGTGCTGGTGTACAGGGCCTTGATTGAGATCAGCTTAGGGCACTGAAGATGAATTTCTAGAACACAAAAGTGTGCATCCCTTGGGAGCCAATCATACGCCACCTTGAGGTCGATGAAACATACAAAGAGTGGGTTCCGTTCTTTCTCCAGTATATGACGAACAGTACAGATTGCAACTGTTTTCATGTGAATTTCCAACTTTTTTCATGTTAATCTGCAACTTTTTCTCATTAATTTGCAGTTTTTCTCTTTAATTTGCAACATTTTCTTTTAAATTTGAAATATTCCTTCTCATAAATTTGCAACTTTTTTCATGTAAATTTGCCACCTTTTCTCATTAATTTGTAGCTTTTTTTCTTATTAATCTGCAACTTTTTTCTCATTAATTTCCAATGTTTTTCTTGTTAATTTGCAATTTTTTCATGTAAATTTGAAGTTTCTTATTAATTTGCAACTTTTTTCATGTAAATTTGCAACTTTTTTCTCATTAATTTACAATAATTTTGGACATTTTTCTTGTAAATTTGCAGCGTTTTCTTGTAAATTTATGATGTTTTTTTCAAATTTGGATGCTGGTTTAATTTTTATTCTATGTAATGGTTATTATTTCCACGTCCCAAAATCCAGTTTCGAAAGCCGGGGATCAGACTGCCAAGGTCCCTGCCTTCGACCGTCACCCGATCTGCATTGCACCGGACCCCCATGGTCCCTCCTGCAGGTGGTGAGGCCACTGGATGGCAGACCCATGCAACTCCTTTGAACTGAGCCCGGTTGGGTCCCATGGGCAGAAAGCCGGCCACCAGACGCTAACCATCGAGCCCCTCCCAACGGCCCAGCTCCAGGGCAGGCCCCCGGTAACCCCATGCCGGACGGGGTATACTGAACCCTTGATTTTTTTTATTCATCATGGGAATCTATTGGATTGCTCTTAGTCTGGCCTTTCACCCAGGACCAGTTTGTCTTGGGAGACCCTACCAGAGGCAAATTGCCCCAGACAATACAGCTCCTGGGATCACTAGGGCATGCAAACCCCCCACCACGATAAGGTGGCGATCCATGGGGGGACGTCACTCAGACCGGGTAGACCTAAACGTATAGTGAGGATGTGCTGGGAATGTCTGCCTGAGGCCCCTGTCTGGGAGGTCTTCAACTCCAACCTCCGGAAGAACTTTGACAACATTCTGAGGGAGGCTGTAGACATGGAGCCTGAATGGGCCATGTTCTCCACCTCCATTGTTGAAGCAGCTATCCAGAGCTGTGGCCGCAAGGTCGCTGGTGCATCTTGTGATGGCAACCCCGGAACCAAATGGTGGACACCAGTGGTGAGGGGAGCCTTCAAGCTGAAGCAGGAATCCTATCGAGCTTGGTTGGTTTGTGGGACTTCCAAAGCAACTCTGAGGTGTACTGGCAGGCCAAGTGGAGTGCAGCTCGGGTGGTTGCTGAAGCAAAAACTTGGATGTGGGAGGAGTTTGGTGAGGCCATGGAACAAGGCTTTCGGTTGGCCTCACAAAGATTCTGGCAAACTGTCCAGCGGCTCAGGAGGGGGAAGCAGCTCCCTGTCCACACTGTGTATGGTGTGGATGGGGTGCTGCTGACTTTGACTGGGGATATTGTCGGGCGGTGGAAGGAATACTTCGAGGATCTCTTCAATCCCACTGACACTCCTTCCACAGAGGAAACAGGGCTTGAGGACGAATGGGGCGACTTGCCCATCACAGGGGCTGAGGTCTCCAAAGTGGTTAAAAAACTCTTTGGTGGCTGGGCCCCAGGGATCGACGAGATTCGCCTTGAGTACCTCAAGGCCCTGGATGTTGTAGGGCTGTCATGGTTGACACACCTCTGCAACATTGTGTGGAAGTCGGGGACAGTGCCTCTGGCATGGCAAACTGGGATGGTGGATCCTCTTTTTAAAAAGGGGGACCAGAGGGTCTGTTCTAACTTTAGGGGGATCACACTTCTCAGCCTCCCTGGGAAGGTCTATGCCAGGGTACTGGAAAGGAGAGTCTGACCGCTGGTTGAACCTCAGATTCGGGAAGAGCAATGAGGTTTTCGTCCTGGCTGTGGCACATCGGACCAGCTCTTTACCCTCTCGAGAATCCTCGAGGATTCGGGGAAGTTTGCCCAACCAGTCAACATGTGTTCTGTGGACTTGGAGAAAACATTCAACTGCGTCCCTCGTGGTTTCTTGTGGGGGGTGCTGTGGGAGGATGGTGTATGAGGCTTGCTGTTATGAGCTATCTGGTCCCTATATGACTGTTGCAAGAGTTTGGTTCATATTGCCAACACCCAGTCAAACTCGTTTCCAGTGAGAGTTGGACTCTGTGAGAGCTGCTCTTCGTCACCAATCCTGTTCATAATTTTTATGGACAGGATATCTCGGCGCAGCCAAGGAATCGAGAGCGTCATGGTTGGTGACCACAGGATCTCATCTCTGCTGTTTGCAGATGATGTTGTCCTGTTGGCTTCATCCAGCAATGACCTACAGGTCTTGCTGGGACGGTTTGCTACTGAGTGTGAAGTGGTTGGGATGAGAATCAGCACCTCCAAGATCAAGTCCATGGTCCTCAGCCGGAAAAAGGTGGATTGTCGTCTCTGGGTTGGGGACAGGCTCCTGCTCCAAGTGGAGGAGTGTAAGTATCTCGGGGTCTCATTCACGAGTGAGGGGAGAATGGAGCGAGAGATTGACAGCCGGATCGGAGCTGCCTCTGCAGTGATGCGGACCTTGTACCGGTCTGTTGTGTTGAAGAGGGAGCTGAGCTCTAAAGCAAAGCTGTCAATTTACCGGTCAATCTACGTTCCTACCCTCACCTATGGTCACGAGCTTTGGGTAATGACCGAAAGAATGAGATTGTGGATACAAGTGGCTGAAATGAGCTTTTCCATAGGACTGCTGGACTCACCCTTAGAGATAGGGTGAGGAGTTCTGTCATCCAGGAGAGGATCTGAGTAGAACCGCTGCTCCTCCACATCGAAAGGAGCCAGCTGAGGTGGTACGGGCATCTGATCAGGATGCCTCCTGGACACCTCCCATTTGAGGTGTTTCAGGCATGTCCCACTGACAGTAGACCACGGGGCAGACCCAGGACTCACTGGAGAGATTATGTCTCCCAGCTGGCCTGGGAACGTCTTGGCATCTCTCTGAGGAGCTGGAGCAGGTGGCCAGAGAGAGAGAAGTCTGGGTTTCTCTGCTTGAGCTGCTGCCTCTGCGACCCAGACCTCCTGAAAAGCGGTAGATGGATGGATGGATGGTTATTTTTTTAATGTTTGTCTATAGAATGACCCCATTTTTTTAATTTAAGTTATACATACTGTAGATGTCTTTTCGCCCACATTTTATAAGGTTTGAATTCTTCCCCATTACATACAGTGGGGCAAAAAAGTATTTAGTCAGCCACCAATTGTGCAAGTTCTTCCATTTAAAAGATGAGAGAGGTCTCCAATTTTCATCATAGGTATACCTCAACTATGAGAGACAAAATGAGAAAAAAAAATCCAGAAAATCACATTGAAGGATTTTTAATGAATTAATTGGTAAATTCCTCAGTAAAATAAGTATTTGGTCACCTACAAACAAGCAAGATTTCTGGCTCTCACAGACCTGTAACTTCTTCTTTAAGAGGCTCCTCTGTCCTCCACTTGTTACCTGTATTAATGGCACCTGTTTGAACTCGTTATCAGTATAAAAGACACCTGTCCACAACCTCAAACAGTCAGACTCCAAACTCCACTATGGCCAAGACCAAGGAGCTGTCAAAGGACACCAGAAACAAAATTGTAGACCTGCACCAGGCTGGGAAGACTGAATCTGCAATAGGTAAGCAGCTTGGTGTGAAGAAATCAACTGTGGGAGCAATTATTGGAAAATGGAAGGCATACAAGACCACTGATAATCTCCCTCGATCTGGGGCTCCACGCAAGATCTCACCCCGTGAGGTCAAAATGATCACGAGAACGGTGAGCAAAAATCCCAGAACCACATGGGGGGACCTAGTGAATGACCTGCAGAGAGCTGGGATCAAAGTAACAAAGGCTACATCAGAAACACACTACGCCGCCAGGGACTCAAATCCTGCAGTGCCAGACGTGTCCCCCTGCTTAAGCCAGTACATGTCCAGGCTCGTCTGAAGTTTGCTAGAGAGCATTTGGATGATCCAGAAGAGGATTGGGAGAATGTCATATGGTCAGATGAAACCAAAATAGAACTTTTTGGTAAAAACTCAACTTGTCGTGTTTGGAGGAGAAAGAACACCATACCTACTGTGAAGCATGGGGGTGAAAACATCATACTTTGGGGCTGTTTTTCTGCAAAGGGACCAGGACGACTGATCCGTGTAAAGGAAAGAATGAATGGGGCCATGTATCGTGAGATTTTGAGTGAAAACCTCCTTCCACCATCAAGGGCATTGAAGATGAAACGTGGCTGGGTCTTTCAGCATGACAATGATCCCAAACACACCGCCCGGGCAATGAAGGAGTGGCTTCGTAAGAAGCATTTCAAGGTGCTGGAGTGGCCTAGCCAGTCTCCAGATCTCAACCCCATGGAAAATCTTTGGAGGGAGTTGAAAGTCTGTGTTGCCCAGCGACAGCCCCAAAACATCACTGCTCTAGAGGAGATCTGCATGGAGGAATGGGCCAAAATACCAGCAACAGTGTGTGAAAACCTTGTGAAAACTTACAGAAAACGTTTGACCTCTGTCATTGCCAACAAAGGGTATATAACAAAGTATTGAGATGAACTTCTGATATTGACCAAATACTTATTTTACCGAGGAATTTACCAATTAATTCATTAAAAATCCTTCAATGTGATTTTCTGGATTTTTTTTTCTTATTTTGTCTCTCATAGTTGAGGTATACCTATGATGAAAATTGGAGACCTCTCTCATCTTTTAAGTGGATGAACTTGCACAATTGGTGGCTGACTAAATACTTTTTTACCCCACTGTAATCTTGGATATCGTCCCCCAAAACCCAGGAATAGACCCAACTACAGTAATAGTGTCCCCCTCAATATTTACTCTGAAGGAAATGCTCTGTTTATCGTTCTCCCAACAGTGAAATGAAATATCCGCCCCTGGTCTGGGGAGACTCTGGTCTTGACTACAACACCACCATTTATGATGGATGGTGTTTTTTTAGTAGCTGGCTACAACCAGGAATAATAAAACACGACTTGACATAAATGATTTAATAAAGTGACAGTAAAATTTCAGAGCACAAGTGAAGAAAAGAGACAAAATAATGAAGTAGATACAAAGAGGCTGGGGATGAAAGGCAGACACAGACAGTGAACAGTGGAACTGTCAGGTAGTAACGGCAGTGACTGAAAGTGTGAGAACAAAGGGGAGGAAGATGACAGATCTTCTCATGCGGTGTAATGACGGAGCTTTTCAAAGACCTGCTCACAGTAGGAAGGACACCATCAGATTAGAGAAAAACTCACTAAGTCACATTTCCTCTGACTTTTTCAAGCTTGCTCCCAATATTTGAATCTTATTAAACTTGCAACTTTTTTTCCTGTAAATTTGCAGCTTTTTTCTCTTAATTCTGGCACTTTTTCTAATATATGACTTTATTCATATTAATTGCAACTTTTTTCTCCTAAATTTGCAACTTTTTTCTTGTAAATTTGTGACTTAATTCAGATTAATCTGAAACTTTTTTCTTGTAATTTTTCAGCTTTTTTCTGTTTATGTTCAGTATAGTTTTGTTATTTATATATTTGGGTTTACTTGTCTCCACTTTATTTTTTGCCAGTGTCGTCTTTTCCTTTCTCTCTCTGGGGTTGCTGTTGTCAGAGGCGCTGCCAGGTAGTGGGTGGTGCTCCTGTCAAACTGTCAGCTCCGCTTCCTCTCCTTATGACTAACAGCTGATTGCCATTTTCTCCCCAGCCCGCTCATGTGATTCACACCAGTTTCTATTTGTGTTTAATTGTTTTGGATCCTATTTAAGGGCTGTTATTTTCACTTCTCTTTGCCGGAATCTTGAGTTCTCTCCCCTCATCTCCACCAGAACCCAGCCCTTGTTCTGATACGCTAATCTGTAAGTTTGCTTGCTTATTTGAATTTTGTGTTAGAGCACTGTTTTTGGACTTTGTGTTTTGCTGCTTTCAATAAACCTCACAAACTGCAGTCCTGCGTGTGGGTCTCTTCTCTCTGCCCCGAGAAGCGATTCATGACAGGGTGAGCTCCACTTCTCGTTGACACCTCTGACAGAGCTTTAGGACCGAGCCCACAGATGCTGGATTATCTTCGGCGATGTTGAGTGTCATAAGCCGGAGGCCGACGGTCAGCCGGGTGGGGGAGGGTCCGTCGATTTGGGGCGAGCCAGAGGTGAAGAGGTCGCGTGTAATCCTAATAACTGGGTTTAATCTGGATTTAGGCTTCAGATGGAGGGATGAACAGTCTTCACTGCTGTCTCAAGCCAGCTGTAGATGGACACTCAATCAGTGGAGATTTCTGCTGGGGCTTGTTTGGTCTAAATGCAGATGAGGAGCGTTAAAATCTGAGGTGGCATTTCTGTTTTTGGGAGCAGGGCCAACCACGTAATGAGCCATGTACAGTTGACAATAACCACTGTAATATTACTGGGGACCTACAGTAGAACCCGTGAGTGATTCAGTTTTTTAACAGGGCGGTGGGGGATATTCACAAATTTAGTATAAGGTAAAAACGGATAAATGTAAATTAGGTACAAATTAGCAAGAACAAAGCTGCAAAAATATGATAAAAGATGCCAATTTAAATATTCAAAAAAGTCACAAATTACAATTTGATTACATAGAATAAAAATTTAACCAACATCCAGATGAGCGTTGTGCATTTAAAAGAAAAAAAGTTGAAATTTAAGAAGAAACACAAAGAAAGTTCACAAAAGAAAAATCACAAATTTATAAGAAAAAAAGTGGGAAATTTATTAGAGTTAAGTTGCAAATCTACAAGAAAAATTTACAAATTTACACAAAAATGTGCAAATTTATATGAAAAAAGTTGAACTTTTATCGGAAAAACTTTGGAAATTTATAAGAAAAAAAGGTGAAAAATTTAAGAGAAAAGTTGAAAATTTACAGGAAAAAAAAATTCCAATTTTTGAGAAAAAAATGTGGAAATTTATGAGAATTAAGTTACAAATCTACAAGAAAAAGTTACAAATTTACAGCAAAAAAGGCAAATCTATGAGAAAAAAGTTGAAAATTTACAGGAAAAAAATTGAAAATTTATGGGGTGGCGCAGTGGCGGAGTGGTTAGCACTGCGGCAGCACAGCAACTCACCCTTGGCCGGGGGATCCTGGGTTCGATCCCAGCCCCCGACCAACAGTGATCTGTGTGGAGTCTGCATGTTCTCCCCGTGTCTGCGTGGGTTTACTCCGGGATTTCTCCGGTTTCCTCCCACATGCCAAAAACACGCAGGTTAGGTTAATTGGCATCAAACTGGGGATTCTAAATTGTCCTTAGGTATGACTGTGAGAGTGAATGGTTGTCTGTCTCTCTGTGTTGGCCCTGCGATGGACTGGCGATCTGTCCAGGGTGGGCCCTGCCTCTCGCCCAAAGATGCTGGGACAGGCTCCAGCCCCCCCGCAACCTGCAAAGGATTAAGTGGAAGAAGATGGATGGATGGATGGATGGAAGTGGCAAATCTACAAGAAAAAGTCGCATGTTTACACGAAAAAAGTGGCAAATTTCTGGGAAAAGAGTTAAAAAAATTTTAGCTAGAAAAGTTGAAAATTTATGTGTAAAAAGTCAAAAATTTACTGTAAAAACGTTGCAAATTTATGATTTATTTTTTTTTGCATTTCTGCTTAGAATTGGTGCTTCAGTCATTTTATTCAATTCTGTAACATGCTAACCAAGAGCATTCTGAGGCCAGTGCAATATCCCCCGCCTCCGTTTTCTTACCGACTCAATACTCCCAATCCTTACTGACGGACAGCAGTGTTCAGCTTTTCAATATAATTACTGTGGCAGAGCCAAATTATGACAAACCCATCATCCACGAATATACAACAAAGTATACAACCCATAGCTGTAGGGCAGAATCCCAAGGTGAACCTGTGTAGCAAGTATGGTGACCCTAGAGAGCTTTACACGTTCTATAGTAAGAGATCATAGGGAGTGCCAACCTTGACCTTTGGACCCCAACCTTGTAGTCAGAGGTCATGGTCTCAGAGTGAACCTGTGTACCAGGTGTGTTGGCCCCAGCTTTCTTTGTTGTTGAGATATAGTTTATAAGCCATTTTGAAGTTGACCTTTGACCTTTTGACCCCAAGCCCATAGTCAGAGGTCAGGATCCCAAGGTGAACATCTGTAACAGGTTTGGTGGCCCTAGCTTTACTCGTTTTATAGTAATAGTAAATTTAGCATTTACCATTTACCATAGTGCAACTAGAATGTTAACTTTGACCTCCTGACCCAAAACCCACAGTTAGGTGAGGGTGCAAGTCATGCAAGATGTGTATTAGATACAACTACTGCATCAGTTTGAAAAGCCTACATCGTTTTTTTTCCCAGTAGTTATTGTGTTTAGAAGATTTAGGGAAAATCTGTCTTCTGACCTTTGGACCTCAAGGTCATCCGATGAGAGTGAAATTGCAATATGCACATCATCAGTGTATATCAAACCATGGTACCAAGTTTCAAAACATTTGGAACAAAACTGTAGGAGAAATTGATTTCACAAAAGGGGGACAGACAGATGGATGGATGGACAGACTGACCCATGATAGATAGATACAATAGTGTGAAAAAGTGTTTGCCCCCTTCCTGATTTCTCATTTTTTGTATGTTTGTCACACTTAAATGTTTCAGATCATCAAACAAATTTAAATATTAGACAAAGATAACACAAGTAAACACAAAATGCAGTTTTTAAATTAAAGTGTTTATTATTATGGGAAAAAAAATCCAAACCTACATGGCCCTGTGTGAAAAAGTGACCCCCCCCCCCGTTAAAACAAATTAACTGTGGTTTATCACATCTTTGGAAATCTGAGTTCAATCAAGAAATCAGGAAGAGGGCAAACAGTTTTTCACACCACTGTAGCTAGATAGATGTGCTTTTTGATCCCAAACTGGGAAATTACAGTGTAACAGCAGCATGACAGTAGACAACCCAAACGACAGAAAGACACACAGCATAATAGAAAAAGGAGTCACCTCAGGAAATAAAAATGCTCAGATAACTTTACCATACCATAGCAAATTTATTTATAAAGCACATTTAAAAACAACAAAGTTGACCAAAGTGGTACACAATAATAAATAACCTAAAGTACATATAGACAAAAGATAAGTAAAAGACAATAAAAACACAACATACAGCAGAAAAAGAAGCAACTCACAAGTGTAAAAACCAAATGCAAAACACAGCAGACAAAGTTAATGAAATTAAGGCCAGTTTAAAGCCAAGGAAAACAGATGTGCTTTTAAACAAGATTTAAAACACAAAGTGAGGAGGCCTGCCTAACATGTAATGGCAACTCATCCATCGTCTAGGAGCTGTAGCAGCAAAGGCCCGATCCCCTTCTGAGCTTCAGCCTTGTTAGGGATCGCCAAGAGCAGCTGATCAGCTGATCTTAGGGATTGTGGTGGAATATAAGGCTGAAGTAAGTCAAGAGAGGCAGGGTGGAGCAAGACTGTTAAGACATTTAAAAACATAAAGAAGAATTTTAAAATTGATTCTGTAATGCACAGGGAGCCAGTGAAGGGAAGCCAGAATAGGTGGAATGTGCTCACGCCTATGGACTTTTGTTAAAAGGTGGGTGGCAGCATTTTGTACCAGTTAAAGATGAGCGACAGAAGCTTGGCTGACCCCAACAAAAAGTGCATTACAGTAATCCAAATGAGTCATGATAAAAGAAAAAGATAAAACTTTATATACTACATAGGCTACTATTAGGTTAGTATAACCGAATAGTAGCCTAATAGTGCACCACCACTGCTGCCTTACAGCTAGAAGGGTCCTGGTTCAAATCCCCAGGCTGACAGGGGTTGAAACCTTTCTGTGTGGAGTTTGCATGTTCTCCCTGTGCTGCGTGGGTTTACTCCGGGGGCTCCGGTTTCCTCCCACAATCCAAAGACATGCATGTTAGGTTAATTGGTTGTTCTAAATTGTCCCTAGTTATCTGTCTCCTATAGGCCCTTAGAATAGAGGGTTAGTACTAGTGAAAGAGCTTTGAGTGGTCTTTGTGACTACAAAAGCGCTATATAAGTGCAGGTAAGTTAGTTAGTTAGTTAAACAGATGATAATCCTTATGAATCTATGGATAGTACTGACTGTACAAAGAAGGACTATAAGGCACAGGGTGAAATATGAGGTGCCAATTAGACTGCAAGGTGCAGTGTGGCAGCTGTATTATGACCAAGATTCAACATCAGAGTGAGTTATTGTACAGTGAAATTGCGTGTGGCAGGAAAGATCTTCTGTACCTAACTGTTTGGCAGCAAAGCTGTAGCAGTCTGCTGGAGAAAGTGCTCCGCTGTCTGTCCAGTGTGTGATGGAGGGGGTGATCAGGACCGTCCATGACAGATGGCAGTTTGTTCAGCATCCTCCTCTCCACCACAGCCTCAAAAGTCTCCAGCCTGAGACCAGTTACAGAGCCAGCCGTCTTGATAATCTTGTCAAGTCTGTTTGTGTCGCTAGCGCTGACACTGCTACCCCAACAAACAGCAGCAAAGAAGATGGTGCTGGCAATGGCGATCTGGTAAAAAAGCTCCAGCATCTCACTGCACACACTGAAGGATCTTAGCTTCCTCAGAAAGTGGAGTCTGTTCATCCCCTTCTTATATGCAGCATCAGTGTTAGATTTCCAGTCCAGTCCGTTGCTGATCACGACACCCAGGTATTTGTAGTCCTCCACTACCTCCACATCCTCTCCCCTAATCTGCAGTGGCTGTGAAGGTGACCTCTTCTTCCTGAAGACGATCACTATCTCTCTGATCTTGCTGATGTTCAGCCTCAGGTGATTCTACTTGGTCCAGTCCACAAATCTGTCTACCAGTGCCCTGTACTCCCCCTCCTCTCCCCCCTTACACACCCAACAGCTGAGTCATCAGAGAATGTCTGCAGGTGGCATGACTTGGAGTTGTACTGAAAGTTGGTGGTGTATAAGGTGAAGAGAAAAGGAGAGAGCACAGTTCCCTGTGGTGCTCCCATATCACTAACCACCACATCAGACAAGACACTGCCCAGCTGGACAAACTGTGGCCTACCTGTCAGGTAATCAGTAATCCAGGAGATCACAGAGATGTCGACATCCATCACCTGCAGCGTCTCCCCAGCAGCAAGGGCTGAATGGTATTAAATGCACTGGAGAAATCAAAGAATGTGATTCTAACAGTGTCTCCTCCTCCATCCAGGTGCAAATGAGCTCATTGCAGCAGGTAGATGACGGTGTCTTCGACTCCTAAATGGGGCTGACATGCAAACTGCAGAGGGTCCAGCCACGTCTTCACCTGTGGCCTCAGGTGAGCTAAGACCAGGACCTTCAGGACCTTCATCCTGTGCGATGTGAGGTGAGTCTCTCCAGCTGTTTCTTAACCTGGTCTGTAGTCACAGTGATGTGGGGGGTTGGTGCTGATGTCTTTAGTGGAGAGGAATGGGAAGAGAGGTGCTGCACAGGGGTGTGTGGGGGTTTGGCTGTGTTGTGGGGGTGACAGACGATGAGTTGAACCTACTAAAAACAGGTTCAGCTCATCAGCTCTCTCAAGGCTCGCTGATGTCCGTCTCTCCCCTTACACCCAGTGATGTGTTTCATTCCAGTCCACACATCCCTCACATTGTTCTGCTGGAGTTTATCCTCAAACTTCCTCCTGTAATTGTCTTTACACATCCTCAGTATCTCTCTCAGTTCACAATATACTCTCCTCAGTCTTCCCTGTCTCCAGACCTAAAAGCCCTCTTCTTCTTTTTGTTCAGAAGTGCTTTCAGGTCACTGGTGATCCATGGTTTGTTGTTGGGGAAACAGCACACGGTCTGGGCTGGTATGGCTGTGTTTTCACAGAATCTGATGTGTTCTGTGATGCAGTCCGTCATATTGTCTATGTCCTCCCTGTGAGGCCCACAGAGTACATCCCAGTCCATCATCTCAAAGCAGTCCTGTAGTGCATCAGCAGCCTCCTGTGTCCACCTCTTCACAGTCTGTGTGTAAGCAGGCTGCTTTTGTACAAGAAGAACGTACCTGGGGGTTAACAGAACTAGGTTGTGATCAGATCTGCTGGGAAGGGGGGTACAGAACTGTGACGCTGTATGCATCGCTGACACTGGCATACAGGAGATCAAGCGTTTTATTTTCTCTGGTGGGACAGTCAACAAATTGGTGGAAGTTTGGTAATGTTTTGTCCAGTGAGACATGGTTAAAATCTCTTGTGATGGACATAAATGCGTCAGGATGCTGGGCCAATAGAGTGGCAGCAGCGGCGCTGATGACATCACAGGCCACTGCTGCATCAGCTGATCGAGGAATGTAAACAGTAATCACAATGGTGCACGTAAGCTCTTTTGGCAGGTAATAAGGTCGCGTGCTCATGGCGAGCATCCCCCTTTGATCTTCGTCCAAAGGGCTCTTCGACCCCTTTGGGGGGATGGCAGATTAACAAGGAGGATGATTTTGGGTCATTTTGCTGAGTATCTTGATCTTGTCCATACACTGACACACTCCCCAGAGGTATCAATAAAACATCTTTAACATGCTTATGGTCAGAATACCTCAGGCTTTAATTATTCCAGCGCCATTTTCAACCCATGTTAAGGAGGCTTCTTCAGAAAGACTCATCTGACCTTGAGCAAAAACATGAACCACACCTAAGGATTATTGTGTGGGAGTTTGTTGAGTATCGGGGCGATTGCCTGGGAGAAGTAGCAGTTCCCGTGAAATGTGGACGGACGTACAGACGGTGGAACGAGATAAGAATTAGACTACTAAAACAATCCACTGACTGTGATTTCAATTATGCATTAAAACCACACAGTGAGACACAAACATGCAACCACACCCCTCTCTGAACCCTGCAGCAGGACGACATCCACTCAGTAGAGTCTTTAGACAGCAACCCCGTCTTTCCTAAAACACTGAACAAAATGCAACAGCTGCTCAGAAAAGACACATAGTAAAGGTTAGACATCAGTACAAAACAGCTACTGATGATATGCTGGAGTGCATGTTTTTTTTGACCAACCGAGCATCCTGGGAAAGGTTACTTTCATTTTGTCACTGTGGAGCAGCTAAAGGCTAACTCAGTGTCACCGCTAAGTAGCAGCGGTGCCAATGAAGCCAGACGTGGCAACAGGATCCATTCTGAAGTTCTCCGTGTTAGCTTTATCCACGACGTGACTCCCTGGAGACGCTGCTTCCATTAGAGTCAGTTTTTCTTGTGAATTTTTAACTTGTTTCTTTTTTGTAAATTTGCAACTTTTTCCTCAAAAATTTGTGACTTCTCATAAATTTGCAACTTTTTTCCTTGTAAATTTGCATATTTTTTTTCCTGCAAATTCTCAAACTTTTTCGGTAAATTTTCAACTTTTCTCTGATAAATTTGTGACTTTTTTCTCATAAACTTGCAACCTTTCTCTTAAAGAATGGTGACTTTTTCTCAAAACTTTAATTTTTTTTCCTGCAAATTTTTAACATTTTACTCATAAATTTGATTTTTTTCCCGAAAGTTTCTCATAAATTTGCTAATTTTTTCTTGTAAATTTGCATTTTTACTGTGAATTTTAAAAATTTTTTCTCACAAATTTGCAACTTTGTTTCCTGTAAATTTTAAACTTTTTTCCTCATAAATGTGCCCCTTTTTTCCTATAAACTTATCATTTTTTTCTCCTTAATTTGTAACTTTTTTCCTCATAAATTTTAACCTTTTTTTCTTGTAAATTTGCAGCACTCATTTGGATGCTTGTTAATTTGTTATTCTGTGTAATTAAATGGCATCTTTTATTATACATACCAAAATTCATGTACAGAAGCTGTAAAATGTGCAAATGTCATCATACCTCACCTGTAAGTAAATACAAACATGCCTGTGGAATAACTAGATTTTTCCACACCTGCAGATGGATGCAGGGCTGTAGCAGTGAGGGTTAACTTACGCAGAGGACGTGCAGTGCCACGGCTCCTTCTGTCCTCTCTTTGTTGGTGAACAGGTCTGTGGGAAACTCATGCAGAGCTGGAAGAAACGGAAAACACGGCAATCAGGACGGTTTAGGAGCAGCAACAGTCTGTATGGTCCATAGGTTTCAATCAAGGCTCCCCTCAACCTGGAAAAAAGAAAGAACGGTCATCCACAATAACAGCATAACCCTTTCCATATCATGTTACAGAGCTGAATAAAATGCATTTTAAGCACAAATGTTAAGGATACATGCAAAACAAATATTTTGGGGGTCAAATTTGCAACTTTTTTCATGTAAATTTGCAACTTTTTTTCTGATTAACTTAGGATCCGCGGGTCTCTCTCCACAATACAGGCATTGTGGACTGACGGGGAGACAGAGGTGCAGGTTACTGCTGGGTGGTGGGACACCAAGACTATATTTGCATTTAACTATAGTCACATTCATTTACTTTAATCCAGCCATATAACCCCCACTGAGGTGTACGCTGTTGACAGAATCAAGTGCAACCTGACCGTTCCTATTGGAGAGACAGAAGCTGGAAGTAGGGACACTGAACCTCCATTTAATCCTCTCATTTGTGTCCTGTTTTGAATGTGTTCTTGCACGGCCAAAATGGGTTTCTGTGTGTTCAAATCCTGTCTCTGTTGATGAAATAAACAAGGGCAGAGAATAACTTTTCATGCGATCACTGCAACAGGTGAAAAAAGACAAGACAACAAAGCGGTATGTACAGCCAACACTGCTGCTAACAATAATGTAATGAAAGCATCAAGGTGCCGATGCCTCGGTGACAGAGCCTTGGCGGAGGAATACGTTCTCGGATCATCACCAAAATGTTATGGGTTCTTCTCTAGCCCAAGGACCACCTCTGGTAAAAATTTCATCCAAATCCATACAGTAGTTTTGGAGTACATGCATGCGCAGTGAAAATAATCTGCAGTTCACATGCCCGTACTGTCGGCAGCAGCCAAGAGCAACCAATCTGATTTGAACAGCTGCAATCCAAACACAGAAGAAGAGCATGGTGGCAGACGTTTTAAATGGCAGAAGCGATGAAGGTATGTGAATACAATGACAATCAAGACAAACAGGAGCTTTTGCTGTTTCATGGCAGAGGAAGAAAACCGACGAGCAAAAAGACGGACATCAGTTCACCCAGTATTGGCGGATTGCCCACTAATAGTGGTGTGTGGTACTGCAAGATTTGGTATTGATCCGATACCAAGTAAATACAGACGTGGACAAAATTGTTGGTAGCCCTCTGTTAATGAAAGAAAAACCCACAATGGTCACAGAAATAACTTGAATCTGACAAAAGTGGTAATAAATAAAAATTCTATGAAAATTAACCAATGAAAATCAGACAATGCTTTTGAATTGTGGTTCAACAGAATTATTTTAAAAAACAAACTCATGAAACAGGCCTGGACAAAAATGATGGTACCCCTAGAAAAGATTGAAAATAATGTGACCACAGGGACATGTGGTCACAAGATGTGTCCTCTAATTAACATCACAGGTGTTTACAAACTTGTAATCAGTCAGTCGGCCTATTTAAAGGGTGACAAGTAGTCACTGTGCTGTTTGGTGACATGGTGTGTACCACACTAAACATGGACCAGAGGAAGCAAAGGAGAGAGTTGTCTCAGGAGATTAGAAAAAAATTACAGACAAGCATGTTAAAGGTAAAGGCTATAAGACCATCTCCAAGCAGCTTGATGTTCCTGTGTTGGAACATCACAGGAGCACAGTTGCACATATTATTCAGAAATTTAAGATCCACGGGACTGTGGCCAACCTCCCTGGATGTGGCCGCAGGAGGAGACGGATAATACGAATGGTAACAAAAGAGCCCAGAACAACCTCTAAACACATTCATGGTGAACTCCAAGGTCAAGGTACATCAGTGTCAGATCACACCATCCATCGTTGTTTGAGCCAAAGTGGACTTTATGGGAGACGACCAAGGAGGACACCACTGTTGAAAACAAATCATAAAAAAGCCAGACTGGAATTTGCCAAACTGCATGTTGACAAGCCACAAAGCTTTTGGGAGAATGTCCTATGGACAGACGAGACAAAACTGCAACTTTTTGGCAAGGCACATCAGCTCTATGTTCACAGATGCAAAAATGAAGCATACTAAGAAAAGAACACTGTCCCTACTGTGAAACATGGAGGAGGTTCTGTTATGTTGTGGGGCTGCTTTGCTGCATCTGGCACAGGGTGTCTTGAATCTGTGCAGGGTACAATGAAATCTCAAGACTATCAAGGTATTCTAGAGAAAAATGTGCTGCCCAGTGTCAGACAGCTTGGTCTCAGTCGCAGGTCATGGGTCTTGCAACAGGATAATGACCCAAAACACACAGCTAAAAACACCCAAGAATGGCTAAGAGCCAAACATTGGACTATTCTAAAGTGGCCTTCTATGAGCCCTGATCTAAATCCTATTGAACATCTGTGGAAGGAGCTGAAACATGGCGTCTGGAGAAGGCACCCTTCAAACCTGAGACAACTGGAGCAGTTTGCTCATGAGGAGTGGGCCAAAACACCTACTGAGAGGTGCAGAAGTCTCATTGACAGTTAAAATCGTTTGATTGCAGTGATTGCCTCAAAAGGTTGTGCAACAAAATATTAAGTTAAGGGTACCATCATTTTTGTCCAGGCCTGTTTCATGAGTTTGTTTTTTAAAATAATTCTGTTGAACCACAATTCAAAAGCATTGTCTGATTTTCATTGGTTAATTTTCATAGAATTTTTATTAATTACCACTTTTGTCAGATTCAAGTTATTTCTGAATCAGAATCAGATTTATTGCCATTGCTCATGTAGTACACAAACTAGGAATTTGTCTTGGTGCAATGCTGCAACATTAAACATGATAAAATAAAGAAACAAACTATACATGCAATAAAGTGTAGAATAAGAATGAGTAATACTAGTCAGCAGTTTTAAATATATTAAGCAGCAGATATTGTGGAGAACCATATAGTGCAGTCTGTAATGCAAAAAGAAAACAGTGATGATTGACATGAGTCTGGTTGAGCTGCTGTACATAGTGCACGAGAGTCAATAAGTCAGTGTTCAGCAGTCTGATGGCAGAGGAGAAGAAGCTGTTCATGTGACGGGAGGTTTTAGTCTGAATGGACCGAAGTCTTCTACCTGAGGGGAGGGGGGCAAACAGTATGTGACCAGGGTGTGAAGGATCAGCTATGATCCGGCCAGCACGCCTCCGGGTCCTGGAGTTGTACAGATCCTGGAGAGATGGGAGCTTGCAGCCGATCACCTTCTCAGCAGTGCGCACGACGCGCTGCAGCCTTAGTCTGTCCCTGGCAGTGGCTCCTGCGTACCACACGGTTATGGAGGTGGTGAGGATGGACTCGATGATGGCTGTGTAGAACTGCACTAACATCTTGGTGGGTAGCTTGAGCTTCCTCAGCTGCCACAGGAAGAACATCCTCTGCTGGGCCTTTTTGATGAGGGAGCTGGTGGTCGGCTCCCACTTGAGGTCCCTGGTGATGGTGGTGCCTAGGAAGCGGAAGGAATCTGCAGCGGTGATGGGAGAGCCTGTGAGGGTGAGGGGGGGCAGAGGGGTTGTGACTTTCCTGAAGTCCACAATCATCTCCACTGTTTTCAGAGCGTTCAGCTGCAGGTTGTTGTTGTTGCACCAGGACGCCAGCTGGGCCACCTCTCTCCTGTAGGCGGACTCGTCGCCGTTGGAGATGAGCCCGATGAGGGTGGTGTCGTCCGCAAACTTGATCAGCTTGACAGACTGGTGGCTGGAGGTGCAGGAGTTGGTATAAAGGGAGAAGAGTAGGGGGGAAAGTACACAGCCCTGGGGTGATCCGGTGCTGATGCTAACAGAGTCTGAGACAGTCTTTCCCAGCTGCACATGCTGCCTCCGATCCGTCAGGAAGTCGGTGATCCACCTGCAGAGGAAGTCAGGCACGTTGAACAGGGACAGCTTGTCCCGGAGCAGAGCGGGGCGGATGGTGTTGAATGCAGAGCTGAAGTCCACAAACAGGATCCTGGCGTAGGTTCCCGGGGAGTCCAGGTGCTGCAGGATGGAGTGGAGGGCCAGGTTGACTGTGTCGACTTTCTGTGACCATTGTGGGTTTTTCTTTCATTAACAGAGGGGTACCAACAATTTTGTCCATGTCTGTATGTCCAAATATGTAAAAAAAAAATAAATAAATAAATTAAAAAAAACCACACACACACACACACACACACACATGCTTTATAGAGTTTGAATTCTTCCTCATTATAAAATCTTGGATACCCCCCCCCCCCAAAAAAAAAAAAAAAAAAAAAAAAAAACAGGAATGGACCTGACTACAATAATACTTAAAGTGACCCCCCCCCCCCCCCCCCATATTTACACTTGAGAAAATATTCTGTTTATTGTCCCCCGGTCCCCCACCCAAACAATGAAATGAAATAGCTGTCCCTGGTATGATCAACACCAAACTGAGAGGTTAACCCATGAAATCATATCTGCTCAAAGGAGGATTTTTTTGCTCCCAGACAGCACCGTGTGACGTCTAACGGAGTGAAATGGGAAAAAGGCAAGAGGACAAAGTGAGGGCAAAAGAGTAGAGAGCGTCACAAAAATAGAGCGTGGGATATTTAAGGTGCGGCACATGGGATGGAGAGCAAAGGAGAGAAAGGGCAATGGAAGTTTAAGTGCAAAATCTCTTCTTCAGCACCGGAGGGAAGGTGGGAGATGAAATAAGAAAGAAGGAGGCCAGAGATATTTGTCCCCTGTTGCCCCGGGGCTGTCTGACTATGGCCGCTTCTTCACCACTCTGACTGACAGGAAGAATCATGGAAGCTTCATCTGTCACATCACCTCACACGTTTTACCATCGTTAAACCTGTCAGAGTGTAGGATCTATTCATAAGCACCCACGAACAGCTGAAACATGTCTCAGCATTAAAACATCAAGAGTCATGACACCACAAACATTTTCATCCAGAGAGGCGACGAAAAGAAATAAAAGAACCCCTTTATTCTAGAGTGTTTAGTAGGATTTCTGTGACGTCAAAGTCAAAGAGGCCAAAGTTCTCCTGCACAGTTCTCCTCTCCCACAGACTGTAGGACTACAGTCAGTAGGTGATCTGAGGAGGGAAGGGGGGGGGGGGGGCTATCACCTTTGTTAGCAAAATGACCCAAAATTATCCCTTGTTGACCTGCCAGGGGGGACACTGCCCCCAATATCATCATAAACCTTTCTATATCCTGTGACAGAACTGGATAAAATAACTTTGAACCAAGCAGTAATGAAAAAAAACAACTTAATTTTTTAAAAAGTTTTTTTTTCTCATGGATTTGCAAAACCTGCATGGCCTGAAGATCTACCAGGCCAAAATGAAGTGCCTGATTAGGTGGCAAGTGATGCAACGCACAGGTCTTACACCTGGTGAGATGCAGGAGTTGCCTGGCCCGGAATCACCCCACAGTGCCCAGTCCCTCCACGCTCCACAAAGCCTCCCTCAAATCTGGCATTCAGAACACCCACAGGTTAAGTGGCCTACCGCCAACAAGAAGCAGGAGTGGCGCCAGTTTGATGAAGATGTGGACTCGATTCTCGAAGCCTCATCCAGAGGGGATGCTGACCGGAGACTGCAGTCAGTGTGTATCATAATCATCAGTATCGCAGTCGAGAGATTTGGCACTAAGGAGCAGCGCTTAACGGCCAAAAAAGGTGGACCAAACTGACACGAGGCCGGCTCTGTCAAGAACTTCATGTGCTCAGACGCCAGTTTAAGAAGGCAAGTGAGGATGAAAAGGTCGGTTTGGCAGAACTCCATAACATCACAAGGAAAAGATCACCAACCTCCAGCAAGCTGAGTGGCACAGGAGAGGGAAGGAGAGAGCCAGAAAGCGTGCGTCGTTTACTGCAAATCCATATGGATTCACTAGGAAAATCCTTGGACAAAAAGCACAGTGGGTGACTTTCCTGCACTCAGGAAGAGGCTGACGGTTACCTCAGGGCCAGCTAACGTGACCCTGGAGGAGAGCATGATCTTGGTCCACGCAGCAACTTGATAGCCCCGCCAGAACTAAGCACAGCATTTACCCTCAAGGAGCCATCGCTGAGGGAGATCGAGGAGGTTGGCAAGGCAACTCGAACCAGCTCTGCACCAGGCCCCAGTGGAGTACCCTATATGGTCTACAAGAGGTGCCCGAGACTTCTAAAGAGACTATGGAAAATATTCAAGGTCATCTAGAGAAGGGGAAAAGTAGCACAGCAATGGAGATTGGCAGAGGGTGTTTGGATTCCCAAGGAGGAGACCTCGACCACCATCAAGCCGTTCAGGAACATCTCACTCCTCAGCATCGCATGACAGACATGACTTCATTCTCAAGGATTTTCAACTTTTTCCCCCTCAAAATCTGCACCTTTTTTATTGTAAATTTTCCAACTGTTCTATAAACTTTCAACTTCTTTCTCATAAATTTGTGATTTTTTTCTTGTAAATTCTTCTTTTTTTTATTGCTTTTCAACTTTTTTTCTCATTAATTTGCAACTTTTTTCCTGCAAATTTTAAACTGTTTTCTCATAAATTTGCCACTTTTTCCTCATAAATTTGTGACTTTTTTCTCAAAAATTTGCACATTGTTTCTTGTAAATTTGCATTTTTTTCTGTAAATTTTCAACTTCATGCTCATAGATTTTCAACTTTTTTCGTGTAAATTTGCAACTTTTTCTGAAAAATGTGCATTTTTTTTTTCTTGTAAATTTACAATTTTGCTACAAATTTTCACCTTTTTTCCTCATGGATTTCTATTTTTTTTTCCCCAAAAATATGAGACTTTTTTCTCATAAATTTGCAACCTTTTTTCCTGTAAATTTGCAATTTTTCCTCTCATAAAATAACAAAAATACAAATCGCTTAGAGTGTATTATATATATACATATACATATATATATACACACACACACACACACACACACACACACACGTATACATTTTTTTGGACAAAAAAATAACTATAAAAACAATCCTAGCTTTATTCATTACCCTTCAGTCAGACTGAATTTGATGCCCCAGCCTTAAGTCCAGGGCATTTTTGGAAACTCTCCACTAAAAACAGAGCATACACATATTTAGTAACACCAACACATGAAAAATAAAGAATAAACTAAGAACATATCAGAGACTCTAAATATAAATCTGTGTTTCTGTTCTCAATACAAAGGATGGAGAACTGTCAGGAGCCGAGCCGGCTTGGTCCTGACCTCCCTGTGGGGTTAAGTGCCATTGTTTGCGTTTGACTATGTATTTCAATGTGCTTCAATATCTCTTGCCACTGCTCTCGGGCCGGCAGCTGTGAGGCAGTCCTCTTTGGCTCTCTCTAGCTTAACTCTGGCTGACAGTCTGCCGGTCTGACCACGCCCCCCTCACTCATTATCACCAGCTGTTCCCACTCCCTGTGCCATCTCTCCGCTCTCACCCAGGTGTCTGCGATTTCATCATCACCAGCAGTGCGTGTACTTAAGCAGCCTTTTGCCAGTCATGCACTGCTGGGTCTTTGACTGTATGCATTGTCTGCTGCATTGTCTGTAGACAGTCCTGTGTATCTGTTCACCACGACGGGTTAGCACCTCCACGTTGACTGTGGTTCTCTGGCATCCCCTGAGCGATGTCAGTTCCGGGACATCATCGGGGCTAATACCATTTCTCCTCACGCGTTCGCTGGGCAATGCCGGCCCCAAATGCCAACTGCAAGTTATCTATGCATGTTTGTAAGTCTTCACCCTTTTGAACTGTTTGTCTTTTATGTTAATAAATGTGTTGGTCTATCCATTCATCCATCCATCCATCTTCTACCGCTTTTCCGGAGGTCCGGGTTGCAAAGGCAGCAGTTGAAGCAGAGAAGCCCAGACTTCCCTCTCCCCAGCCACCTGCTCAAGCTCTTCAGAAAGGATACCAAGGCATTCCCAGACCAGCTGGGAGACATAGTCTCTCTACGGAGTCCTGGGTCTGCCCCGGGGTCTCCTCCCAGTGGGACGTGCCTGAAACACCTCAAGTGGGAGGTGTCCAGGAGGCATCCTGATCAGATGCCCATACCACCTCAACTGACTCCTTTCAATGTGAAGGAGCAGCAGTTCTACTCTGAGCCTCTCCCGGATGACTGAGCTCCTCACCCTATCTCTGAGGGTGAGTCCAGCAATCCAACGGAAAAAGCTCATTTCAGCCACTTGTATCCGCGATCTCGTTCTTTCGGTCATTACCCAAAGCTCCTGACCATAGGTGAGAGTAGGAACGTAGATTGACAGATAAATCAACAGCTTTGCCTTAGAACTAAGCTCCCTCTTCACCACAACAGACCGGTACAACATCCGCATCACTGCAGATGCTGCTCCGATCCGTACGTCAATCTCTCGCTCCATTCTCCCCTCACTCGTGAATAAGACCCCGAGATACTTAAACTCCTCCACTTGGGGCAGGAGCCTGTCCCCAACCTGGAGAGGACAATCCACCTTTCCCGGCTGAGGACCATGGACTCGGACTTGGAGGTGCTGATTCTCATCCCAGCTGCTTCACACTCAGTAGCAAACCATCCCAGCAAGAACTGTAGGTCATTGCTGGATGAAGCCAACAGGACAACATCATCTGCAAACAACAGAGATGACATCCTGTGGTCACCAAGCATGACACCCCCCATTCCCTGGCTGCACCTAGAAATCCTGTCCATAAAAATTATGAACAGGATCGATGACAAAGGGCAGCCCTGGCGGAGTCCAACTCTCACTGGGAATGAGTCCGACTGAGTTTTGGCAATACGAACCAAACTCTCCCAACGGTCGTACAGAGACCGGATAGCTCGTAACAACAAGCCCGATACCCTATACTCCCGAAGCACCCCCCACAAAAAACCATGAGGGATGCGGTCGAATGCCTTCTCCAAGTCCACAAAACACATGTAAACTGGTTGGGCAAACTCCCACAAACCCTCGAGAACTCTCGAGAGGGAAATGAGCTGGTCCGATGTGCCATGGCCAGGACGAAAACCACATTGCTCCTCCTGAATCCGAGGTTCGACCAATGGCCGGAGGACTCTCCTCTCCAGTACCTTGGCATAGACCTTCCCAGGGAGGCTGAGGAGCGTGATCCTCTAAAGTTGGAGCACACCCTCTGGCCCCCTTTTTTGAAGAGAGGAACCACCACCCCGGTTTGCCATGCCAAAGGCACTGCCCCCGGCCTCCACGCAATGCTGCAGAGGCGTGTCAACCATGACAGCCCTACAACATCAAGGGCCTTGAGGTACTCAGGGTGAATCTCATCCACCCCCAGGGCCCGGTCACCAAGGAGATTTTTAACCACCTTGGTGACCTCAGCCCCCGTGAAAGGCGAGCCACCCCCCTCGTTCACAAGCCCTGCTTCCTCCATGGAAGGCATATCAGTGGGATTGAGGAGATCCTCAAAGTATTCCTTCCACCGCCCGACGATATCCCCAGTTGAAGTCAACAGCGCCCCATCCACACCATACACAGTGTGGACAGGGAGCTGCTTCCCCCTCCTGAGCCGCCAGACAGTTTGCCAGAATCTCTTCGAGGCCGACCGAAAGTCTTGTTCCATGGCCTCACCAAATTCCTCCCATACCCGGGTTTTTGCTTCAGCAACCACCCGAGCTGCACTCCGCTTGGTCTGCCAGTACACCTCAGCTGCTTCGGGAGTCCCACAAGCCAACCAAGCTTGATAGGACTCCTTCTTCAGCTTAATGGCCCCCCTCACCACTGGTGTCCACCACTTGGTTTGGGGGTTGCCACCACGAGATGCACCGACCACCTTGCGGCCGCAGCTCTGGGCCGCCGCTTCAACAACACAGGTGGAGAACATGGCCCATTCAGACTTCACGTCTCCAGACTCCCTCGGAATGTGGTTGAAGTTCTTCCGGATGTGGGAGTTGAAGAACTCCCGGATAGGGGCCTCAGCCAGACGTTCCCAGCACACCCTCACTATACGTTTGGGTTTACCAGGTCTGAATGGCATCCTCCCCTGCCATCGGATCCAACTCACCACCAGGTGGTGATCAGTTGACAGCTCTGCACCTCTCTGTACCCGAGTGTCCAAGACATACGGTTGCAGGTTTGATGACACGATAACAAAATCGATCATCGACCTGCGACCTAGGGTGTCCTCGTGTCAGGTGCACATATGGACACCCTTATGCTTGAACATGGTGTTCATTATGGACAAACTGTGGTTAGCACAGAAGTCCAATAACTGAACACCACTCGAGTTCAGATCGGGCAGGCTGTTCCTCCCAATCACCCGCCTCCAGGTTTCACTGTCGTTGCCCACGTGCACATTGAAGTCCCCCAGTAGGACAATGGAGTCTCCAAGAGGAGCACCCTCCAGCACCCCAGTCACAGACTCCAAAAAGGGTGGGTACTCTGAAACATCATTTGGTGCATAGGCACAAATGATGGTCAGGACCTGTTTCCCAACCCGAAGGCGCAGGAAAGCAACCCTTTCATCCACCGGGGAAAACTCCAATATAGAGGCAGCAAGGTGGGGGGATACAAGAATACTCACCGCTGCTTGTCGCCTCTTGCCCGGGGCAACTCCAGAAAAGGCCAAGCTCCAGCCCCTGTCCAGGAGACTGGTTCCGGAAGCGGAGCTGTGTGTTGAGGTGAGGCCAACTATATCTAGCCGGTATCTCTCAACCTCGTACATCAGCTAAGGCTCCTTCCCCACCAGAGAGGTGACATTCCACGTACCAAAAGCCAGTGTAGAAAGCTTGGGATCAGTCCGCCAAGGTCTCCGCCTTTGACCGCCACCTAATCCACATAGCACCAGACCCCCATGACCCCTCCTGCAGGTGGTGAGCCCACTGGAGGGCGGACCCATGTAACTCCTTCTGCCTGAGCCGGGCTGGGTCCCATGGATGGAAACCTGGCCACCAGACGCCAACCATCGAGCCCCTCCCCCAGGCCTGGCTCCAGGGTGGGGCCCCGGCAACCCCATACCAGGCGGGGTACACTGAATCCTTGATCTAGAATTTATCATGAGAGTCTGTTGGATCGTTCTTAGTCTGGCCCTTCACCCAGGACCAGTTTGTCTTGGGTGACCCTATCAGAGGCAAATTTCCACGGACAGCATAGCTGCTGGGATCACTGGGGCGCGCAAACCCCCCACCACGATAAGGTGACGATCCATGAGGGGGTGTTGGTGTACCCTCACACGTAAATCCTCGTTATTCCTCCCCTCTCCATGCACTGCATAAAAGCACACGGGAGGGTTTATGAGAACGATGTAGACAATTTTTACCTTTGCATGCCCAAAACTGCACATTAGAAAGAAGATAAAAAGCCTTTTAGCAATGAGTCAGTCAAACTGATTTGACAGAACCTGGTCTAAAAACTGCAAAAGGGAGAAAAAAAGACCTGAACAACAGCAAAACCAAGTGGATTTTAATGGATGCATGTGGCCAGAGAGGATGGTTTTATTTTAGGGAATCACAAATAAAGACTCCTGTATCAGCACGTCTGCATCAGTTATTTCCAGGGGGCGGGGGGTGTCAACATTTTTCATCATTAGTAGGGTTGGGAATCACAACAATACCAAGTTTGCTGTGCCTTCGGGTTGGGAAACGGGTCCTGACCATCATTTGTACCTATGCACCAAATGATGGTTCAGAGAACCCACCCTTTTTGGAGTCTCTGACTGGGGTGCTGGAGAGTGCTCCTCTTGAAGACTCCATTGTCCTACTGGGGGACTTCAATGCACATGAGGGCAATGACAGTGAAACCTGGAAGGGGGTGACTGGGAGGAACAGCCTGCCCGATCTGAACCCGAGTGGTGTTCAGTTATTGGACTTCTGTGCCAATCACAGTTTGTCCGTAATGAATACCATGTTCAAGCATAAGGGTGTCCATATGTGCACCTGACACCATGACCCTAGGTCGCAGGTCGATGATCGATTTTGTTATTGTGTTATCAGACCTGCAACTGCATGTCTTGGACACTCGGGTAAAGAGAGGTGCAGAGCTGTCAACTGATCACCACCTGGTGGTGAGTTGGATCCAATGGCAGGGGTGGATGCCATTCAGACCCGGTATACCTAAATGTACAGCGAAGGTGTGCTGGGAATGTCTGGCTGAGGCCCCTGTCCGAGAGGTCTTCAACATCCCACCACCGGAAGAATTCTGACCACATTCTGAGGGAGTCTGGAGACATGGAGCCTGAATGGGCCATGTTCTCCACCTCCATTGTTGAAGCAGCTATCCAGAGCTGTGGCCGCAAGGTCGTTGGTGCAGCTCACGATGGCAACCCCCGAACCAAGTGGTGGACACCAGTGGAGAGGGGGGCCGTCAAGCTGAAGAAGGAGTCCTATCAAGCTTGGTTGGCTTGTGGGACTTCCAAAGCAGCTGAGGTGTACCAACAGGCCAAGTGGAGTGCAGCTCGGGTGGGAGGAGTTTGGTGAGGCCATGGAACAAGACTTTCGGTTGGGCTTGAAGAGATTCTGGCAAACTACACTGACTCAGGAGGGGGAAGCAGCTCCCTGTCCACACTGTGTATGGTGTGGATCGGGCGCTGCTGACTTTGACTGGGGATATTATCAGGCAGTAGAAGGAATACTTCAAGGATCTTCTCAATCCCACTGACACGCCTTCCACAGAGAAAACAGAGCTTGAGGATGAGGGGGACGACTCGCCCATCACAGGGGCTGAGGTCGCCAAAGTGGTTAAAAAACTCTTTGGTGGCCAGGCCACGGGGGTGGACGAGATTCACCCTGAGTACCTCATGGCTCTGGATGTTGTAGGGCTGTCATGGCTGACATACCTCTGCAGCATTGCGTGGAGGTCGGGGACAGTACCTCTGGCATGGCAAACTGGGGTGGTGGTTCCCCTCTTTAAGAAGGGGGACCGGGGGGTGTGCTCCAACTTCAGGGGGCTCACACTTCTCAGCCTCCCTGGGAAGGTCTATGGCAAAGTACTGAAGAGGAGAGTCAGGCCGTTGGTTGAACCTTGGATTGAGGAGGAGCAATGTGGTTTCCGTTCTGGCTGTGGCACATCGGATCAGCTCTTTACTCTCTTGAAAATCCTCGAGGGTTTGTGGGAGTTTGCCCAACCAGTCTACATGTGTTTTGTGGACTTGGAGAAGGCATTCGACCGAGTCCCTAGTGGTTTCTTGTGGAGTGTGCTTCGGGAGTACGGGGTATCGGGTTTGATGCTACGAGCTGTCCGGTCCCTATATGACCACTGTGAGAATTTGGTTTGTATTGTCAGCACTCAACTGAACTCATTTCCAATGAGAGTTGGACTCCATCAGGGCTGCCCTTTATTATTGTGAAAGTTTATCTTTTGAATTAAATGATACTATGAACTGGAGATGCAACTTTGCTCCACTGTTCTTAAACCCCATTGTGACGCTAGAACAGCCTGTAGAACACCACCAATGGTACAGAGGAGAACACTGTCTCACTGTCAACAGCGGGATGTCTTTAATATTTACTGTCAAACACAAACTCAGTCCACTCAAAATGCCAGAGCTGTGCGTGAGGAACAGTTTCTCATGATGGGAATAAGATTCAGTGCAGATGAAAATAAGACACAAAGTCCTCACAGAGATAGAACCCATCACAGAAGTCCAACAGAAACAGGGACACGTTATGAAAGACGTGGTGTGTGTGTGTGTGGGGGGAGGGGGCAAACACATCCTGTCAAAATCTCCTGAAATCTCCAGAGCCATCACATAAATCCACAAACAGCTAATTACTTCTCCGAAAAACATGAAGCACAGTTTCTCAGGGGGGCCGGTGAGTCAATGTGTGGATGTCAGGCGGAACAAGAAGGAACCCGGTGAACCTGGGTGTAAACACGTCTATACACAGAGGCGCCGGAAGGTTCCACTTCACAGCACTGGAGCTCTCTGTAAACGTGAATCAGAACATCATCCAAACAATCACAATAAAAGACAGCAGCTCATCTGCTGAAGACAATAATAAGTTCTGCTTTAAAGAACCCCGTTTCTGCTTGGTGGGGTTCCCCCTTTATTCTAGCAGCAGGGCTCTGGAGTCACACGCGCCCCTTGTCCGTGCAGAGCCACTCCTGAAGGCCTTCACAAAAATTCAAAGGCATTCAGGTTGCTGGCCTCTGTTCCAGTCTGTTTCCTCAAAAATATGACTTTTCCTTCAAATTTTCACCTTTTTTTCCTGTAAATTTTCACCTTTTTTCTCATAAATTTGCAGGTTGTTTTTTTTAAGAATTTGTTACTTTTTACTCATAAATTTGCTGATTTTTTTCTGGTAAATTTGCAAGGTTTTTTTCCCTGTAAATTTTCAATTGTTTTCATAAATTTGCCATTTTTTCCTCAAAAATTAGACATTTTTCTTGAAAATCTCCAACTTTTTCTCATAAATCTGCAAAAAAATTTGTACATTTTCAACTTTTTCTTGTAAATTTGTATTTTTTCCTGTAAATTTTAATTTTTTTCATAAATTTGCATTTTTTTCCTCAAAAATTTGACTTTTTTCTCATAAATTTGAAAAAAAATAGTAAATTTGCAACTTTTTCACATAAATTTGTGATTGTTTTTCCCAATTTTGCAACTTTTTTCTTATAAATTTGCAAAACATTTTCTATAACTTCCAACTTTTTTCTTGTAAATTAGCATTTTTTCCTGTAAATTGTAAATTTTTATCATAAATTTGCAGTTTTTTCCTCAAAAATTTTACCTTTTTTTCTCATAAATTTGCAACTTTTTTCTCATAAATTTGAAAAAAATTTCTTGTAAATTTGCAACTTTGTTCACATAAATTTGTGATTTTTTTTCTCAAAATTTTGCAACTTTTTTCCCATAAATTTGCAAAAATAATCTAAATTTCCTATGTTTTTCTTGTCAGTTTGCAACGTTCATCTGGATACTGGTGAACATTTTTTTTTTGTAACTTTTTGAAAATTTTTAAATTGGCATCTTTTATCATATGGCAGTGGCTCAGGAGGTAGAGCGGGTCATCCAATAACCGGAGGGTTGGCGGTTTAAATCCCGCTCTCACCAGATATCTTGCTGTTGTGTCCCTGGGCAAGACACTTTACCCACCTTGCCTCCAGTGGGTATGAATGTGTATAAATGTTCGGTAGTGGTCAGACAGGTCGCTAGCGCGGATTGGCAGCCATGTTTCCGTCAGTGTGGCCCAAAGCAGCTGTGGCTACAGTAGTAGCTTACCACTACCATTGTCTGAAGTGACTGAATAATGGACTCACTGTAAAGCATCTTTGAGTGTCCATGAAAAGCATTATATAAATCTGATGCATTATTATTATATCCTTGCACCTTTCATCTTGCAAATTTGTACATAATTTACAATTACACATTTGTATCTTATGCTAAATTGGTGAATACACCCCTTCCTCCTCATAAAAAAATAATCAATCACCTCCTGTCTACCACCCCATACCTCAAGTGCCCTAGATGGTGAGCAGATAGTTGAACAAGGAGCAACAATAGCATCAGAGGGCTCTGCAGGGTCTCAGACTCCATTATTGAACAACATAAATAACATTATGGTAAATATTAGGTGTTAATATCAACAAAACGTCTGATCTGTTCTAAAACACTCATGCCTGTAAAGTGTTCTCAACTGCGTCTGAATCTCCGTAGCAACAGAGCGAGTTTCTCCCCGACATGGAATGCGAACCAAATAACAGACGGTCAGACGGAAGCTGAAGAGAGTCACTCCACCGCCGCTGCTACAGCTGCTAGGCAGTACACGTGCCATTAGCAATGAAGTTTGATGTAGTATGTACAGAGGGCAGAACGGAGCGCCGTGCATTATGCATGATGTTTGGAGAGTGGAACGAAACGCACCCAGGCTCGTTTGCTGTGTTGGAGGTGGACAGAAAAGAGAAGTGGGCATGAGAGTGAGGGAAATACTGTAAATGATGTAGCAGGTGATCGCGGTTATTGGTGCCATAATCACAATGGCTGCTGGTGTGACCCTGCTCTGATCTACTCCTCCTGTAACCAGTAGGCAGCTGGTCACTGTTTAACGAGGGGGATGGGGGTACAAATTTGTAGTAATACAGGTGCAAGGATATGACAAAAGATGCTAATTTAAAAATTCAAAAAGTCAGAAATTACAATTTAAACACATTGAATACAAATTTAATAACCAGTATCCAGATGAATGTTGTAGATTTACAAGAAAAATAGTTGGAAAATTTACAAGAAAAAAGTTGAAAATTTATATGAAAAAAATTGCAAAGTTGGAGGGAGGGAATTGCAACTTTATATGAAAATGTCACAAATTTTTTAAGAAAAAAAATGAAAAAAATTGCAAATTTATGAGAAAAGTTGCAAGGTTTTCTTTTTTTTTTTTTTTAGAAAAAAGTCACAAATTTATGATAATTTTTTTTAAATTATAGGAAAAAAGTTGCAAATTTGCAAAAAAAAAAAAAAAAAATTGCTAATTTATAAGAAAAAATCTGGGGCAGACCCAGGACACGCTGGATAGACTGTCTCCCCCAGCTGGTCTGGGAATGTCTTGGTATCCTTTATGGGGAAAAAGTCACAAATTTATGAGGTAAAAAGTTGAAAATTTCTGAGAAAAAAGTTGCAAATTTAAAGGAAAAAGCTGCCTATTTTTGAAAAACAAAAAATTGCTAATCTATGAGGAAAAAAAATTAAATTTCCAAGAAAAAAAAAATTGCAAATTTACAGGAAAAAGTTGCAAATTTATGAGAAAAAAAATCACAAATTTTGAGGAAAAAAGTTTCAGATCCACAAGGAAAAAAGTTGCAAATTTGCAGGAGAAAAATTGCAAATGTTTGAGACAAACAATGAAAATTTACAGGAAAAAAGCTGAGCATTTATGAGGAAAAAGGTTACAAATCCACAGGTAAAACTAGCACAATTACAAGAAAAAAATTGAAAATGTATGTGGTAAAAAGTTGAAAATTTAAATCTATGAGAAAATTGCAAATTTACAAGAAAAAAATGGATTTTTTACAGGAAAAAAAGTCAAAAATTTATGAGAAAAAAGCTGAAAATTTATGAGAAAAAAGTTGCAAATTTATGAGAAAAAAAAGTTACTATTTTTCAGACAAAAGGTGCAAATCTATAAGAAAAAAATTATCAATTTACAGGTAAAAAAAGATTTACAAGAAAAAATTGGCAATTTTTTTGTCATTTCTGCTTAGAATCGGCGGGGGCATTTCTGTTTCCCAGGTTGGTGGGTGGGGGGAGATTAATGTCCCCCCTTGGTTGACACCGATGAATGGGGATGGGGGATGGCAGTTAGCAAGGGGGATGATTTTGGGTCATTTTACTAACAAGGAGGATAGCATCCTAGCAGAGCCATAGATCCGGTAATGATCAGCTACATGTCCTGTGTTGGGGTCCAGGGGCGTGGTCAGACTATATCCTCCCTCACTCATGCTGACAGCAAAAATATGGACTTCTGTTAAAACATATATGACGCCACATGTTAGCTCCCCAAGACAGTGAGCAGATAGTTATTAAAAAGGAAGAAAGCACCACCTGCAGGAAGGATCATGGGGAGATGTGAACCGGGTGGTAGATCCATCCATCCATCCATCCATCCATCCATCCATCTCCTACTGCCTGGTCCGGGTCATGGAGGTGGCAACCTAAGCAGAGAAGACGAGACTTCCCTCTCTCCAGTCACCTCCTCCAGCTCTGCAGCATCAATACCATGGTGTTCCTGGACCGGGAAGAGGTGTGACGGCGGCGCAATCTCACACATCTGTACTCTGGTGCATTTTAGGACGATCAGGAAAAAGGAGGTCTGTTGTCAGAAGTGCATTGTTGATGTTATTTCAGCTGCGTGTGTAAAGGTTTGGTCATGGCTGTGCTCATGTCCTTGCTTTATGTTCATATTTGTTCTGTTATCTTCAGGGCACGAGTTCAGCCATGCCCTCCCCCTTCGTTATTATGTTTCTCTGTTTTCTTTGCAGCCATGTACTTCTAGTTATTATGATTATTATTATTATTATCATTACTGTCATGGTCTTGTCTCCCCTGGTCCTCTGTCCATGCCCCATGTTTACCCCTTTGTCTCAGTCCTCCTTGTCTTTCTGTACCGGTAGCCATCCCCTGCATCTTTGATTGCCCCCTGATTGTACCCATCTGCTCCTTGTTGCCACGATGACCCCGTCTGTCTATACAGTATATACAGTATAGTATGTTGGTGCCAGTCTGTGTTGGGTGTGGCATCATTATCGTTTCTGCCATGTCTCTGTCACTTCATTTGCCCAGTTAGATTTTGTGTTTTCAGCCTCCGTGCTGTTGTTCTGTTATTCCAGTTTTGTCAATAAATTATCATTTCTGCACTGTATTCCTGCATGCGCCTGAGTCCCATTCACCCTCCCTTGACAGCGTGCTTTGAAATCATGCAGCTCCCAGGAGCTCATGAGCAAACAGCATGCACTGGGATTTTCTGTTGTTTTAAAAAGCAGTTGTAACACTTATAATCTAATCACCCATCATTTTAATTATAATATGACAACACACTTATTAGTTTTTTATTCCATACACATTTTCATTTTAATCATGGCCATATTAGGTATTAATCACTCTATTAAAGAGATCTCTGTGTGTCTGTGTGTCTGTCACGTTTTTAGGACATCATAGGACGGCCTATGATTGCTGCCTGATCATCATAGGACGGCCTATGAACTCAGGCATCATAGGACTCGCGATGCCGTCATAAAGATATGATATCTATATGACAGCTCATAGACAAATGTGTATTTATGATGTCATATAGACCATCACTCACGATGCCTAGAGTCTAGGCATCGTGACTCTACATTAGTCCACATTAGTCTAGGCCACATCTAGGCCCTAGACTAATGTGTCTTTATGATGTCATATGGCTCAAAATTGACAAGGTGAATAAGTCACAGGGCCAGTCTTTACAGCACTTTCGTGTTTTCTGCACAACAGATTTCTGCAGCCATGGCCAATTCTACGTTGCCGCGAGCAGAGTTGCCAGATCAAGCAGTCTTCGTATTGTTGCTCAAGATGAAGAAACTAAGCAAAAGTGCTGCTTTCTCAGTGATGTTGTTTTTAAAGAGGTGCTGACACAGTAGCGCTGATTTTCTCTGGGTGCTCCGGTTTCTTGGTTTCTACGGGCATGCACGGGCCTTCCTGAACAGGGTCGAAAGCCACTTTTTGCTCAGATCTATTTTCATGATCCTGCCCATGAACTGGAATTACGACACACCTATCCCTCAACCAGTGGTCAGAACGAAGAAGAAGAAGACCCACCAGATGGAGAGCAATAGAATGAGGAGAACTGCTACATGTCAGAAAAGATGCCATGAACATGAAACACCTCAGGTTCCAGCAGTACGCAGCAGGCATGACTGTGAACAACACAGCCGTTTGAGACAGGAGGAAACCCTTCAGCAACGGGCATGCAGAAATACTTGCTTTACTTGGTTTCTACAGGCATGGACAGGTATGCACTAGTACTTATTAAACTTAACCAGCATTCATGAGTGTTGCAAATTTAAAATGAAAAAAGTCACAGATTTACAACAAAAAATTGCAGATTTATGATGAAAAAAAATTATAAATCGCAAATTAATAAGGAAAAAAGTTGCATATTTACAAGAAAAAAATGAAAAATTACGAGAAAAAATTGAAAATTCATGTGGAAAAAGTAGAAAATTAACAAGAAAAAAGTCAATTTGACTCTAAAAAAGTTGCAACTTCACAATAAAAAGTAGCAAATTTATGACAAAAAAGTTGTAGATTTAAAAGAAAAAAATTGCAAATTTATAAAAAAGTTGCAAATTTACAAGAGAAATTTGCAAATTTATGAAAAAAATGTTGCAGATTTATGAAAAAGTGTTGCAAATTTACAAGAAAACACTGTAATTTTATGAGAAAAAGTAGCAAATTCCTGTGAAAAAGTCAATTTGATTAAAAAAAGCTTACACAAACTTTACAATAAAAAGTCGCAAATTTATGAGGATAAACATTTCAGATTTAAAAGAAAAAAGTTGCAAATTTACAAGAAATGCTCCAAATTTGTAAGCTTTTTTTGCCTTTAGCACTGCTGCTTTAAACTCTTATATAACATGATATTAAAGTTTTATGATATGGGGGGGGGGGGGTCAATGATCCACAGTCTACAATGCATCTTGTGTCTTTCTGCATTAGTTATGTCTCATTATTAACAGGTTGGTTCATCGGCCGATAGCACCATGACAAGTGAAAGTGAGCAAGACTAAAAAGTATTCTCCAGTAAAATAACAACAGTGTCCGGTTATGGCTGCCACGTAGGACGGACGTGTCTCGCTCTGCTCTGCTCCTGGAGAAAAAAAATCGGCAAATAACTCTCTCATTTGGGACAGAACGTATCCCAGCATTTGGGCGAGGATATGTCGGCGAAGCCTAAGGCTGGAAAACCAGGAAAAGGAAAAAGCGAGCCGCCGAAACAGTCCAAATTAACGGACTTTCAGGTCTGTGACGCAGCAAACAAAACTCCATATATGGCGGAGGAAGCTGGCGGCGGTGCGATGTTTGCGGGGAATGGCGCAGATGCGCTGATGGCTGCCATGAGTTCAATGAGAGCGGACTTTTCCTCTAGATTTGATGGGATTATGACAGCGTTGGAAGGAATAAGAAAGGAATTGGGTGACTGTGTAGAACGAACGGCGCAGATGGAGCTCCGTCTCGCTAGTGCTGAAGATGACGTCACCCGTCTTCAATTAAAGGTGCGCACTTTGGAAAAAAAAAATAAATCTCTGGAAGATAATATTTTGGATTTGGAATCTCGGTCGAGACAGAATAATTTGAGGCTGGTGGGTCTTCCAGAGGAATCAGAAGGTCGGGACGTATGTTCCTTTCTGGAAAAGTGGATTCCGGAGGTGCTGGGCAGCGAGGAGTTGCAATCAGCAGTGGTTCTGGAAAAAGCACATCGTATTGGCCCACGGAGAGATAAGGGACCGCCGAGGACCTTAATTATGAAGTTTCTTAGCAACAGAGACAGGATGAAGATCTTCAACGCTGCACGTGCTAAAGGAGAGATTAAACACCAGGACCAGCAGGTGCGGTTCTACCCAGATTTGGCCACAGGAATCCAGCAATTGAGGAAGCAGTTTGATCCCGTACGTAAGGAGCTGCGCAACCTTGGGATTCGTCATGGTGTAATCTATCCTGCGAGACTGCTGACCACGTATGAGGGCAGAACCCACATTTTCAAGACCCCAGAGGAGGCGCAGGAGTTCATCAAGAAGATCAAAGAAGAAGAAGAGACTGGTGGGAGCTAAGCATGAACAAAATATAAGGTAGAATAATTAAGCATTTGCACAGGCATCTGACTGAGTTGAAGTAAATAGTAAGTTTACAAAATATAGATTGTATTATATATTAAAAAAACAAAACAAAAACAAAACAAACAAAAAAAAAAACTATGATGTACAAAGTTGTTAAAAATTTTGGAGTTAAGTTGGAAAACTACAGAGGAGAGTTAATGTTACGTCATTAAAAGCAGTAGAGTTAGGGTGATTGGGAGGATGAAGAAGGAGTGGCTTAGGCTGTTCCCCGTGGGTGTGGAACGGTCGATGGCTATATCGGGAGACAGAATTTTTCTTTTGATTTTGGGGGGTTTGCCACAAGTGTGGGAAGGGGAAATTTGTTTGTGTGTAGTTTGTAGGATGAATGTTCAACCACTCATGTTTTTGCTTCTCTGTATGAGCATGTTTACACTGCAAGGTAATCCCAAACTCTCTATTGATCATGGACCAAAGTGTTAATCTTAATTTAACTTCATGGAATTGCAGAGGTCTACAAAATTTAAAAAAACTTAAACAAGTTATGAATAAAATAAAGGACATGGGTTCAAGAATTGTGTTTTTACAAGAAACTCATCTGATAGAGGAGGATGTTAAAAGAATTAGGAGTAGATGGCAGGGAAGTGTATTCACCTCTTCATTTTCATCCCGAGCCAGGGGAGTTATGACTCTCATACATAAATCAGTTCCTTTTCAGGTGAAAAATGTAATTGGAGACAAATTTGGAAGATATGTAATCATTCAAGGTTCTTTGCTATTAGAAAATATAAATCTTGTGAACTTATATGGTCCCAATATAGATGATCAGAAGTTCTTTGCTAATTTATTTCTCATCTTATCATCACTTACAGGGCAACATATAATAGCAGGGGATTTTAATTGTACATTGAATCCAGGTGTGGATAGATCAACAGGACTGGATTGTACGCACATTGGATGTAGGATGACTATTAATCATTTTATGAAAGAATTGAGATTGTTAGATATATGGAGAGAAATGAAACCACAAGTTAAAGCCTATTCTTGTTATTCCAGTACCTACAAGACATTCTCACGTATTGATTATTTTTTGATTTCCACAGAATTAAGGTCCAAGATTCAAAACTGCTTTTATGATAACATCGTGATTTCTGATCATGCACCCTGTTGTCTAATATATGTAGATAAAAAATTGACAAAGGAATCAGGTAGATGGCAATTTCAGCATAAATGGCTTCAGGATGAGGAATTTGTCAAGTATATAGAAAAACAGATAGACGAGTTCTTTGACATCAATACTACACAAACATCAGCATGTGTAAAGTGGGAGGCTTTCAAAGCTTTTATTAGGGGACATATTATTAGTTATACAGGATCAAAATCTAAGAAGACTCGAGAGGAGAGAGCTAAATTGGAACATAAAATAAAAAGTCTTCAGGAAAAAGTGTATGCAGGAAGTGACCCAAGGTTGGAGAATGAATTACTGATTTTGAGAGCTGAATACGACAAAAAATCAGCGAATAGAGCTGCCTCGAGTCTTCTAAGATTGAAACAATCTTTTTATGAACAAGGTGAAAAATCAGGAAAATTATTAGCATGGCAGATTAAACAATTGGAAATTAAAACACCAATTACCAGTATTATAAGTAATGGACAGGTAGTTATAGATCCTTTAGAAATTAATAGAGCCTTTAGAGATTACTATGAAAAATTATATGATACCAAAAATGAACCTGATTTAACAAAACTAAATGGGTTTTTGAACGAACTATCTATACCGTGTATTCCAAATGAAAACAGGGAGATATTGGAGTCTAAAATTAGTCAAGAAGAAGTTGGGCTAGCCATTGATAATATGAAATCAGGAAAAAGTGCAGGACCAGATGGTCTTCCAGTTGACCTTTATAAAAAATTTAAGAATAAATTAATAAAACCTTTTTTGGAAATGGTTTTAGAAGCATTTCAAAATAATAATTTACCATCATACATAAATAATGCCTTAATTATACTGTTGCCAAAACCAGGTAAGCCCTCTAATAAATGTGAAAATATGAGACCAATAAGCCTATTAAACGCCGACCTTAAGATAATCTGTAAAATTTTAGCAAGACGAATACAAGAAATTTTACCAAATATTATTAATCGAGATCAGAATGGCTTTATAAAGGGTAGACAAGGCTTCCATAATGTAAGAAGACTATTTAATATTATTTATTTTAATAAAGAAGCACCGGATACAGCTCTCCTATCATTGGACGCCGAAAAGGCCTTTGTTAGAGTTGAATGGCCCTTTCTTTTTGAAGTCCTACAAAGGTTTGGACTTGGAAATAATTTCATAAAATGGGTTCAAATAATATACAATAATGCTACAGCAGAAATCCTAACAAATAACAATATTTCAAAACCAATAAAAATCAATAGAGGATGTCGACAAGGCTGTCCACTTTCACCTTTACTGTTTACTATGGCAATTGAACCTTTAGCGATAGCGATACGTTTACATTCACAAATATATGGAATTAAAGTTGGACCAACAGAACATAAAATCTCCCTGTACGCCGATGATATAATTTTGTTTATGTCGAATCTAAAAAAATCAATTCCAACCTTGTTGAATTTAATAAAGAATTTTGGGGAAATATCAGGATATAAAATAAATAAAACTAAATCTTCAATATTAATGCTAAATGAGACCCAGAGAAATTACCCAGCCCCTGAGGTAAATCAATTCAATGTTGTAAATCAGTTTAAATATTTAGGAATCCAAATTATGCCTAAGCTAGAATCAGTCGCCAGTGTCAACTATGAAGCCTTAATGTCAGATATCAATGAGTTAACTCAGAGATGGATGTCACTACCAATGTCGATGAGCGGGAGAATCAATATACTTAAAAGTAATATTTTACCTAAAATACTTTATTTATTTCAATACATTCCCTTATCACCACCTTTAGATCTATTCTCAAGAATAAAAAAAAAGTTAGTGGAATTTATATGGAACAACAGGAGGGCTAGATTACGTTTGTCTTTATTATATTTACCATTTGATCGTGGAGGTCTGAAATGTCCAAATTTTATGTTGTATTATTGGTCGGCACAACTGAGGTCTATGACATATTATTTTTCATCAAATGATCTCCCTCACTGGACTGAAATGGAATCATACAATTTACCTTTACCTCTTCCCATATTCATATACTCAGATTCGGCAAAAAAATTACAAAAACAAGTTAAAAATCCATTTGTAAAGCATATGATCAAAATATGGTGTGAAGCTAAAAACTATTTAAAAGAACCACAGTTATTGTCACAATTTAGTCCAATATGGGGTAATCAATATTTTAAACCAGGGAGAGCGGACGCTGTATTTAAAGTATGGAATTTAAAAGGGATACAAAAGATTCAGGATTTATATTTGCCATGTGCAGACAACATAATGTCTTTTGAAGAGCTGAGGATCAAATTTAATCTCAATAGAACACATTTTTTTAAATATCTTCAACTTAGAAACTTTATTCGATCAAATCAAAATAAAGCTCTCACTCGACCTATTTATTCATCCTTGGAAAAAATGATGATGAAAGATAGTAAAAGAAAGGGTATTATTTCAGAGTTTTATAACTCATTGACACTATCTTCAAGTGAAAATTCACTGAAAAGATTAAACTACTGGAAAGAAGATCTGCAAATTGAAATTTCAGAGGAACAATGGGAATTGGCTTGTACAGAAGCTCAAACCAAATCAATAAATGCACGCCTTAAATTGATACATTTCAAATGGTTAATGCGGATGTATGTTACACCGGAGGAGTTAAATAGATATAACAAAAATATACCAGATACATGCACAAAATGCATGGAAAGTAAAGGAACCCTATTTCATTGTTTATGGGAATGTAGATTAATAAGAATGTTTTGGGAAGAGGTGAGGGTAACAATTGAAAAAATAATCTCAAAACAAATCATATTGAATCCTAAACTGTTTTTGTTGGGTCTGTACCCAGAAAAGCATAATTTCAATAAAAGTGAAAGAACATTCATAGACCTCAGTTTGCTTAATGCCAAAAAATGTATTGCACTATTATGGAAAAAGACTCATAGACCAGATGTGACTCAGTGGTTAAGACAGATGTTAACAAACCTTCCATTAGAAAGAATAACATATATACTGAAATCAAAGGAAATTGTGTTTGAGAATATATGGAGACCTTTTATTGATTATGTAAAAAATTTAAACATAACTCTTGAAGAAGAAGGTGAATGATGTGTGTGGACCTTGTAAATTCCAAACTGGTGAACATAATATGTATACTAATGTATTGGATTGTCTAGACTAAACAGAGGAGCATTGTTGAAGACTTGATTTTGTTGGTGGTTGTTGGTGTTTTTAGGGTATTTTTTTTTTTTTTGTAGTACTTTAGTGTTAGTGTTTGATTGTTTGTATCATGTTTGTTAAAAAAAAAAAAAAAAGGTTCAATAAAGATATTGTGGGAAAAAAAAATAACAACAGTACAAGACCGGACTCCAGAAAACAGAGCTCTCGCATCAGAAGAACTCTTTCCCAAGTGGGTCCAGTTTCAAGAACATTCTGAAGTTAGTTGTTCAGCCCATAATAATTTCAGCACCACAGGAGTCCTTAACTCCAACAAGACAACATGCACGTGCGTGAGAGCGGCCGTTTTATTTATAGATGAAGGGTAACAGAGGAGTGAGGGGCCTGGACACATGCATTATGCCAAAGACGTGGCCTGGAACTCTCCTTCACAAGTTCTAATCCCAGCGGGTACACACTCTCCACGTCTTTTTTAACCCAACACCCCCTCACTCGCTCCAACTTTCATGTTTATTTATAACCAGGAAAGGTTAGAAAGGTGGAGCAGTTCTGGAGAGCCTTTGGGGAATTCCTGAAATCTCCGCTGTTAAGATATAAAATATGTAACCAGGAGTCCCACCCACCCAGTTACAACACCGCCATCTCTTCAGGGTCCCATCACTCTACTGCACACATCACATTTTTTTTCTTCCGGCTGCTCTCTCTTGGGGTCGCCACCGGTAGTAGATGACCCATTTCCTTCCCCCATTCTATTATGTTAAGCACCAGGCTAGAAGGCAGGAAGCACTGTTTTATGGTCTTTCTCTAGGCCACCATTCTGTTAGTTACACCTCATATATACAGTGGTGTGAAAAAGTGTTTGCCCCCTTCCTGATTTCTCTTTTTTTTTGTATGTTTGTCACACTTAAATGTTTCAGATCATCAAACAAATTTAAATATTAGACAAAGATAACACAAGTGGGGACTTCCGGTTATGGCGGCTACGTAGGAAGACTTGTTTCACTCTGCTCTGCTCCTAAAAATAAAAAGTTGGCAAAAAACTCTCTCAATTGGAACAAAACCTATCCCAGCGTGTGGGCGCGGATATGGTAAAGCCTAAGGCTGGGAAATTAGGTGGAGGAAAAACTAAATCGTCGAAACAGTCCAAGTTAACAGACTTCCACACTCGTGACGAAGCAGAAAAATCTCCAGAGACTATGGCGGAGGAAGCTAGCGGCGGAGCGGTGACTGCTGGGGATGGCACGAGTGCGGTGCTCGCTGCCATTAGCTCAATGAGAGCAGACTTTTCCTCTAAATTTGATGGGATTATAGCAGCGATAGAAGGAATGAGAAAGGAAATAAGCGACTGGATGGAACGAATATCGCAGGCGGAGCTCCGAATTTCCAACGCTGAGGATGACGTCACCAGCCTACAATTAAAGGTGCACACATTGGAATTAAAAAATAAACATCTGGAAGATAGTGTCCTGGACTTAAAATCCCGGTCAAGACGGAACAATCTGAGGCTGGTGGGCCTCCCGGAGGGAACGGAGGGACGGGACACATGTTCCTTTTTGGAAAAGTGGATTCCAGAAGCGCTGAACAACGCGGAGCTGCAGTCATCGGTCGTTTTAGAGAGTGCTCACCAAATCGGCCCACCGAGAGAAAATAAGGCACCACCGAGGACGCTGATCATGAAGTTCCTCAGCTACAGAGACAAGATGACGGTCTCCAACGCGGTGCGAGCTAAAGGAGAAATTAAATACCAGGCTCAACAGGTGCGGTTCTACCCAGATTTGGCCACAGGAATCCAACAATTAAGGAAACAGTTTGACCCCGCCCGTAAAGAGCTGGGCAACCTCAGGATTCGTCACAGAGTGATTCATCCGGCAAGACTGCTGGTCACATATAAAGGGAGAACCCACACCTTCAAGACCCCTCAGGAGGCGCAGGTGCTTATCAAGCAGATCCAAGGAGAGACTGGTGGGAGCTAAGCATAAAGTATGACCAAGATATAAAGGTAGAATATTTAAGCATTTGCACAGGCATCTGACTGATCTGAAACATATAGCAAGTTCACAAAATATAGATTGTATTATATAAAAAAAAAAACAAAACAAAACAAAAAAAACTATGATGTACAAAGTTGCTATAAAATTTTGGAGTTAAGTAGGAAAAACTACAGAAGAGAGTTAATGTCATGTCATTAAAAGTAGTAGAGTTAGGGTGATTGAGAGGAGAAAGAAAGAGTGGTTTGACTGATCCTCGCGGGTGTGGAGCGGTCAATGGCTATAGCGGGAGACGGAATTTTTTTTTTGATTTTGGGGGAATTACCACGAATGTGGGAAGGGGGAATTTGTTTGTGTGTAGTTTGTGGGACGAATGTTCAACCACTCATGTTTTTGCTTCTCTGTATGAGCATGTTTACATTGCGAGGTAATCTCAAACTTCTTATTGATCACAGACCAAAGCGTTAATCTTTTTTTTTTTTCCACAATATCTTTATTGAACCTTTTTTTTTTTTTTTAACAAACATGATACAAACAATCAAACACTAACACTAAAGTACTACAAAAAAAAAAAAAGTACTAAAAACACCAACAACCACCAACAAAATCAAGTCTTCAACAATGCTCCTCTGTTTAGTCTAGACAATCCAATACATAAGTATACATATTATGTTCACCAGTTTGGAATTTACAAGGTCCACACACATCATTCACCTTCTTCTTCAAGAGTTATATTTAAATTTTTTACATAATCAACAAAAGGTCTCCATATATTCTCAAACACAATTTCCTTTGATTTCAGTATATATGTTATTCTTTCTAATGGAAGGTTTGTTAACATCTGTCTTAACCACTGAGTCACATCTGGTCTATGAGTCTTTTTCCATAATAGTGCAATACATTTTTTGGCATTAAGCAAACTGAGGTCTATGAATGTTCTTTCACTTTTATTAAAATTATGCTTTTCTGGGTACAGACCCAACAAAAACAGTTTAGGATTCAGTATGATTTGTTTTGAGATTATTTTTTCAATTGTTACCCTCACCTCTTCCCAAAACATTCTTATTAATCTACATTCCCATAAACAATGAAATAGGGTTCCTTTACTTTCCATGCATTTTGTGCATGTATCTGGTATATTTTTGTTATATCTATTTAACTCCTCCGGTGTAACATACATCCGCATTAACCATTTGAAATGTATCAATTTAAGGCGTGCATTTATTGATTTGGTTTGAGCTTCTGTACAAGCCAATTCCCATTGTTCCTCTGAAATTTCAATTTGCAGATCTTCTTTCCAGTAGTTTAATCTTTTCAGTGAATTTTCACTTGAAGATAGTGTCAATGAGTTATAAAACTCTGAAATAATACCCTTTCTTTTACTATCTTTCATCATCATTTTTTCCAAGGATGAATAAATAGGTCGAGTGAGAGCTTTATTTTGATTTGATCGAATAAAGTTTCTAAGTTGAAGATATTTAAAAAAATGTGTTCTATTGAGATTAAATTTGATCCTCAGCTCTTCAAAAGACATTATGTTGTCTGCACATGGCAAATATAAATCCTGAATCTTTTGTATCCCTTTTAAATTCCATACTTTAAATACAGCGTCCGCTCTCCCTGGTTTAAAATATTGATTACCCCATATTGGACTAAATTGTGACAATAACTGTGGTTCTTTTAAATAGTTTTTAGCTTCACACCATATTTTGATCATATGCTTTACAAATGGATTTTTAACTTGTTTTTGTAATTTTTTTGCCGAATCTGAGTATATGAATATGGGAAGAGGTAAAGGTAAATTGTATGATTCCATTTCAGTCCAGTGAGGGAGATCATTTGATGAAAAATAATATGTCATAGACCTCAGTTGTGCCGACCAATAATACAACATAAAATTTGGACATTTCAGACCTCCACGATCAAATGGTAAATATAATAAAGACAGACGTAATCTAGCCCTCCTGTTGTTCCATATAAATTCCACTAACTTTTTTTTTTATTCTTGAGAATAGATCTAAAGGTGGTGATAAGGGAATGTATTGAAATAAATAAAGTATTTTAGGTAAAATATTACTTTTAAGTATATTGATTCTCCCGATCATCGACATTGGTAGTGACATCCATCTCTGAGTTAACTCATTGATATCTGACATTAAGGCTTCATAGTTGACGCTGGCGACTGATTCTAGCTTAGGCATAATTTGGATTCCTAAATATTTAAACTGATTTACAACATTGAATTGATTTGCCTCAGGGGCTGGGTAATTTCTCTGGGTCTCATTTAGCATTAATATTGAAGATTTAGTTTTATTTATTTTATATCCTGATATTTCCCCAAAATTCTTTATTAAATTCAACAAGGTTGGAATTGATTTTTTTAGATTCGACATAAACAAAATTATATCATCGGCGTACAGGGAGATTTTATGTTCTGTTGGTCCAACTTTAATTCCATATATTTGTGAATGTAAACGTATCGCTATCGCTAAAGGTTCAATTGCCATAGTAAACAGTAAAGGTGAAAGTGGACAGCCTTGTCGACATCCTCTATTGATTTTTATTGGTTTTGAAATATTGTTATTTGTTAGGATTTCTGCTGTAGCATTATTGTATATTATTTGAACCCATTTTATGAAATTATTTCCAAGTCCAAACCTTTGTAGGACTTCAAAAAGAAAGGGCCATTCAACTCTATCAAAGGCCTTTTCGGCGTCCAATGATAGGAGAGCTGTATCCGGTGCTTCTTTATTAAAATAAATAATATTAAATAGTCTTCTTACATTATGGAAGCCTTGTCTACCCTTTATAAAGCCATTCTGATCTCGATTAATAATATTTGGTAAAATTTCTTGTATTCGTCTTGCTAAAATTTTACAGATTATCTTAAGGTCGGCGTTTAATAGGCTTATTGGTCTCATATTTTCACATTTATTAGAGGGCTTACCTGGTTTTGGCAGCAGTATAATTAAGGCATTATTTATGTATGATGGTAAATTATTATTTTGAAATGCTTCTAAAACCATTTCCAAAAAAGGTTTTATTAATTTATTCTTAAATTTTTTATAAAGGTCAACTGGAAGACCATCTGGTCCTGCACTTTTTCCTGATTTCATATTATCAATGGCTAGCCCAACTTCTTCTTGACTAATTTTAGACTCCAATATCTCCCTGTTTTCATTTGGAATACACGGTATAGATAGTTCGTTCAAAAACCCATTTAGTTTTGTTAAATCAGGTTCATTTTTGGTATCATATAATTTTTCATAGTAATCTCTAAAGGCTCTATTAATTTCTAAAGGATCTATAACTACCTGTCCATTACTTATAATACTGGTAATTGGTGTTTTAATTTCCAATTGTTTAATCTGCCATGCTAATAATTTTCCTGATTTTTCACCTTGTTCATAAAAAGATTGTTTCAATCTTAGAAGACTCGAGGCAGCTCTATTCGCTGATTTTTTGTCGTATTCAGCTCTCAAAATCAGTAATTCATTCTCCAACCTTGGGTCACTTCCTGCATACACTTTTTCCTGAAGACTTTTTATTTTATGTTCCAATTTAGCTCTCTCCTCTCGAGTCTTCTTAGATTTTGATCCTGTATAACTAATAATATGTCCCCTAATAAAAGCTTTGAAAGCCTCCCACTTTACACATGCTGATGTTTGTGTAGTATTGATGTCAAAGAACTCGTCTATCTGTTTTTCTATATACTTGACAAATTCCTCATCCTGAAGCCATTTATGCTGAAATTGCCATCTACCTGATTCCTTTGTCAATTTTTTATCTACATATATTAGACAACAGGGTGCATGATCAGAGATCACGATGTTATCATAAAAGCAGTTTTGAATCTTGGACCTTAATTCTGTGGAAATCAAAAAATAATCAATACGTGAGAATGTCTTGTAGGTACTGGAATAACAAGAATAGGCTTTAACTTGTGGTTTCATTTCTCTCCATATATCTAACAATCTCAATTCTTTCATAAAATGATTAATAGTCATCCTACATCCAATGTGCGTACAATCCAGTCCTGTTGATCTATCCACACCTGGATTCAATGTACAATTAAAATCCCCTGCTATTATATGTTGCCCTGTAAGTGATGATAAGATGAGAAATAAATTAGCAAAGAACTTCTGATCATCTATATTGGGACCATATAAATTCACAAGATTTATATTTTCTAATAGCAAAGAACCTTGAATGATTACATATCTTCCAAATTTGTCTCCAATTACATTTTTCACTTGAAAAGGAACTGATTTATGTATGAGAGTCATAACTCCCCTGGCTCGGGATGAAAATGAAGAGGTGAATACACTTCCCTGCCATCTACTCCTAATTCTTTTAACATCCTCCTCTATCAGATGAGTTTCTTGTAAAAACACAATTCTTGAACCCATGTCCTTTATTTTATTCATAACTTGTTTAAGTTTTTTTTTAAATTTTGTAGACCTCTGCAATTCCATGAAGTTAAATTAAGATTAACACTTTGGTCCATGATCAATAGAGAGTTTGGGATTACCTTGCAGTGTAAACATGCTCATACAGAGAAGCAAAAACATGAGTGGTTGAACATTCATCCTACAAACTACACACAAACAAATTTCCCCTTCCCACACTTGTGGCAAACCCCCCAAAATCAAAAGAAAAATTCTGTCTCCCGATATAGCCATCGACCGTTCCACACCCACGGGGAACAGCCTAAGCCACTCCTTCTTCATCCTCCCAATCACCCTAACTCTACTGCTTTTAATGACGTAACATTAACTCTCCTCTGTAGTTTTCCAACTTAACTCCAAAATTTTTAACAACTTTGTACATCATAGTTTTTTTTTTTGTTTGTTTTGTTTTTGTTTTGTTTTTTTAATATATAATACAATCTATATTTTGTAAACTTACTATTTACTTCAAGTCAGTCAGATGCCTGTGCAAATGCTTAATTATTCTACCTTATATTTTGTTCATGCTTAGCTCCCACCAGTCTCTTCTTCTTCTTTGATCTTCTTGATGAACTCCTGCGCCTCCTCTGGGGTCTTGAAGATGTGGGTTCTGCCCTCATACGTGGTCAGCAGTCTCGCAGGATAGATTACACCATGACGAATCCCAAGGTTGCGCAGCTCCTTACGTACGGGATCAAACTGCTTCCTCAATTGCTGGATTCCTGTGGCCAAATCTGGGTAGAACCGCACCTGCTGGTCCTGGTGTTTAATCTCTCCTTTTTTAGCACGTGCAGCGTTGAAGATCTTCATCCTGTCTCTGTTGCTAAGAAACTTCATAATTAAGGTCCTCGGCGGTCCCTTATCTCTCCGTGGGCCAATACGATGTGCTTTTTCCAGAATCACTGCTGATTGCAACTCCTCGCTGCCCAGCACCTCCGGAATCCACTTTTCCAGAAAGGACCAAAGCGTTAATCTTAATTTAACTTCATGGAATTGCAGAGGTCTACAAAATTTAAAAAAAAACTTAAACAAGTTATGAATAAAATAAAAGACATAGGTTCAAAAATTGTGTTTTTACAAGAAACTCATCTAATAGAAGAGGATGTAAAAAGAATTAGGTGAAGATGGCAGGGAAGTGTGTTCACCTCATCATTTTCAGTCAGTCAGAGTTATGACTCTCATACATAAATAAGTCCCATTTCAAGTGAAAAATGTAATTGGAGACAAATTAGGAAGATATCTAATCATCCAAGGATCTTTGATATTAGAAAATGTAAATCTGGTGAACTTATACAGTCCCAATATAGATGATCAAAACTTCTTTGCTAATTTATTTCTTATTTTATCATCACTTACAGGGCAACATATAATAGCAGGGGATTTTAATTGTACATTGAATCCCAGTATAGATAGATCAACAGGACTGGACTGTATGGTCCCTGTCAAATAAACTAATCTACTACTACTACTACAATGGATGCAGGATGACCATTAATCATTTTATGAAAGAATTGAGATTGCTAGATATATGGAGAGAAATGAAACCACAAGTTAAAGCCTACTCTTGTTATTCTAATACCTGCAAGACATTCTCACGTATTGACTATTTTTTGATCTCCACAGAATTAAGGTCCAAGATTCAAAACTGTTTCTATGATAATATTGTGATCTCTGATCATGCACCCTGCTGTCTAATATATGTAGATAAGAAATTGACAAAGGAACCAGGTAGGTGGCAATTTCAGCATAAATGGCTTCAGGATGAGGAATTTGTTAAGTACATAGAAAAAACAGATAGATGAGTTCTTTGATATCAATACTACACAAACATCAGCATGTATAAAGTGGGAGGCTTTCAAAGCTTTTATTAGGGGGCATATTATTAGTTATACAGGTTCAAAATCTAAGAAGACTCGAGAGGAGAGAGTCCAATTGGAACGTAAAATAAAAATTCTTCAAGAAAAAGTGTATGCTGGAAGTGACCCAAAGTTAGAGAACGAATTACTGATTCTGAGAGCTGAATATGACAAAAAATCAGCGAATAGAGCTGCCTTGAGTCTTCTAAGATTGAAGCAATCTTTTTATGAACAAGGTGAAAAATCAGGGAAATTATTGGCATGGCAGATTAAACAATTAGAATTTAAAACACCAATTACCAGTATTATAAGTAACGGACAGGCAGTTGTAGATCCTTTAGAAATTAACAGTGCCTTTAGAGATTATTATGAAAAACTATATGATACAAAAAAATGAAACTGACTTAACAAAACTAAATGGGTTTTTGGACGGATTATCTATACCGTGTATTCCAAATGAAAACAGGGAGATACTGGAGTTTAAAATTAGTCAAGAAGAAGTTGGGCTAGCCATTGATAATATGAAATCAGGAAAAAGTGCAGGACCAGATGGTCTTCCAGTTGACCTCTATAAAAAAATTTAAGAATAAATTAATAAAACCATTTTTGGAAATGGTTTTAGAAGCATTTCAAAATAGTAATTTACCACTATACATGAATAATGCCTTAATTACACTGTTGCCAAAACCAGGTAAACCCTCTAATAAATGCGGAAACATGACACCAATAAGCCTATTAAATGCTGACCTTAAGATAATCTGTAAAATTTTAGCAAGACGACTACAAGAAATATTACCAAATATTTTTAACCGAGATCAGAATGGCTTTATAAAGGGAAGACAAGGCTTCCATAATGTAAGAAGACTATTTAATATTATTTATTCTAATAAAGAAGCACCGGATACAGCTCTCCTATCATTGGACGCTGAAAAGGCCTTTGATAGGGTCGAATGGCCCTTTCTTTTTGAAGTCCTACAAAGGTTTGGACTTGGAAATAATTTCATAAAATGGGTTCAGATAATATACAATAATGCTACAGCAGAAATCCTAACAAACAGCAATATCTCAAAATCAATAAATATCAATAGAGGATGTCGACAAGACTGTCCACTTTCACCTTTACTGTTTACTATGGCAATTGAACCTTTAGCGATGGCAGTACGTTTACATCCACAAATATATGGAATTAAAGTAGGACCAACAGAACATAAAATCTCCCTGTATGCCGATGACATAATTTTGTTTATGTTGAATCTTAAAAAATCAATTCCGACCTTGTTGAATTTAATAAAGAATTTTGGGGAAATATCAGGATATAAAATAAATAAAACTAAATCTTCAATATTAATGCTAAATGAGACCCAGAGAAATCACCCAGCTCCTGAGGTAAATCAATTCAATGTTGTAAATCAGTTTAAATATTTAGGAATTCAAATTGTCCCTAAGCTAGAATCAGTCGCCAGTGCCAACTATGAAGCCTTAATGACAGACATTAATGAGTTACTTCAGAGATGGATGTCACTACCAATGTCAATGATCGGGAGAATTAATATACTTAAAAGTAATATCTTACCCAAAATGCTTTATTTATTTCAATACATTCCTTTACCACCACCTTCAGATCTATTCTCAAGAATTAAAAAAAAGTTAGTGGAATTTATATGGAACAATAGGAAGGCTAGATTACGTCTGTCCTTACTATATTTACCATTTGATCGTGGAGGTCTGAAATATCCAAACTTTATGTTGTATTACTGGTCAGCACAACTGAGGTCTATGACATATTATTTTTCATCAAATGATCTCCCTCACTGGACTGAAATGGAATCATACAATTTACCTTTACCTCTTCCCATATTCATATACTCAGACTCGGCTAAAAAAAATTACAGAAACAAGTTAAAAATGACTGGGGTGCTGGAGGGTGCTCCTCCTGGAGACTCCATTGTCCTACTGGGGGACTTCAATGCGCACGTGGGCAACGACAGTGAAACCTGGAGGGGGGTGATTGGGAGGAACGGCCTGCCCGATCTGAACCCGAGTGGTGTTCAGTTATTGGACTTCTGTGCTAACCACAGTCTGTCTATAACGAACACCATGTTCAAGCATAAGGGTGTCCATATGTGCACCTGGCACCAGGACACCCTAGGCCGCAGGTCGATGATCGATTTTGTTATCGTATCATCAGACCTGCGACCGTATGTCTTGGACACCCGAGTAAAGAGAGGTGCAGAGCTGTCAACTGATCACCACCTGGTGGTGAGTTGGATCCGATGGCAGGGGAGGAAGCCATTCAGACCTGGTAGACCCAAACGTATAGTGAGGGTGTGCTGGGAGCGTCTGGCTGAGGCCCCTGTCCGGGAGGTCTTCAACTCCCACCTCCGTAAGAACTTCAACCACATTCCGAGGGAGTCTGGAGACATGGAGTCTGAATGGGCCATGTTCTCCACCTCTGTTGTTGAAGCGGCAGCCCAGAGCTGCGGCCGCAAGGTGGTCGGTGCATCTCGTGGTGGCAACCCCCGAACCAAGTGGTGGACACCAGTGGTGAGGGGGGCCATTAAGCTGAAGAAGGAGTCCTATCAAGCTTGGTTGGCTTGTGGGACTCCCGAAGCAGCTGAGGTGTACCGGCAGGCCAAGCGGAGTGCAGCTCGGGTGGTTGCTGAAGCAAAAACCCGGGTATGGGAGGAGTTCGGTGAGGCCATGGAACAAGACTTTCGGTCGGCTTCAAAGAGATTCTGGCAAACTGTTCGGCGGCTCAGGAGGGGAAAGCAGCTCCCCGTCCACACTGTGTATGGTGCGGATGGGACACTGTTGACTTCAACTGGGGATATCGTCGGGCGGTGGAAGGAATACTTCGAGGATCTCCTCAATCCCACTGATACGCCTTCCACAGAGGAAGCAGGGTTTGGGGACGAGGGGGATGACTCGCCTATCACAGGGGCTGAGGTCGCCAAGGTGGTTAAAAATCTCCTTGGTGGCCGGGCCCCGGGGGTGGACGAGATTCGCCCCGAGTACCTCAAGGCCCTGGATGTTGTTGGGTTGTCATGGTTGACACGCCTCTGCAACATTGCGTGGAGGTCGGGGGCAGTGCCTTTGGCATGGCAAACCGGGGTGGTGGTTCCTCTCTTCAAAAAAGGGGACCGGAGGGTGTGCTCCAACTTTAGAGGGATCACACTCCTCAGCCTCCCTGGGAAGGTCTATGCCAAGGTACTGGAGAGGAGAGTCCGGCCGTTGGTCGAACCTCGGATTCAGGAGGAGCAATGTGGTTTTCGTCCTGGCCGTGGCACATCGGACCAGCTCTTTACCCTCTCGAGAATTCTTGAGGGTTCGTGGGAGTTTGCCCAACCAGTTTACATGTGTTTTGTGGACTTGGAGAAGGCATTTGACCGCGTCCCTCGTGGATTTTTGTGGGGGGTGCTTCGGGAGTATGGGGTATCGGGCTTGTTGTTACGAGCTATTCGGTCTCTGTACGACCGTTGTGAGAGTTTAGTTCGCATTGCCAACACTCGGTCGGAGTCATTCCCAGTGAGAGTTGGACTCCGCCAGGGCTGCCCTTTGTCACCGGTCCTGTTCATAATTTTTATGGACAGGATTTCTAGGCGCAGCCAGGGAATGGAGGGTGTCATGCTTGGTGACCACAGGATCTCATCTCTGTTGTTTGCAGATGATGTTGTCCTGTTGGCTTCATCCAGCAATGACCTACAGCTCTTGCTGGGACGGTTTGCCGCTGAGTGTGAAGCGGCTGGGATGAGAATCAGCACCTCCAAGTCCGAGTCCATGGTCCTCAGCCGGAAAAAGGTGGATTGTCCTCTCCGGGTTGGGGACAGGCTCCTGCCCCAAGTGGAGGAGTTTAAGTATCTTGGGGTCTTGTTCACGAGTGAGGGGAAAATGGAGCGAGAGATCGACAGACGGATTGGAGCAGCATCTGCAGTGATGCGGACGTTGTACCGGTCTGTTGTGGTGAAGAGGGAGCTTAGTTCTAAGGCAAAGCTGTCGATTTACCAGTCAATCTACGTTCCTACTCTCACCTATGGTCACGAGCTTTGGGTAATGACCGAAAGAACGAGATCGCGGATACAAGCGGCTGAAATGAGCTTTCTCCGTAGGATTGCTGGACTCACCCTCAGAGATAGGGTGAGGAGCTCAGTCATCCGGGAGAGGCTCAGAGTAGAACCGCTGCTCCTCCACATTGAAAGGAGTCAGTTGAGGTGGTATGGGCATCTGATTAGGATGCCTCCTGGACGCCTCCCATTTGAGGTGTTTCAGGCACGTCCCACTGGGAGGAGACCCCGGGGCAGACCCAGGACTCGGTGGAGAGACTATGTCTCCCAGCTAGTCTGGGAACGCCTTGGTATCCCCTCTGAAGAGCTGGAGCAGGTGGCTGGGGAGAGGGAAGCCTGGGCTTCTCTGCTTGAACTGCTGCCTCCGCGACCCGGACCTCCGGAAAAGCGGTAGAAGATGGATGGATGGATGGATGGATGATCAAAATATGGCGTGAAACCAAAAAATATTTAAAAGAACCACACTTATTGTCACAATTTAGCCCAATATGGGGTAATCAATATTTTAAACCAGGGAGAGCGGATGCTGTATTTAAAGTATGGAATTTAAAAGGGATTCAAAAGATTCAAGACTTATATTTGTCATGTTCAGATAACATAATGTCTTTTGAAGAACTGAGGATCAAATTTAATCTTAATAGAACACATTTTTTTTAAAATATCTTCAGCTTAGGAACATTATTCGATCAAATCAAAATAATTCTCTCACCCGACCTACTTATTCATCCTTGGAAAAAATTTTGACGAAAGATATTAAGAAAAGGGTATTATTTCAGAGTTTTATAACTCGTTGACATTATCCTCAAGTGAAAACTCACAGAAAAGACTGAATTATTGGAAAGACCTGCAAACTGAAATCTCAGAGGAACAATGGGAATTGGCTTGTACAGAAGCTCAAACCAAATCAATAAATGTACGTCTTAAATTGATACATTTTAAATGGTTAATGCGGATGTATGTTACACCGGTGGAGTTAAATAGATATAACAAAAACATACCAGATACGTGCACAAGATGTATGGAAAGTAAAGGAACCCTATTTCATTGTTTATGGGAATGTAGAAAAATTAGAATGTTTTGGGAAGAGGTGAGGGTGTGGGACACATATACGCACATATGTATATCACTGTATGATTCATACATATACCACCTTAGGCTTCACATCTGAGACGGAACAAAGGACTGAGCCGCTTTGGAGATAACACGAGGATGTGAAAGTTTAGTCTTTGGCATGCAAAGAGATGGCCTTGGGGGATTTCGCCCAGCGGCCAGAGACTGAAGGTGGGGGGTGTTAAGATCGGGAAGAAGATGCATTGTTACTGGGGATTAAGTACAATGTGACTGTGTGCTTTGATGTCCTGGGGTATAAAAGGGACAGATGTTGGGGGATTCTTTCTCTTTCTGTTTTTGGATGATGTTGGAGAATGTAATTAACCTGACTCGTGAGATAAACTCAGCCTCGTCATTTCCACATTCTCCACACTGGTGACCCTAAGACGTATCATGAGCGAAAGAAATTCCCCCGAGCCGGACTCGTCAGGAGCCAGCCAGGCGAACGCAGCCACAGTCAAGCTACCAGACTTCTGGCAAGACAACCCGTGCTCCTGGTTCCACTTGGCCGAAGCACAGTTCGCCCTTCGGGGGATAACGGTAGATGACACGGAATTCTACCATGTTATTGCCAAGCTCGACAACCGCATGGCTCGACATGTGCAGAGCCTTTTGGAGTGCCCACCGGCCGACGACAAATACGGCGGGTTGAAGGCTGCGCTCATCCAGCGTTTCACCCCCTCAGTCCAGGAGAGAGCGGAGAGGCTCCTGGCTCTGAACGACTTGGGAGATAGCATGCCCGTCGACTTGATGGAGGACATGCTGAGGTTGAGGGGCTCAGACGGCGACGACTTCCTCTTCACCCACATTTTCCTGAGAACCCTACCGTCGGCCACGAGAGCGGCCCTGGCCAGTTCACTGTTGTTGGCCCAGCAGGACTTCCGCGCGCTGGCCCAGGAGGCACAACGGATTCTCAACGCCAGCAAACAGCGCGCGGCCACCGTGGCAGCGACGGAGCTCGGCGCGATGACCGGAGATGGCAGGGGGCCAGAGGCGGCGGTAGCAGACCCACTGACAACGGCGGCGGCGAGGGCCAAGGATCGCGGAGAAGACGACCTCTGTTTCTACCATCGCCGCTTTGCAGAGAGGGCACGCAAATGTATACCACCATGCCAGTTCAAGCGCTTGGGAAACGCCAAGGGTGGGGGTCGGTAGCAGCCGCGGCCCTCGGTGAAGAGAGCAAGCTGCTCTACTTGACGGATGCGCGTTCGGGGAGGCAATTCCTCGTGGACACAGGCTCCCAAGTGAGTTTCATCACGCCTACCTATGCTGACCGGCTGGCGGGTCCCGGAAGCCACGGAGCGTCAGCAGCGAACGGCTCGAGGATTAAGACCTTTGGTGAAAGGACTCTGCGTCTGTCCCTACACGGCCGTACATTTGAGTGGACTTTTGTTATAGCTGCAGTGAGCTTCAATATGTTGGGGGCTGATTTTCTGTGCTCACATGGTTTGTTGGTTGATCTTGCTAATAGGCGCCTGGTTAATGCACTTTCTTTTTATTCTATTCCCTGTGCAGCCCGAGTGACCCCGCCCACAGCACAAGCCAACGTCGCAACGGCAAGTGGTAAGTTCCACACACTACTCACTCAGTTCCCAGCACTCACAGTTCCCACATTTTCAGCAGCTGTCGCTAAACACGGAGTGGAACATTTTATTACTACCACCGGACCGCCCATTTTTGCAAAAGCTCGGCGTTTGGATGCAGCTAAACTGACCATAGCGCGCAAGGAGTTCGCCAACCTGGAAAAATTGGGCATCATCAGGCGTTCGAAAAGCCCATGGGCTTCCCCGCTTCACATGGTCCCTAAAGCTGAAGGCTCGTGGCGACCTTGCGGAGATTTCCACAGGTTGAACAACGCTACAGCACACGACCGCTACCCAATCCCGCATATCCATGATTTTTCCGTTCATTTGGCGGGGGCGCGCATTTTTTCTAAGATAGACTCGGTCCGCGGGTACCACCAAGTTCCAGTGCGCGCTGAGGACATACCCAAAACAGCGGTAATAACGCTGTTCGGCCTATTCGAGTTTTTGCGCATGCCGTTTGGGCTTAAAGGCGCTGCGCAGACGTTCCAACGCATGATGGACGCGGTGTTGCGCGATCTCCCCTTCGTGTTCGTCTACCTGGACGACATCTTGGTAGCCAGCACGTCCGAAGACGAACACGAAAATCACCTCACGGCAGTTTTCCGGAGGTTGGGAGAGCACGGGTTGATAATCAACCCAGCGAAGTGTCAGTTCGGGGTGACGCAGATTGATTTTTTGGGGCATCGCGTCTCTCCAGAAGGAGCAGTTCTTCTGCCTGACAAAGTGCGCGCAGTAACAAAGTTTCCCCAGCCACAAACGGTCAAAGCGTTACAGGAGTTTTTGGGAATGGTGAATTTTTATAACCGTTTCCTCCCCCACGCAGCGCAGCTCATGCAACCATTGTATGCCGCGCTAAAAAAACAAAAACCCACAAATAAAATCGAATGGTCTCCGGAGCAAGAGCGAGCATTCTCGGAGGTCAAAACAGCCATGGCAAACGCTGCGTTGTTAGCACATCCAGACCCAACGGCCCGCATAGCGCTCACTACTGACGCGTCAGATGTGGCCATAGGGGCGGTCGTGGAGCAGCATGTAGCCGGGGCTTGGCAGCCGCTCGCCTTTTTCAGCAGGACTTTGCGCGATAGTGAGCGAAAATACAGCGCATTCGACAGGGAGTTGTTAGCTCTCCACTTGGCCATTCGCCACTTCCAGTTCTGACTGGAGGGACGCCGTTTCACCGAGTTCGTCGACCACAAGCCGCTGACTTTCGCGATGGCCAAGGTTTCAGAACCGTGGTCAGGCCGGCAGCAGAGGCAGCTGGCTGCAATCTCAGAGTTTACTACCGATATGCAGCACGTAGCGGGTAAACTGAATGTAGTGGCAGACTGTCTCTCGCGCACCGTAGCGGCTCCAGTCCACGCAGGGATAGATTATGCAGCCATGGCCGCGGAGCAGGCTAGCGACGCGGAAGTCCGCGCGGCCCCAGTAGGGATAGATTATGCAGCCATGGCCGCGGATCAGATTAGCGACGCGGACGTGTGCACGCTCCAGTCTGGACCAACAGGGTTAAGGCTGGAGAACAGGGTGCTGCAGGATGGTATGCCCCCCCCTAATCTGCGATGTCTCCACGGGATGACCGCGCCCGGTAGTACCGGCCGCGTGGTGCCGCCGCGTTTTTGACTCGATTCATTCTCTGGCGCACCCGGGGGTGTGCGCGTCGGTCAAAATGGTAGGAGAGAAATTTGTATGGCCGAGTCTGCGCAAACAAGTTAGAGAGTGGGCAGCAGCCTGCATGGCTCGTCAACAAGCCAAGGTACACAGGCACACGAGAGCTCCCTTGGAGCCGTTTCACATCCCGGCTAAGAGGTTCGATCATATTCACGTGGACCTCGTAGGCCCCCTCCCGCCGTCACAGGGGTGCACACACCTTCTGACAATGGTAGACCGCACCACGCGCTGGCCGGAAGTGGTCCCACTGTCATCAACCACAGCTGAGGAGGTGGCACGCGCGTTTTTAACGGCATGGGTAGCGCGCTTTGGAGTCCCGTCGGACATTATGTCCGACAGAGGTCCTCAATTTGTTTCCGAACTTTGGTCAGCGATGGCCCGCAGCCTGGGGGTAATGATCCACCGCACTACCGCGTACAACCCGCAGGCTAATGGGTTATGCAAACATTTTCATAGGTCATTGAAGGAGGCCCTCAGAGAGTCGCTTACGGATGCAAATTGGGTGGACAGGCTACCATGGGTTTTATTGGGGTTGCGTTCTGCACCTAAAGAGGATTTAGAAGCCTCCCCGGCGGAGCTAGTTTTTGCGCAGCCACTTCGGCTGCCCGGGGAATTTCTCCCAGATAATCCTGCGCCAGAATGCTCCCCGGCTCAGCGGTTGCAGAGTGGCACGGAAGCGGGCATGCTGCCTGGCTCCTTTCATCACAGTTTTCCGTGCGTTTTTGTGCCTAAGGCTCTAAAAAATGCGGAGTTTGTTTTTGTCAGACACAATGCACATCGCCCACCGTTGCGACCACCTTATGATGGACCATTTAGAGTGCTGGAAACAGGGGATAAGCATTTTTTGCTAGATTTGGGGGGCAGGAAAGAAAAGATTGGAATAAACAGGCTCAAACCCGCCTTTATGTTGGCCGACGAGGATGTGCTGTTGGCCACGGCTCCTCAGCGCGGCAGACCCCCCAAGGAACATTCCCCAGAACACCCACAGGGATTGACTAACAGTTCTCATCCTCAGACAGCAGCTCCCCAGCAGGAGGGCGCCGCAAAAGTGGTAAAGCCCGCTTACAGCAGATACGGGAGGAGACTGAGGCCCAAGCAACACGTGGACTGATGTGTAATAATTTTACCATGACATGCAGACTGTTATTACATTGTTCCATCTTAGACGTTTGGGGGGGGGGTCATGTGGGACACATATACGCACATATGTATATCACTGTATGATTCATACATATACCACCTTAGGCTTCACATCAGAGACCGAACAAAGGACTGAGCCGCTTCGGAGATAACACGAGGATGTGAAAGTTTAGTCTTTGGCATGCAAAGAGACGGCCTTGGGGGATTTCGCCCAGCGGCCAGAGACTGAAGGTGGGGGGTGTTAAGATCGGGAAGAAGATGAATTGTTACTGGGGATTAAGTACAATGTGACTGTGTGCTTTGATGTCCTGGGGTATAAAAGGGACGGATGTTGGGGGATTCTTTCTCTTTCTGTTTTTGGATGATGTTGGAGAATGTAATAAACCTGACTTGTGAGATAAACTCAGCCTCGTCATTTCCACATTCTCTACAAGGGTAGCAATTGAAAAAATAATTTCAAAACAAATCATATTTGTAAATCAAACTGCTGTATAAAAAGCAAATAGCAAATTTACAACTTTCTATTTTGCAATTTTTGATCTTTTTAGATGTTTTTTTTTTTTTTTTTTTCCCCATTGTTCTCAAAGTAGGGCTGGGCAATTAACTAAAATTACCAACCAACCATCATTCAGTTGTAGAACTCAGGTCATTTGTTTTTCCTCCCCTCTCCCTGTTGTGTACGTGTGTGTGAGAGCTTTCCATGTACTGCCCCTTTAAGACCTGCCTGCAGAGTTACAGACACGGAACGTAGCCCCAGAAGCAGTGCAGGTCAGCGCAGTTTAGATGCAGCAGAATACGGTTGGAACAATTAAAGGCGGCTCGTAAGGAAAACAAACACGGTCTCCATCTATACAGTACATGATGATTGATTCTTTATTTGATCTGAAGATGCCAAGAAAAAGTGAGCAAAGAGCATGGATGCTAACACTATAATGAGCAGAAGCTAAGTCGTTAGCCTCTGACGGCTATCAGCGTCATCTCAACTGTTTTACAGAGGGAATGGACAAGCTAAGGCTGTGTTTAAGAACCCAATAAGAGGCTTGTAATCCCTATGTGGTGGTAACAACATCAGGGGTGTGTAAAGGACTCTTCCAACACAGCTAACAAGCTAATTAGCCGACTTCCGGTTATGGCTGCCACGTAGGACGGACGTGTCTCGCTCTGCTCTGCTCCTGGAGAAAAAAAATCGGCAAATAACTCTCTCATTTGGGACAGAACGTATCCCAGCGTTTGGGCGAGGATATGTCGGCGAAGCCTAAGGCTGGAAAACCAGGAAAAGGAAAAAGCGAGCCGCCGAAACAGTCCAAATTAACGGACTTTCAGGTCTGTGACGCAGCAAACAGGGCTCCATATATGGCGGAGGAGGCTGGCAACGCTGCGATTTCTGCGGGGAATGGCGCAGATGCGCTGATGGCTGCCATGAGTTCAATGAGAGCGGACTTTTCCTCTAGATTTGATGGGATTATGACAGCGTTGGAAGGAATAAGAAAGGAATTGGGTGACTGTGTAGAACGAACGGCGCAGATGGAGCTCCGTCTCGCTAGTGCTGAAGATGACGTCACCCGTCTTCAATTAAAGGTGCGCACTTTGGAAAAAAAAAATAAATCTCTGGAAGATAATATTTTGGATTTGGAATCTCGGTCGAGACAGAATAATTTGAGGCTGGTGGGTCTTCCAGAGGAATCAGAAGGTCGGGACGTATGTTCCTTTCTGGAAAAGTGGATTCCGGAGGTGCTGGGCAGCGAGGAGTTGCAATCAGCAGTGGTTCTGGAAAAAGCACATCGCATTGGCCCACGGAGAGATAAGGGACCGCCGAGGACCTTAATTATGAAGTTTCTTAACAACAGAGACAGGATGAAGATCTTCAACGCTGCACGAGCTAAAAAAGGAGAGATTAAACACCAGGACCAGCAGGTGCGGTTCTACCCAGATTTGGCCACAGGAATCCAGCAATTGAGGAAGCAGTTTGATCCCGTACGTAAGGAGCTGCGCAACCTTGGGATTCGTCATGGTGTAATCTATCCTGCGAGACTGCTGACCACGTATGAGGGCAGAACCCACATCTTCAAGACCCCAGAGGAGGCGCAGGAGTTCATCAAGAAGATCAAAGAAGAAGAAGAGACTGGTGGGAGCTAAGCATGAACAAAATATAAGGTAGAATAATTAAGCATTTGCACAGGCATCTGACTGACTTGAAGTAAATAGTAAGTTTACAAAATATAGATTGTATTATATATTAAAAAAAAAACAAAACAAAAACAAAACAAAAAAAAAACAAAAAAAAAAAAACTATGATGTACAAAGTTGTTAAAAATTTTGGAGTTAAGTTGGAAAACTACAGAGGAGAGTTAATGTTACGTCATTAAAAGCAGTAGAGTTAGGGTGATTGGGAAGATGAAGAAGGAGTGGCTTAGGCTGTTCCCCGTGGGTGTGGAACGGTCGATGGCTATATCGGGAGACAGAATTTTTCTTTTGATTTTGGGGGGTTTGCCACAAGTGTGGGAAGGGGAAATTTGTTTGTGTGTAGTTTGTAGGATGAATGTTCAACCACTCATGTTTTTGCTTCTCTGTATGAGCATGTTTACACTGCAAGGTAATCCCAAACTCTCTATTGATCATGGACCAAAGTGTTAATCTTAATTTAACTTCATGGAATTGCAGAGGTCTACAAAATTTAAAAAAACTTAAACAAGTTATGAATAAAATAAAGGACATGGGTTCAAGAATTGTGTTTTTACAAGAAACTCATCTGATAGAGGAGGATGTTAAAAGAATTAGGAGTAGATGGCAGGGAAGTGTATTCACCTCTTCATTTTCATCCCGAGCCAGGGGAGTTATGACTCTCATACATAAATCAGTTCCTTTTCAAGTGAAAAATGTAATTGGAGACAAATTTGGAAGATATGTAATCATTCAAGGTTCTTTGCTATTAGAAAATATAAATCTTGTGAACTTATATGGTCCCAATATAGATGATCAGAAGTTCTTTGCTAATTTATTTCTCATCTTATCATCACTTACAGGGCAACATATAATAGCAGGGGATTTTAATTGTACATTGAATCCAGGTGTGGATAGATCAACAGGACTGGATTGTACGCACATTGGATGTAGGATGACTATTAATCATTTTATGAAAGAATTGAGATTGTTAGATATATGGAGAGAAATGAAACCACAAGTTAAAGCCTATTCTTGTTATTCCAGTACCTACAAGACATTCTCACGTATTGATTATTTTTTGATTTCCACAGAATTAAGGTCCAAGATTCAAAACTGCTTTTATGATAACATCGTGATCTCTGATCATGCACCCTGTTGTCTAATATATGTAGATAAAAAATTGACAAAGGAATCAGGTAGATGGCAATTTCAGCATAAATGGCTTCAGGATGAGGAATTTGTCAAGTATATAGAAAAACAGATAGACGAGTTCTTTGACATCAATACTACACAAACATCAGCATGTGTAAAGTGGGAGGCTTTCAAAGCTTTTATTAGGGGGCATATTATTAGTTATACAGGATCAAAATCTAAGAAGACTCGAGAGGAGAGAGCTAAATTGGAACATAAAATAAAAAATCTTCAGGAAAAAGTGTATGCAGGAAGTGACCCAAGGTTGGAGAATGAATTACTGATTTTGAGAGCTGAATACGACAAAAAATCAGCGAATAGAGCTGCCTCGAGTCTTCTAAGATTGAAACAATCTTTTTATGAACAAGGTGAAAAATCAGGAAAATTATTAGCATGGCAGATTAAACAATTGGAAATTAAAACACCAATTACCAGTATTATAAGTAATGGACAGGTAGTTATAGATCCTTTAGAAATTAATAGAGCCTTTAGAGATTACTATGAAAAATTATATGATACCAAAAATGAACCTGATTTAACAAAACTAAATGGGTTTTTGAACGAACTATCTATACCGTGTATTCCAAATGAAAACAGGGAGATATTGGAGTCTAAAATTAGTCAAGAAGAAGTTGGGCTAGCCATTGATAATATGAAATCAGGAAAAAGTGCAGGACCAGATGGTCTTCCAGTTGACCTTTATAAAAAATTTAAGAATAAATTAATAAAACCTTTTTTGGAAATGGTTTTAGAAGCATTTCAAAATAATAATTTACCATCATACATAAATAATGCCTTAATTATACTGCTGCCAAAACCAGGTAAGCCCTCTAATAAATGTGAAAATATGAGACCAATAAGCCTATTAAACGCCGACCTTAAGATAATCTGTAAAATTTTAGCAAGACGAATACAAGAAATTTTACCAAATATTATTAATCGAGATCAGAATGGCTTTATAAAGGGTAGACAAGGCTTCCATAATGTAAGAAGACTATTTAATATTATCTATTTTAATAAAGAAGCACCGGATACAGCTCTCCTATCATTGGACGCCGAAAAGGCCTTTGATAGAGTTGAATGGCCCTTTCTTTTTGAAGTCCTACAAAGGTTTGGACTTGGAAATAATTTCATAAAATGGGTTCAAATAATATACAATAATGCTACAGCAGAAATCCTAACAAATAACAATATTTCAAAACCAATAAAAATCAATAGAGGATGTCGACAAGGCTGTCCACTCTCACCTTTACTGTTTACTATGGCAATTGAACCTTTAGCGATAGCGATACGTTTACATTCACAAATATATGGAATTAAAGTTGGACCAACAGAACATAAAATCTCCCTGTACGCCGATGATATAATTTTGTTTATGTCGAATCTAAAAAAATCAATTCCAACCTTGTTGAATTTAATAAAGAATTTTGGGGAAATATCAGGATATAAAATAAATAAAACTAAATCTTCAATATTAATGCTAAATGAGACCCAGAGAAATTACCCAGCCCCTGAGGTAAATCAATTCAATGTTGTAAATCAGTTTAAATATTTAGGAATCCAAATTATGCCTAAGCTAGAATCAGTCGCCAGTGTCAACTATGAAGCCTTAATGTCAGATATCAGTGAGTTAACTCAGAGATGGATGTCACTACCAATGTCGATGATCGGGAGAATCAATATACTTAAAAGTAATATTTTACCTAAAATACTTTATTTATTTCAATACATTCCCTTATCACCACCTTTAGATCTATTCTCAAGAATAAAAAAAAAGTTAGTGGAATTTATATGGAACAACAGGAGGGCTAGATTACGTCTGTCTTTATTATATTTACAATTTGATCGTGGAGGTCTGAAATGTCCAAATTTTATGTTGTATTATTGGTCGGCACAACTGAGGTCTATGACATATTATTTTTCATCAAATGATCTCCCTCACTGGACTGAAATGGAATCATACAATTTACCTTTACCTCTTCCCATATTCATATACTCAGATTCGGCAAAAAAATTACAAAAACAAGTTAAAAATCCATTTGTAAAGCATATGATCAAAATATGGTGTGAAGCTAAAAACTATTTAAAAGAACCACAGTTATTGTCACAATTTAGTCCAATATGGGGTAATCAATATTTTAAACCAGGGAGAGCGGACGCTGTATTTAAAGTATGGAATTTAAAAGGGATACAAAAGATTCAGGATTTATATTTGCCATGTGCAGACAACATAATGTCTTTTGAAGAGCTGAGGATCAAATTTAATCTCAATAGAACACATTTTTTTAAATATCTTCAACTTAGAAACTTTATTCGATCAAATCAAAATAAAGCTCTCACTCGACCTATTTATTCATCCTTGGAAAAAATGATGATGAAAGATAGTAAAAGAAAGGGTATTATTTCAGAGTTTTATAACTCATTGACACTATCTTCAAGTGAAAATTCACTGAAAAGATTAAACTACTGGAAAGAAGATCTGCAAATTGAAATTTCAGAGGAACAATGGGAATTGGCTTGTACAGAAGCTCAAACCAAATCAATAAATGCACGCCTTAAATTGATACATTTCAAATGGTTAATGCGGATGTATGTTACACCAGAGGAGTTAAATAGATATAACAAAAATATACCAGATACATGCACAAAATGCATGGAAAGTAAAGGAACCCTATTTCATTGTTTATGGGAATGTAGATTAATAAGAATGTTTTGGGAAGAGGTGAGGGTAACAATTGAAAAAATAATCTCAAAACAAATCATATTGACTCCTAAACTGGTTTTGTTGGGTCTGTACCCAGAAAAGCATAATTTCAATAAAAGTGAAAGAACATTCATAGACCTCAGTTTGCTTAATGCCAAAAAATGTATTGCACTATTATGGAAAAAGACTCATAGACCAGATGTGACTCAGTGGTTAAGACAGATGTTAACAAACCTTCCATTAGAAAGAATAACATATATACTGAAATCAAAGGAAATTGTGTTTGAGAATATATGGAGACCTTTTGTTGATTATGTAAAAAATTTAAACATAACTCTTGAAGAAGAAGGTGAATGATGTGTGTGGACCTTGTAAATTCCAAACTGGTGAACATAATATGTATACTTATGTATTGGATTGTCTAGACTAAACAGAGGAGCATTGTTGAAGACTTGATTTTGTTGGTGGTTGTTGGTGTTTTTAGTGCATTTTTTTTTTTTTTGTAGTACTTTAGTGTTAGTGTTTGATTGTTTGTATCATGTTTGTTAAAAAAAAAAAAAAAAAAGGTTCAATAAAGATATTGTGGAAAAAAAAACAAGCTAATTAGCCACCACACACGTTACGTAACCAACAAACTCCCAAGAGGCATGTGTTGTAAACACTGGACAATGTATATTTTGTGTGTGAAATGACAATAGGCCTGTATTATATTGTGCTCATTTACCACCACATATGATGCCACATTTGTGTGTAATATTGATTAATTATGAGCCTCATCCATATGAAGGGAGGAAAAAATCTACAAAGAAAGGGTCATTTAACCGTGAATCTGATTTTAGACAGCAATGTTTGGATTGACATTTACTGATGTTTTGGCAAACATCTGGCTCCTCTGGCAAAAGCTGGTAAAAGTTAACAATAGCTGGTGTTTGTTGGCAAATGCTGGCGAATGTCGTGTTCAATGAAAATTTTCAACATACTGAAAATTCACCAACGTATGGAAATAAGCACTGACGAAAGATGTGCTCAGTTTGTAAAAGTTCCTGAGTGCTGGGCTAAGTTGTGCAGAGCTAGCCTCAGTCGGCCTCCACTGGCGAACGTCGACTGAAACGTTGGTGGAAGCAGATGTTTTTAGACAAAACCCACTTTTCATTCATGCACAGACACAAAGGAATGCAGAGCGAATGTGTCAAAAATCCAGGAGAAATTCTGAAGTGGTGTCACTGTCCATAGTGCTAGAATGCCAAAAAGATATATATATATATATATATATATATATATATATATATATATACTGTATATATATACACACACTACCGTTCAAAAGTTTGGGGTCACCCAGACAATTATTTTGTGTTTTCCATGAAAAGTCACACTTATTTACCACCATGAGTTGTAAAATGAATAGAAAATATAGTCAAGACATTGACAAGGTTAGAAATAATGATTTGTATTTGAAATAATAATTTTTTCCAGATATTAACCTGCTCAAAGGAAGGTCAGTTTTATAGCTTCTCTAACCAGCTAAACTGTTTTCAGCTGTGCTAACATGATTGCACAAGGGTTTTCTAATCATCCATTAGCCTTCTGACGCAATGAGCAAACACATTGTACCATTAGAACACTGGAGTGATAGTTGCTGGAAATGGGCCTCTATACACCTATGTAGATATTGCACCAAAAACCAGACATTTGCAGCTAGAATAGTCATTTACCACATTAGCAATGTATATTAGATATCAGAGTGTATTTCTGATTAGTTTAAAGTTATCTTCATTGAAAAAAACAGTGCTTTTCTTTCAAAAATAAGGAAATTTCTAAGTGACCCCAAACTTTTGAACGGTAGTGTATATGAGTGACGCCTGACACTGACTTCAGCTGACCTACGCTGAGTATTGGTTTGCTTAAGCTGGCCTAAGTTGCCAACTGCTGCACATATGCTAGCCTAAGTTGGAGAAAGTTTGTATCTGCTAACAGAAAACGAATGCAACACTGGCAAATGCCAGCAAACGTTTGTAAAAGTTGGTGTGTGATGGTTAAAAAAAAAAAAAAAATCCTGCTTGGGAATGTAATTTCACCAACATTTGGACTCATTTGTCTGATTTTCAAAACATCGGTAAATGTCGGTCCAAATGTTGCAGCGTGAATCCACCCTCAGGTCAGATCGCCCAGGCCTGCATTAAAGCCACAAGGAACAAAAAGTACAAATGGGCCACATGTAGCATGGGAACCACAGGTTGCAGACCCCCACCTTGGACCACAGCTCCGGCTGTATGAAGAGCCAAGCTGCCGCTGCAGGTAATACCACACGTGAGTTATTAAACGCCTTGATAATTAGTCGCCGTGAATTACTCACAGCCGTCAGCGGCTCGCCCCGTCAGTGACACTCCGCTCTTCACTGGGACGCCTGGGGGAAGCATCGCAGAAGTGGTTTCACTTCATAGGATGACGCTGCCCCTGAAAAGCCCCGGTGATGTCACCACCATGACTTGGGGGGGGGGGGGATGCCAGACGGAGTAAAAAATTAAAAAAACACAGTGAAAAACATCAGGGAGGCGAGCATGTTTGTTTGTGTGTCAAATTCTGCCCCGCTCCATTCTCACTGATGATGTAATAGTTACAGGCTGTTGCCATGGAAATGAGCAAGTGCCACCGGCAGGATTTGGCATGGTGGGGGGGCTCTGAGACAATTGGGGGGGGGGGGGGGGGTTAATTGCATTTGGACCCCAGGATCCAGTGTGTGGCCGTTGCTGCCATTCTGATGACTCAGCATATGATGCAGTTTAGTGGAGGCAGACCTCCGCAGCGACACGAAGTGACATGAAGCAGAGTGGCAGAAACTACGGACTGGATGGACAAAAATATGCAAAAACTGGAGCCAGAATACAGCAGCGTCATGTTGGGTACACTGCAGTCAGTCGTATTAGAGCAAAATATGAGTTAAAACATCAAAACAAATGTCAGAACGTCTCCCCACTTTGTTCTAAGCAAGCAATTAAAAGTTCCAAAACTGCAATTCATCAAACAACCACTTGAGGCTGCATATAACTGATCTGACTGTTTCTCTCCATGATTATGGTGGCATTAGATTTTACATTTTTAGGCATTAGAGTCTCGCTGTGTTCTTTCTTTTAAGGGGTTTTTGGTTTCTATTCCGTTAACATTGTTAACACACAGTTATATCCAGTCTGCAATGAGCCCCCCCCCCCCCCCCCCCCCCCCCCCCCCCCCGAAGCTGTTCGGAGACTTACTGTGTTTCAGTCCATACAAGATCCTGAAAAGGCTCCTAACGAAGGGCAGTTCTTCTGGTGGAGTTCCTGTAAAATTCACTCCTAGTTCCTGCCATGGGAACGCGGCCATCATCACTCTTCATTAGTTCATCCTATACACCAAAATCAGTCCAAATTTGAAGAAAACTTCAGAACTTTCACTGCACTTTTATTTTATGAATTATTCACTGTTTTTATACTTTTCTGGACCCATGCTCCATATCCATTTTCAGGGTTAAAGATGGGGACGGTTTTCTCAGTAAAACGCTTCGGCTCATCTCCATTAGCAGCTCCGAGGTGCTGCAGTGATGATGAATAACACTTAAATTTGTCATTAATGAATTCCCCGCTAACTCGCCCCACACAGCAGTGCGAAGTGTTATGGATTTGCAATAAATCTACCTCTGCTCTCCCTTATGAAACCGCCATCAGCAGGAAGTTATGCAGTCCATTATGAATTCAATGACTCGGTATCTCACACTTTGGGATAATTATGCACCGAGGGAATGTTTTTATGCTAAATAAGTTTTATGGTTGTTAAAAGGGACATGGAAAATATCTCCTGATTTATGAGAGCCAATGCGGCTGTAATGGCATCGTAGTAGGATGGTAGGACCCAGTTTTTGTGAAAATTAGCATGCATTATACTTAAGACAACAAGTGTTCCAGCTAAACTGTAACAAGGGTGCAATGTCCCCCACCTCTTTTTTCTTTGAAGATCCCAATATATCGCTGAGCGAGAGCAGGTTTAACTTTTCCATATAATTAGTAGGGCAGAACCATAATGATAAGCCTAAAATCCATGAATATACAACAAAAACAGTTGTACTGTATACAACCCACAGTTGTAGGTCAGGATTCCAAGGTGAAGCTGTGTGTGTAGTAAGTTTGGTTACCCTAGAGAACCACTATAGTAAGAGGGCATTGGGAATGCCAACCTTGATCTTTTCACCCCATACCCATCGTCAAAGGTCAGGGTATAAGCTGTCCAAAATTCGTCTGAGATACAACTATGGTATTGATTTGAAAGGCCTACATTCTTTCAGTAGTTATTGCGTTTACAAGACTTATGGGAAAACTGACCTCTGACCTTTGACTTCAAGACCCCAGTGTAGTATACAAATATGGTGCTGGGTGCACTGGGGGTGACAGCCCGCCTTTCCAGTTCCGCTGTCACTCCGGGGCATAAAGGGCACTGGCTGAAGGGGCACGTTCTCTTTCGCCATCGACCCCTTGGCTGTACGAAGCACCTATCATTTGTGGTTCTTACTATAATAAAGCTACGTTCAGCTGCACTCTGAGCCTCCTCCTTGACTACCAAGTTATGAACATAACATTTGCCGATGAGGTAAAAGGTATGGAGCGAGCCGTTTCTGATTTTCTGACATTTTTGGAGGTACCGGGCGAGCCGCCGGTCCCCTGGGCTAGGTAGCACGCAGCTTTCCAGAATTTTCTGGTGGCCCTTAACCTCTGTGAGCTCAAGAAATTACGTGCAAGAGCAATCCTGGTTCATAGTCTTGGTATGGAGGGTCAAAGGATCCTTGGCACGCTAGGAGAGGCTGATAGTTTTGAAGACGTGGTGACGTTAATGGCACGCTACTTTCACGCCCCGGAATATGTCATGGTCCGGAGGATACTGTTTAGGCAGCGCCACCAGTGGACAGGAGAGTTAGTACAGCTCTATGTTGCAGACCTACGTCAGCTGGTGGGGGAGTGCCAATTTGGAGCCCTGGAGGAGGAGATGGTCCGTGATCAACTGGCTGAGCGCACTCGTTCTATGGCACGTTCGAGGCTCCTGACCTACCCGGGTGAACTGATGTTAGCCATGGTGATTGATATAGCGCAGCAGTTTGAGGCAGCGGAAAATTTATCAAAAGATCTCCGTGAGAGAAGCACGTCGAGGCATGAGGAACCACATTTGAAGGCGCTGGCTGTGGACCCCGATGGTGAAGACAGCGTGGATGGAGAAGAATACGCTGCCGCTGTGAAAATTAGGTCCACCCCAGGAATGCCAAGATGTTTTGGATGCGGGTCCACCAGGCACTGTTACAAAGCAAGAGAGTGTCTGGTGAAGAACATCGCTGTGGCAGGTGTGGTCTATGGCACCATTTTGCCAGGGTCTGCAAGAATTTTGAGCCAGGGGACCGAGGACAGAAGACGGACTTCCCCGCAGCGACTCCTACGGTTATTCATACTGTCTCCCCATGCAAAGATGGGCGAATTTACTGCAACGTTTTGCTGGACGGCGTAGAAGTGTCGCTTTTAGTAGACACAGGATCTGCAATTTCTGTGTTGAACTGGCCCACTGTGAGGAGTCTGTTCCCACATCACCGCGTGAGAGGACCGTCGACGCCGTGCTTTGGCTATGGAGGAAGCAAGTTAGCTGTCGTGGGCTCAATGGAACTGACGACAAGGTACAAGTCGGCGATGATGGCGAGCGTCCATTTGGTGGTGACTGCTACCGGGTCAAACATCATGGGGTGTGATATGTTCTACGGCCTGGGGTTCATGATCACCAGCGCATCGGAGAAGAGTGGTCGGGCTGCAGATTATGGAACTGACCTGCTCCACATGTGGACGACGCGATTTGGGATAGTGACTGGCCTGGTGTTATGGGAGGGGTGCAAGACCAACATCGTGGAGCGCCATCTTGGGAGGGTTCCAATTCCAGTGTCCAAGTTGCCCTGGATGTGGGAACTGGACGGCACAGCGGAATGCCCGGGACGGCTGAAGGAACCAAGAAGCCCGCTCCCTCGGTGTCCGGAGGGTGTCCTGGTGATACTGCAAAGCGAGGAGCCATGGGGGATGTGCCAGCGTTGGAAATGAAAGAGAGCGGGGCGAGACCAACCGGCACAATTCCAAGACACACCAGGCAACGACACTGGAGTCCCGGGAGGACTCCAGACCGGGTCAGTGATGAGGTTCGACACAGGACAGGAGCCCGGTCACAACATGGTGGTCATCGTCAGCCCAATAGAGCTCCTCTGCACATCGGCGAAGTAGTCCGGCCCAGGGTAGAAGCTCAGGTGAGGGGCGTGCACGTGAAAAGAAAATGACAAGATGACCAGGGGCAGCTGCGAGTGGTGGCGGCCCGGGAGGACGGCTGCTTGGGACTGTCCGATGAGTCGTGGAGACACCCCAGCGAGCTGCGGCGCGTGGGTGAGAAGAAGAGGCGCCAGCGTGGCTCATCCTCAGAGATGAGGAGGCGAAAGCACTCTGGGAGAGATCCGCCATACGGTAATCCGGGGGGTGGGTTCTCCAGTTGGGACTGTGAGGTGACTTTAAAGGGGCGGCTATTGGCATGGTGCTTTATTGTTGTTGTTATGTGCCATCTTTCCCTTGAGTCACAAAGTTAATATGTACCCATTATATTTTGCCCTGTATATGTATATAAAAGAGAAAACCCCCAGCACTGTTTATATTATTGTTCTTAAAATGTTATTGTTGTGAACTGCCTGGGTTTTGGGGTGAGTGTGTTGGGGTGGGGGCTGGCAACATATTGGGAGCGTACATATTGACCGTTTATATAAATCCGTGTATTATGGAATTAATTTAGTGTTGTAGGGACACGGCTATTTTTTGTTTATGGACTTTATAGAATCAGACGGCAGAATAACCCGTCTAAGCCATATAGAGGGGTCAGTAGTCTACCTGTCCCCCTCTAGGTAGTGGTGTGTATGGATAGGCTTGTACATATTGTTTTGTTAGTGTGTGAGTCGGGTTTTAAATTTGGGAGGGTCCGATTTGTGTGCTTGCATTTTTCTACATGGGGGAGAAAGTGTAGTGTACAAATATGGCGCTGGGTGTACTGGAGGTGACGGCCCGCTTTTCCGGTTCCGCCGTCACTCCGGGGTATAAAGGACACGGGCAGAAGGGGCACATCCTCTTTCACCGTCGACCCCTTGGCTGTATGGAGCACCTATTGTTTGTGGTTCTTATTATAATAAAGCTACGTTCAACTGCACCCTGAGCCTCCTCCTTGACTACCAAGTTCATAACACCCAGCTCCACTAAATTTGACTGAAATAAGGTTTGTAGTGTTTGAGCGATCCTGCCACAGCGATGAAAACATATTTAACCTCCTTGACAGAGGCTGCCACAGCAAGCTCAGCAGACAAATAAAGAAATGCATGATGAAAGTGGTGCTGGCCACCCGTGGGGACACGCTCGGGCCGTTCCCGTGTGCACGCTGAGCGCACGTTGAGCGCACGTGGAGGGCTGCGAGCCTGTTCTGCCCATGCTCAGTGGGCAACAATGATGCGGGCTGACACACCGTGAGCGTGGTTACTGTGCTGAGTCATGCGTGACATTTAAATGACTCTTTACAGCATGCATACAGTCTCTATATCAGCAAAAGCATGCAGAGGAAGACGGCTGGAGTAGGACACGCTCCTCATCCAGGGGACCGCAACCGATGGCTCGCTGACTGCAATTTTTTTGTTTTATTTTGTTTAAAAAGTCACAAATTTACAAGAAAAAAAGGTAAATTAATTAGAAAACCTGAAGGAAAAAAGTCAAAAGTTTAAAAGAAATAGGTAACAGTATTTTACAAAAAAAAAAAAAAAAATACATACCGGTAATTAACAACAATCTTGCAAAACCCTTGAAAAACCCTTTAAAGGTGCACTACGGCGGCTCTAAAACCACCACAAACACCATCAAAAACAAATGCGTATTGGCCAAAATAGTATATTGTGGCTTTTTATACACAAAAAATTGTCGGCGACTGCGGTTATGTCTTGTAAGTCATAAAAAACATGTTGCAAACATGTTAACAACAGAAAAAAACTTGATTTTTGCCAGAGCATCACTGTAATGTTAATTTTAAGGCTGATGTCTGGTGTCAAATTCAGTCTTTCTGAGGGAACAACAAGGCAACGAATAAAGCCAGGGGCCAGGCCTTCATTGCCATCAGCACTGTTTTTAAAATTGAAAGCTTGAACAAGACTGGTAAAGATAGGTGCAACTTTATGAGACGGGGAGAAAGCCACGAATCTATGATGCTGACAGAAAAAGTCGCAAATTTATAAAACTGTTGGGGAAGAGTGACACATTTACAAGACTGGGGGAAAAAGTTGCCATTTTACAAAACCATTTGGAAAAAGTCATAAACTAGTGAGACTGTTGGTAAAAAGTCCCAAATGAAGAAGTCCATAGGGAAAAAAGTCCCAAATAAAGGAGTCTATGTGGGGAAAAGTCCCAAATGAAGGGGTGTGAGCTCCCACCCTCTCAGATGGAAGGTTCACGATGACTGGAGAGGCAGATTGTCAGTTCTCACAGCAGATTATTTTACTTTACAAATTCTTCAATAATAGCCAACAACTGCATACCAACTGACATGCAACTTCAACAGCATTCCCTCCATAATAAGAGGTAGGCCTGTCATAATCTGGGCTTGATCATAGGATCAAGCCCACACTTTATGGTCACTTGTTGTTTTTCTAGGATTATTTATGATTATCATTTGCATTTATTGCCCTCTGTTTTCCCCTGAGTCCTCTGTCATTGTCTTCTCCATCATATCCTGTCTGCTCAAGTAGGCTCATTTTGTCTTCTTTTAATTATTTACCTTTTATTCTTATTAAAGACAAAAATAGAAAGGAGATGTTTTTACCTTCTTTACATGTTTGGACTGTTCACTGCAGCCTTCATCAGAAGTGTCAGCTGATTGCTGCCAGGTGTCATTTTATCAGCTGACTTCGAAAGTCAGCTGATAAAAGATTTCTGCCAGCTGGAGAAATTGGAGAAAACACGGGCACGCTACGGAAACCACCTTAGATTTAACCTCCGTTGCAGAGATGAGGATGTCACACCAGCAAGCCTCAACATAAAAAATCTGATCCCAACCAAAAACGTAGAGAAAATTATCAATAAAGCACGGAAAGACCTGATCAAAGAACGGATAAGAATGACAGCAAACAAAGTGGACAGAATCAACAACCAGATCAAGGAGGAAATGGACATTTTCAAGGAACACTTCCCGACCGACCAGGAAACGCAGGAGCAGAGAAAAGCACAATTAAAACACGCACACGAACAGGAATTCATTATAACAAAAAACCACCATTTAAAGAAATTAAAAAACTCACAGAAAGGAAGAATGAACGAAGACAAACTCACACAGAAACGAACGCTAAGTGGATCAAAAACTTATTACAACGCACACTCACAGACACAGGAAAAAAGAAGTGCTGAGCAGAGGACTGAATTTCGCCATCACACCAGCCAAAATACCCCCTGAAGAATACATCCTTGCAACAGAACTTGCATGTGAAAACTACACTATACACAGTGCAAGAACGCCTCAGAAATGACAGAACCCTAAAAAGACACACCAATCTCACAGTTGCCGACATATCTGAACTATTACAATTTGTTGCAAAATCCACCTATTTTCAATACAGAGAAAAAATCTACAGGCAAAAAGAAGGATTTGCAATGGGAGACCCACTATCAGCCATCATGAGCAGGTTTTTCATGGAGGCCCTGGAAAACAAAGCCATTAACACAGCACCCACACAATGTAAACCCACCCTCTGGAAGAGATACGTGGACGACATTCTGGAGAAAATAAGGAAAGGACACATGCAAGAACTCACTGACCATCTGAATAGCACGGACAGCACTGGGAATATAAAATTCACACACGAAGAGGAAAAAAATGGCACCATAGCCTTTCTGGACATGAAAATCCACCACAACGATGACGGCAGTATAAAAATCACAGTCTACAGGAAACCAACCCACACGGATCAATACCTACTATGGACATCAGAACACCCCACAGCACACAAACTATCAGTTGTCGGGACATTATACGAATGGGCCACCATCATCGCAGACCAAGAAGACAGACAGGAGGAGGAAAACCACATAAAACAAGCACTCATACGCTGCCAATATCCAGTATGGGCCATAAACAAAGGGAAACTGCAAGTCAAGAACAAAAAAAAAAAAAAAAAAACAGGAAGCAAGACATAGAACAAAAGACGAAATCAAAAACAAGGACACCATAACTATACCATACATCCGAGGAATAACAGAACCAATTCAAAGGATCATGAAAAAATACAAAATAAACACAGCAGTAAAACCACACAAAAAAATTAAGACCATTATTAGTACACCCCAAGGACAAAATAGAACAAGACAAAAAATGCAATGTAATACATGAAATATCATGCAGATCATGCAACAAAACCTACATTGGAGAAGCCGGAAGCTCATTCACCACAAGGAAAAAAGAACACCAGAAGGAATGTGAAAAGGAAACACAAGGACGACTCACAAGATCACAAAAAGAAAAGGCAGAACAAGAAACATTAAAATCAGCAATATCAGATCACTGCAAAAGAAATAATCACATCATGGACTGGGACAACACAAAAATTATTGGATCGGAGAGCAACAGACACAAACGCTGGATCAAGGAGGCCATAGAAATCAGGAAGCGGGGAAAAGACAGCATGAACCGGGATGAGGGGGCCTTTATGCTTTCCCACACCTGAGACTACATTCTCCAGAGACCATCGGATGGCGGAAAGAGGGACCGGCTCGGTGGATCTGACAGGTCTGCTGGGCTGGCCCCGTCTACAAAAGTCAGCTGATAAAATGACACCTGGCAGCAATCAGCTGACACTTCTGACGAAGGCTGCAGTGAACAGTCGAAACATGTAAAGAAGGTAAAAACATCTCCTTTCTATTTACGTCTTTAAGAAGAACAAAAGATAAATAAATACATCCCCTGTCTGGCCCTGAGGCGTTATGTGCATATGTTTATCTATTGTTCCAGCTCCACATATTTTCTATACCCCTAGCCACTGCCCTTTCTGTATTACTCCTGTATTGTGGTCCTGTATGTTCATTTTTATGTTTCATGTGCATCCCCTGTCTGTGTTTGTCTGTACAGCCCTGCCCATCTTGTGCTCCTCACCTGCAGCCACTTCCCTGCTTTCTTTGATTGTTTCTCCAGCTGTCTCTTGTTTGTGATTATCTGTTTCCATATACATGTGAGTGTTTAGTGTCTGTCTGGTTTAGCGTCGTCGTCTGTTTTTCCCTGCCATCATCCTTGTATCCTGAGGTTCCCATTGAGTTTATTTAGCATTTGTGTCTTAAGTTGCTTCCCAGCCCACGTGCTGTATTCTGTTTGTGTTTTTGAATAAATCATTATGTTATGCTGGAGTTCTGCCTGCTATGAGAGTCCTTCTTACCTGCTAGCTGGAGGTGCTCATGACAATATGATGCCACCAGCCATGGATTCAGCAGGTACAGACGTCAGTGTGTTTAGTCTGGATGAGGAGGAGTGCTGGGTAGTTCAGCTTATTGAGGGTCTGATCTTCGATGCCCGAACTTCCCACACACCAGAGAGAGCTATGAGGTTCCTGGAGGAAGTGGCTGGAATTATTGAGGATAACCTCAGCCGGGGTTATCCTCAGGTCAGACTGCTGATTTCAGTGCCTAATTTGCAAAATTCGCTCTGTGGACTGGTGAGAAATCCGAAACCTGCGCCGGCAGCAATGCGTCCCCTGGTTTCAGCATTATAGGAGCCTGAGCTGATGTGAAACATCCCCTGGCTCCATTATCCACTTCTCGCCATCCTCCAGTATCACCAGCTCCAGCCTCAACCCCTCACCGCTCATCAACCCCGGCATCACGAAAGTCTGAGCCGACGGTAAAACATCCCCTGGCTTCCTCAAAGCCAGCCCGTTTTCCCGGACCCGCCATCAGCTGCCGTTCCCTCCATCCCTGTGGAGTACAACGGGACCTGCTGGGCATGCGGCGGTCCGGGTTGGAAGGGAGGCTCTGTGAGACGCCACTCCTCCTGGCGTTCCACCACTGCTCCTCCAACCTCAGCTCCAGCTTTTTCTCCTCCTCACTCTACTTCAGCACGGTGGTGCTCTGCTACCCCGGCCCCCAGGACAGTTTTTACGCTGGCTCTCATGGCAGCTGCAGTGCCGGCTCCCACATTTTCTACACTGGTGCCCTCGCCCGCTGATACTACTCAGACTGCCATTGTCTCTGCAGCCATCTCCATCCACCCATCCTCACCTGCATCTCCTGTCTCCCCTAGTCTCTTTTTGGAGTGTTTGACAATGCTGGGTGGGAACCGACTGATTATGGAAGTGCCTGTGATTCCTGAGGCTCCAGTACCTGCACCATGGCACCTCCCAGTTCCAGTTCCACAGCACCCCCCAGTTCCAGTACCTACTCTACAGCGCCTCCCCACCAGTTCCAGTACCAGCTCCACCGGTTACCTCTCCTGCAGTTCATCCTAAGGTCATCATCCCAGCAGCAGGAGACCAGGAGTTAAGGCAAGTACCTTTCCATTTATGTTCAAACACCATTTCTGAAAAGAATTGCCTTGTTCCTGGTGGGGGACCCAAGCACACATTCCACCAGCTGCTAAGTCCTCCCCACCAGACTCTGCTGCTTATGACTGTGGTGTCACCTCACTAATCTCCAGTTTCCCTCCGTCATCCGAAGTGGCCGTGTCAAGGATGAAGCCGCAAGGAGGACCACACTGCAGCCACTGTCCCAGAGGCCAGGGGACCTGCAGCCATTGTCCCAGAGTTCAGGGGACCTCCACCCTTTGTTCCAGAGGTCAGGGGACCTCCACCCGCCATCCAAGAGGTCGAACTGTCTGCTCCATCTGTCATCCAAGAGGTCAAGCAGTCCGTTCCACCTGTCGTCCAAGAGGTTGAGCAGTCTGCTCCACCCGTTGTCCAAGCGGTTGAGCAGTCTGCTCCACCCATCGTCTAGGAGGTTGAGCAGTCCGTTCCACCTTCACCGCCTGGGGTCACCACTCCTCAGCTGCTGTTAGCCCCTATGCCAAAGGCCCCTCAGGTACTATCTCCAGAATTAGAAACTCCTGTGTTGATATCTTCTGAACTAGAAACTCCTGTGTTATTGTCCCCTGAGTGGAAAGCTCCTATATTGGTACCTCCAGAGCTAAGAGTTCCTAAGTTTGTGTCTCCAGAGTAAAGAGTTCCTGTATTGGTAACTCCAGAGCTAAAAAACCCCTATGTTGTTGTCCCCAGAGCAAAAAGCTGCTTTGTGATCTCCAGAGCAAAGAACCCAAATGTCATCTTCAGAGTTTAAAACCCCCATGTTTGTTTTCTTTTGAGCAAGAGGTACCCATGTTATCTTCTGAGTTTAAAACTTCCATGTTATCTCTAAAACAAAACAAAAAAAAAATCCCATGTTGTTTTCTCCAGAGCAAAAAGTTCCCCATGACATCACCTGAGTCTAAAGGCTCTACATTGTCATCGCCTGAGTTTCAAGGTTTTATCTTGTCACCTCCTGAGTTTCAAGGTTTTGTTGTCACCTCCTGAGTTTCAAGGTTTTGTTGTCACCTCCTGAGTTTCAAGGTTTTGTTGTCACCTCCTGAGTTTAAAAGTTTTATGTAGTCACCTCCTGAGTTTAAAAAATTTATATTGTCATCTCCTGAGTTTAAAGGTTTTATGTTGTCACCTCCTGAGTTTAAAGGATTTTCTCCTGCGCAAGAAACTCCAGTGTTGTTTTCTTCACAGTCTAGAGCTCCTACATTGTTTTTCCCAGAGCAAAGAGCTCCTATATTATTTTCCCCAGAGCAAAGAGCTTCTGTACTGGCTTCCCCAGAGCGAAGAGCTCCGACATTGTTTTCCCCAGAACAAAGAGCTTCCAGGTCATTTCCTGAGTTTAGAGCTGCTATGTTATTATCCCCAGAGCAAAGGGCTCCTACTTTGTTTTCCCCAGAGCAAAAGGCTCTTACTTTGTTTTCTTCAGGTTGAGGTTACTTTATTTGTACTCATAGGTAGATTTGTTTTGCAGTCAGGTGACATCCATATTTACAAACCACAATTATATTCAACATGAACACAAACACAGGCACACATCTCCAGGGCAGGGAGTTCCCATATTGTTTTCTCCTGAGTTTAAAACTCCTATGTTGTCATTGTCTCCTGAGATGCAAGTTCCAGTGTTGTCATTATCTCCTGAGTTTAAAGTGCCCATGTGGTCACCACTTGACTTTACAGTTCCTATGTTGTCACCTTTTGAGGTTACAGGTTCTATGTTGTTATCGCCTGAGTTTAAAGTTTCCATGTTGCCATTATCACCTGAGTTAAAAGCGTCTGTGTTATCCCCAGAGCCAAACTCTTCTGTGTTTCTTCCAAAGCAAAGGGCTCCTATGTTACCTCCTGAGTTTAGGACTCTTGTTTTCTCCAGTGCAAGGGGCCCCTGTGTTGTTGTCTCCTGAGGTCAAGGTTCCTTTTGCCACTGAGCTCTCAACCCCTGCAGCACCTGGCTCATCCGTCCAGTGGCCCTCGGACTTTGATAGGCCATCTGACACACAGTATTCACTCACCTGGTGGCCCTTGGACATTGGTAGGCCACCTGACGCACCATGTCCAGCCGTCCGGTGGTCCTGGGACTTTGGCAGGCCACCAGACGCATAATGTTCCTTCTGCCGGTGGTCTAGGGGCTTTGGCCAACCACCGGATGAACATTTTTTTCCTCGTTTGTGTTCTCATTTTGCCACACCGTGCATGTATGTCCCTCCTCCCATCAAGTGGGGTGCTCGTTGTTTTGCTTGGAGCGTGTCTTGAATCCGCCCTTGAGGGGGGATCCCTGTCACACTTTATATCCACTTATTGTTTTTGGTCTACTTCACTTTGTCAGGCAGATCCTGTTTAAGTGATTTCTTTTTTTTCCACAATATCTTTATTGAACCTTTTTTTTTTTAAACAAACATGACACAAACAATCAAACACTAACACTAAAGTACTACAAAAAAAAAAATGCACTAAAAACACCAACAACCACCAACAAAATCAAGTCTTCAACAATGCTCCTCTGTTTAGTCTAGACAATCCATTACATAAGTATACATATTATGTTCACCAGTTTGGAATTTACAAGGTCCACACACATCATTCACCTTCTTCTTCAAGAGTTATGTTTAAATTTTTTACATGATCAATAAAAGGTCTCCATATATTCTCAAACACAATTTCCTTTGATTTCAGTATATATGTTATTCTTTCTAATGGAAGGTTTGTTAACATCTGTCTTAACCACTGAGTCACATCTGGTCTATGAGTCTTTTTCCACAGTAGTGCAATACATTTTTTGGCATTAAGCAAACTGAGGTCTATGAATGTTCTTTCACTTTTATTAAAGTTATGCTTTTCTGGGTACAGACCCAACAAAAACAGTTTAGGATTCAAAATGATTTGTTTTGAGATTATTTTTTCAATTGTTACCCTCACCTCTTCCCAAAACATTCTTATTATTCTACATTCCCATACACAATGAAATAGGGTTCCTTTACTTTCCATGCATTTTGTGCATGTATCTGGTATATTTTTGTTATATCTATTTAACTCCTCCGGTGTAACATACATCCGCTTTAACCATTTGAAATGTATCAATTTAAGACGTACATTTATTGATTTGGTTTGGGCTTCTGTACAAGCCAATTCCCATTGTTCCTCTGAAATTTCAATTTGCAGATCTTCTTTCCAGTAGTTTAATCTTTTCTGTGAATTTTCACTTGAGGATAGTGTCAATGAGTTATAAAACTCTGAAATAATACCCTTTCTTTTACTATCTTTCATCAACATTTTTTCCAAGGATGAATAAATAGGTCGAGTGAGAGCTTTATTTTGATTTGATCGAATAAAGTTTCTAAGTTGAAGATATTTAAAAAAATGTGTTCTATTAAGATTAAATTTGACCCTCAGCTCTTCAAAAGACATTATGTTATCTGCACATGGCAAATATAAATCTTGAATCTTTTGAATCCCTTTTAAATTCCATACTTTAAATACAGCGTCCGCTCTTCCTGGTTTAAAATATTGATTACCCCATATTGGGCTAAATGGTGACAATAACTGTGGTTCTTTTAAATAATTTTTAGCTTCACACCATATTTTGATCATATGCTTTACAAATGGATTTTTAACTTGTTTTTGTAATTTTTTTGCCGAATCTGAGTATATGAATATGGGAAGAGGTAAAGGTAAATTGTATGATTCCATTTCAGTCCAGTGAGGGAGATCATTTAATGAAAAATAATATGTCATAGACCTCAGTTGTGCCGACCAATAATACAACATAAAATTTGGACATTTCAGACCTCCACGATCAAATGGTAAATATAATAAAGACAGACGTAATCTAGCCCTCCTGTTGTTCCATATAAATTCCACTAACTTTTTTTTAATTCTTGAGAATAAATCTAAAGGTGGTGGTAAGGGAATGTATTGAAATAAATAAAGTATTTTAGGTAAAATATTACTTTTAAGTACATTGATTCTCCCGATCATCGACATTGGTAGTGACATCCATCTCTGAATTGACTCATTGATATCTGTCATTAAGGCTTCATAGTTGACACTTGCGACTGATTCTAGCTTAGGCACAATTTGGATTCCTAAATATTTAAACTGATTTACAACGTTGAATTGATTTACCTCAGGGTCTGGGTAATTTCTCTGGGTCTCATTTAGCATTAACATTGAAGATTTAGTTTTATTTATTTTATATCCTGATATTTCCCCAAAATTCTTTATTAAATTCAACAAGGTCGGAATTGATTTTTTTAGATCCGACATAAACAAAATTATGTCATCGGCGTACAGGGAGATTTTATGTTCTGTTGGTCCAACTTTAATTCCATATATTTGTGAATGTAAACGTATCGCCATCGCTAAAGGTTCAATTGCCATAGTAAACAGTAAAGGTGAAAGTGGACAGCCTTGTCGACATCCTCTATTGATTTTTATTGATTTTGAAATATTGTTATTTGTTAGGATTTCTGCTGTAGCATTATTGTATATTATCTGAACCCATTTTATGAAATTATTTCCAAGTCCAAACCTTTGTAAGACTTCAAAAAGAAAGGGCCATTCGACTCTATCAAAGGCCTTTTTGGCGTCCAGTGATAGGAGAGCTGTATCCGGTGCTTCTTTATTAAAATAAATAATATTAAATAGTCTTCTTACATTATGGAAGCCTTGTCTTCCCTTTATAAAGCCATTCTGATCTCGATTAATAATATTTGGTAAAATTTCTTGTATTCATCTTGCTAAAATTTTACAGATTATCTTAAGGTCGGCATTTAATAGGCTTACTGGTCTCATATTTTCACATTTATTAGAGGGCTTACCTGGTTTTGGCAACAGTATAATTAAGGCATTATTCATGTATGATGGTAAATTATTATTTTGAAATGCTTCTAAAACCATTTCCAAAAAAGGTTTTATTAATTTATTCTTAAATTTTTTATAAAGGTCAACTGGAAGACCATCTGGTCCTGCACTTTTTCCTGATTTCATATTATCAATGGCTAGCCCAACTTCTTCTTGACTAATTTTAGACTCCAATATCTCCCTGTTTTCATTTGGAATACACGGTATAGATAGTTCGTTCAAAAACCCATTTAGTTTTGTTAAATCAGATTCATTTTTGGTATCATATAATTTTTCATAGTAATCTCTAAAGGCTCTGTTAATTTCTAAAGGATCTATAACTACCTGTCCCTTACTTATAATACTGGTAATTGGTGTTTTAATTTCTAATTGTTTAATCTACCATGCCAATAATTTTCCTGATTTTTCACCTTGTTCATAAAAAGATTGTTTCAATCTTAGAAGACTCGAGGCAGCTCTATTCGCTGATTTTTTGTCGTATTCAGCTCTCAAAATCAGTAATTCATTCTCCAACCTTGGATCACTTCCTGCATACACTTTTTCCTGAAGATTTTTTATTTTATGTTCCAATTGGGCTCTCTCCTCTCGAGTCTTCTTAGATTTTGAACCTGTATAACTAATAATATGTCCCCTAATAAAAGCTTTAAAAGCCTCCCACTTTACACATGCTGATGTTTGTGTAGTATTGATATCAAAGAACTCATCTGTTTTTCTATGTACTTGACAAATTCCTCATCCTGAAGCCATTTATGCTGAAATTGCCATCTACCTGATTGATTGATTGCCATCTCTTATCTACATATACTATACAGCAGGGTGCATGATCAGAGATCACGATGTTATCATAAAAGCAGTTTTGAATCTTGGACCTTAATTCTGTGGAAATCAAAAAATAATCAATACGTGAGAATGTCTTGTAGGTACTGGAATAACAAGAGTAGGCTTTGACTTGTGGTTTCATTTCTCTCCATATATCTAGCAATCTCAATTCTTTCATAAAATGATTAATGGTCATCCTACATCCATTGTGCGTACAGTCCAGTCCTGTTGATCTATCTATACCGGGATTCAATGTACAATTAAAATCCCCTGCTATTATACTGTATGTTGCCCTGTAAGTGATGATAAGATAAGAAATAAATTAGCAAAGAACTTTTGATCATCTATATTGGGACCATATAGGTTCACCAAATTTATATTTTCTAATAGCAAAGATCCTTGAATGATTACATATCTTCCAAATTTGTCTCCAATTACATTTTTCACTTGAAAAGGGACTGATTTATGTATGAGAGTCATAACTCCCCTGGCTCGGGATGAAAATGATGAGGTGAAAACACTTCCTTGCCATCTACTCCTAATTCTTTTTACATCCTCCTCTATTAGATGAGTTTCTTGTAAAAACACAATTTTTGAACCCATGTCTTTTATTTTATTCATAACTTGTTTAAGTTTTTTTAAATTTTGTAGACCTCTGCAATTCCATGAAGTTAAATTAAGATTAACGCTTTGGTTTATGATCAATAGGGAGTTTGGGATTACCTTGCAGTGTAAACATGCTCATACAGAGAAGCAAAAAAATGAGTGGTTGAACATTCATCCTACAAACTACACACAAACAAATTCCCCCTTCCCACACTTGTGGCAAACCCCCCAAAATCAAAAGAAAAATTCCGTCTCCCGATATAGCCATCGACTGCTCCACATCCACGAGGATCAGCCTAAGCCACTCCTTCTTCATCCTCCCAATCACCCTAACTCTACTGCTTTTAATGACGTAACATTAACTCTCCTCTGTAGTTTTCCAACTTAACTCCAAAATTTTTAGCAACTTTGTACATCATAGTTTTTTTTTTAAATTATATAATGCAATCTATATTTTGTAAACTTGCTATTTGCTTCAAGTCAGTCAGATGCCTGTGCAAATGCTTAATTATTCTACCTTATATTTTGTTCATGCTTAGCTCCCACCAGTCTCTTCTTCTTGGATCTTCTTGATAAACTCCTGCGCCTCCTCTGGGGTCTTGAAGATGTGGGTTCTGCCCCCATACGTGGTCAGCAGTCTCGCAGGATAGATTACACCATGACGAATCCCAAGGTTGCGCAGCTCCTTACGTACGGGATCATACTGCTTCCTCAATTGTTGGATTCCTGTGGCCCAATCTGGGTAGAGCCGCACCTGCTGATCCTGGTGTTTAATCTCTCCTTTAGCTCGTGCTGCGTTGAAGATCTTCATCCTGTCTCTGTTGCTGACAAACTTCATAATTAAGGTCCTCGGTGGTCCCTTATCTCTCCGTGGGCCAATACGATGCGCGCCCTCCAAAACCACCGCCGGCTGCAGCTCCGCACTGCCCAGCGCCTCCGGAATCCACTTTTCCAGAAAGGAACACGGGTCCCGACCTTTGGATTCTTCCGGTAGACCCACCAGCCTCAAGTTGTTCTGTCTCGACCGGGATTCCAAATCCAGAATGTTTTCTTCCAGACATTTATTTTTTTTTTCCAAAGTGCGCACCTTTAATTGGAGACAATTGACTTCATCTTCAGCACTGGAAATAAGAAGCTCCATCTGCGCCATTCGTTCCACACAGTCACCCAATTCCTTTCCCATTCCTTCCAACGCTGCCATAATCCCATCAAATCTAGAGGAAAAGTCCGCTCTCATTGAACTCATAGCCGCCAGCAACGCACCTGTGTCGCTTCCCGCAGCTCCCGCGCCGTTGTTAGCTTCCTTCGCCATATTTGGTGCTTTCTCTGCTGCGTCACAGACCTGAAAGTCCGTTAATTTGGACTGTTTCTGCGGCTCGCTTTTTCCTCTACTTGGTTTTCCAGCCTTAGGCTTCACCGACATATCCTCGCTCAAACGCTGGGATACGTTCTGTCCCAAATGAGAGAGTTATTTGCCGATTTTTTTTCTCCAGAAGCAGAGCAGAGTGAGACGTGTCCTTCTTACGTGGCAGCCATAACCGGAAGTCCGTTTAAGTGATTTCTTAATTGAGAACAGGTGTGGTAGTAATCAGGCCTGGGTGTGGCTAGAGAAATTGAGCTCAGCTTTCCAAAGATGTGATAAACAACAGTTAATTTATGTTTTAATGGGGGGGGATCACTTTTTCACACCAGGCCATGTAGGTTTGGAGTTTTTTTACCCTTAATAATAAACACCTTCATTTAAAAACTGCATTTTCTGTTTACTTGTGTTAGCTTTGTTTAATATTTAAATTTGTTTGATGATCTGAAACATTTAAGTGTGACATACAAAAAAATGAGAAATCAGGAAGGGCGCAAACACTTTTTCACACACTGTATGTGAGTGTTCAGTGTCTGTCTGGTTTGGCGTCATCATCTGTTTTTCCCTGCCGGCATCCTTGTATCCTGAGGTTCCCAGTGAGTTTATTTTAACATTTGTGTCTTGAGTTGTTTTTCAGTCCACGTGCTGTATTCTGTTTATTTGTTTTTTGACTAAATCATTATGTTATGCTGGAGTTCTGCCTGCTATGAGAGTCCTTCTTACCTGTCTGCCAGAAGTGTCTATGATAAGGCCACCTTTTATAGCTTTTCCCCAACGAGCCTGACCTACTTAGCAAGACAGAAAGGAACTCTACACAAGTACAAAATATCAAATATTCGGTAAAATATATTTTAAATAATTATCAATACAATAAATATTATATAAATTACACTAAATAAATATGTATCAGCTTTATTAATATTAAGCCTAAAAACTCAGTGAACACCTTTAAAACTACCCATGGCACTCCCTCCATCCAATTCTTTCCTTGGTCTCTCCCGGAACCTTTAAAATGGTGCTTGGACCCCCGAGAACTCATTTGCCCGAACACCCTGGAAGAGACCAAAGCCGTGTTCAAAATGTTTACTCTTTCCCCATATAGTGTACTACAGTTAGGCCCAAAAATATTTGGACAGTGACACAAGTTTTGTTATTTTAGCTGTTTACGAAAACATATTCAGGATACAATTATATAATCAATATGGACTTCAAGTGCAGACTCTCAGCTGTAATTTGAGAGTATTCACATCCAAATTGGAGCAAGGGTTTAGGAATTACAGCTCTTTAATACGTAGCCACCTCTTTTTCAAGGGACCAAAAGTAATTGGACAATTGACTCAGAAGGCTGCAAAAAAAAAAAAATAACAAGGCTGCATGGGCTCTTCCCTCGTTAACCTGTCATCAATTAAGCAGTTAAAAGGTCAGGAGTTGATTCCAGGTGTGGCGTTTGCATTTGGAAGCTGTTGCTGTGAACACACAACACACGGTCAAAGGAGCTCTCAATGGAGGTGAAACAGACCATCCTGAGGCTGAAAAAAAAGAAGAAATCCATCAGAGAGATAGCAGAAATGTTAGGAGTGGCCAAATCAACAGTTTGGTACATTCTGAGGAAAAAAGAGTGCACTGGTGAGCTTGGGAACTCAAAAAGGCCTGGACGTCCACGGAAGACAACACAGTGGTGGATGATCACAGAGTCCTTTCCTGCGAAGAACAACCCCTTCACAACATCCACTCAAGTGAAGAACACTCTCCAGGAAGTAGATGCATCAGTATCTAAGTCTACCATAAAGAGAAGACGTCATGAGAGTAAATACAAAGGATTCACCACAAGGTGCAAACCATGAATCAGCCTCAAAAATAGAAAGGCCAGAATTGACTTTGCCAAAAAACACCTGAAGAAGCCAGCCCAGTTCTGGAACAGCATTCTTTGGACAGATGAGACTAAGATCAACCTGTACCAGAATGACGGGAAGAAGAAAGTTTGGAGAAGAATTGGAACAGCTCATGATCCAAAGCACTACATCTTCTGTAAAACATGATGGAGGCAGTGTGATGGCATGGGCATGCATGGCTTCCAATGGCACTGGGTCACTTGTGTTTATTGATGATGTGACAAAAGACAGAAGCAGCCGGATGAATTCTGAAGTGTATAGGGATATACTTTCTGCTCAGATTCAGCCAAATGCAGCAAAGTTGATTGGACGGCGCTTCACCAATGATCCAAAACATACTGCAGAAGCAACCCAGGAGTTTTTTAAAGCAGTGAAGTGGAATATTCTGCAATGGCCAAGTCAATCACCAGATCTCAACCCAATCGAGCATGCATTTCACTTGCTCAAGACAAAACTTAAGGCAGAAAGACCCACAAACAAGCAACAACTGAAGACAGCTGCAGTAAAGGCCTGGCAAAGCATCACAAAGGAGGAAACCCAGCGTCTGGTGATGTCCATGGGTTCCAGACTTCAGACAGTCATTGCCTGCAAAGGATTCTCAACAAAATATTGAAAAGTAACATTTTACTTAGGGTTATGTTTATTTGTCCAATTACTTTTGAGCCCCTGAAATGAGGAGCGTTTGTATAAAAATAGCTACAATTCCTACATGTTTAATCACATAATTTTGTTTGAATTAAACCTTAAAGTCTGCACTTCAATTCCGTTGTGGTTGTTTCATATCAAATCCAATGTGGTGGCATGCAGAGCCCAAAACATGAAGATTGTGTCACTGTCCAAATATTTCTGGGACTAACTGTATATAGTGAATCAGCCATTTTATAGCGCTGTTCGAAATCTTTACTGAAAATTTCATTCATTATATAGAACATTCAAAATATCCCACAATGCATTTTGAAAAGTAGTGCACAGCGGATAAGATAAGATAAGCCTTTATTAGTCCCACAATGGGGAAATTCCAGGATTGCAACAGCACAGGGATAGCAACACTCAGAGCAACAATCAGAAGGCAAGAAAAAAAGCAAGCAAGCAAGAGCAGCTAATATACATATGTACATATTACTATAAATATATACGTATATATACACACAGACACACAGTGCAGAGCATTGTAGCTGGATGGGATAAATATATGAGTATATAAACACACAGTACGGAGCACTGCAGCTAGGTGGAATAAATATGTAAATGTATAAACACACACAGTGCAGAGCATTGTTGCTAGATGGGATGAAACAGCACAACCGTCTACTTAGTTATCCTACATGGTATGATTATGTGCCCATACATATTCTCACCCTCCATAGCGACCGGTATTTTCCTAGTTGTATGCCGGAGGGGACCATTGTGTAAATCTATTGCATCTTTTGCATTCAAAAAACTATTAGGTTGTTACGTCTTTTTGCTATCTCTGCGAGCAGCCCTGCTTAGGTTGTACAGTCTGACAGCCGTTGGTAGGAAGGACCTGCGAAACCTCTCGGTTGTGCACCTGGGATGATGTAGTCTGCTGCTAAATGAGCTCCTCAGTGCATTCAGTATGTCCTGCATAGGGTGGAACTCGGACTCCAGCAGAGATGACAGTTTAGCCACCATCCTTCTCTCTCCCATCTCCTCCACCGGATCAAGGCGCTGCCCCAGGACGGAGCTAGCTTTCTTGATCAGTTTGTTCAGTCTCTTCCTATCGGCTGCAGTAATGCCACTGCCCCAGCAGACCACTCCAAAAGTGATGGCTGATGCCACCACCGTGTCATAGAATGTCTTCAGCAGTGCCCCTTGTACACCAAAAGACCTGAGCCTCCTCAGTAGGAACAGTCTGCGCTGTCCCTTCTTGTAGAGTGCGTCAGTATTGTGTGACCAGTCTAGTTTATTGTTCAGATGAACACCCAGGTACTTGTAGGATGTCACCATCTCAATGTCTGTTCCCTGTAGGTTTACTGGTGCTGTGAGGGGTTGTCCTTGCCTGCGGCAGTCCACCACCAGCTCCTTAGTTTTCCTCGCGTTGATCTGGAGGCAGTTCCGATGGCACCAGTCCACAAAGTCCTGGATAAGCCCTCTGTACTCAGCTTCATCTCCGTTGGAGATGAGGCCAACGATCGCAGAGTCATCAGAGAACTTCTGTAGATAGCAGTGTGTTGTGTTGTGTGAGAAGTCCGCAGATGGTCACTACATTAGCCAATATATCCCATCATGCAATGCAGAGCCAATGGAGCAGTGAGAGGAGAGCTTCAAACCACAACATAAACTACCTTAAGGTATTTATATTTATTAATTCAGCAAAAATAATTTGATTTAATACATATTTACTACAAATTACATGCAGGCATTCATTTTTCACCACCATTAGTCTATGTTTAACTGTCTTGCCATGATGATGTCATTAATTGCACCACAAAAACAAGCCCAGTAGTGTCCGATAGCTGTTAATTTTATTGTTATATTGAGTTTACTATATAGTCCACTATATCTAAATTCACTATATAGCGCAGGGGTGTCCAACCATGTGCCATGGAGAGCCAAGACCCTGCAGGTTTTCTCTTCTACCCAGTCTCTTCAGCAGGTGTTTTCACTTATCAGCAATCAGTGGGAAGAAGTTCACTGAAATCTGCTGTTGAAGACACTGGTTGGAGGTAAAACCTGCAGGGTCTTGGCTCTCCATGGCACATGGTTGGACACCCCTGATATAGCGAGTAGGGAGGGAGGGAGTGAACATTCCAAACACAGCTGAAGATGGTAGAAGAGGTAAGTGAAGGCTTAACTACACCAAAAACAAACGACTGCACAATACACATCAGTCCTCCATTTTCACTGCGTGCTTACTTTGTTGCAGGTGCTGCCAATCAAGGCACCTGCCAGCCTGGAAAACAGAAAGCTTTCAAACTGTTTAAAATGTTCAATAAATATTTAGGACAACTGTGGTGTAAGTGTTCTTCTAAAAAATACCAATAAATAATTTACATCTGTTGTGTTTAAAGTTGTATATGTGCAAAGGCTTATTTAAAGTGCCAAGTGCCAGTCAAAGTGCAGATGCATATATAAGATAGATAGACAGATGTACTTTATTGATCCCAAACTGGGAAATTACAGTGTAACAGCAGCATGACACAGTAAGACGACCAAAACGACAGAAACACACACAGCGTAATAGACAAAAGAATTACCCAGGGAAAGCAAAACTGCCTAGACATCACAGACCACCTCCAAGATGAACAGATGATGATCCGTATAGATACATTATAGATACATAGATCGTATTAGCTGTACAATGGAGGACTATTAGGCGCAGGGTGAAATGTGAGGTACCAATTAGACTGTAAGGTGTCAGAAACAGCCTCCAGCAGAAGAGGAATAATCGACTCCTTCAGGTGGGACGGACTTCAGTGCAAGATGTTTAATAACAGGAGAAAAATAAATGCAAACAAACGATGAAGAAGGACCGGAAGGAAATGCTGCAATGTCCCGACAATGAGCAACAGGAAATGACAACTTAAACAGGGAGCAAATAATTAGCTTAACACAAGACAGCCGAGACTGATTAAGGGACTAAAAGTAAAAGAAGATCATAGGATAGAACAGGAAATGAAAGTACAACCACAAAACTGGGCAGAACAAACCCGGATGCACTTCAAAATAAAAGCAAACCTAAGAATCAAGAAGAGATAATAAATGAAATCAGAACACCACAGAACAAAACAAAAGCTGGGAAAATACATGGTAGAATAGTGATAAATGATAAAAATGCAACTTAAAGGGTGGGGCATGTTCACTGGAACACGCCCCACATGACGTAAGGTGCCATATGGCAGCATTGTTGTGACCAAGATTCAACATCAGAGTGAGTTACTGTAGAGTGAAATGGCATGTGGCAGGAAAGACTTCCTTTACCTAACCGTTCGGCAGTGGAGCTGTAGCAGTCTGCTGGAGCCCAGTCCAGTGTGCGGTGGAGGAGGTGATCAGGATTGTCTACGATGAACAGCAGTTTGTTCAGTGTCCTCGCCACCACAGTCTCAACAGGCTCCAGCCTGAGACCAATTACAGAGCCAGCCTTCTTGATAAACTTGTCGAGTCTGATACTGCTACCCCAACAGACAGCAGCAAAGAAGATGGTGCTGGCAACAAGTGCTCAAATATCTCATTTCTATAAGTAACAAAGGACCTCTTCTTTACAAGGGGTCTACAGGGGAAAAAAGTCACAAATGAAGGAGTCTAGGAGGAAAAGTCCCAATGGGGGCCAGACCAAATAAACTGGATGAGGATATCTGGCCTGCGGGCCTTCCTGCTGTGTCACCAGTAGCACTGATGATCATCCTGGAGCAGCTCCATGTTCTCCATGTGCTGGGCCCTCCACCCTGATGGTGACCACAGTTGAGGCTTCAAAACTCCCTCTTGCATTCTGTCTTTGAGAAGACCGTCTCCAGCGTCTTCAGCGTCACATCCACGGACATCACAACAAGGACAAGTTTGGGTAAAAAGTCACTGAATGTGGCTCACTGTTTAAACCGTGCGCATTGCCACGGCAACACAGGCAGCACAACCCACCATGTGAGTGTGTCGGGTTGGGTCTACTGACACGGTACATGAAGCTCACCCAGCGGTGACTCACCGCCACATTCCGATCAGATGAATGACAGCGGCCAAGAAAACCACAGAGATGCCAGAGCCGACAACTTGTACACGTCAAGGCCAACGGGGACGCGCATGTCTGCCATTCATGATCAAGGCCGCGCGTGTTTGAAAAACTGAAGGTGTCTCTACAGAAGATTATGTGAAAGCTTTTCAGTCCTATGCTGATGGGTTTTTTTCTCTCATCACAGTGAGTGGAATAGATTGTTCCCACACCCCCATTACCTCAGCAGGAGGCCAGCTCGGCATTGACTAGAAAATCTTTTCACATCTGCAGCGCGGTGACACATCACTGCATCAAAGGTACGAGCACAATGCTGACATGACGTTAAATATCAGACTATTACACCGCCTGCACATTTCCATGGAGAGGAGGGAATATTTTCACCCGCTACGCTCTGATAACCTTTATCTTAGAATATCGATTTCTGCAGTGTCTTTAAATAATCCTGCATAAGTTGTCTCCCACTATATAACCGTGTGGGAGTTATTTTTGAACAAGGGCGATGGGGGTGTTCACCAATTTAGCATGAGGTGCAAATGTATAAATGTAAATTAGGTAAAAATTTGCAAGAATAAAGCCGCAGAGATATGAAAAAAAGATGCCCATTTAAAAGTTAAATAAAAAAGTCACAAATTACAATTTAATTACACAGAATAAAAACGTAACCAGCATCCAGATGAGTGTTGCAAATTTATAAGAAAAAAGGTTGAAAATTTACAGGAAAAAAATGCAAATTTTTGAGAAAAAAGTTGCAATTTTATGAGAAATAAATCCAAATTTACAAAAAAAAAATTGCAAAATTTATGAGAAAAAAGTTGCAAATTTACAAGTAAAAATTGCAAATGTATGAAAAAAAGTCATTTAAAAAAGTTGCAAATTTATCAGAAAAAAGTTTTAAATTTGTGACAAAAAAAGTCAAATTTTGGAGGAAAAAGCTGCAAATTCATGAGGAAAAAAGTGGCAAATTTAGTACAAAAAAGTTGAAAATTTACATGAAAAACGAGAAAAACAATTTTTTGAGAAAAAAAATTGCAAATCTATGAGAAAAAAATTAAAATTTATATGAAAAAGGTCAAAAATTTATGAGAAAATGCTGAAAATTTATGAAGAAAAAAGTTCAAAATTTATAGGAAAAAAGTTGCCAATTTATGAGAAAAAAGTTGAAAATTTACAAGTAAAAATTGCAAATGTATAAGAAAAAAGTCAATTTTTTTAAAAAAAGTTGCAAATTTATGAGAAAAAAGTTCTAAGTTTGTGACAAAAAAGTCAAATTTATGAGGAAAAGCAGCAAATTTAGTAGAAAAAATTGAAAATTTACAGGAAAAAAGAGAAAAAATCACAATTGTTTGAGAAAAAAATTGCAAATCTATGAGAAAAAAAATCCAAATTTACAAGAAAAGTCACAAATTTATGAGAACAAAGTTGAAAATTTTTGAGGAAAAAAAAAGTTGAAAATTTACAGGACAAAAGTTGCCAATTTATGAGAAAAAAGATGCAATTCTATAGGAAAAAAGTTGCAATTTTTTTTTTTTAGATAAAAGTCACGCATTCATGAAAAAAGCTGAAAATTTATAGGAAAAAGTCAAAAATTTATTGCAAAAAATTTGAACATTTTTGAGAAAAAAGATACACATTTATGAGAAAAAAGTTAAAAATTTATAAGGATTGTTTTGCATTTCTTCTTAGAATTGGTGGTTCAAAGTCATGTTGTACAGTTATGTAACATGATATAGAACAGTTTATGATGGGAGGGCAATCCTCTCCCCTGTCCCCCCTTGATTTATGCCTATGGAACAAGGGGGACAGCATCCCCCACCCCCCACCCCAGATCACCTAGTGACTCTACAACAGTCATCTCCGACCAAGCAAAGCAGATGTGTCTCACTCTGCTTTAGTTCTTCTAATCTTTAATCGCAGCAACTGTCAGTGACTTCGACAGACTTCCCAAAGTCCCAGAACGGTTCTCCTGTTCTGGGTTCATGCTAACAGTTAGCTGCATTAGCTCAACTGGATAATTAATAACTGCAAAGTTTAGATTCAAACCTCATAGTGCAGACTTGACACTGAGGCCTCTTATCATAATGCACGGGCGTCAGCATCAAGGCCCGGGAGCCCTCCAGGATATTTTGTCCTCCTTCTCACAATCTCGTCAATTTGCAAAATTAAAAATGGTGGATAACTGGAGCCTCCACTCTAGCAGGATTTTTGTTAAATATGAGCATCACGAGTATGTTCAATTGATAAAATAAATTAAAAGATGCTAAAATAAAGTTCTATTTCTGCTGATTCTTTCTCTCAAGTTTAGCAATTAATCACAATTAATTATAGAAAAACACGGAAATAATTAGGTTGATTTTTGTACAGCCCGTGTTCATTCTTTATTCTCACTGGGCCTCAGTGAGACTGAATGTATTGCATGCTGCTGACGCGTCACTTCATGTGAAGATGGTGATAAAAGCGCAGTGGAGGGAATGCAAACAAAATGCGGACATAGCCTTCAGCTGCGAGCTAGTTAGCAGGCTGCTTGACGAAAGAGGCCAGACTGATGGACGGCAGGAAAGTATACATGTAATGTCAGAAATACTGCACTTCCTCTAATGATGAGGCCCTGCTTTGTAGAACAAAAATGGACCTCCGCGTGGCATAAATGTTGTGCCGAGTGGTGCGCAGAAAAAAAAGAAAGAAAAATTACAGGTGAAGTTTCCATACTGTCAGACTGCATTCTTGCGTTGCTCCAGTGGTTGACTATTTGCTAGCCTATGCAGTTTGGGATTGTTTTGCTTGTGCTGTATTCTGAAGAAAAATGAACTATAACGCCTGTAACCCATTCCTCACACATTCACAGAGGCATTCCAGTAAAAACGTCAGCTCGCATCACATGTAATCACACGATTTAACCGCCTCCATCACTAGGACAACACTTCGGTTTATCTGCTCACGGCTCGTCCCTCTGGTGGGTCTTAGACTGCCTTCTCTGCCGCGCTGTCACTCATCATCAAAGCCCCCCATCTGCTTGGCATCTCTGAGTAAAGAGCTTATTCCCAGAAGGCAATCTGACAGATTGAAAATTCCTCCCCATAAAGCAAATCAAACACCTTCTCAAACCTTCCGCTTTAATCTGTCATGTGCTGCTCTGAAGCTCACATGAAGCCTACCACAGACACACGTTCACTTCTTTAACAATATAAATTCCTATTTGCTACAACCAGTAGGCTATCTATGATTTTTTAAACAGGGGAGTGGGGGGTGTTCACCAATTTAGTATAAGGTATTAATGGATAAAAGTAAACTGGGTACAAATTTGCATACTCTACTAGTCATCCGTTAGTTATACCAGCAGTTTTGTTATGGTGGACTATATTTGGTCATGACTGAATATCTAACAACCTCGTCTGTCATCTTGATGGACAGCAATAAATTCTAGCGCAACCGCTGGTTCAAACATGCTTCTAGCTGTTCCCTGACCACGCTGCATTTTGCTGGCTCTCGGCACTTTTCTATCACTTTCGAAGTACGGAACTTCCGTTTGCAGTACACCCTTCACTCAGTCTATGTTTTGGACAGGATGGTCGGCAGAAACTTTTGAACATGCTCGACATTCAGGAACACCCTTCCCATCCATGGGGTTCTTACTCAGATCGTAATGTCTACAACGTCCATTCAGTTCCCACTTAGTTTTACTCCGTTCCGTCAAATTTTGCAGAACCTATTGAGAACTACCTCGGTGTAATGAGGCCATAATGTGTTAAAATAAAGGCGAAAGTCCAAATAGTAAAATAGAAGCTCTTTAACCCCTTAGCATTCCAGCCAATTTCCTTAAATTTAGCATACGCAATTCTTTTTTCAGCAGAATACTTAATACTACACAAGAAGGAGGATAGTATCCATGAATATAGTAACCATGGGTATGATACGTCATATGCCCTCTGCATATGACATATCATACCCATAGTTTCTATATTCATTAATACTGTACGACTTGAGTGTAATAGTGCTTTTATACAACAGTTTCGCAAGCACAATTTATTAAATGACCGCAATACTGTCACAAGGCTGAGCGTGGTATTTCATCATGCTCAGGCTCTTAAGTTATTTCTGATTATTTCCTGTATTTTTCCCAGTGTTTGTTTATTTTACTGTATGTTAGTTCAGGACGTGACCTTAGCTGTCAGTTGTTCGGTTAGGCATTCATGTCCTTTATTGTGATTATTATTATTATTATTATTACTGTATATACTTGTTTCTTTGTGTCTTAAGCCCTCCACCTCTGCTTCTAGACACTCCTACCTTGTTATCATCTTGTGTGTTGCTCAGCTGCTCCTGCCTGTAATTAGGTCAACCTGCCCGCTCAGGTGATCCACACCTGAGATCACTTGCTATGATTGATTCCATGCCTTATTTAAGACTAGCCGTTTCACCCACTCATTGTCAGAACCTCGTTGTTGCTACCTGCTTCTCCCGTCGGAACCCTTTCATCGTTCCGGTGCATATTCCTGCATTCACCTCGGTTTCTGCCTGTTCATTTCATTTGTAAGTTTATTTTTGTGCACAGTAAGGACTTGTGTTTTCTTTATTAAATTCCACAACTAGCAGTTCACGTTTGGGTCTCCCTCTCTGCCCTGAGGGACAATTTATGACAAATACTGGACAAAATATTATGATTTGTTTGTTTAACCAATTATTTTGCACAGCTGAGAAAAAAATAGTCCCTTTTAAATGTAGCCAGTAACTGTTGCTAAACATCTCAATCAGCATGAAGACATCTATTGTCACTTCATACACATGTAAACAAATTAAATATGTGCAAAAGTCAGTGTCTATAAAACATTCTGGTCACCTGTTGAGTTGGTACTGCAGAAGGGCTGAGATCAAAACGTGGCCTATACCGACGGCTAGTTAGCATGCTAGCGATTTGGCTTTGACACGCGTCGCTCACTTTTTCTTGGCATTTTCAGATGAAATAAAGAGTCCATCACCACAAAGGTACTGTGGTTTGTTAATCGAGATAATAAATCCAACTCTAGCACTGCCTATTTTTTAAACAGACGTGAAAGGACGTAAAAAAAAAAAAAAAAAAAAAAAAAAGGGCAGACTTTGTAAATGGAATTAACTGAATAAAGTTTTTTCTTCCAAAAGAGTGGAACTTCCAGGTCAGGTAAGATTTCTTTTCATACAGCGCCTCATTGTGGAAATTAAGGTATCCAACACAGTATTGTGATTTTCACTGAGAGATGACAGTAATTTACTGTTAGTAATTAACAGTTACTAGAACACCTATTAAGTGGAGTGATACATATTCAGTGAAACAGAGTTATCGTGGAATACAGTAACTCCTGGAATCCCTATTGCCCAATCAAATTGCTCAGTTGGAACTAACCATTATATAATGGGATTTTAAGGTTAAATTTGCAACCTTTTTCTCAAAAATTTGTGACTTTGTTCTTGTAAATTTGAAATTTTCCTTTTAATCCCTCAGCAAGACGATATATGCAATTACCGCCCAATCTCTATCTTACCAGTCCTATCTAAGGTTCTTGAAAAAGTTGTAGCTACACAGCTGATAGACTACTTACAAGACAGTCAACTTCTTCATCCACATCAATTTGGTTTTAGACCAGGATACTCAACAGAAACAGCAAATTGTTGCCTTATTGAAAACGTCAAACAGTCCTTGGACAGGGGTAATGTGGTAGGAGCTGTTTTTCTAGATCTCAAAAAGGCTTTCGATACTGTAAACCACAGTTTGCTTTTATCCAAAATGGTATCTTTTAACTTCTCCCCAAATACATTAGAATGGTTTGCATCTTATCTCCAGAATAGAGAACAGTGTGTAAAAGTTCACCAGGATAAATCCTCATTTTTAAACAACCGCATGGGTATCCCACAAGGGTCCATTCTTGGTCCTTTACTTTTCAGCATTTTTATTAATGACTTGCCGTTACACTGCTCAGCTGCAACATGCCAACTTTATGCAGATGATGCAGTTATTTACACAGCTGCCAAGACTCCAGCACAGGCTGCAGATGTACTATCTACAAGTATGGTTGATGTCCAAGAGTGGCTCCTCAAGAACCATCTATTGCTGAACCTTCAGAAAACAGTCTCAATGTGCTTTTCAATCAAAAAATGTAACCTGCAACATTTTAAAGTTAATATACATGATCATGACATCAGTTTAGCTACAGAATTCAAATACCTTGGCATTGTACTAGATCCTCAACTCAAATTTAATCTTCATATAAAGAAAATTTCAAAAACAGTAAAAAAAAATCTGAACTGCTTTAAATTAATTAGATATTACATACCTTACGAAGCAGCTGCACTGTATATGCATTCTATGGTTTTTTCTCATATATCATACTGTTTGACAGTCTGGGCTCAAGCAGCCCCTTCCACAATAAGACATATAGGTTCATTATATAATCAAACCCTAAAAATCTTGGACAAAAAGCCCATTAGGTGGCATCACTGTAATGTTTTAAAAAAATACAACCTATTGAGTTTTGAGAGCTTCATTGACCTCTGTCTTCTGAAATTAACGTTCAAATGTTTCCATAAATCAGCACCCGAGCCACTTGCTGGTTTCGTCCAAAGACAGGACAGCAGCAGAGCCACCAGGAGTTCTGTTAACAATAACTGTAAAATATTCCACCGCAGAACCACATTTGGACAAACAGCTTTCTCTATAAAGGGCAGTCACATCTGGAACACAATGCCAAATGAAATTAAAATAATAACGGACTTTAAAACATTCACTAAAAATGTTAAAAACTGGCTGAAAAATAAACAAGAATGTACTCATGTATGAATTATTTGTCTGCAAAGTGAGAGTGAATGAAGGGAAGGAATAAATGTGTTTGTTTATAGTGAGTGACGGAGGGAGGAAGGCCTGAAATAGGCAAATGTGAGTTATGTTATATGTGTTAAATGTGAGTCAGGCTGTTATATTTGTGTATTTATAATATTTATAATATTTATGTTAAATGTGAGTCAGGCTGTTATATTTGTGTATTTATAATATTTATAATTGTGTATTTATAATTTTTCTGCATTGATGTATGTGGTTATTGTGTATATTTTTTATCTTGATTCTTTTTTCTAAAGCCCATCCAGGGACAAGAGTTGCAAATTAGCTAATAGCTATACACTCTATGTGCAACACATCAGATTGATTGTCTTTGATTAATTGTCTATGTTTATTGCACTGTCCCTGTCAAATAAACTAATCTACTACTACTAGCATTCCAGCCCATTTCCCTAAATTCACCATATGCAATTTTTTCTGCACTGAGTGGCAGTAGAAAATTTGAAACACCCTGCCGGTGGAACACCAGACTTTTAAGAGGTTAAAACAAAACGTGGCCTAATTTTTTTGAGCCACAGCTGGATCTTCCAGACCGCTCCTCACTATACAATAAAGGTAAAATGTGGCGATAACTGAGGTGTGTCAGCAGACCTGCAGCCGTGCATGAAGTTTAAAGGTTCGCTCAGCACGCCTGTTTGGAAGAGGAACACCACATGTAAGAGTCCTGGGAGTGTGGCAGTGAAGGAGGACGTTCGTGACACTCGGCACAGCACAGTCATGGGATGAATCTTTAAAAAGGTGCGTCAAGCCACTTCTGCTGCCGCCAAACAACCTGAGCTCTATAATTCAACAGACGCAGCTTCTTCTCCACATGTGGGCTGAGATAAGAATGAAGAAGAACAAACCGAGGGGGGAGCAGAAGAAATCTACTGTAGGACGAGTGTTTGAGGTATTGAATAGGGAGAAACAGTAGGAGCTGATGCCATGCAGAGACTCTGACTCGGCTTGGCTAGTTGCTGTGATGGATCGCTTTTATTCCCCTGAGCTCAGACACTCTTGCCACGGCAATAACAGGACTGGATGACTTTGCCAATCTGCACATTAGGCAGTTATGAAAGACCTTTGCCTCCGTCTGCAATCATTAATACAGCCACCTTTGTGTTTGAAAGGCAGCTCACAGGAATTATTAATGTCATTCTAGTGTGGGATGTTTGACTAGTGGAGGGCTACTGCAGAAAGATTATAGTCGAGTAAAAGTAGCATAACGTTAGGATATGAATTACTGGAGCAAAAGCAAGATCAGCCATCAAAGAAACTATTTACTGTTTCATTAAACTGTACACCTGTTTCATTCCTCTTCTCTCTAGAGCATACCTCCACCTCTCCAGGTTCTCCTCCACCTGCTCTCTACTCCCACTACCGACCACAGTGTCGTCTGCAAACATCATGGTCCATGGAGACTCCTGCCTGACCTCGTCTATCAGCCTGTCAATCACTGTGGCAAACAAAAAGGGGCTCAGAGCTGATCCCTGATGTAATCCCACCCCCCACCCCTACAGTACACCTCACCACCATCTCGCTGTCCTCATACATGTCCTGCACCACCACCACATACTTCTCTGCCACTCTCTGTCTAGCCGATCGAGACAAGTCCCTATTCTCCTTCCTTAGTGTCCGGCTGCTCATATAACTTCTTGTATGCCTTTTCCTATTCCTTTGCTACCTCTCTCTTTGCTACACGCCTAGACTCCAAATACTCCTGTCTGCTTTCGTCATCTCCCGAGCTATGCCACTTTTCTTTACCAACCTCTTTCTTTGAATACTTTCCTGTAGCAACTCGTCCCTCCATCAAGTCTTGCTTTTTTCCTCTGTCCAGACAATACACCACATACATTCTTAGCGGTTCTTGACACCGCTTTAGCTAAACTTAGCCGGTGATTTGAGGGGGGTGCTATCCTCCTTGATAGCAACATGACTGAAAATCATCCCCTTCCTTGCCCCTTCCAACCTGAAAAAATGAGAGAACTGTCCCCCCATATCATCACTGACCTTTCTACATCATGTTACGGAACAGAATAACATGACTTTGAACCACCAATTCTAAGCAGAAATGCAAAAAAATAAAACACCTTTTCCTCATAAATCTGCAACATTTTTTAAATTGACTTTTTCTCATAAATTTGCAATTTTTTTATTGTGAATTTGCAACCTTTTTCCCCTACAAATTTTCTCTTTTTTTCCTGTAAATTTTCAACTTTTTCTCTTTTTTTGGACTACTTTCTCATGAAGTTGCAATGCTCATCTGGATGCCAGTTACATTTTTATTCTGTCTAATTAAATTCTCCTTTGTGACTTTTTCTCATTTTTAAATTGGCATGTTTTATCACATCTTTGCACCTTTTTTCTTGCAAATTTGGACCTAATTTACACTGACGTCATGCTAAATTGGTGAATGCCCCTATCCCCCTGATTTAAAAAAGTAATGATTCTCCTACTGGCTATAATTACACTTTTTTACTTCATAAATGTACTGAAGCAGGAGAAAAACTGATCCTACACTAAAACTACTCAGCACAGTGCAACTGCGTGAAAACATGACCTGAGTTCATGTTCTAGAGTAAATGTAACCCACCTCTGTCCATACTGCAGAGGAGGGATCGCTGGTTTGTGATTCGCTGCATAACTGTGGCGTACTTGCCTCAGGTCAGAGAGGAGGAGACAGGAGGTCGCCCACGTGAAGCAAGCTGAGAAAGTTACAACAACACTCCTACGCTGCAGAAAGCGGGCCCGGCACCCTCGCATTAATCAATAAGGGCTCAGGCACACGCAGCACATTTTTCACAGGGAAGCCCTGATTCAGTCATCATGAGCAGCCTCCTTTACTGAAATGGAGCGATGCTGCACTGGAGCTGAGCGGGGAGAGGTGGTGGTGGTGGTGGTGGGGGTAATAACGGAGGAGGGCAACCTCCAAGGAAAGACCCCAGGAGGGAGCGGTCACATGTGCGGAAGGGTACCTAGGCCTTCTCTCTAATTACACAGCTGAATGTATGTACAGTGGTGTGAAATAATTAGGACACCCTGTATAAGCCTGTGTGTTTTTAACATATATGGACATATGGATATTTAAAATCGACGTTAAAAATACTGGGAGATTAACGTAATACAACTAAACAATTAAAAATGAATTAAAGACTTTTCTTCAAATTTTCTGTAAAATGCAATACTAAACAAATAGGAATAAATTAGGACACCCCCCATCTTTTTTAGGACACCCCCACATTCATTTCCACTTACAATGGCTAAAACAAATTTAAAAAAAAATGCAAATAAAAACAAAAACAAGGTTAGACAGATACGTGAACATTTCTTAATAAAGAACTTAATATTTAAAGGGGTGTCCAAATTTTTTCACATGACTGTATGTTCACCACCTGTGTTTGCTGTGAAGCGGAGAGAAAAGCTGTGGCCATGTTTGTTTGTACAGAACTGATAGGAACCGAGGCTAAAGTGTGAGGCACCAAAAAAGCATCTGCTAATCTTTATTACCTCAAAACTGATCGGTGTTTTTTTTTTTATCTCCTCCATGGAGTAAATTTGCAAATTTTTTCCTCTAAATTTTCTTTTTTTTTTTCAAAAAATTTGCAGCTTTTTCTCATAAATTGCATTTTTTTTATTGTAAATTTACAATTTTTCTGTAAAAATTAAACTTTTCTCTGGTTGTCATTTTTTTCTCTAAAAAATTGTCATTTTTCTCATAAATTTGCAATTTTTTTTCTTGTAAATTTGCAACTTTTTCCTCTAAATGTTCTTTTTTGTCTCAGAAATTTGCAACTTTTTTCTTATAAATTTGCATTTTTTTCTTATAAATTTGAAAATTTTCCTGGAAATATTCAACTTTTTTTCTTGTAGATTTGCAATTTTTTTCTTTAAAAATTTGTGACATTTTTCTCATAAATTTGAAAATATTTGTTTTTTGTAAATTTGCAACTTTTTTCCTCTAAATTTTCTTTTTCCTCATATATTTGCGACTTTTTTCTTCTAAATTTTCCTTTCAAAAATTTGCAACTTTTTTCATAAATTTGCATTTTTTCTTATAAATTTGCAATTTTTTTCCTATAAACATTCAACTTTTTTCTTGTACATTTGCAACTTTTTTCTCAAAAAATTTGACTCTCAGAAATTTGCAGTTTTTTTCTTCTAAATTTTTTCTTTTTCCCCCCAAAATTGTGACTTTGTCCCCATAAGTTTACATTTTTGTTAAAAAATGGTGACTTTTTTCTCATAAACTTTTTAAAATTATGTTACAAAACTGAATAAAATGGCTTTGAAGCACCAATTCTAAACAGAAATGCAAAAAAAATTATAATGTTAAGTCACATGAGAGCTTAGCCGCCCCAGAGAGCTCTTGCAAGTTTCACACACATAAAAAAATGCATTCTTTAAAAGATCAACCTGTTGTTTTAGTGAATCGATATGAGCTTGTTCAAACAGGAATCGATGGGAATCAGAAAATTGATCTATTGAACTCTCCCCTAAAGGTAAATGGGGAAACAAAGCAGCCATGGTATGGTCTCTATAGCAAATGAATGCAAACAGAAGCAATGGAACCTGCAAGCTGATGAGCTGATCCATGACTAAAACAATTATAAACAGAACATCTGATAAATTCCAATGACAGTTTCACACATGCACTGATAAAACTGAACATTAGACAGCCCCCAAAAATCAAAGAACTGTTATTTATTGATACAGAATAGAAAGCGACTCGGACTTCCGGTCTGGACTCCATGGTGATAGCAGTTTAACGCTGAAGCTCCCAGACCCCATCCGTGAAAATACCATGAAAATCAGATTTATCGGATTTATGGAAGAGTGAAAATCAAAAGACAAAGTCATTATGCCTAAAGGAAAACAGAAGAGACTGACATTTACCAGGCCAAGACGCACATCAGCCGGAGAATCTGACCTGGAGGACAACAACCACTCGGAAATAGAGGAGCAGAATGAGGCTAGCAACAAGGTTAGCTTAAAAACGGTACTTCAAGAATTAAGAGAATTTCGCTGAGAGTGTTGGGCCGAATTTTGTGAAATTAAAGACGAAATAAAAAGGGCAAACAACAGAGTGGACCAGGCTGAGGCCCGAATCATGGAAGCAGAGGAAAGAATAAAAGGGCTGGAAGAAACCACGCTGGAATTACTCAAACGGCAGACTAGACTGGAGGCTAAGCTAACCGACCAGGAAGGAAGACTAAGAAGGGACAACATAAGAATTCATGGTCTGAAAGAAGAAGTCGAGGACGGTTTCACCACAATGGCTGCATGCGTGGAAACCATACTGGACAGAAGTTGGAAATTCCCCAATCCACCGATTTGAAAATAGAAAGGGCGCACCGTTCATTAGCCCCAAGGCCGTTGGCGGAAGCCCCCCCCCCCCTTCCCCCGCGATCGGTGGTGGTGAAGTTTTCCAACTTCAGAACAAAAGAAGAGGTTTTGAGACTGGCTTGGCAGAAAAAAGGATTTATGTACCAAGAAAGAAAAGACTTTGTGGAGCATGACTACGCCCCGGAGGTCCTTAAAAAGCGCCGGGAATACAACGACGCTAAAAAGGTACTAAGAGAGAAGAAACTGCGCTTTCAAACTCCATTTCCAGCGAAGCTGCAGGTTTTTTACGGGGAAGAGACGTGTCTCTACAACTCGGCGGAAGAAGCAACCACGGATATGGCGAGAAGAGGGCTCCCGGTAACGGTGTATAAACCCGCAGCAGACCCGATCGAAAGAATCAAGGTTCAAACGTGGTGCACACAGAGACCCTCAAAATCCACGGGCCAGCAGCGGGAAACCCAGCGCCAGGGCTGTAAGGAAAAACTGGACGCTTTCAGGAGGGAATAACGATATTTTTAATCAATCTGCGCATCCAACCCTCCTCCTACAAGGTAACAAACATTAAAGGAGATGCAGAATCAGCAAGTATGAAGTGGTAAAACATTTCATGGAACAGTCATAATATTAGAAACAAATAAGTCTTTAAAAAAAAAAAAGACTTGTTAAAATAGAAATGTGACAATGAACCACATGAACTCTACACTAACAAATACTGTATTAACGTGATTGTTTGCTGTGATGGTGGTGGGAGGTTGCGCACAATTTCATAGGGTATAGGCATAAAAAAAAAAAATCATTACAAGTTCGGATTGGGATCTGAAATTCACGTTAAAAACATGGGACAACTTACAGGGGTAAGAGAGGGCCCTCAACACGTAACAAAGTTTGAGGAATTTCCCTCAGAGCCAACGCACCATCAAGGCTCTACTAAGGTCGCTAAAAAGACCTCAGTTCAGGAAGATCGCTTGACAGTTTTTTGTTTTAAAGTTTTATATACTATGTTCTCAATGTTTTTTATGTTCTTAATGTTCTTTCAGTTTCTGAGTAGCATAAAAGAGGGCCACGACACTGTTATACTAAATAAGACAATACAATGGAGAAACAGGGTGTAACCAAAATAATCTCATATAATGTAAAAGGGATCCTGAATCCAGTTAAAAGATCCAAGATTCTGGGCAAAATGAAAAAAGACAAAGCAGGAATAATATTTTTACAGGAAACCCACCTAACAGACTTGGAGCACACTAAACTTAATAGACAAGGGTTTAAACTGATCTCTTCATCTTCATATAAGTCAGGGAGGAGGAGGGGGGTAGCAACATTGATCTCAACCAAAATTATATTTGAAAAAAATTCAGAACACAAAGATAAAGAAGGGAGATTTAGCATGGTACTTGGTCGGCTAGAGGGAGAAGATATCACCCTGCTGAATGTATATGCACCTCCAGGGGCCAACTGGAAATTTTATAAAAATGTATTTGACCTAATGATAACTAAAGCCCAAGGTTTAGTGATATGTGGTGGAGACTTCAATCTAAGACTGAATCCATACTGGGATGCATCAGGTAATTCTCCACATCAAAATAACACTAAAAGTAGAAAAACTCAGATGCTACTAAAAGAAATGGGAATCTGTGACGTGTGGAGGGAATTCAACCCCAGTGTAAAAGATTATACATTTTACTCAGCACCACATTCATCATACTCAAGGATTGACTATTTTTTTTAATGTTTAATAGAGACATTGGAAGAGTAAAAACATGTAAAATAGGACTGATGGATCTCTCTGACCACAGTCCGATCTATATGGACTTAAATATCCAAAAATACACAAATAATACATTTTCTTGGAGGTTAAATTCAAATGTGCTGAAAAGACCACTGAAAGATGAATTGGAATCAGATATTCTCAGATATTTGGAAGAAAATGATAATGGAGAAGTATCCCCTTTAATACTGTGGGACACATGCAAAGCTGTAATAAAGGGAAAGATTATCACAAAACTGGCACTCCAAAAGAAATTGAGACAAGAAAAACTAATCACATTAGAGTCAGAACTTAAGAAACTAGAAAAAGAGCACAAAGACAACACTCATTCTAATGATTCGCTCAAAATTAAGGAAATTAAAAAACAAATAAATGAGATCTACACAATAGAAATCCAGAAGAAACTTACATTTCTGAAACAAAAATACTATGAAACAGGTAGAAAATCGGCAAAATTACTAGCCTATAAATTGAGGAAACAACAAACGGAGAGAGCAATCTACAAAATCAGAGACCCAGTATCAAAGGAAATAAAATTTAGAATTCAGGAAATTCTTAAAAGCTTCGAGAATTACTACAAGAACTTGTACTCCCGCAAAAAACACAAAAATGCATCCGAAGCCTTCCTAAATACATTAAATCTTCCCCAACTTACTGAGTCACAAAATAAAAAACTACTGTCAGAAATACAACCTAAAGAATTAGAAAAAGCAATTATGAAACTTAAAGCTAACAAATCCCCAGGAGCAGATGGCTACACAGCAGAGTGGTACAAAACCTTTAAACAGCAACTATCTCCTCTCCTCCTGAAAACATTTAACTATGTCTTCCACACAGGGGAAATCCCCCCCTCCTGGAGAGAAGGGGTCATTGCAGTCATACCTAAACCTGAAAAGGATAAACTAGACTGCTCCAACTACAGACCAATCAGTGTGTTAAATCAGGACTATAAACTTTTTAACACTATCCTTGCCAAAAGGTTAGAAAATATACTGACAGACTTAATTCATTTAGACCAAACAGGTTTTATAAGACAAAGACAGACACAAGATAACATTAGATGCACTTTACACATAATTCATCATATAAAAAAATATAATTTAAATGCAGCCATATTGAGATTAGATGCTGAAAAAGCATTTGATTCAGTTGACTGGTCTTTCCTATATAGAATCTTATCCAGTTTCAATTTTCATAACAACTTCATTAGAACTATACAGGCATTATATAAAAAACCAACAGCTAAAATAAGGATTAACGGTAAATTATCATCATCTTTTGAACTGGAAAGAGGATGTCGTCAGGGCTGCCCCTTGTCTCCACTGCTCTTTGCAATCTTCATAGAACCTCTGAGCCAATGGATAAGACAGAATCAAAAAATTCAAGGTATTACACTTGGTCAGAAGGAACATAAACTAGCACTCTTTGCTGATGACATTTTAATATACCCGGGGAAGCCGGACACCTCTTTTCCAGAACTAATCTCAGTTTTTTCAGAGTATGGAGAGTTATCGGGGTACGAATTAAACATGCATAAAACCCAAATTTTAACATTCAACTATGACCCAAATCAATATTTACTAAGCAAATTCAAAACTAACTGGGAGATGGAATCTATGAAATATCTGGGGGTCAAAATCCCGAAACAACTCAACAAAATTATAACACTAAACTATGATCCACTGATGTCAAAAATAAAATCTGATCTAGCAAGATGGAATATGATACCATTCTTGGGTACTGCACAAAGAATTGAAGCAGTCAAGGATGGAAAAATTTGGTAAGATTTTTCAGAACACCTGCACAAAACAACTTTACTCGTAAAGGGTTGAATTGTTGGCGCTTGTGTGGTGAAAAGACTGCAAATCATTTTCATGTGTTTTGGTCATGCCCAGTTATCCACCAATATTTGACCAATGTACAGACAATATTGGGGAAAATTTTCAAAGTAACAGTTCCCTTTTCTTTTGTAACTTTGTATTTGGGTTTACTACCGAATCACTGGAAAGACGAGGAGAAAAATACTTATTCACTGTTTTAATATTGGCAAGTAAAAAAGCTCTAACAAAAAAATGGATGGTGAAAGACTGTCCTACACCTGAAGATTGGATTAACGTGATTCATGACATTTATTCGATGGAAAAGTTGACATTCGCACTGAGACAGGACATGGATGGGTTCTTGAACTTTTGGCAACCCTGGAACGCATGTGTGTCTTCCATTAGATCTAATCTTTGGCAAATGCCATTTCAATAATGGCTCCGCTCTTTGTTCCAAAGCTACTCAGATTCTCTTATTTTTCTGCTCTTTTGTTTTTTTTGTTTTCTTTTGTTCTTTTTTAATTTCTCTTTTTCTTTCACTTAAAAAAAGGGTGTTGTAATATTTTTTTTCCCAATGTTGTCAAAAAACAAAAAAAGGGGGAATATGTGATGAAAATGTAAACAATGCAATGCTGTAATGACATGTCTTTACAAAAACTTAAATAAAAAAAAAGAACAGAAAGCGACTCATTCTTCATGTGTGGAAGGTGTGGTCAGTTCAGCAAAGTCACCACCCAGCCAGCATGTCCACGTGGGACCCACCAAAGGTTAAATCTGGGCTGTCTTCTGGGTTCCATGTGGGCTGATCTGTGGGTTCCATGTTGGCCCCATCTGTGTTTGCCCACATGGACATCAGCTGTGGTACAGGCGATCTGTTTAACCACTTTAAACCCATCTGAGCCTTCCATGGGGTTACTATGGGTGAGCAGCTCTCATCAACAATGGTGCCGAACGCAAAATGATGCAACAAGTTTATGAGGAAAAAATGTGGAAATTTACAAGAAAAAAGTGACAAATTTACAAAAAAATAGCAAATTTATGAGAAAAATTTCACAAATTTATGAGAAAAGTACAAATTTATAAGAAAGTGACAAATTTACAAAAAAAATAGCAAAGTTATAAGAAAAAGTCAAATTTATGAGAAAAAAGTGACAGATTTACAAAAAATAGTAGCAAATTTATGAGAAAAATAAAAATTTATAAGAAAAAAGTGACAATTTACAAAAAAAGTAGCAAATTTATGAGAAAAATGTCACAACTTTATGAGAAAAATAAGAATTTGTAAGGAAAAAAGTGACAATTTACAAAAAAATAGTAGCAAATTTATGAGAAAAAAGTCACTAATTTACTAGAAAAAAGTCACAAATGTCATGACTCCTCGGGCGCTTTAACGCAGCGCACCGAGGAGTGAGGTGAATGAATGGATTTAAGTGCCGGGTAACACCACAAACACATTTATAAAACAAAAGCACACACAGGACATGGACTCGGACTATGGACTCCGAGTCCATGGTCCTCAGCCGGAAAAAGGTGGATTGTCCTCTCCGGGTTGGGGACAGGCTCCTGCCCCAAGTGCAGGAGTTTAAGTATCTTGGGGTCTTGTTCACGAGTGAGGGGAGAATGGAGCGAGAGATTGACAGACGGATCGGAGCAGCATCTGCAGTGATGCAGACGTTGTACTGGCCTGTTGTGGTGAAGAGGGAGCTGAGTTCTAAGGCAAAGCTGTCGATTTACCAGTCAATACATGTTCCTACTCTCACCTATGGTCACGAGCTTTGGGTAATGACCGAAAGAATGACATCGCGGATGCAAGCGGCTGAAATGAGCTTTCTCCATAGGATTGCTGGACTCACCCTCAGAGATAGGGTGAGGAGCTCAGTCATCAGGGAGAGGCTCAGAGTAGAACCGCTGCTCCTCCACATTGAAAGGAGCCAGTTGAGGTGGTTTGGGCATCTAATTAGGATGCCTCCTGGACACCTCCCACTTGAGGTGTTTCGGGCATGTCCCACTGGGAGGAGACCCCGGGGCAGACCCAGGACTCAGTGGAGAGACTATGTCTCCCAGCTGGTCTGGGAACGCCTTGGTATCCTCTCTGAAGAGCTGGAGCAGGTGGCTGGGGAGAGGGAAGTCTGGGCTTCTCTGCTTGAACTGCTGCCTCCGCGACTCGGACCTCTGGAAAAGCGGTAGAAGATGGATGGATGGACGGATGGACACAGGACAAAAAAGGAAAACACAGTTCACCTAACTCACTTACACATGACGACGTGCAGCACAGTGAGCGGATTGTCACGGCAGGCGGATGACCATCCATAGACAATTCAATGGTCCAGCAATGCTTGACTGGCAAAAGGATGCTTAAGTACAAGCATTGCTGGCCAGAACAATTAGGTACACTTGGGCGAGTGTAACAAGGAAATCGGCACCAGCTGACTGTCAGGAGAGAGGGGGCGTGGCCAGATCGGCAAACTGTCAGAGCATGCTGCCAGAAAGTAGGTCAAGGAGGCTAACTGACAACTGCCGACCAGAGCAGTGGCTACAGGCACAGCAAAAAAACCAAAAGAACATAAAAACCAGCAAAACACAAAGGATAACATAATACACTAGAAAAGCACTCGGAGAGCGCAGACCTCCGCCAAGAGCAACAGTCCCCCCCAGTATTGTGATCTATACCATAAATATTCTACACTAATTTTGTTATTGTTCTTTCCCTGTATCATGTGTTTCTGTATGTCATATGATTAGTCAAGAAAACAAAAAAATGCTATTTGAACTACACAAATACAATTTATTTAATTTAACAAGAGATACAACATGTACAAGTCTTTAGTTGGAGAACACATTCATGAAATTTAATAATAATAAGTTGTGGATATTGAAAAGCTACCATTAACATAATTTTTCTAACTTCGTTTCTTTCCAGGAAATTAAAAATATGTACATATACGTAGTGTAGAATAGAACAATATTAACTCCAATCTTCTTTAAAAAAAAAACAACATAACCTCCTGGCGGAGGTAATAAGAAAAAATCAATAAAATAAAACTAAGCTCGACGAGCTTCACTAGCATGTGGGGATAGCCCCTCATCCTGTCTATGCTGCCGTGTACCGTCTCTGTCTTTAGCACGGCGAGAAGCAGCAGCCTGTGGGCTCTCATTCAGTCTATGCTGCATTTTAGCGGCTCTGTCACAAGCTCCACGAGCTTCAATATGTAGTTCAGTGCTTCCTGCTGGCAGAAGCACTGAACTACACATTACCTCTGGGCCCTATCTCACAATGTTAAAGAATCCTTAAAAAAATTCCTGGATCCAGACGGTGATCCGGATCATCCCCACAATTTAATCAGTTCTTCCTTGTACCATTTCCAACAACGCCTGAAAGTTTCATCAAAATCCGTCCAAAACTTTTTGAGTGATCTTGCTAACCAACAGACAGACAGACAGACAGACAGACAAACGCCGGCAAAAACATAACCTCCTGGCCTGCGGCCTGGCGGAGGTAGCTAGTAGCCTGAGCCACGGCAAGTCAGAACCGAGCCCGAAACCCCGGCTCGGTTCATGACAACAAATTTATGAGAAAAAAAATTGTGAAAATTACTTGAAAAGAGTTACAAACTTACAAGAAAAGTTTAGCAAATTTACAAGAAAAAAAAAATCAATTTTATGCGGAAAAAAATTAGAAAAAGTCACAAATTAACAAATTTTCTTGCAAATTTGCAAGAAAAAAAGTCACAATTTTACAAGAAAAACTAACAAACTTATGAAAAAAAATATGAATTTATAAAAGAAATCACACATTTATAGAAAAAGTTGCAAGTTTACAATCCACCTTATTGCTGGGGGTGCCGCTGTAGGAACGATTATGGGCGGAGCTTCCCATTTCAGCTGACCTCGTGTTAAATCAGTCAGTAAGCGTGGAATAGCAGGGGCATTTAAATGGCGTTGTTAAAAGTTTTTCCAAATTAATTTTAATGTATAGTCCACATACGTGTTTTGCTTCAAGCGGCAGCTAATTTCGGCTCTTCTAGCTCTTCTCACTACAAAAATGAAAGTCAGGAGCACAAAGGAGAGAGGAAGCTGAGCAGAGCAACAGGCAAAGACACGATCAGCCATCAGTGACAGCCGCGGAATGCCGCCACCCGTTTTTCCTCTCAACACTCAAAGACGGCGCAGTGACGGAGCAATAAACAAGTGTCAGAAATCAACAGAAGCAGCGGGGTCATCACAATTAAAATCACGGGGGCCGGGGGGCGTAATGATGGGTATGTTCGCTGCTTTCATGTGTGGCTGGGAGGGGAAAATTAGCAAACAAGGAACTTTCTCTCTCTCTCTCGCTATTCATCACCATCCATGGAGTTTATCAGCAGCTCTCTAATTTTGGCAGCAATCAGTCGGCGCCGCATCCTCCCAGAATACAAAGCTCACATCACGATGCTTCCTCATCAGACCGCTGCGTACGCGCCGCAGAAAGAGCATGTGGAGGAATCTGGGATGGAACGAGAAATCAGTCCAACTGATCTTTCATTTTGCTTTTTGTCAGGTTTTCTTGTGTGTAGAAACGTGCAAAAGTCCGCAAGAGAACAATGACTCTGAAGGACAAAGAGTCTGTGAACGAGGCACGTGATGTACTGTAACTACAGCAGCAACTCAGTTTGTACCACGTGCACATGTTAACGCCACGGCTGAAGTTGGCCTGCGTGGGAGTCTATGGGGATTGGATCATTTTTTAGAGCCAGCCTCTGGTGGCCACTAGTGGAGCTGCAGTTTTTAGCCTCCAAAGCAGTGGTGATGCACATGGTGCTGCTAATGCTAATATCAATTAAAGGGGTCTATGCAGTACCCAAAATCATCCCCCTTGTTAACATGTCAACCCCCCCATCCTCATTCATAAGTGTAAATCAGAACTTTTTTTAATAATCATGCTACAGAACTGAATAAAATGACTTTGAAGCACCAGTTCTGAGCAAAAATGGAAATAAAATTTTAGGAATTTGCAACTTTCTGATAAATTTGCCATTTTTTCTGTAAATTTGTAACTTTTTCATGTAGATTTGCAACTTTTTTTTCCTGTAAACTTCCAGCTTTTTTTTCTCAATTTTTTTCAGTAAATTTGCAACTTTTATCTCACAAATTTGCCCTTTTTCCCATAAATTAGCATTTTTTTCCTGTAAATTTTCAGCTTTTTTTCTGATAAATTTGTGATTTTTCCTCTTATAAATTCTCTACTTTTTTCTTGTAAATTTTCTACTTTTTTCTCATAAACCTGCAACACTCATCTGGATTTTAATCACACATTTTGTTTCCTGTCACTTTAGCCTGGTTAAAATGGGTAGAAAATTGGTGCAGACATAATTAAACCCTGATGTATCTAGACCAAACTCCTGTCTCAGCCCTCTGGGTGTCATAAACACCACTCAGGGCAGGAACGAAGATCTAAATGCTGGAGCTGTGAGTTTGCAAGGTTTAATAAAAAAGCACAACAACCAGAAGAACAAACCTTACAAGGCTTGAACAGAGGAGGTTGAATAGCTGAATGATAAAGTGGTGGGCCACACGTTGGGAATGAGGAGAAAGGTCGCCGGCTAAGGCGTGGAATGCACGTCGGGAGACAAAGTAATTTAAGCGTGGGACACATGCAGGATACAAAGAGAGATTAGACGTGGGATTCACGTCTGGACAATGAGAAGGACGCTGTCCCGAACTGTGGTGCAGCGACCCTTAAATAAGACAAAGAGGAAAAACAAGAAATGATAACAGGTGTGGGTCACAGGAGCGAAGATCATCAAACCAAATTAATGACAGCTGTGACAGCCCACGAACTTGAGCTAAAGGAGGAAGTAAACACAGAGCACTGTCAAAATAAAAGCACAGAAGAATATGGCAAAAAAGTAGCTGACTAAAAATATGAAGTGAATACAAAATGAGAAACAGACCAGATAATACTGACAGGGAGAAATGAACCATAAAGGCGAGGACCAGATAAATACTAAAACAAGAGATGCAAATATTGGAAAACTAATATCAATATTGTGGAGCGTGTAAATAATGAGGCGGATTTGGTTCAGGCGGTTTATTACACGACTCACACAAGGAGCATAGACAGAATGGCATACAAGTAGGAATTCTTCCCTTAAATAACATGACATCCTTCTAGACTCTTCTCACACACAAAAGATAATCTCCCCGTCCGACTGCAGTCAGTCCATTCATCCTTGACACCTCCCTGTTATCTTACTAGGGCATCTAGAAACTTCTCACACACAAAAGGTTAACTTCGCGTCCTTTGTTCCTGTCTAAGGTGGTAAACCATTATGCACTCCCCAGGTTGCCACACCACCACCCCCAGCAACTTAGATAGGACAAAAGGGTAACAGTCCACATGCTGTGATAGAACCATCAACATCAGTCCACATGCTGCTTGGGCTTCAGTCTTCTGCCGTATCTGCTGTAGCCAGGATTCGCTGCCTCCGTGGCGCTGCCATGCTGGGGGGCTGATGTCTGGGGGTGAAAACTTTTTGACTGTCCGTGTGGGTGCTCTGGAGTCGGCAGCTCCTCGCCTCCTCGTGTCGACGTGCCGGGCTCCGTCGCTGCCGCAATGGTCACGAAAGCCTTGGTGGCGACGATGATCCAGTCTGCCTCCCGGGCTAGCGCACAATAGTCCTGTTTGGCCAGCAACGACGAATTGGCCAGGGCCGCTCTCGCCGCTGTCGGAAGGTTCCTGAGGAAAATGTGGGTGAAGATGAAGTGGTCGTCGTCCGTGCCCTTTAACCTCAGCATCTTCTCCATCATGTCCACGGCCGAACCGTCTCCCAACTCGGTCCGCGTCAGAAGCCTCTCTGCTCTCTCACCATCCGAGAGCATGTAGTGCTGGATGAGGGCAGCCTTCAGCGCGTCATATTTGCCGTCGGCTGGTGGCTGATCGAGCAGGCTCTCGATGTGCTGAGCCGTGCTGGCATCGAGCGCTGCGACCACATAGTGGAATTTCGTATCATCCACCGATATCCCTTGGAGGGCGAACTGCGCCTCGGTTAGGTGGAACCAGGAGCGTGGGTTGTGCTGCCAAAAATCAGGTAGTTTGATCGCTACAGCGCACGCGAAGCTGGAGGTTCCAGTCGAGGTTTCCTCCGGGGATCTTCCGTCGTATTCCATGATTCGTCTTGGGTCACCAGTGTGGAGCGTGTAAATAATGAGGCGGATTTGGTTCAGGCGGTTTATTACACGACTCACACAAGGAGCATAGACAGAATGGCATACAAGTAGGAACTCTTCCCTTAAATAACATGACATCCTTCTAGACTCTTCTCACACACAAAAGATAATCTCCTTCTAGACTCTTCTCACACACAAAAGATAATCTCCCCGTCCGACTGCAGTCAGTCCATTCATCCTTGACACCTCCCTGTTATCTTACTAGGGCATCTAGAAACTTCTCACACACAAAAGGTTAACTTTGCATCCTTTGTTCCTGTCTAAGGTGGTAAACCATTATGCACTCCCCAGGTTGCCACACCATACAAAATGAGGACTGAAGGCAAGGGTAGGCTCAAGTCTAAAAGGCAGCTAATATTCATGATGTAGAGCTGGATGGTCACGGACGCATAAAATCAAAGACAAGAAAATAATAACTAAACTAAGAACAGAAACTTTCATAAACAGAAACAAAAGGCAAACTCCAATAACATAATACGTCCATCCATCCGTCCATCCACCTTCTTCCGCTGAATCCTTTTCGGGTCGCCGGGGGGGGGGGGGGGGGGGGCTGGAGCCTATCCCAGCATCTTTGGGCGAGAGGCAGGGTACACCCTGGACAGATCGCCAGTCCATCGCAGGGCCAACACAGAGAGACACACAACCATCCACTCTCACAGTCATACCTAAGGACAATTTAGAATCCCCATTTTTAAGCCAATTAACCTAACTTGCATGTTTTTGGCATGCGGGAGGAAACCAGAGAAATCCCGGAGTAAACCCACGCAGACACAGGGAGAACATGCAAACTCCACACAGATCACTGTTGGTCGGGGGCTGGGATCGAACCCAGGATCCACCAGCCAAGGGTGAGTTGCTGTGCTGCCGCAGTGCTAACCACTCCACCACCACGCTGTCCCCAATAATACGTCTAACCAACCAGATAAAGACTAAAGTGGGGAAGTTACAGAAAATAAACAGAATAACAAAAAGCATGAGCACGGTTCCCCAACTGTGCTCCGCATCATGACACTGGGAACCATGTCAGCCTGCAGAGAAAGCGCATCACATGTTCTTGTGAAGGTCATTTGTGAAGGCTTTGTTTAAATCCCTGTTTTACGTCCTGCAGATTCCACATTTATGGAGATGCGTGAACTATTCGAAGCTCCCTGCTCAGCCGTAACATCCCATCTGAACCATTTCTTCACTTTTTATTGACAGGATCAACCCTGAACGTAGCATCCAAACTCATACTGCTCTGACTTCCTTCCTCCACTTCACACATCCACCACCTTCAGCAACAACAACAAAAAGAGTCATGCCGCCTCTCTCCACTCAAAGTTCAGGTGTGGGATGACTCACCGACTCCCCCACCAGTGGAATATTGTAGGGAGTCTCAATCCACTCTGGAGAGCAGGAGTCACCAGGTTTTCATCAAATAGAGGTTATTTAGCAAAAAAAAAACAAAAAAAAAAAAAAACAACCTCAGGAGCAGTCCTCAGGAGGCGGGGGCTAGGGGTGCCAGGGTACGAGCTTTAAATTTAGCTGCGGGGGGAGAAAAGAGCAGCGACGGGATAATAAGATGAACTCTGAGGTGGAATACCTTTTATAGATGACAGAAGTGACTTGGGGGGTGGGGGGGGTGAGAAGGGAGATTGATGAGGGCCATGGTCTCCTGCTCAATATAACAGGGACAAATCCGCCCCCCCCCCCCATCTGTCCTCATATCCCCGTAAACTGCACTGAACATTAAACTTCCTTCAATCTAACCAGGAGGTGATTGGTTATTTTTTAATTGGGGGGAGGGGTCATTCACCAATTTATCATGAGGTACAAGAATAAAGGGGCAAAGATATGGTAAAAGAAGCCAATTTAAAAAGGAAAGTTGCAAATTACTATTTAATGAAAGCACCACAGGTGCTGATGCCTCGGTGCTGGTGGCATGGTAGCATGGGTACTGTGTCATGCCATCCATGCACAGGTTTGGAATGCTTGGTATTTGTTTATGCAGGTGTGACTCTGATGTCACTGTCACAATACACATGAGGTGTACGTCATCCCAGGGCTGTACACGGGCATTTTTGTCAAGGAACGCATGAAAGAAAAAATGTAGAAGCACAAGAATAGAATTAGGAGCAGAAAGAAAAATGCTGGATTAACAGATTTTATTATTTCAATACATGTATATTTACACTATGGCATGCAATAGCAGGTAAAAATATCAAAAATTATCACCATAATCATCAGCATTAAATCAGAATGGGTTGAAATGTTTCACTCTGTGTGTAATGAATACTGAGAGAGGTTCTTGAATTATCTTGCAAAAAAATTATTGAAATGCATTTTTTTCTATAAAGAGAAGATGTAATATTGTTCTGTAGCTTCCAGCCCGTTCTCTTCACAGCTGCTCTGACTGTTCACCCCCAGGTTCACCACCATGGACCTCAGAGACAGAAACGAGGAGGGGAAAAAACAATGAAAATGTGATTATTATTACAAATGCGATAGAACATTTTTAAAGTCAGCGTCATCAAATAAATTCTATTACAGATGTCATGTTCCTACTCAACTTAAGAAATTGTTTGGTTTTCTGTAAAAATAACCAAGTGGTTTTTATATTTCACACCTCACATCAGCTTTGAGTAAATAAATCAATAAAGAAATGACGGGACTGTAAACATTATTTTAAAGGAAACGATTCAACAACATCACACTGTGGTGTTTTTATATTACTGACATTAGTTGAAAAAATTGTCTGAACTTTAGAGAAACCAATTTAACATTAATAAGTTATTAACATATGAATCATGTAACCATGGAGCCACCAGTAATGGAGCACATTGGACAAAATAATGTGACAAAACACAAGCTTTAAGACTCAAATGTTGTCGTGTTAGGAAGTGTTAATGTGTTAACAATGAAACTACTGCAGAATTTAAGGGAAAAACTTACTTGTAAAACGTTTTTTTCTCCTGCTCTTCTGATGTTGTCTGCCAGTTTCTTTGACGTCAGAGGAAGCTCTGCTGTGATTGGTGTGTTGCGCTTGAGCAATATGGGAATTGTAGTTTTTACCGATGAGCTGTAAACTACAGGAAGAATACAGTGATCCCTCACTTATCGCGGTTAATGGGTTCCAGAACCGACCGCGAAAAGTGAAAAACCGCGAAGTAGCGTCACCCCTAATGACGTCACCCATAAATAATACGTACGTTCATTCTCTCTCTCTCTCTCATATGATACGTGTGTGTGTGTGTGTGTGTGTGTGTAAGTGTACATACATACATAGATGTAAATAAAGTGTACATAAATATGTTTTTAGAACTCTTTTATTCTTATAACAAGATACGTAACTCAAGATGAAGATGATTTACTGCACAGGTTAATGAGAGCTTTACTGCTCCTCAGGTGACGCCTCATCGTCAGGTGTTAGAGGCGCAGCATCGTCGAGGGCAGCTTCCGATAGAGCTGGAGAAGCTGCAGGAGGCGGCGTAGTGGCTCGAAGGGAAGACTATTTCGCACAAAAAGGCACAAGAGAACAGCGAAAAGTTCCATGCGGCGAGACTAAGCAACACGAGCGATAAAGAACAATGAATGCGATCTTCCTTCGCTGGGTATGGGCGCTCGGCAGGGAGAGAAGCTGGGTAAAACGTCTCGGCCAATCAGCTTGCAAGATTCCCGACCCGAGCCAACACGAGAACAGCGAACAGAGAGGTGGATTTTGAGTTGTGCGGGCTCTCCGTGTTGATACCTGATGTTCTAATGTAGTCTCCCTGCCTTCTGCTAGCGCCCGCCCATTTTTTCTCAATTTTGAATTTTTGATGAATATTTTTGAAAAATCCGCAATACACTGAGGGCGCGAAAGGTGAGGCGCGAAGTAGCGAGGGATCACTGTATACGTTGTCCATTATCTTCAAAAGTAAATGGCAAAACGTGTCTGAAAAGAAACAATGTGTTGAATAAATGGTGTAGTTCCTGAATATGTGTTTAGTTTGTAGAAACAACTATTTTAAAAGTGCAGCGCGAGATTGATTGTTGACAGGAAGTGCTCAGTGGGGCTGTAATAAAGGCACACTGCCACCTCTACTGGGCCAGCATAGGTATTACAATGATGATTCAGCTGCATTGACAGCAAAGGTGAGCTATTTTTGTGTTATTTTGAAAACAAAGCATTATCTCAAAATTCTGGCAAATTAAAAGTAGAGAAAATACGGCAATACAATGATACAAGCCTTTAGTTCCACTTAATTTTGACTAGGCGAGCTGAAACAGACAGATACAACCACAGACACATTGAGCGATTACTGTACGCCTCTCCGTTTCACCGAGACATAATTACGCAGAAGAAGAATTTAACCAACATCCAGAGGAGTGTTGCATATTTACAAGAAAAAAAGCTAGAAATTTACATGGAAAAAAAACTGCAAATTTACAAGAAAAAAGTTAGAAATTTACATGGAAAAAATTTCAAATTTATATGAAAAAAGTTGCAAATTTACAAGAAAAAAGTTGTTAATTTAAATGAAAAAAGTCAAAAATTTACAAGAAAAAAGTTGCAAAACTATGAGGAAAAAATGTAAAATTACAAGAAAAAATTGCAGTGAAAAAAGTTGCAAATTTATATGAAAAAGTTGAAAATTTACAAGAAAAAGTTGCAAATTTATATGAAAAAGTTTAAAATTTACAAGAAAAAAAATAGCAGATATATGAGAAAAAGCTGCAGTTTTTTTTTCGGAAAAAAGTTGAAAATTTACAGGAAAAAACTGCAAATTTTTGAGAACAAAGTCACAAATTTATGAGACAAAAGTTGCAAATTTATATGTAAAAAAGAAAAACAATTCAAACGAGGGAAAAAAGACAGAATTTTAGGAAAAAAGTTGCAAATGTACAAGAAAAAAGTTGCAAATTTATGAGGAAAAAAGTCATTTTTGAGAACAGTCACAAATTTATTAGAAAAAAGTTAAAAATTTACAGAAAAAAAAAATGCAAATTTATGAGAAAAGGTCAGAAATTTTTAAGAAAGAGGTGCAAATCTAAAAGAAAAAAGTTCGAGATTTGAAGGAAAAAACTGCAAATTTTTAAGAAAAAAAAATTGCCAGTTTATGAGAAAAAAGTTGCAAATTTATAAGATTTTTTTTTCATTTCTGATTAGAATTGGTGGTTCAAAGTCATGCTATACCGTTATGTAACATGATATAGAAAGGTTTATGATGGGAGGGGGGTCTCTTTTTTTCCAGGTTGACAGGGGCAATGTCCCCCCCTTGATTGACACCTATGAATGGGGACGGGGGGGGACTGTCCTCCACTCGTCCAGTTTCAGACACCACCTCTGGACCCTCAGAACAGAAAACTGTAAAACAAAATTACAAACACATCTGGATGCTTGGAAGCAAAACAGGACGAAACAAGGAGCAGCTGGAGAACATCTGCACACAAAGCCTCTCCACGTTCCAGCATCTCAGACAGAAGCCGCTCAGCGATGATAACGGATGCCATGGAAACGGGAATGACCGAAGTAACAGAGAGGAGTCGGCGTGAGACGGAGAGGGAGAGCCAGGTGGAGGAGCGGGTCTGAAATCTGCAGGATCCTTAAAAATAAAATGTGAGCGTGAAAGCGCTGAGGCAGCTCGTCAGCGCCTGCTGGAGTCTGCGCTCGTGGGAAATCATCTGACCTCACAATCTGGGTTACCCCACGTCAGGGAGGTAAAAACGGGAGAGCAGAGACACACTGAGGGTGATCTGCTCCTCACTTTCTCTCCTTTTTCTTTCTCCTTTCCCTGTTCTGGAGGAAGAAATGAGGTGGAGTGGGGGTGGGGGGGCGCTCGAGTGTCCTCTTTCTTTCATCTCGTCTCCGTCTTACCTGGGGCGGTGCAGTTCTTTGGTCCCTCTTCTATCTCTAGTTCCTCCAGGCTGCTGTTGTCCGTCTCCTGCAGCAGCCTCCGTCCCGCCCACCTCCCCTGGTCATCGCTGCCGTGGCCGGACAGGTCCAAACCTGGAGGGAGAGGAGAAGACAGAGGGATGTGTGGCGTTGTCATGGTAATTCAAGAACCATGATAACCATGGACAAGGAAGAGGTCTAAAGATGGAAAATTCGTCAAGTTCATAGCTGGCAGCAACGTGGTTTTTACCCCATGAGTGTTAACGGGGGTGGGGGGGTATTCACCAGTTTAGTATAAGGTACAAGGTGGATGCCCTGAATTTCCCTCTGGGGATCAATAACGTAGCCAAAATAAATAAATAAAACACATAAATGTAAATTAGGTGCAAATTTGAAAAAAAAAGCTGCAAAGATATGATAAAAGATGCTAATTTAAAAATTCAAAATGTCACAAATTACAATTTAATTATAAAGAATAGAAATTTAGTCATCATCCAGATGAGCATTGCTAATTCATGAGAAAAAGGTTGAAAATTTACAGGAAAAAAATGCAAATTTATGAGAAAAAACTTGCAGATTTAAAGGAAAAAAAATGCAAATTTAGAAGCAAAAAAACACCTTTTTTATGAGAAAAAAGTTGCAAAATTACAAGAAAAAAGTTACACATTTTTGAGAAAAAAAGTTGAAAAAAATACAGGGAAAAATTTTTTTTGCAAGTTTACAAGAAAAAATATTGTTAATTTGAGAAAAAGTCACAAATGTTTGAAAACAAAAGGTGCAGATTTAAAGGGAAAAAAATTACAAATTAACAAGAAAAACCATTGCAAATTTTTGAGGGAAAAGTTGCAAATTTATAAGGAAAAAGTGGCAAATTTTTGAGAAAAAAGTTCAAAATTTACAAGAAAAAATTTCAAATTTATGAGAAAAAAGTTGCAGTTCTACAAGGAAAAAAGTTTCAAATTTAAAGGAAAAAAACTGCAAATTTATAAGTCGTATGTGAAACAATTTGCAGATTTATGTGAAAAAATTGCAAATTTAGAAGAAAAAAGTGACAAATTTATAAGAAAAAAGTTGCAATTCTATGAGAAAAAATTACAGATTTAAAGGAAAACGCTGCAAATTTATGAGAAAAAGTCATATTTATGAGAAACAATTTGCAGATTTATGTGAAAAAATTGCAAATTTATAAGAAAAAGTGACAAATATTTGAGAAAAAAGTTGCAATTCTACAAGAAAAATTTACAGATTTAAAGAAAAAAGCTGGAAATTTATGAGAAAAAAGTTGCACATTTTTTTTTAGAAAAAAGTCACATTTATGAGGAAACAGTTGAAAAAATACGGGGAAAAAGTTGACTATTTGCACAAAAAAAAGAATTTATGAGAAAAATGTCAATTTTTTTGTGAAAAAAGTTGAAAATTTATAAGAAAGTAGCAAATATGAAAATGTATAGGATTTTTTTTTTTTTCTGCTTAGAATTGGTGGGTTAAAGTCCTATTTGTTCAGTTATGTAACATGATACCCAACGTCCGCTCTGTCCCCCTTGATTTACGCCCATGAATGGGGCTGGGGGGGTGGCAGGCTAACGAGGGGGATAGCAGCAGCACCCCGCCCCCCCCAACTGAGCATCCTGTATATCAGCTGACTTCACTGTTTCTTTGTCACATTAACCTCTGATTCTTAAAGTGGCAGCAGGGTGGTGAACAGCTGGATAACTGCTCTACAGATGTGCTGGATCGGGCCCCACGCCCACACTCAGCCCCAGTTTTTTATAAACTGAAGGGGAATTTTGTCATTTTTCCAAAACAAAGTCCTCCTTGGTGGTGGTGGTGCTGGGGGGGGGGGGGGGGGGGCTCCCACTGTGGCTACATCTGCACATTCTTCAAAGACGCAGCAGCGACAGTCATGAATTCATTTTCTCCTCCACAGAGCCCAGCAGGAGGAACGCTGCCCCCTTCACCCTGCCAGCCACGAGTCAGGGAGAATTAAAACACTCAGAAATGAACGTCCTGCAGGGCCCGGCTGAACTTCTCACCTACAGCGTCACCTTCACCACACAGGAGACCATTTGGCATTTTTTAACGAGGGGGATGGCGGGTATTAACCAACTTAGCATGAGGGACATATGAGGGACAGAAATTAGATTCAAAGATTTTTATTTGTCAATACTTCTATATGTACAGGACATACACATCTTCCATCTGGTAAACGATTCCGGAGCATCAGAGGCAGAACCACCAGACTGATCAACAGCTTCCTCCCACAAGCTGTCAGGATGCTGAACAGCTGACCCGGAATCTCACATACACACTACTGCACCTATGGATATTTTGTATATTATAGTTAGTTATTCTTTTTCCCCAAGTATGTCTCAGGGATGTGTGAATGGATGGGGGGGTGGGAGCTATGTGGGAGTGTGTCTTAATCATGCTGCTTCTTATATGGATGCCGAGAGAAACGCAATTTCATCTTGCCTGCACTACAGTTGTATGTACAGCAATATGACAATAAAGTTTGATTTGATTTGATTTGACATACAAGAGAACTGAAATGTTGTTTCTCTCTCTTAGTGGTGTGCTCAATATATAAGAAAAGAAGGAATACGGATGAACAACAACAGCAGCAGTCCAGTCTATGTACGGTAATGCTACCTGTAGTCAAATGAAGATAAAAGATAAAACCCAGCAATCCTGCAGTGCAAATAATTATTATAATAATAAATAAATTATGGACAAATTTGCAAGAATAAAGATGCAAAGATGCGATAAAAGATGCCAATTTAAAGCTTAAAAAGTCACAAATTACAATTTAATTACAGAGAATACAAATTTAAGCAGCATCCAGATGAGTGTTGTGAATTTATGAGAAAAAAGTTGCAAATTTACAAGAAAAAGTTGAAAATTTACAAAAAATCTGGAAATTTATGAGAAAAAGTTGAAATTTTACAGGAAGAAAATGCACATTTTTGTGAAAAAAGAATCAAATTTATGAGAGAAAGGTTGAAATTTTACAGGAAAAAAGTGCAAATTGTTGCAAAAAAGCTGCAATTTTATAAGAACAAAGTTGAAAATTTAGAGGAAAAAATGTAAATATTTGCAAAAAAAACTTGCAGCGTTATTAGAAAAAGATGAAAATTTATGAGAGAAAAAAGTTGAAATTTTATAGGAAAAAGCAAATTTTTGCAAAAAAAGCTGCAATTTTATAAGAAAAAAGTTGCAAATCTAGGAGAAAAAACGTTGCAGATTTATCAGAAAAAAATTTGCAAAATTTTCAGAAAAATATGAGAAAAAAGATGAACATTTACAAGAAAAAAGTTGCAATTTTTTGGAGAAAAAAGTTGACAGTTTACAGGAAAAAATGTTGCAAATTTGCGAGAAAGCAGTTTTTTTGTATTTCTGCTTAGAATTGGCAGCTCAAAGTCATTTTATTCAGTTATGTAACATGACATAGAAAGGTTTATGTTTGGGAGGTTGGGGTTCCTTTTCCCAGGGTGGCAGGGGCAATGTCCCCCCGTGATTTACACCTATGAATGGCGAAGAGGGGATGGCAAGGGTGATGATTTTGGGTCATTTTGCGAACAACCCCCCCCCCCCCCCTCAAATCACTTCCTGACCATGTCCCTCCATCTCTCATTACTATGCACAGCCAGCAAAGCCGAAGAACGTGGGAATGATTAATGGGCCACAGCAAGGCGGCGGTGGTGGCGAGCGCTCCGCTCCCACAGCCACAACATCAAGTTCAATTTGGCAGAACTTCATCATGAATAATCAACTTTAATTGATATTCCAGCGGGCTGATTAAGAGTTAACGAGAACACAATGGGGACGGGTGGGGTGGGGGTGATGGTGCATTAAATGCATGGAGGAGATGCCAGGGTGCTTTTACTTGTAACCAGGATACAAGAGGAGGGGGAGCGGCAGTAAAATAAAAGAGTCCCGTAACAGATGATGCACAGAAATGAGGGAGGACATGACTATTCATGAGGTGCTTCTGTCCGCTGGAACCTGAGAAGAACATCACACTTCAGCTGCTGCTGACTCACACAAACACAGACAGAGAGATAGAGGAGCTGCAGACGTGAAGCGCTGCAGATGTTTGCTCAGATGTGAAGCGCTGCAGATGTTTGCTCAGATGTGAAGCGCTACAGATGTCTGCTCAGATGTGAAGCGCTGCAGATGTTTGCTCAGATGTGAAGCGCTACAGATGTTTGCTCAGACATGAGGAGCTGCAGATGTTTGTTAAGATGTGAAGCATTGCAGATGTTTGCAGAGATGTGAAGTGCTGCAGATGTTTGCTCAGACGTGAAGCACTGCAGATGTTTGCTCAGACATGAGGCACTGCAGATGTTTGCTTAGATGTGAAGTGTTGTAGATGTTTGCTCAGACGTGAAGCACTGCAGATGTTTGCTCAGACGTGAATCGCTGCAGATGTTTGCTCAGGTGTGAAGCACTGCAGATGTTTGCTCAGACGTGAATCACTGCAGATGTTTGCTCAGACGTGAAGCGCTGCAGATGTCTGCTCAGACGTGAAGCGCTGCAGATGTCTGCTCAGACGTGAAGCGCTGCAGATGTCTGCTCAGACGTGAAGCGCTGCAGATGTCTGCTCAGATGTGAAGCGCTACAGATGTTTGCTCAGACATGAGGAGCTGCAGATGTTTAAGATGTGAAGCATTGCAGATGTTTGCAGAGATGTGAAGTGCTGCAGATGTTTGCTCAGACGTGAAGCACTGCAGATGTCTGCTCAGACGTGAAGCGCTGCAGATGTCTGCTCAGATGTGAAGCGCTACAGATGTTTGCTCAGACATGAGGAGCTGCAGATGTTTGTTAAGATGTGAAGCATTGCAGATGTTTGCAGAGATGTGAAGTGCTGCAGATGTCTGCTCAGACGTGAAGCACTGCAGATGTTTGCTCAGACGTGAAGCGCTGCAGATGTCTGCTCAGATGTGAAGTGCTGCAGATGTCTGCTCAGATGTGAAGCGCTGCAGATGTTTGCTCAGATGTGAAGCGCTACAGATGTTTGCTCAGATGTGAAGCACTACAGATGTTTGCTCAGACATGAGGAGCTGCAGATGTTTGTTAAGATGTGAAGCATTGCAGATGTTTGCAGAAATGTGAAGTGCTGCAGATGTTTGCTCAGACGTGAAGCACTGCAGATGTTTGCTTAGATGTGAAGCGCTACAGATGTTTGCTCAGACATGAGGAGCTGCAGATGTTTGTTAAGATGTGAAGCATTGCAGATGTTTGCAGAGATGTGAAGTGCTGCAGATGTTTGCTCAGACGTGAAGCACTGCAGATGTTTGCTTAGATGTGAAGCGCTGCAGATGTCTGCTCAGATGTGAAGCGCTGCAGATGTCTGCTCAGATGTGAAGCGCTGCAGATGTTTGCTCAGATGTGAAGCGCTACAGATGTTTGCTCAGACATGAGGAGCTGCAGATGTTTGTTAAGATGTGAAGCATTGCTGATGTTTGCAGAGATGTGAAGTGCTGCAGATGTTTGCTCAGACGTGAAGCACTGCAGATGTTTGCTCAGACATGAGGCACTGCAGATGTTTGCTTAGATGTGAAGTGTTGTAGATGTTTGCTCAGACGTGAAGCACTGCAGATGTTTGCTCAGACTTGAGGCTCTGCAGATGTCTCCTCAGACGCTCATTTCCTCTCTGTGCTTAAGTGGATTTTTCATGATTTATAAGTCCAAAGCTCCTGACCGCATTGCACACATCAGAAGGTGTTTCCCTGGTTCTGTTTTGTCAAATCTCTACAGTGACCCTTCCAGAGCTCTAAATATTCACCTGTAATTAACAGTCAGAGCTGTTTTATTAAGACTACAGCATAAGTGCTGAGAAATAATCAGTTAATGATATTTTATTCCAAAACCTTAAACAAATACTTGACAAATCAAAAGAGGAAAAGCATGGTCTAGCTAGCCTTTACTTAAAGAGAACCTGTGATGCACGTTTTCCACATGTTGACACACTTTTCAACTGTCTGTGACATGCTTTGATCAAAAACACCTCAGGGTTTATTTACTGCAGCACCATTTTACATACGGGAAGGAGCTCTCCTCAACATGGGCTGTTTTATGGGATACTGCTTGAAATGCTGATGAGCCCAGTTCACCCCCCCCCTTTCATCACTACTCTGAGATTTATGTTTTGATGACAGTCATGTTTGAGGCTAATGTTAGCTTTTAGCTTTGGTTCTCGGACTAAGTAACATACTAACAAATACTGTCTGAATGTTTGAGTATAAAAGCCCAAATAAATCTTTACCAGAGATGGGTGGGTGGGTGGGGGGCATATGAGAGGTCCCTGGGGTATAGTAAGCACAGGAACAACCCTGAATTAATGGGCAGTTAGCTCTTCTAACAGCAGCGTCCTGTGCAGACTATAATAAACTATAGTGTGGTGGACCACCAGGAGGTCCCACTCTCACCCAGTGACTTGGGGAGTAGGGGGAAGGGGCAGGAAATGTAAATTATGTGCCTGGGGCAGGAGATGTAAATGTAGGCGCCGTGGCACCCAGGGGGGAGAAATGTGTAAATATATGCGCCTTGACACCTGGGGCAGGAGGTGCAAATGTATGCACTCTTGGGGCCAAGGAGGAGGAGGCAGAAGGTATAAATGTATACGCCTTGGTGCCAGGAGTTAAGTCTTTTTTGTTGGAGTGAATAAAGTTCTGAATTGGCAGCTCTCGTGGCTCGTCACATCATTCCTCCACAATACTAAAATAAGCTAAAACAACATGGATGAAAGAATTATACAGTCAGGAGATGGTAGCTGATCCAGCTGGGAAAATGGGTGTCTTGCAGGAATGCATAGAATATACAGTATCGAATATAGACACAAACAGATGTCTAGTTAGCTGAGGTTCAGCCCAATATACCTAACTAAGCTAGCTGCACTGTAGCAGATTTCCTTTATCAATTAATATTACACTGTGTCCCTGTTGTCATGTTCCAAGACACAGTATATCATGTTTTTTCTTTAGACACTCAGACTCTGGCCTGTCAAGGTCAGTTCCTGGAGACAGCTAGGCTCCGTACTCCCACAGAATGTTCTCATAACAAATTATCTTTGTTTGTTCCAAGGTATAAAATCTGCCCGCACCATTTTGACTGTGAACATTTCTGCTTAACTGCTGCATGAAATCTTCCTCTTGATCAAGATCAAATACTTATAAAAAGGCATCTTTGACTCTTCACCTTATTCCTTCACCAGATTCACAAAGAGACATTTATTAATATTGTGATGTTGTGAGGGTTCACACAAGAAAGGAGAGATGACTGTGATGAGAACAGGCTTTATTTAACACACTCCTCAACACAGACAGGAGGGGAGGGGTGCATGCGCACGCAGCAACTGGCAGCGGGTGAAAAAAGTTCAACGTTTGTGTCTCTGTTTTAATGTGTTTTAATATAATTCTCTGTGCCGTTTTTGTCCTTGAATGTTTGTGGACTATATAACTAAGAGCTCCCTGGTTCCATCAGTATGGATTTCCTTCTTGTGTTTGCACCGTCGTTTCTTTCCTACCAGCTCTTTGTTTTGGAGGTAAGCGCAATCGCGATCATGCCGGGGAGAATACAGTATTCCAGAGACATGTTACTGCATTTAAACATGGATAATGCAGCATCTGTGTTTGAGTCTGTGCCGCAACTGCCGGACTTTATTTTAAGAGATTTTCATGGACACAGCGATGAAAAGAGAGACAAGAGGAGGAAACGCAGAAAGCGTGGAGGCATAAGATTAAACCTGAGGAGGCGTCAGTTTAACCGCATTCCTCTTCCTTCCATTATTATGGGGAACGTACAACCCCTGAGAAATAAAATGGATGAAATTCAAGGGAATGTACGATATCAGAAGGACTTCAAGAACTGCTGTGTCATGGCTTACATGGAGACGTGGCTTACGGCGCATGACTGGGATGCGGACCTGAGTATTGACGGCTTTGGAGCCCCACTTCGCTTGGATCGGCAGGAAGAGGTAACGGGGAAACGTCAGGGGGGCGGCGTATGTTTATATATCAATAAATAGTACTGTTCATCTGTCACGGTCAGAGAGCGCATCTGTACACCTGATGTGGAGCTTCTGTCCGTGTCACTACGCCCCTTTTATCTGCCCCGCGAGTTCCCCCAACTTTTTATAATGACTGTGTACATTCACCCGAGAGCGGATGCTGCCTCTGCCTCCAGCACCGTCTTTGATGTGGTACAGCGGTTGCAGTTGATTTCCCCAGAGGCTCCAAATTTTATTCTTGGGGATTTTAACCATGTTTCTTTAAAGAAGACACTTAAAAACTTTTATCAGTACGTCTCCTGCCCAACCAGGCGAAAAAAGACATTGGACCTGTGCTACGGCTCCATAGAGAGGGCCTATAAATCACTTCCCCTTCCTCCTTTAGGATCCTCAGATCACAACTGTGTACATTTGCTGCCCACATATAAAACTGCTCTCAGAAGAGACAAGGCAAAGACCAGAGACACAGACGTGTGGACAGAGGATTCAGTGCACTGCCTCCAGGAATGCTTTAACTGTACGGACTGGGAGGTGTTCACACTGGCCTGCGGGGATGATTTGGACTCTTTGGTGGACGTCACATGCTCATACATGGCTTTCTGCAGAGATATGATCGTTCCACGTAAGCGTGTCAAAATATATCCCAACAACAAGCCATGGGTTACAAAATCAGTTAAATCCTGCTTACAGAGGAAAGCACTTGCCTTTAAACAGGAGGTTGTTTCTGAGCTGCAGGTTGCCACAAAAGAGCTGAAGGCCGAAATTTTAAGAGCAAAACAGAATTATAAATCAGAGTTGGAAAGCAAGACGGCAACAAAGAAGCTTGGTTCAGCCTGGGCCAGTATGAAAACTATTGCAGGCCTTCAGAGCACAGAGCGCAGTAATCGTGTGTTTTTAGATGGTTTTAATTCAGACACAGAGCTGGCTAATGCTCTTAATTGTTTTTATGGTCATTTTGATTCCTTTGATTTTAGCACAGAAACCCAAGATTTGAAACAGAAACTCAAAGACAATCAGCACTTTAATATTGAGGTACAGGATATTAAAAGGGCGTTCTGTGCTGTAAAAGTGAATAAAAGTCAGGGCCCTGATAATACATGTGGGTGATTGGTAAAGTCCTGTGCACATGAATTGAGTCCTGTATTTCACTACATTTTCAATAAGTCCTTACAGACACAACATGTGCCTAAGATCTGGAAAGATGCCGTGGTTGTCCCCGTTCCAAAATCCAGCTGTCCTAAAACGGTAAACGACTTTAGACCAGTAGCTCTGACTTCAATTTTAATGAAAATTTTTGAAAAACTGGTCAGATTTGAGGTCCTAAAGCAGACTGAGCACGCATTGGATCCTCTGCAGTTTGCCTATAGGCCTCACAGAGGAGTGGAGGATGCCACTGTCACTCTGTTTAACATGCTTTTTAAACATCTGGATTTTAATGGGACACACGCCAGGCTTTTATTTGTGGACTTTTCTTCCGCCTTTAACACAATCCAACCTCATACGGTATTTTAGTTGAAAGGCTCCTGCAACAATTTGATTTGAGTAATAATCTGGTGGGCTGGATTCTGGATTTTTTAACCAAAAGGACACAGAGAGTAAGGGTCAGTGGTACATTGTCTGACCAAAAGTGTTCTTCTACTGGCTCTCCTCAGGGGTGTGTGTTGTCACCACTACTCTTCATCCTGTACACAAACATGTGTCAGAGCAGACATGACAACAGACACAAAGTATGCTGATGATTCAGTTGTTGTCAGTCTCCTCCAGGATGGTGAGAGTGGCCACGGCCCAGTAGATGATTTTGTTCACTGGTGTGAGGATTCCTACCTGCAGCTGAATACGACAAAAACTTAAGATATGATTATTGACTTTAGGAGGAAAACTCCCAGGCACGAAGTCACTGTACTAAAAGGTCAGACCACTGAATGTCTACAATCGTACAAATATCTTGGGACGATTATTGATAGTAATTTAAACTTTGAAGAGAACTGTGAAAGGGTGTACAAAAAGGGTCAGCAACATTTGCATTGTTTAAGGAAACTTGCATGTTTCCAAAATGACCAAACCAAAATGATAATGTTTTATCGGGCTTTTATTGAATCTGTTTTATCCTTTTCTTTAGTGTCATGGTTTGGTCAGATAAAACTGTCCATCCATCCATCTTCTTCCGCTTAATCCTTTTTGAGTCGCGGGGGTGCTGGAGCCTATCCCAGCATCTTTGGGCGAGAGGCAGGGTACACCCTGGACAGATCGCCAGTCCATCGAAGGGCCAACACAGAGAGACAGACAACCATTCACTCTCACAGTCATACCTAAGGACAATTTAGAATCCCCAGTTGATGCCAATTAACCTAACTTGCATGTTTTTGGCATGTGGGAGGAAACCGGAGAAATCCACACAGACACGGGGAGAACATGCAAACTCCACACAGATCACTGTTGGTCGGGGGCTGGGATCGAACCAAGGATCCCCCAGCCAAGGGTGAGTTGCTGTGCTGCCGCAGTGCTAACCATTCCGCCACCGCGCTGCCCTCAGATAAAACTGAAACAGAGGAAATCCTTGGATCAGGTAGTTAGATGGTCCAGTCGTTTGCTTGGTGAGTCACAGCTGAGCCTGACATCCCTGTACACCAGACAGGTACAGAGGATTGCTACCTCCATTTTAAATGATGACTCCCACCCTTTGCACTGCCACTTTCAGCTTCTTCCCTCCAGACGGAGGTTTGCTGTCCCAAAAAGTAAAACCCAGCGCTACAAAAACAGCTTTGTTCCTGCTGCCGTCAAAGAGTTGAACAAGTTGTAACAATATATTGCACATAATTTAGTTACCCATTTATTAATTTCATTTTATATGTACTTATTTTTGTAGGTTTTTTATTTGGGTTCTAAATCTTTTATTGGGTTTTAGACTTTTGAGTTTTTAACCTCTTTGACTAGTCTTTAACTTTTTAATATGACCCTTCTCTCTTATCTCTTTGTCTTATGTCCTGATTGATGGAGCCTTGAGTATTTTTATCATGTTTATAGTCAGCTTCATGTGTGCCTGTGTTTGTGTTCATGTTGAATGTAATTGTGGTTTGTATATATGGATGTCACCTGACTGCAAAACAAATCTACCTACGGGTACAAATAAAGTAACCTGAACCTGAACCTGAGGACATTCACACAGAACCCCGTTTCACTGAGGGTGACACAAACACATGATCAGTCACTGCTCTGACTCTTCTTATAACACTGTTGTGTCATTATAACGCAGTTATAATGACACAGCAATAACATTTAGAACACACGAATAATAACACTCTTTGAATCCTCCGCGGCCAAAGCATGTCGGGAGAATCCCCGCCCCCTTAACACAGCCCCGACGTTACACTGTCGCCCCCTGGAGTGGTTTCTGTCCCCAGAATAATAAAAGTCCAGTTCAAAAGTCCAACACAAATCCGTCCAGGTGTCGGGGCGGCCGCCGTTGACGACCAGCACGTACAGGCCCGCTAGTGTTCATCTGTGCCTCGGTCGGAGTATCTGGTTGGGATGAAGGCCCCGGCTCGACCACCCGCGGGGCGGATGGCTGGTACGGGGGGAGACGGTCGCGGTGGAGTACCACAACCCGGTCTCTTTTCTGCAGCCTCACCCTGCACACCACATCAGACAGTCACTGTACGACCTCGCACCAATGGCTCGCCAGTTTTGGTGACGGTCCCCTTTTTCGCTCCGGGCAGAAAACCCAGACTCGATCTCCTGGTGCAAAGTCCCTCCCCTGACAGCGGGAGTCAAATGCCCACTTCTGCCGGTTCCCCGCCGCCGCCAGGGCCTCCCAAGCCAGTCCGTGCACCGTGTGGAGACGTTCCTTCAAGCGAAAAAAATAATCCAACCCGGGTTTGCCCTCCACCTCCGGCTCCGGGGGGGGGGGGGGGTCCAAATACCAAATCCACTGGTGTGCGCAGCTCACGTCCAAACATCAGCGCTGCAGGAGTTCACGGGGTGGATTCCTGTGCTGCCGTCCGGTATGCCCACAGAACAAAGGGCAGATGCAGGTCCCAGTCTCGCTGTCGCTGGTCCACTAGGACAGCGAGCTGGGTGGTAAGGGTCCAGTTGAACCGTTCGACCAGGCCGTCACTCTGTGGATGCAGCGGGGTGGTCCAGGTCTTCCGGATGCCCAGCCGCTTGCAGACCTCCCCAAAGACCTCTGCCTCAAAGTTCCGACCCTGATTGCTGTGCAGCTCCTCCGACAAAAACAAACAAACCGACAAAACATCTTTCAGAATCAGAATCAGAATGAACTTTATTGCCAAGTATGCTTTTAACACATACGAGGAATTTTACTTGACATTAAGGTCCGCTCATGTTAAGCGCTCCCTAATGACGCGGCAGCCGAAAGGCGCCTGTCATTAGGCTTTTGTCCACCAGTTTTGATGCTGTGGTGGGGGCGCTCTGATCAGGGACCGCGTACGCCTCTGGCCATTTGGTGAAATAATCCATTCCGACCAGCACGTAGCGGTTCCCCCGGTCCGTGGTCGGGAAAGGGCCCAGGAATGTCCACTCCTACCCGCCCCATCAGTGCTCCCACCCAGTACTGCTGCAAGGGGGCGTGGGATTGCTGAGTCGACCCCTTCTGAGCCGTGCAGGTATCGCAGCGATAGATGTGGAGCTCTACATCCTGGTGGCATCTGGGCCAGTAGAACCCGGCTCCAAGACGCTGCAGAGTCTTCGTCACCCCGAAGTGGCCCACCCCCACTGCCCCATGGACCATCTGGAGTACGTTGGGCTGGAGCCACTGGGGAACCAGCAGCTGCCAGATGTGACGCTGCCCAGCTGGAGTCTGCCACTGCCGATACACAACGCCCTCATGACAGTGGAGATTGGCCCACTGGGAGTGTAGGGTCTTGGTCTCTGGGTCCAGCGCCGACACAGCCTCCCAGGCGGGCTGCTGGTCTGCGTCCAGCCACTGCTGAACCTGGGAAATGATCGGATCTCTGTCCTGCACGCTCTGCAGCTGCTGCGCGCCGAGGGCCTCTGTGACGTCATTGCTGGGGAGAGCTGTCTGATTATCTGAGGAGGAGCTGTGTGCCACTGTGTTATTCCTGCTCACAGCGGTCCGGAGAGCAGCAGCCCGTGGGGCGGCTTGGTCTCGATCCTCTGCCCGCTGGCAATGCCAACAGTCCTCCGCAGCACAGGTACGCCGAGACAGCGTGTCAGCATTGGCATGAAGGCGGCCTGCCCAATGCACAATCAGAAAATCATAATCCTGCAGTGCCTCCAGCCATCTTGCCAACTGTCCATCCGGCTCTTTAAAGTTCAGCAGCCAGGTCAGGGAAGCATGATCCGTCGTGAGTTGGAACCTCCCCCCGTACACATACAGGAGAAAATGGCGAAGCTGAATTCCTTTCAGCTCTGCTGAGAGTGTGGCTGAAAAAAGCAACTGCCTGCTCTCCGTGTTCTTCTTCCTGGGATAACACCGCCCCGATGCCCTGGTTGCTGGCGTTCGTGTCCACGATGAAAGGGCGGTTCGGGTCGAGATACTGCAGGATGGGGGCTCCGATGAGCGCTGAGCAAAGCCGGGAAAAAGCAGCAGCACAGCTCTCACTCCATTGAAACGCACGGCCCTTCTGTGTCAGCTGATGCAGTGGGCTGGTGATGGTGGCAGTCTTTCACAAATCTCCTATAATAGGAGGCCAGTCCAAGAAAACTCCGTAGCTCTCCCACATCCTGCGGCACTGGCCAGTTTTTCACCGCTGCCAATTTCTCTGGATCGGTGGTGACTCCCGCTGCGCTGATGACGTGGCCCAGGAAGGTGGTCTCCCACCGGAATAGTTGGCCTTTCCGCAGGTGTAGCCACAGCCCAGCCTGTCGGATGGTGTCCAATACCTCCCGGAGCTTGGACAGGGCGCCATCAAAGTCAGCTGCGTGAACCAGCAGGTCATCCAGATAAACAATGCAGCGCCTCCTGGGCACGTGAGCCAACACTCGCGCCATCAGACGTTCAATGGTGGCGTTGCCAAGTCCAAACGGCATCACCCTGAACTGATACAGTCCCTGCCCGATGGAGAAGGCCGTTTTCTGGCGGGCCTCAGGTGATAGCTCTCCCTGCCAATAGCTGCTGCGGAGGTCCAGCGAGCTGAACCAGCTGGAGCCGGTGATGTAATCCAGCACGTCATCGATGCGGGGAAGGGCGTAGGAATCCTTGCGGGTGACGTCATTCAGGCGCCGGTAATCCACACAGAACCACCACAAACCGTCCTTCTTCCTAACCAGCACCACCAGCGCCGCACAGGGGCTGCTGGAGGGCTCAATAATTTCTGCCTCCAGCATTTCCCGTATTTTTTGTTCTGCTGCCGCCCGCCTTGAAAAAGGCAGACGGCGGGAGCAGAGCCGGATCGGCCTGGTCTCATCGGTGTCGATCCCGTGCTGCACCAAGCTGGTTCGGGTGCACTCCTTATCCTTGGCAGCGAAGACGTCCATGTAGCAGTCCAACAACTCCTGCAGCTGGCGTCTCTGTCCCGATTCCAGTCTGCTGCAGCTCTGCTGGAACAATTCCTCGACCGCCTGCTGCGTTTCTGCCGACACCATGACCCGCTCCGCTGTGGCCCTCCCCCTTGCTGTCTCTATCGGTGGTCGCGCTCCCTCTGCTCGTGCTGGTGGCACCGTTGTGTTCAGTACTTGCGGTGACCCTCCCGGTTCAGTCCGTCCTGGCGGCCCCTCGATCACGCAGGCCTCCGGGTTCCTCCTCTGGACCCCGCTGCAGAGTATGATGGTCCGAGCCCCCAGCAGGAGGGACGATCTGGCGGTGTCAATTTTTGTGCTCCATGCTGCGAGCAGATCGAGTCCAATAATGCAGGGGTCTTGAAGTCAGCCAGCCAGAACGGGTGGTTTGTGTTCTGGCCGGCCACCCCCACCACAAGAACTCACCGCCCTCCCAGTCTGGCGCGCTCACCGGTGGCCGTGGTGATGCAGCACCCGGTGGGTTCCAACCCCTGCGGTTCTGTCTAGTCCGTACCTGGCAGCACTCCAGGTCGGACCAGGGAGATGGTAGAACCGGTGTCGATCAGGGCCCGGATCGGCGTGTTGTCCAACCTGCACTGTAGGTGCATGCCGGGCGAGTATCCACTTTGGCCCACACGTGGTGACAGTTCATCGGGGAATATGTCTGTGAGAGGCGGCAGGTCCCCGTCCATGCCACCTTGCTCTAGTTTAACATTAGCGAGGGGCCGGTTTGTTGCGGGGGTGGGTGCTGGGCAGTACCGCGCAATGTGTCCTGGATCCCTGCAGCGGAAGCACCCTTCCTCATGCTGCCGTGGCCATCTTCTCCTTGGCCATACTGCTGTGGTCTGGTGCAGTTCCTCCTCCTCCTCCTCGCTCTTAGCCGTGGCCTGGAAGGCTGTCTGCATCGGTGCCGATGCATCAGCTGCACAATCCATTAGCGGTTCCACCCACTCCGCTTCTGTCATAGCCGTCTCCCAGCTGCTCACGGCGTGAATACAGATGTGGCTCTGATGTTGGCCGGGCGGAGCCCCCAGATGAAGTTCCGGAGGGCGAGCTTCTCCACTGCCCCTGGCTCGAAATCCAGGTAGCTACGCCGTGTCAGCAGCCATATGTCTGCTGTGTAGGCTCCCAGGCTCTCTCAGCTGCCTCGCCAGCAGTTGGCCAGCTGTTCCTGGGTGTGCTCAGCATTGGCCGCTCTCCCAAACCGCCTCCGGAGTGTCCCTTGTAGCACTGGCCAGCTGTGACGTTCCTCGGGCCGGAGATTGGACAGCGTGTGGAGAGCCCTTCCCTCCAGGGCCAGCGTGACCTGCACGGCGGTCTCTTCGGGTGGCCAGCCGTTCAACACAGCAGCCAGCTCGACCTGGACCAGATAGTTGTCCAGCAGGGTTTCACCGTTAAAGCGGGGAAGTTTGGCCCACTGGCGGATGGGTGGGACGGTCGCCTCTTGGTCAATCGCTGACCCTGGTCGCAGTGGAATCGCTGGCCTGTCCTGCCCTGAAAAGGGCGGGAAGCGGGGCTGATCTGCCCTGCTTGGCCCATCCTGCCTTGAGAAAGGCAGAAGGTGGGGTACACTGGTCCCGTCGGGCCCGCTGCTCCATTCATCCCAGCGAGCAATTCCGGGGGTTGGTGTATCAGCTCTGTCGTCCATTCCCAGCTGGGCGATGAACCGCTCCAGCTGCTAAATCTCTGCTCTGATTCTGGCTTCCATCTGCTCCATATCCCACTTCTGACACCAGTGTGACGTTGTGAGGGTTCACACAAGAAAGGAGAGATGACTGTGACGAGAACAAGCTTTATTTAACACACTCCTCAACACAGACAGGAGGGGAGGTCATTCACACAGACCCCCGTCTCACTGAGGGTGACACAAACACATGATCAGTCACTGCTCTGACTCTTCTTATAACACTGCTGTGTCATTATAATGACACAGCAATAACACTTAGAACACACGAATAATAACACTCTTTGAATCCTCTGTGGCCAAAGCATGCCGGGAGAATCCCCGCCCCCTTA